>OX359281.1:37254466-37979466 GCA_947179155.2 Hedera helix
TATATTCTTCGCATCGAAAACCAAAACCAAAATTATGATTGATTTGGATTTTAACTTAACTATGTAATATAATTGTCTCTTCTTTATGGTTGCTCTTTCCTAAGACTCTTATGGTCAGGGGCGGATCCAGGATCTCTCCCCAGCGGGGGCGAATTTTTTTAAGTTGAAGACTGAAATGAAGGGCTAAAACTTAGCGAGTTAGAGAACAAAAGTTTGAATACATTATAAACTCTGTTTTTAGTTTTTTTTTAGAGTAGTAGTAGTTTAAATTTTTTTTGCATCTCTAAATTTAACTTTTTCATAAATTTGCCCCCTTAAATTTATTAAGTTTTATTTTTGCTCTGTCCCTATACTTATAAAAAAAATAATTAAAAAATAGGTCCAGCATAGGCACTACATATTCTGCCATTTGAATAGATCCGCCACTGTGTACATAGACATATTGATGCCTTTTGAACAAAAAAAATGATATATTATGAATATTTAGGTCAATTTTTTATTGCCAGTTACTTTAATAAGTATTAGTGATAATTATTTTGTACAGATGTGTAATAAGTAAGAACTTATTATAATTCTACCCAGTGACGAAGTCAGAATTAAATTTTAGTGGAGTCATAATAATTTTGAAGCTATAAATAATTTAGTTTAAAAATATTATAGAGAGATACATATATATATTGAGGGGATATGAGTTTAAAATTTGATTAATAAAGTTATAAATTTTTAATTTGACTCCGTATAATAACAAAATTATAAAATTTGAGTGGAGTCAATTTATATATAATACTGAAAAATTTAAAATTTACCCTATATAAAGCAATTATTTATTTTAAGTGGGGTCAATTGACCCCACAACTCTCTAGTAAAATTGTGTAAAAGTATCTAGTCATAGAAATAAACGATTGAAACTTGATAATTGTGATTCATATTCTACCATCTAGACTTGTATCTATTTTTCAGAATACACAATAAGCTCGTTTATATAAAGAAAATATATTTACCGTTTACTGTTGTCATACATACATGTCATTGGTTGAAATGTCAAAAATAAATAAATTAGGGCTAATTTTACATATCAATCCTACATTTATATCAATTTTTAATTAATACCCGTGCAAAGTTATTTCTAATACGGATTCCATCTCCACTACTCTAACTTACGGCTAATTTTACATAATTTAACTTCAAAATATAAATAAATTATGTCAATTTTATATTTAAAAAATATATCAAATTAATTTTTAAAAATTCAATATTAATTTTATAATTCAAAACAGACCCAATATATAAATAGAAATTAATTAAACATTTTTGTACTATATATTATATAATTTATCATAAATTATGATAAATCTACGTCAAAATAACTATCATCTCATTTCTCTCCCCACTATAATAGAGATGTACATAGTAATTAATACATACATATCACTCCTTTGGCCCTTTGCATTAATTTGTTTTATTTCCCCTTCCCCACAAACTCTGCCCGACTTTAGGAGAATAGTACTATAGTACTGCAACCACCTCTCCACTCTCAACTTACATCCAATCCATCAGTATCATTATAAAAGCAATCTAATTAGTAGTACAAGTACTCTCGTCGTACTCTTTTTAAACCATGCCTTTGACAAGAGGACCACCACCACACCCCCAAACACGCCTTTATTTTTGTCAAGCTAAGCCTGATGGGTAGTCTCCAAAAAGTGAGCAGAGGCAGCTGCCTCCTCTGCCCCAAGAATAGATCCGCCCCTGCTTATGGTTCTCACTGGCATGATTGGCTAAAATGATAATTCTGGCTGTTATAACTATAGTTGGGATGGAACTAGAAAAAAAATATTTTAGACGCATAAGATGTACCTGCTCAAGATTAGTAAAGGTTGAGCTGCATGTATTTTTGTGGGTGAATATAAGGAGTAGAATTTGACTTGGAAATGTAGGTGACATTAAAGTCGTTACTTTGTTTGGAGCTTTGTAACCAAGGGGTTGGGAGGAGTGTACTTGATATAAACCCAACCTGGGATATTGACCATGTAGTGGCGCTTCTTAAGATTCATTCATATATACTCTCTCCGCTCCAAAATATAAGATCAATATATATATATATATATATATTTGATCTTCTTTCTTCCGGTTCTACAATCAAACTAATACGACATAATCTCATTGAGCTATAGAGCATGAACACGAATATGGTTTATCAGTAAATTATAGCAGGGACCTTAACAAAATTATGTTGTTCATATCAATACCTTATATATATATAAAAGCAGGAAAAATAGATCAATTGAAATCAATTTCTAATTAATTGTGAGTTGACTTGGTTAGTCATCACACATAATTAAAAAAGTTAGTGAGTTATCAAATATAATGTAAGATAAAGAATAATCTTTAAAGTGCTTTATTATGAATAAATGTATGCACACTAATTCATATATTATCAATTTGCATGCATATTTTTCAGGATTTGATTAGCAATGTCTTTACATGCCTGAATGTGATGCTTTATCTTCCTGAAAGCAAATAGAAAGGCACATTTTTTGGTTAATTTTTGTTATATATGTATGCTAATTATTAGATTCTTATGTAGTACACGTGTTACTAGTAAGAGAAAATTTGATGACTTTGATTGACCTTGCTTTATTTAGGCACTATAATATTTATAAAAAAAAACATGTTATTTAGTAAACATATTTATTGAAACAAACAATTCATATAAAAAGCAAAAATAAATTAAAAAATTAATACTTCCGAGATAAAGTTGTAAGATGGAAATTTTAATTAAATTATATTTATTAATTTTTAGAACTAGCTCGTGCCTTGCATGGACTATCAATCTATTATTTTTAATGACAATCATGATCATATACTCCCTCCATCTAATTTGAGATTCCCCAACTTTCTGTTTTTGGATGTCTTAAATAGTTAGATCTTTGTCATCTTAGTTTCTGTATTATAATTACATTGCCATTTTGCTCTTGTTTTGAAAATAGAGAAATTTGGAGTGGAGTACCATATTGGAACTTTATGTAATTTTTTACACCATTCTTTTTATTTTTGAATGTGCCTGAAATTTTAATAGCTACATCTAGAAGAGGACGAACAAAGTACAATTAAATTTCATATCAAATGACCATGACATAAAAGTTTTATGGGTAATGCTAGAAAATATTTTTACAAATAGACAAGATATATTTATTCAACAAACAGTTTATATGATAATTTAATATCAAGCATGATAGAAATATATGAAGTTTGAATATATTGATCGATTATTCACTTGTTGCGTGATATTTAAGTTTTGTTCTTTTGTGGTTATACTTCATATGCAAATATATTACTACAATTTTTTCTCGACATCACATGTCCACTCGTTGGATGAATTGACTTAATGTGCCTATGATTTAGTTTCTTAAAAAACTGGGATAGAAAGAAATAAATCGTCATTAACTGTACTTCTATTTGATAATTTTTTGATCCAAGTTTCCAAGGTTTTTTGCTTACATGGGTGTACAAAAAGTATTAAACCGGTGTCTAATTATAAGAATTTTATTCTCAATCAATGTGCGTGTTGAATTTGTCTCTAGCATGTTTCTGAGAAGAGTCCAGGGAGGCCTGTATCGCGTCTATGCTTATTAGTGGGAATGAGAGTTACGTAGATGTTGCTTGGATGAAGTAAGATTTGGCCATGTTCTGGCTCAGACCTTCCGATATCGTTTAGCGTATTTACTATAGTTTGCTTTGGTGGTAGATGGTTCAATCTTGGGTTAAATAAAGTGTGTGTCTGAGAGAGAGAGGAGAGGGGATTTATGTGAAGGCTGTTACTTATGAAATAAAACATCTGTTTTTCTGGCTCTTAAACAGCTGTATAAACAGTAGATATGTTTGTGTTTCAATATTCTCTTCAAGTCTTTATAATAAGTTTAAAGGGGCGTCTGTCAATAAATTGGCCTTTTTTCACCTGCATCTATTGTCTACGCCACCAAGATTCCCTGTCTATTTTGCATGCAACATCTCCCTGTAATTTTTATAAGAAGAAAGATAAGTAAGATATTTCACAATAATTTTCTCAAACGTGATTCGTCTGGATGCTTTTGCTTTTGATTGTGATGTGATAATTATGGTTTTGGTTATGATCTATATATATGTGCTGGAAGCTTACTGTGATGTGGGTCTCGCAGGCGCGAAAAATATTTAACACAATACAGGAGTGTTTGTTGTCAGCTGCAAGATAAAGATTGACCGAGTGTCCCAGCCAGGTTTAAAACGAAGAAGGGGCAGAAGAGGGAGAGGCGGTGGTGAGGCTGAAGCATGTTCTATTAGCGTTTAAACATTTAAGCCAGAATGTTGCTCAGTTTGTTCGACTGAGTTTGGTGTGATTGATGAAGAAGAGGTCTATCATTTCTTCAGTGTTCTTGAACACTCAGATACATACTCTGTTTGATATTTTTGAAATTCTGTTTATGTCAATTTAGTTCAACACTTTTCCACACCTATTCAAGGGAAATGATTTTTTAATTAACAAGCATTATATACAGAAATAGTATTGCAAAATGTGA
This sequence comes from Hedera helix, assembly GCA_947179155.2. Taxonomy (NCBI): domain Eukaryota; kingdom Viridiplantae; phylum Streptophyta; class Magnoliopsida; order Apiales; family Araliaceae; genus Hedera; species Hedera helix. Next base: position 37,259,023 of record OX359281.1, read on the forward strand.
AGCATATTTCCTTCTATTCAGACTAAAGTTTTTAGTCTTGTCTTTACTTTGCCTGCATAGTAAAAATCTTCCTGTCCTGTGTCCTGTATGTTACCATTTTCGAACAGCTATTTATAAATGGCCCTAAACATGAAATGTTCCCATCACTTGCACAGTCTTGCTATGTACTGCATAAGTTTTTAGTCGAATTATAATTGCGAGGTATGTGTATATCCGTATAAGTAGAAAATTAAAAATTAAGAATAATTTTATTTAATTTATTTTATCATATCGCATAAATTTTCACATTGCAATTTATCTTTGTCACCTAATTTGTAGGCTGCCTGTTATCTGTTAGAGTTTTTTGTATTCTTAAATTACATGTCAGAAAATATGAACATCTCGGAGAGGAGAGTTTAGAAGCATACATATATAATAGAAGCCTTAGGGACGGGGCCCCTAAATATATAAATCTGGAGGGTCCATGCCCAAACATTCCCCAATTTCCGCGGAATGTGCGACAAGCCTTGGTTTAAGGGCCCATCTATTATATCACTATAGAGGGAGCAAATATAATAAGATACGAATCCCCATATTAAAATGGGGAGCTATTACTGAACGTCTATCTCATCGCTCATTTGTAAAGGAAAAGATATGATCAAATTTTCTAAAGGTATATGGATATCCGTAACAAGATTTTCCATTGTCAATTGATTAAACTAATATTATTCCTACGTAGTGGCTAGGAAAAAGGATTACGTTATTATTATTATTATTATATGTTTCGATGATTAAGAAATGGTCGGCCGCCGTAAAACATGTAACCAAAATATGTAAAAGGGCGTTTTGGGGGAGAATTTGTGGGCCTAATTATTGAAAAGGTTAAGCAAGCAGGAGGTCAACTTTTAATAATTTAGATTTAATTAATTTGTCTTTGCATACGTGGCATAGCAATTAGTGCCATAAAACAACATTTCATTATATATATAAAGAATGCCAATTATTATTGAAATGACACAGAAAAACAGGCTTATCTTCGTTGAACCATCTTTATTTTTTCTAGTACTTTTGCAGCCCACATACGCGTCCTCTGCGTGTCTTCTTTATTCCATCTATTTTAATTTTAGTGTACCATTTTTTGTCTTAGATTTTAGTATTAAATTTAGGGAATTGATATTTTCACAAACGGATTATATTTTATTTTGTAAAAATATTAAATTAATTTATAAAAATATCAATTTTTTAAATTTAGTATTAGAGAGATAATCGAATGCAATGTAATAAAAAAATTTACAAAGTAAGCAAAAAAATTAGCACACGAGCTCACAGGAGATACAAGACTTGCTATCTAAAGTAGATACTTAATTATGTAATAATATGTAGTATTAATATAAATTTAAAAAGATTATAATATCTTTCCACATTTACTATTGTTTCTCTCCATATTTACACTATAAATATTTTTCTTTAATTTTTATTTTATGTTAAAATTACGTAAAATATTACATATAATTGATACCCAGTTGCAGGTTGAGTATTTTCTCATTTGAGACAAACGATGTATTGATTAGATAGTTGGCTAGGATTCGTTATTGATACGGTAGTTTGTTATGATTCGTTATTGATAAATTGGTTTGATTTTGGATCATTGGTGTGCCCGAGAATGTCATGTCATTAGTCAAATGAAAGAATTATTAGTATCACAATATATCTATATATATATCAAGACAAATATCAAGTATTTTTGTTAACCTCGAGTCTACTCAGTAATTTAAAAAACTCAAAATATTTATTAATTATTTTGTTTTTACGTGTATTCGTTTATTATTAATAATTTCTCAATTTAATAAATTATGTGTATTATATTTTTTTATTTTAATATATCTGTTTAGTTTCTCTTACTCAAAATACACTTTTTTTCAATGTTAATTCAACTAATTTATTCAAATTGATCAAATGCATGATTTTTTAAAATAAAATTATTCAAAAAATTAATGCATATAAATTCATATTAAGTACAACTTATCAAATTTGTTTTTATAGTAAATTTATACTCTCGTTTCTTTGCTCTCACAAACTTAAAATAATACAAATTACTTGTCAATAATACACAAACACACACACACACCAGTTTTGGAATAGTTATAAATTTCTAATTTAATTCAAGTCGCTATGTTGATATTAACTGAATTATGAATCTAATTAATCATCCTCATTATTAATGAAAACTTGAAACATCACGTCACTTCTTAGTCAATTTTAAAAAATTTAAGTGCGATTTTTAAATTTATAAAAAAAAAATGAGACTTTTATTTCAGAATCAAGAAAACGATGGAGTTTTCTTTTTTCTTTTTCTTTATTTCTATTAATAAATTATTTATTTATTATATTTTGGCAAATTATTTTATAAATAATTTTATATAAAAGAAAATTGTAAAGAGTCCTCTTTTGCTAAGAAGATAGATCTAATGGATCCTAAAACTAGGGTTTAAATTATTCGGGCAATTGTCACAATAATGTCTCTATTGTGAACTGTTGAAATTCTACTACAAAGTCTCCCCATGCAGCTGGAATTTATTGACTTTGTACATGCAAGTGTGGACCGGACTGAATCCTCTCTCTCTCTCTCTCTCTCTCTCTCTCTACATTATTATATTCATCATGTTCTAAAATTATAAATTTTGGAGTTAGAAAAATATAAATTTGTTTAAGTTTCAGAAATAAAATATATAATAATTTATTTAAGTTTCAAGATCGTGTGAATTTACTTTATTATTGAAATTCTAAATTTCAAGGCTGTGTGAATTTATTTTATTATAATTTCAAGAAATATTTTTAAAGATGTCACCGAGTATTTCTCTCTACTCTCTCGAACCAGATATCTTAATTTCCAAAATTTCATATTTAGATATTTGTTTTTTCTTTTGACAAAAACTCTTTAATAGATTGTTCTCCTTTCTTATGAAATTTTATTTTCTCCTTCTTTATGGATTAAATTTCTCATTCTTTCTCTGCACTTATTAGAGGGAGAGGGGGTGGGGGTGGGGGTGGGGGTGGGGGTCGGGGTGGGCGTGGGGTCGGGGTCGGGGGTGGAGAAGTTGTATTCACTATCGATAACCGATTTCAATTATAATGATGCGTAATTACAAATATTTATAATTAAATATAAAATACAACATATATGTGATAGTTGTTTTATAATAATTTTTTGTTTATATGTTTTAATTATAAATATTTGTGTCAAATTTCTTTTTTACTTGAAATAGATATTTTCTCAAATTATATCGTACATAAAATTCAAATATTTTAAATAGGAAAAATGAATCTTTTTCGACATTATTTCCAAGTTTATAAAAGAAAATAAAAGTGACACCAAGTCAACAACATCATTGATCATGGTTGACGTAAACCCACTACGTATAGGCATTTATTTACCAACCTCCTACCACCTTTTACCACCCCTTTAGGCTAAAAATACTGTAAAATTTTATTCCGTGTCTTTCTTCGTACATATTTACTGTGACAAGTGCATTTGGGCAAAATAAGTGGGTACGCAGAAATTACTGGACCAGCAAGCTCAGCAGGAGTCGTTGATAGGACAAACTCAACTTCAATTTTCAAGTACGGAATGAAGTGGGCCCCTGGTCTGACAACCCCTCAATATGGACCGTAAATAGAATGGCGTTTGCAGATACGCGCTACTTTTCAATATTTCCTCTTCCACTAGCTATTTTAAGCACTGTTTGGATAGTCTTGCTCAATGTTTTTAGAGCCGGAGCGATTATTTATCGAAAAAAATAGTGGTAGATAAATTACTGGTTCAATCAATGATCGAACAGTTATTAAATCGATAATATCATAAATATATAAAAATATATATTATTAATAAAAATTTTAAGGATCTAATTTTTTATAAACTAAAATATAATAAAATAATATTATAATATTAATAAAAATATCTAATTTTTTTATATAAAAAAAAATTAAATCGGCTCAACTAATCAATTTTACTGGTTAGATCACCAGTGGTTAACTGAGTTTTGTCCAAATAAATAAAAATCAATTTTTTAGGTTAAATTGAATCGGCGTGTCAATAGATTCTGGTTGAACCGCCGGTCCGATCCGAGTTTTAAAATAGTGGTCTTAGTAAATAAATGCAAATTTACAAATTCTAGAGATATTTTAAGTAACTTTCCATAAAATACAATGTGGTGTGATTCTTTTATAAAAGTTTCGTTTTTTTACTATGTTTTGGACAAGTGTTAATATAAGAAATTTATTGTATTTTTTTTTTTGTGGTAATTTTATAAAATACAAGCATGATATTCGCACGAGGCACGTATTCAAAATAGTAAATTTATTTACTAACAACTAAATATGAATATATGTATATGTATAATTATATAATTGGAAGTATCTTTGTTTAGAGGAGTCAAAATTAATATTAATTTTAATTAATGTAATATTTAATACTATAAACAAATTACAAAGTACTATTGAGTATAAAATTTAAGGAAAACAACCAATTTAAAGTTTTACGGGAAAAAATAAAATTTTAAATTACAAATAATAATATTAAATAAATATTGCAGAGTGTATTTTACTATTCTTAATTTTGTAAAATTAGATTAAAAAATAGAGTTTTTATATCACAAAACAAAAAGTTGTTCCCTGATTGGCCATGTGTGTATAAAAAAAGTTGAAATAACAAAATGCGAATCACTTATTGCGTGTATAGTAACTGTGTAATGATTCGATGATAGTTTATGGTGGTGAAGCGATGACATAGTATTGTTGATAAGAATGAAAAACCTAACAATAAGTCCGAAATAGTTACAATAATACAATTCATATCTACATATTTCTTTTGTTGTTACTCTCATTTATACTATGCGTGTATGTATATATTTATATACAGGTTGATTGAGAAAAGAAGATTTTTTTTTGATATAAGAGTTTTGAAAAAAAGAAACCCTTCGATTTTATAATTCAAATTCGAGAGCAATTTTTTATTTTTAACTCCTCATTTTTTCACGTAATTAGAATTAAATTAAGACGAATGAAATTGACTCAATTTAATTGAGATTTTAATTTTATTCAAACTCTGCAGTCCAACCAACAGAAGACTGGTATGATGCAAAACTTGTCACTTAGTGTGGGAATTTAATATTAATTCAAATGAACTGAAAGTCAAATAATTCAGTTGCGGATCGTTCCATGCGACATTATATATTAATATTGATTATGTACTTGAAAAAGGTTCGTTTTTCTTAATGCTCCCCCATTGAGAAAAATTATGATGAACTTATTACAACATTATGGTGAACATATTTCACGTGCATCCTGGATAATCATGATTAGATTGAATTAGGATTATTGTCTTATGTAAATAATATTAGAAACCTTAAATAAATTAACAGCAAAAAATATGTATAATTCTCGAATATTAACAACAATAAAGTTATAATAATACGCAACAGTACTTAAGAAGCTACTATACCTCATTATTATTATAACAAATATTTGTATTTTTAGATTATTTTATTTATTTAAATAATAAAATTACTTTTACATTAAGGTTGTATTAAATAGAAAAGATGGGTAGAAAAAAATCTTCCTTTTAATTTTTTTTTGGAAAGAAAGAATATTTCTTTCTCATTCACCAAAATAAAACTCACAAATAAGAGATAAGTAGGCATGCATAATAGGTCGTTTTGATTTGATCCAACTTAGGCCTTACAGGCCTTAAATGTTGACCAAGTAAGACCTTGACCTTTTGTTGGACACGCCTGATCAAGTTTGTTTAAGCTTGCAAACTAGGCCAGGTTAGGCTCGTCTCAAGGCCAACCAATGCCAATTTGCTTTGGCCAATCCAGTCCCTTTTTATTTTTTAATTTCTTTTTTACTTTTTACGTTAAATATTAAATATTAACAATATAAATCAATAAAATTCAGTATAAATAAATTTTTTAATGAAGAACTAAAGTATTTACAAGAAATTAATTTATTATTACTACTTGATCAATTAACTTTTAATGTTAAATATTAAATAAACTAACTAGTTTTACTCGTTGAAGATACAATCATCTATAATGTAAGGGTTTATGTGATATATCCATGGTTCTATTGTAATTATTTATTTTAAAAAAATTTATAAATGAATGAATGAACAGTGTAGATACGGCTTACTAATGCTTAAAATTTTAGTAAGCAATATATTTAGGCATTATTTTACTGCAGATATTAGTTATTTATTAATGTTAATGTGAAGATTTTAGATCCAACTAGGATGATACATTGATACTTTAATGAGAATTATGATATCACGTGACTTTGCATAAAAGAAGTGTTCTGCTTACTTTGTTTCTTGAATATAATCGGTAGCTGCTAATTGCTAAGAAAGAGGGCTATCAGGCCAGACTGTAGGCGCCGAACTAAGAAAGACTCAGGTCGAACTGAGGTCGCATGCCAGTTTAGACTGAACTTTTGGTCAGACTAAGTTAAGACGGACTATTCCTTTCAAACAACAGTCTCTTTAAAGTCTTCAAATTGGACTTGACTGGTCCAAACATTGATCAAGTCAGAATTTAATCAGACCGTGCCTAAACTAAACCAAGGCCAGACAGGGATCTTTTTGTGCGCCCATAGGGGCAAGGGAGTGTTAGAAAATAGAAATAAATATTGTGAAATTTAACCCAAAAAATAAATAAAGGAATTTGGATGAAATAAAAGAGGGAGGGATCATCCAAACATGTCCTTGGTGGAGTTGCACTGCAGATGAAGTAGAAGGGTGGAAGGAAAGAGGGACATGAGCTGTATAGAAGTAAGTGAGTGAGTAGTGAAAATGGACCCCACCACCCATGTGCTCTCTTCCTGTCTCCACCAGCTCCTGCCTCTCAATCATTAGACTTCTGTTTCCCCTCCTCCTCCTACCTCCCCTCTCTCTCCTAAACCCTTGTTTCTCTCTCTAAAATTCTCCATCTTTCTCTCTCTAAATTTCTCAAATATATAGGCTGTTCTCCATTATTATTACATATTACATATATTTTCTCTTTCTTCCATCTGCAAGTGAACTCTGAGGAGTTTTTTGTTTAGCTTGTAGTTTAATTTTACCATGTCAACATCGGACGGAGTTGCATGTAACGGCATGACTAACGGCGCAATCATTGACACCCAGAGGCAGCTGCCGCCTCCCGGAAACGGCGCTTTATCCGTCAAGAAACCTCCGGCTAAGGACCGCCACAGCAAGGTCGACGGACGGGGGCGGCGCATCCGTATGCCGATCATTTGCGCCGCTCGCGTCTTTCAGCTAACTCGTGAGCTTGGTCACAAGTCAGACGGTCAAACCATTGAATGGCTTCTCCGTCAAGCCGAGCCATCTATTATCGCCGCCACCGGAACCGGCACCACTCCCTCCAGCTTCTCCACTGTCTCCGTCTCTTTACGTAATTCCACCACCTCTTCTCTCTCAGCTTCCCTTGACCAGAAATCCTCACAGCAACATCTTCTTACTCCGACGCCGTTTATTCTCGGGAAGAGACTCCGTGATGATGACGGTATGGACACCGGCGGTGAGAAAAATGATCATCTTTCCGGTGTTGGGCCTACGGTGGTGGGCCCAGCGGCTGGTGGCGGATTTTGGGCTTTACCGGGGAGACCAGATTTCGGACAAGTATGGAGCTTTGGCCCGCCGCCTGACATGGTGGTTCCGACGCCAGTGTCCATGGCTTCCCATAATACCTTGGCGGGAAGGTTTATGCAGCAGCAGCCGATGGGTGAGGCGTCGGCGGCTAGGGTTGGGAATTATCTTCCGATAACTCAGGGCCACCTGAATTTGCTAGCGTCGCTATCGGGTCAGCATCCGCCATCGTCCGGGCGTAGGGAAGAAGATACTCGGTGAATTTGGTTAAGATGTTCATGTCAATTTTATATATATTATTTATGAAGTTGTGTGTTTGTGGAGATAAGTGATTTGTTGGTAATTTAGGATTAGGGTTTCAGTTTTTTAAATTGTAGCGAGTGCTTTTTTTTTTGGGAGGGGGGGGGGGGGGGGGGGGGGGATTGTTGAATTACTGAATTAGGGTGTTTTAGCACTTTGTTTCATTGCATTCCCTCGCTAGAGTTTTAGCTTCTTAATTTAGAATCTTGTTGGAGGAGAGTCAAGTTGTGGTATAAATTGGAAGAAATTGCCAGAATTTGGCAGAATCAGAGATTGCTCTGTATTTCAGACAATTTATCAAGTTTTGGCTACGTAAGACTAAGCCTAAAGTTTGATTTGAAAATGGACTATAAAAGTTCCATTGATAATATTAATATATGCTCTCTTTTTTCGTGGAAACCATGGAGGTTTCAATGTAAACTCAGTATAGCATGGTAGCTGTTGGGTGGTTTTTTTTTTTTTTTATGCTGCAAATTTTGAGGAATTTGGCCTGCCTTTTGTTTTGGAAATGTTGTTCCCCTGCTGCAGTCTCATGGGGTGCTATGGGCATGATTTTCAAGTTTGGCAGGTCTCTCTTGCTCTCGCTTCAGTGTTTACACTGTATGTTGGTTGAATGATCTCAAAGAGACTATGGTTCTTTCGTATGAATTCTGTATTGTGAATGTTTAGCCATTTCTTAGATTAGTCAGTGTGAAATAATGTATTCTCTTGTACACTCACTCGAGGGGATTGAGTTTTTTGGGGTGCTTGTGGAGTGAATAAAAAGCCCATTAGTTTCCTTATTTTTTTCATCTTCTCCTCTTGCTACGTAACTTCTAATTTATCGGCTGTGTTTATATGCTTAATGTATGTATGAGCTAGTTCGACTTTCATCTCTTTCCTATCAAGAAGCCTGGTGTGGAATAAGTATAACATCCCTTTCAAGCTTGATGAATGATGATTTTGAAAGGTCTCTGACTCCCACCAATTAGACGTGTTCATTCACTTTCTTTCTTTCTTTCTTAGCTTCTGATCGAACAAGTTTGAATTATCTAGCCTCCTTCCAAAGTTTGAGAAATAACTAGTTGATATTTTTCTATTGCTTTAGTCATCATTGTCTTTTAATTGTCTGTCGTGATTGGAAATAAATCTGATTCACTGTGGCACTTAAATCCATGGAACTGTGAATGGTTGCGAGTTCTGAGGTTTGAAGTGCAGTTTGTGCATCATATAATGGCGCTAGGTACTCTCTACTAAAGGAGAATACCGCCTTCTGCGTAAGGACAATACTACATATATTACATTTATTTTAACTATTAAAAAATAAAATTTAACACTAATTTTTGTGTTAGACTTTATTTTTTAATAATTGAAATATATTTTGTTATTAATTTTATCATCAAATATTGTGCATTTATATTTTTGCTTTGCATTAACCCATAATTAATTGATTGTACATAATTAGAGGGAAAAGGTCGATGATCCATATTTTTGGGAAGAAAGCAATGAATGAATGAACGAGTATACAAATTTGGTGAATTAGAATGCTATTGGTCAACATCGTAGATTAGTTATCATTTGCACCTCACTTGATCAGTACGCTAGATAATAGTGTATTCTTGAGTACTTATGCACAACAAGTCATCCTGTTTTGATTTAGCTTGAATTTGTTTGACCTTAGTCGATGATCAGGCCACGTCAGTTCGATCCGGTCTATTCAAAATTTTTTTTTATAGTAATTTTATATATTATAAAAACATTAATTAAAATTTTAAACTTAATCTATATATTAATTAAAAATAATATATTACAACTTACAAGTTATAACTTACAAATTACAATAATGAATAAAAATATTATATAATTTTAAAAATATTGTATTATTTTATACTATCATTAATAAATAAATAAAATTTATAAAAAGTATTTTCTTCTTTTTTTTATTATTATTTTACAAATGACTTTTTAATTTTTACGCTAAGTATTTATTAAAATGAATATGCAATAAAAGGTCTACAAAAAGTATAGGTTGTTAGATTGGTAAGAAAAATTCTTATGTATTATATTACTTAATGCGTTTTCATGATTTTTTTTATTTGTGTATAAATAAACATGCATAAAAGAACATATTGAAATACGTCAATTTTATTTGATTTATTGAATGGGTTATTACAAAGAGCAAGTTTTCGTCTGTAGTGGAAGAATTAAAATAGCAAAAAAAAGAGTTAAAAAATGCCATTTGTGCACCACTATTATTGAGCCTTCCAATCTCATATGTCTTTAAAATAAAGTGAAGATGAAAAAATAGGGCAATGCCCCCATGCAGGATCGAACTACAGACCTCCAGTTTACAAGACTGGCGCTCTACCACTGAGCTATAGGGGCCATTTTGTCATAATAATTTTAAACTTATTTTCAATTTTGACCAAACTCAAAAGTTGATGGTTGTTGTACATAAAAATTTGCACAGCGAAATTTTGAAGAGAGAGAAAATGGCGGCGTACCTCAATATCAATTTAGCCAAAGGGCTTTGGAATTGGTTATCTCCTTCCCTTATTAAGAGGGTAGGATGATAAAATAGTGTCCGTGAGTTTCTGTCTTAGTTAGTAGAACAAAATAAAAATGGCGGCGTCAAAAGGGAGGATGATAAATACCGGAGATGGAGAATATGAACGTGGAACAGCTAAAAGCAGTAAAGGAACAAACTGATCTAGAAGTAAATCTGCTCCATGACAGTCTCAACAATATCCGCACCACCACCTCTAGTCTCGACATCGCTTCTAACGCCCTCCGTGATCTCTCTCTCTGTCCCCAAGGTCTTCTGTTTCTCTCTTTATGTATATATAAACGTATTTGTTACTTCACTCAGTTTTATTGATTGGTGAAATGCTGATTTTTTTTTTGGGGGTTTTAGGGAAGAAAATGCTGGTTCCTCTTAGATGTTGGTACTGGTTATTTCATTGAGGTCAGCATTTAGATGAATAAATCAATTTCATTTCGTTTTTTCTTTTCCTCTGCCTGCTTTTGTTGATATTTCTTGCCCTCCTTAAATTGATTTGTGATAAATATAAGGTTAAGGTAAGGGTATTGTGTATTTCTAGCATAATTATGGGGTACGAGGATAGGGTCTACTGGCATGCATTTTCCTATCTGATTGAGGGCATATATGTTGAAGGGGAAAGTGAAAAGAAAAGTAGAGATTCTTATTGACAACAGTGAAAAATGAACAAGTTTCCCCAAAGTTTTTTCCTTTTTTCATTTTCTGAGAACTCTTGTATGTATTTTGTGAAAGAAAACTTACATTCGTTACTTAAGTGAAGCAGTTCATTAATTTTTTGGCCATCAAAGTTATGAGGCTGATTAATTTATTACTAATAGAGTAAAAGTGCAATATAAAATTGAATCCCCCTCTTACAGAAGTTATATTAGCCTGTTGCAAGTTCAATGAGATACATAGTGGAAGGGCTGGCATGAGTTAGGGGTGTAAACTCTGAGCTTGTAGGACATGTAGGGTGGGATTACAGGGATTGCTATTGGTTAGACGGGAAAGTTTTCTCTAATATGCGAATCGGTTGTTGAGGCATTGCAGTGATAACTCGAATTCTTGATTTTTGAGACTTTCAAGAAGCTTGAATGCATCTAGACTCCATCTCACCTACCCATGTAAATAACAATAAACAGAAGAAATTGTGCAGCCTTTTTCTCTTGAGGTCATGTTGTAATTTTAAACGTTTTTTGGTGGTAAATTGTTGCTGCACGTCATGGTTTGCAAATGTGCTACTATTTCATGTTCTAACTCCTACACATTTCATTTTCTTTTTCCATGTCGGGTTAAGCAAAATGTTAGCAATGCATAAAATAACGATTATAATTCAGCATGAGGCAATTTATTGATTTGAATTATAGATTAAGAAGTACAAGACAAGCTATTCCTCTCATTTTTCACTGCATGTGCTGACTCAAAACTCCTACTTCATTTTTGATTCTTTTGCTTGAATCAGAAAACAATGCCGGAGAGGAAAGATTACTGCGAGCGTGAAATCAACTTGCTGATTTAATTATGACCAGCTTTTTGAGGTACATATCCATGAAATCTTGTCTTAACTCATTAAGATGGTAATTGCTATTATATGAGTCACATTATGCTTGAAAGCAGGGACGTAACCTGTATACCTTTTGTAAAGAAGTGTATGATGTCTCAGCAGTTCTGTTTCTGATGCAAGGATTCTTGTTGTGAACTTGTTTTTCTGAAAACCTCTGATTTTTGTTTTTGTTTATCAGAGTGATTAATAACTGATCAGCAGTTTTTTTGGACATAATTATATGATCGTAATTACTCTCTCTCCCCCCCTTCTTCCCCCTTCATATCAAAATAGATAACAGGTTTCACTATTGCATTGTTTTTCCTTGAAAGTTGGTGGAAGCTACTAATTTTAAGTATTAATAAGATTTCTTTCCCTGTCACCCCCCTTTTTTGGCATTATATTGGTAGACAGCCATAAAAAGTTGATTGGTCTCTCTCTCTTATCATTTTTCTCCCATTGTTTTTTTGTTTGACAAGATATTTCCTGCCACTAAGCGGCAATAGCTTATTAGAATTGCAGCTTCTGAATCCATAGAATAAAATTGGCACCATTACTTTTGATGCTTGCTCCCTCCCTCCTTCATGTCTGATTACGATGTGCGGAGGTTGCCTTTTCACCTCAGCTGGATGCCTAAATCCAACGAGGCTTAATGTCGAAGTACTTTCGTCTTTCTTAATCTTGGATTTCCAATCCGCTGTTTATTTCTGTTAATGTCCTAAGAGCATTCATATCAATTCTATAAAAGTGCCTCAAAGTTTGAGGGAGCAAATACTTTTTCCTTTAATTTGCAGGTCTCGATAATTTTGCAGAACGCTTTCTGTATGCATTCTTTACCTGTTTACTAGTGTCTATTGAAAAATAAACCGTAAGGTTCAAATGCAGGTTGCTGCTAAGAAGAAAAGCATAGCAGATGAAGTTTATGTTCGCAGGGTGTCTCTATGTATTTGCATGCGTTTGTGTGTATTAATATTTAGTGAGGTTTATGCTCGCAAAAGGTTAGATTTTTCGCCATGTTTGATAAAATAAGCAGATTCAACTTCACTTCGGATGCTTATGAAATAATTGATCAGGAATTCGAAACGAAAGGGTCTATAGAAGGAAAGATTAGATTATGTAAAATATTTTTTGAGATAATTTAAAATTACAATTGTGGTTACATTAAGACTTAATGTATTCTCTACGTCCACAAAAAGAATCTTATTTCATTTCTTGTGATGATAGTAATAATAGCGTAATTGCACTATTATATCTATTATTCTAAAAAGATTAATAAGTTTAAAAGTAAATAAAAATTAAAAATATATGCTTAATTATATAAATTTGGCAAATGAAATTATTTCGATAGACATGTCTATCGTTTTAAAGAGATTAATAAATTTAAGAGTAAATAAAAAATAAAATTATATGTTTAAATGTATAAATTTTGTAAATAAAATGATTTTGTCACACTCTTTCCTTGCAAATAAAAAATAATATGGAGTAAGCATGTGTGATTACATCAAGGTCAGAATGGAACCTACCTCCGTACCCTTCCAAATAAAGTAGTGGAAAAAGAGAGCATTAAGCAGTTATAAATTAGGCCAAAATGTCAGTTTCTCATGCGTGATGGTGAGACTGAAATGTCTAAGAAAACCAAATCGGACCAGTCATCGCCGTCGTTGGCCGCGGAACAAATCGGCGGCAACGAGGATCTCATACGGGAAATCTTACCGTACCTCCCAGCCCGATCCCTCATCAGATTCAAAGCAGTCTCAAAACAATGGCTCTCTCTCATCTCCGATCCCCAATTCTGCCGTCTCCACTCCCGCCGCATAAACCCTAGCTCTTTCCTTCCTTCCGGCCTCTTCTTCTACAATTCTCTCACTAAATCCCAACAAATCGAGTCAGTATCTCTCTCTAAAACTAGGGCCAAAATTCCTTCCCTCTTACAACCCGATCAACACTCCGCCGATGATTCCATCAAGCTTGTACAGTCTTGCAATGGATTAGATCTCTTCCGTATAGTTTCTCTAATCAATCGCCCAATAAAAGTTTATTGTGTTCGCAATTCAACTACCCGTCAACACAAATTAATTCCCTTACCTAATTTAACTCCATCCGAATCCATCATCAATTGCAGCATAGCTTTCGACCCTTTAAAATCGCCTCATTACAAGGTTATTTGTGTTAAACAAGTGTTATATCAGCAATGCCAAATTGACATTTATTCATCGGAAACTGGTAACTGGAGAGCCACCAATATTACAACTAATATACCATGGCGAATGGAATTCGAAAATGGTATTTATTGGAATGGTGCTATTCATTGGATTAGAGAAGGTTTTATATTACAATGCTATCGTTTTGATATAGATGCTGATAGCTTAACAATAATGAGTATGCCCCCAAAGCCTCAGCTGCGGGATCAGGCATACTTTAGGTATTTTGGAGAATACAATGGCCATTTGCATCTTGTGTATATTCGCAGCCGTGGAGCAAAAAGATTCAATGTTCTCGAGATGGATAGGGTTACCTTGAAGTGGTATGTTAAGTATTCGGTGCACCTTAGTCGGTTGATATCCCTGTTTCCGGAGATTGTTCTGAAGGATAGAAATGAGGCTCTTGGGACTGAGGAGACCAAGTATGCATTCTCCATATTGTGTGTTTCTAGGGGAGAAAAGGAAGAAGATTCAGCTCTTGTGTTGACAATTCCTGGCAAAGTTATTTCCTATAATTTCATCAGTAAGGAGGCTGAGGTGCTATCTGAGCTGCCATCTCAGGTGGTTGACATTTCGTGCTTTCATTACATTTCTGCTTATCCATTTGTTGCAACTCTGTATCCACTATGATCATGTGCTACTAATTGTTGAAAAATTTAGGGGGTCTGATCTTAATGTACTAAATGTTGTGTTTTATTGGTGTGTTCTTTATGTGTTTGTTTTTATTGTTTATGCAGCTTGTATATGCTTGAAATTTGATGCAAGACTTGTATTTTTACAAGTTTATCTATGTTGCCGGTACTAATTGTATATATGGATGAAACTGGGTGGTTTATTCTGCTGGTGGTCCCTTGGGTGATTCATATGTGGTAGATTTTGTTTCTGTGTTATTTATCTCGTCCAAGTTGGTATATTTATGGATGGAAATTTTGCCAAGAAAAATAGTGAATTTTTCCGGCCATTTTTTATCTTTTTTATTATTAAAACACTCGATGACAAGAAAATTGGACATAAAACGTAAGTTTTCGTCCTTTTTTTCGGATTCATTTTTAAAATCTCAAAACCACAATGCCAAGGGAAAGGGGAGAATAAGAATTGATCTACATGCATTGATACTAGAATAAGAATTGATCTACATGCATTGATACTAACTTCCTTTTTTTCCGATTCATTTTTAAAATCTCAAAACCACAATGCCAAGGGAAAGGGGAGAATGAGAATTGATCTACAAGCATTGATACCAACTTACCTATCGGTTGGACGCTCACATAGTCTGTGTTTATATTTTTCTGATCCTTTCTTCTTGTACATATACTTAGGGAATTGATATTTCCACAAACAAAAATGATAGTTCCATAAGATTTCTCTCACATGAATAATAGATGGGTTGTACACTCATGTGAGAGAGTCCTTGTAAAAAGATTATTTTTGCTTGTGGAAATATCAATTCTCTATACTTATTCTTTTTGGAAAATAGAGTTGTTAAGGCGGAAAAAAAGGTAGGATGTGGTTTCCTTTCCAAATTATTGGTTCACACCCTTTGTAACAGTTGGTAAAAACATGCTTACCTGAAGAACTCCATTCAGCTCAGTGGCTTATTATTAAGGAAAAAGTTTGAGGTGATGGTAACATATTTTATCATAACCAAATAAGATCGAACCTGTTTGTTTCATTATTAGGTACAGTGCTGTTGCACCGGCAGCAGTAGCCTCAGCAGCAGTAGCACCAGTGGTAGCAGAAGTAGCACCATCATCTGCTATAGCTCACGTCCAACATCACCTGCGTGCTAAGGATATGAGGGCTTTAGTGCCCCAATCTCTACCCAAATTGGCCATTACTAAAGTATAACGACAGATAGCTCAGTGAACGTACAATTGTCCAAATAGATATGTGTGTGATACAACGTGGGTGAATAATCTCTTACTTTCTGGATTGTATGAGCATCTAATTCTGCTTACTGCATCTTGGTTTTGACCGACCTATATATATATATATATATATATATATATATATATATACCCAAGAAGTTGAGAAATAGCAAAAATGTCATGTGCAATTGACATGAAACAATTGTTTATATGCTTTTGAAGGATAATTATCAACTAAACAAATGTATGCCTTTTCCTCCTAAATAAATAAATAAAAAGTGTTTACCTTTTGGAGGTTTTAATTAATCCTTAATATTATAACATTTAAATCCATTTTTTTTCATCAGATTCATTTAATACTTAAATTTGTACATGAACTAATTTACCCTTGAATGAATTGTTCACATTAATTCTCTCTCTCAATGGTGAGTTTTTTTTAAAACTGTTCTCAAGTTTGATTTAGTGATACAACTCAATAATAAAAATTAAGTAAATGGTAACTTACAATATCAAAATAAAAACATTTGATATATTGGATGTGGTTATAAATATATTTCTAACTTGTGACATCTCCGTCCTAATATTGTCATGTAGAAACATAAAACAGTCAAGAAGGCCACTAGAATGAACAAGTGTGAAATCTCCATGTCAATACCTTTTCCTTTTCTTTTTTAAATGCAAGTATAAATAAATTTTATAAAAATATCAATAATCTATCAATTAAAATATCAGTTTACTCACATTTTATATGTCAGAATTTCATAAATAATAATTTCATAATAAAGAGTCAAAAAAATAATAATGTTATGTCTTCGTAACGCCTAGAGCTATTTTATTACTTGAAAACATATATATTCTCATTTATAAAATTTATTAATATTAAAACTATAATTTTTTTTTATGTATGCCCTATACTAAGTTATTCATTTTTTTGTGTAATATGATAATAATATTGATATGTATACAAAATATTATAGTGAGCTGATAACCAAATAATTATAATTAACCAAAATTGTACTCATTATTTTATTTTAGTGCCTATTAAATTAGTAAGAGGAGTAACAGGAGGAAGACCCCCAGAACCCCTAAGCCTAGCTGTTCTCTCCACATAAATAGCTAAAACCCCTCCCATCCTCTCTCTATAAGCCCGCATATAAACCTATCAATTCATTCTCTGTATTCCTTATTCGCTCGTTTACCGCCACCAAAAATCTATCAGACCCCTATCTCTCAATCTGTTTATCAATAAGGATTAGTTATTGAAATTGCGTTCTCGGCGATTTTGGTTGTAATTGGTTTGAGGCTGTATTATTAACAAGGAGGAATCAAAAGTTGGAAGAAAATGTCAGCAAGGATTGCTTTCAAATTCACCAGAGAGAATTTGTATCAAAAGCTAAAATCTGCTTCCAGATTTTATTCCTCTACTTCTTCCTCTGCTCCTCCTCCTGCTGCTAGACCCAAGGTTCCTCAGTCCTCCAAAAAGGTATTCTCTTTCTCTCTCTTATATTTTGTACTAGCTATACATACATATATACATGTACATGTGTGTGTTTGCGTAATTATATATGTATATGTATGTGGGTGTGGTCATAACATTGCTCAAATTACCTTTCAAAGCTGAACAATTGAAGGTAAATTAGACATATGAAGGAAATGGAGACTTGACCCCACCCAAATGATAAGCTTTATGTTTAAAATGGAATGGAATGGAACCGTTGTGGGGATCAGTTCTGTACCTGTACAATGATTTTTTTGCAGCTAAGTTAGTTACTTGAAAATAAGGTGCCGACAAATATCTTGTAGGATATCCAGTATCTGTTTTATACAGAGCTGACACTTGCAATAGGATTCGCAGGAAACAACTTTTTTCATGAGAATTTGAGTATATATCTAACCAATCCTTAATTAAGACAATTTCAAGTGAAGAAGATCTCTTTAAAATTTCCTCTTTTTTTTATGATTCTGAAGTATCTGGTATTTACAACTTTAGGGGAGATTATTGACAGCCGCCACCCTTAGCTTGCTTATAGGTGGAGGAGCTTATGCAAGTACTGTGGACGAAGCAACGTTCTGGTATGATTTCTCTTAATCTTTGGCAATTGAAAAGAACAAAAAAATTTGCATTCTCACATGCATATGAATTTGAAACACAGAGAAACATTTTGATAAAATTGAAGATACTACCATTGTGAAATGTGAACTCCGTCTTAATTCTTAAATTAACTTATTGCGTTATGCACTATAAGGAAATAATTGATGTACTGCCTTAACAATCGTTGGTTATAGACTGCATTGAATAAAAGATGAGCATTTTAGACTTATGACAATGAGTCTTAAATTGCGAACATGAACTTCCTGTATGTCATCACTGTCTCTTCATTTAACTTACCTGAGGAAACAGAGAAAAGGCAGAACATCTTTTATTTATCCACTGAGATGAGCTGTTGCAAAGCATTTTGCTGAAATGTTTCCAGATATTTGCTCCTATCTTCTTTTTACTCATTGAATTCATAAATTCGACTTTGTAAGTGAAAAATATGGCTAAAACTTTGAAGAGATTAGGGAACATTGTCTGAGGTACTGTTTTTGACAACTGTTTCCTATCTAGTACACAAGGCAACATAGCTGTATAATTTTCTTCAAGCTTTCAAAACCATTTATAGCTATGATACCTATGAGTCACTTTTTTTTATATTCTTTTAATAGAATTCATATCTTGATGAATTTCTATATTCTGTTCTTAGTAAGAGGAGACTGTTTGAATCCTGAGATTGAGAATTAACAGGCTGAGTTGAACCTCTTAATTTAGTATATGATAAATAACTTGAATTTTTCTGCCAGTATGTTACTTGTATTGTAGTTTAATGTTCCATTTCTGTGATAATTCCCCCCTCCCCACCCCCAACTCCCTCTACAGAATAATGATGATGTTTCTATGTCAACATAGAGATGATAAATGTCGTAGATGACAGAGTTCCTCAAATTATCATCCGTTTGGTTTATTTGGACTTGGGGCCTCATCATATAGTTTTTGAGATATTAAAATGCTTGTACTGATAGAATTACAATTCAAAAAAATAAATCTATTGCAGTGGCTGGCTATTCTCAGCAACAAAAATTGTGAACCCGTTCTTTGCGTTTCTGGATCCAGAGGTTGCTCACCGATTGGCTGTCTCAGCCGCAGCTCGTGGATGGGTTCCAATAGAGAAGAGACCAGATCCTTCAATATTAGGACTAGAAGTTTGGGGAAGGAGGTTCTCCAATCCTATAGGTCTTGCTGCTGGCTTTGATAAAAATGCTGAGGCTGTTGAAGGCTTACTTGGGTTAGGTTTTGGCTTTGTGGAGATTGGTTCGGTAACTCCTGTTCCACAGGAGGGTAATCCGAAGCCTCGTATCTTCAGATTGCCAAATGAAGGGTAAGAATGTATCTTATTCCTAAATCTCTCATTCTCTCCACTCAAATTCATACTGTGCTAAATTCATTCCTTGGACTGTTTGTTATTTTTATTCATTTGTTTTTATATGGGAAACATTATTGGCTAAGAAAGTGCTGCATCATGATGTTATATTGGCTGCTTGAAAAATTATCTTTTTCTCTTACTTATCAAAAATAAAAATAAAAACATTTTTTTTGGCTCTTGTAATAATGAATAATGTTATCAACAATTTGTTTTCTCTTCCAGCAACGAATATTTCTGGCATATAATTTTCCTTTTTCTATGGTGTGGTTCCGGTGCATTTTTTCAAGTTGGTAGATATTCTGTCTCAGATTACTAACCGTTATTGTACCTTTTATTTTGGTGGTCAGTGCTATAATTAATAGGTGTGGCTTCAATAGTGAAGGAATTGTTGCTGTTGCAAAACGGTTGGGTGCTCAGCATGGTAAAAGGAAGTTGGACGAAACATCAAGTACTTCATCTTCTTCCAACGATGAAGTCAAACATGGAGGTAAAGCTGGTCCAGGAATTCTTGGAGTCAATCTTGGAAAAAATAAGACCAGCGAAGATGCAGATGCAGATTATGTACAGGGCGTTCATACATTGTCACAGTACGCTGATTACTTGGTAGCTTTCCTGCTCTTGTCTGCAATTTATTTATTTTTTCTTCTTTTGCTGCCTTTGTCCCATTTCTCCTGATTAAAGCTTTATGTAGTAGATAAATTATTCCCTGTTTATTATTTTTTTGATTGACCTGCTTATTTATATTGTTGGGCATGAAAGTAAGTATGCAGTGCTTCTTATTTATAGTGCTGGGCATGAAAGTAATCATACAGTGCTCACTTGTTAATGGAACCAATTTTCATATATTGGAATTCGCACTTTACCAAGAGTTCTTCGTTTTTCGCATTTCAAGTATAAAATTGGTTTCCTAACCTTGTGTTATACGTGTGTTTCTCCTTTTAGGTTATTAATGTTTCATCACCCAATACTCCTGGGTTGCGACAGCTTCAAGGAAGAAAGCAGCTGAAGGACCTTGTAAAGAAGGTCTGAAGATCTTAGCATTACCTTATTCTTTAACTGCTCACAATCTGCTACGAAATTTGGTTGATTTGTAGAAAGTGAAAAAAGTGGTAGAAATTCAGTCCAAACTTTTTCTTCTTGTTAAGGTTCAAGCAGCCCGTGATGAAATGCAGTGGGGTGAGGAGGGGCCACCTCCATTGCTTGTGAAAATTGCCCCAGACTTGTCTAAGCAAGACCTGGAAGATATTGCAGCGGTATGGAAATATTTTAAGTCTCTCGTGCTTTCCTTCCTTATACTTTTGATGTTCTTATGTTTCTTCTCATTGGTTGTAGGTTGCACTTGCTCTTCGCTTGGATGGATTGGTTAGTTTACCATCGTAAACTTAAAATAATCTTTCTAGCTTTGAATAATTTATGCTGTACTTTACCATGCATCTTATTATACTCTTTTTTTGTTTACAGCACTAAATCCACACCTATAGCCTGTTTAGCAGCAAGTAAAATAACATGACAGATATATATTCATCCATTATTTATACTTCTCATATATTACATTTTTATGAACATTTAGCAAATTCCTGATACATTAATTCTGTATGTTGTAGTGAAAGAAATGCCTTTTGCTAATCAAAAAGATAAAATAAAAATGAAATAAATGCCTTTGAATTCTCAATTTTGAAAATTTGTGGATCACCAAAATTGTCAGGGATTCTATCTTGGGCTCAGAAATTGCTGAATAAACAGTATCATGATCCATTTGCAACCATCAATTGCCTAACCTGATTAGGGTTAAAGGTCTTTACAAAACTCTTCTCCTTCTCTCTTTCCTCCTCACGTTACATCTTGTAGTGCTTAAATTTTGTTTGTGGATGTGACTGTTGGATTTGCGCAGTTTAAATTACATTGTTATGCTTTGGGATAAAATAATCTTTCAGCCAGCTCTGCTGATAGTAGAAGTGCAACTTTGTTGGCCATACTAATATTAATGGTATAATGTAGAAAATACAGATTTGACTCTAAAAGCAAAGGTGTTCTTAATTATGTGCCTACAGTTTTATCTGTCCCTGCAAACAATATGATGTGGATGAACTTATCATTAGATGTTCCTTTCACTAATTTGGCCATGCATTATATCTTTGCTTAATGCTTATAGATCATATCAAATACAACCATATCAAGACCAGATCCTGCAAGTAAAAACCCAGTAGCTGAAGAATCTGGTGGCTTAAGTGGGAAGCCGCTCTTCAATTTATCTACAAATATCCTGAAGGAGACATATATTCTGACAAAGGTATGTCAGTTATATCAGCACCTTTGTAAGTGTGTAATTTATTAGATTATCCAATGTCTATATCCTTTAAGGCTTTAAAGTTGATGGAGTTGGAACTGTTTCCTAAATTAAAAGAATAGTTGTAGCTTAAACCCAGTTGTCTGATAATTGATCACTGTCGATACTACTATTCTTGTGCATCCTTGTGTTTCTGCCAATTATTTAAATTCATAACAGATCGAGACCCTACAACTTGTGCCACTCAATTTGGCTACCCATCCTGCGTGATTTGCCTAATATAGTACAAATCCAGTATTAAGGAAAGATGTGCATATTTAAGCTTAGAATTAAAAAAGTGCATTTACTGGGCCATAGAGTGGTGGAGTTTTTGCTTAGAATTAAAAAGGGATTTACGAGACCATGGGGGAGGGAGTTATCTTGAAGGAACTTTGAGATTTTGTTGTTTCTGGTAACAGTTATGTAAAGTCCAAAATTACAGTGAAATCACACAAATTAGAATATAAAAATAAGAACTGAATATTTCCGGTGAGTTGGCTGTTATAATTCTCCTACTACGTTCTAAGTTGGCCCTTTATTTCAGTATTCTAAGACTAGTGTGCCCATCAGGGTTACACTTTGATGTATAGTTTGACCGTTGGACAGTGATATGGATTATACTGCTTTCTGGTCAAGAATCAACATGTCTGCCTGCTAATTTTGTCCCATAACATTTGGAATTATTCTTTCCATAAGATGTTTGAGTTTAAAAGTTAAGCAGGCTAAAGTTGTTTTCGATGTATGGTTAGTCCTTGATTTTCACTTCTTGATTTGTGGACCTAATGATTCTAATATTGCATACAGTAGAGTAGCTTTTGACTTCTTTGTTTCTTCAGAAAGGAAAATGGAGAAATAAGAAATGGACTAACTAAATGGTTAAGATCAACAGTGGCCCCAATTCTATACGACACATTTCTCAGGTCAATTTGTCTTACTGTGTCTCTTTCGGCAGTTGTTTCAGCTATATGTGCCAGTATAGAGCTCAAATTGTCCTCTTCTGACATGTTTCACCATTATTCGAAAGTCGTGTTTTTCTGCGTTTAATCCTCTTCCTTCCTTTTCCTTCGACTTTATCTTAATTTCTTTTTTTCAATCTGATGCATTTGACTCATGAGAGTATGTTTTACTTGAAATCAGGGAAAGATTCCTTTGATAGGCTGTGGAGGTGTTAGCAGGTAATTTTTATTCTGCATGTTTTGATGTACCTATCTCATTCTTTAATTTCAGTCTTAAACTGATACTGATACTTGACTGAATATGTACTTGGTTCAGTGGTGAGGATGCATACAAGAAGATAAGAGCCGGTGCAACTCTAGTTCAGCTTTATACCGCATTTGCCTATGGGGGACCTGCCCTCATACCTCAGATAAAGGTACCGTTCTGACACTTAACCAATAAATGATGCTTGAAGTAACAATATTAGGAAATTGTGCAGCATGATATCTCTTTGTGAGTGTTTGTGCCTTTCTTAATCTTGTGTTCTCGAATGGTAATATACAAGGAAAGCATACTTTTATTTATGTATATTTGATGATATTTATTAACCTCTTCTCTCAATGTGCAACTTATCCAAAAAATATATATAAAAAAAATCTATCCTCTCCATGCATCCTCTAGAATATCTTTATATATTTACCAGATATATT
Organism: Hedera helix; assembly: GCA_947179155.2. NCBI lineage: Eukaryota > Viridiplantae > Streptophyta > Magnoliopsida > Apiales > Araliaceae > Hedera > Hedera helix. The sequence goes on from OX359281.1 coordinate 37,282,504, forward strand.
GAGCCAAATATTATCAACCCATATGAAAAAAGTGGTTGTAAAGATGAGAAGTTTTATTTTTTAGGATTGAAGATGAGAAAAGGGTACTAACTAGGTCGGCCTTTTCTAGTGAAAATTTTATCAAAATCTGAAACCTAGAGTTCCATGTTCGACGAGGATGGACTAAACTTCAAGCCTTAATATTTTTTAGAGTTCCTCTTGATAGGTGGATGAAAACCACATTGTTTTGGTTTTTAATAAATGAAATACAAGGAACTTTATGTCCATTATACTGTTATACATATTCTCTTGATTGCTGTTCTGCTATTTTTTAGGCTGAACTTGCTGATTGCTTAGAAAAGGATGGCTTCAAGACTATTTATGAAGCAGTTGGAGCAGATTGCAGATAGTTTATGTTTATTTAGCTGAGTTAAAACATGATGGGGTGACCATGTTTATTGCCCCTTAGCCACAATATGCAAGTCAATCTTTCTTTGTTTTTGTTTTGTTGAGTGCAATTTTCAGTGTAGCTATTTATTCGTTGATCAACTCCCCTTTCGGTATTTTTGGCTGCGGTGGGATGCCTACACGTGTACTATAGAAGAGAATTTTAGGCTTTTAGCCTCCATGAATAGGCAGTTATGTCATGTTATTTTTCTATATCCTCATTGTCCCCAACTAATTGATGAGTAGGAGATACTGTAAGATGTACTGATGTAATGGAAAAGATTATATATTGCTCCCTTCTCTTTTCTTGGTCGATAAGAATCAAACTTTTGTATAACCTTTCTGTACATTAGTCATTTAGCAAATCCGTATAGGAACAACCTTCTTTCCCATTATTTTAGTTGCGTGTATGACATTCATGCATTTGCTCTTGGAAGAGGGTTTTTGTTGTTAAACCTTCAAAAAGGATACAATTGATTCTGCTTTGTTTGGCAAAAAAAAATCGTAGAAAGAGCTTCTCTTTCAATTTTGTCAGCAAATTTTCAAAGGGTTATGAAAAGAAATTTAGCCCTCGTATCATTTTAATCTTATAGCTTAGCTTTATTGGAGGATGCTATTTGCTTAATAATGCAGGCAAAAGAAATGGTATGTAGCTTATTCTTATTAAGGTATTATATCTTATTCATATTAATTATACCTAAAATGTTTTACAAAAGAAATGGTTCCGAAACATCAAGCTCAAAAAAGGCCCACAAGGGACTTTTTATTTCCAAGCTGAAGTTCAGGTTCCCACATTAATGATGAAGAGATTGTTCACATGCTCATTACAATTTAGCAACAAAAATCAGACATCTACAATAGAGAGAATTAATAGAATGATTACCAGTTATTGGCAACAATGTCAGCCAAATCAACCACCCTCTGTGAGTAACCCCACTCATTGTCATACCAAGCAATCACCTTCACCATGTCATCTCCCATAACCATAGTCAGTGAAGCATCAACTGTTGAGGAAACATCTGAACATCTGAAATCAACCGAAACAAGTGGCTCGTTGCACAAAGATAGGATTCCATTGAGCTCATTCTCCGAGCTCTCCTTGAATGCAGCGTTCACCTCCTCAGCGAATGTCTTCTTGGTAACTTGAACAACAAGGTCCACAACTGACACATTAGGTGTGGGCACTCGAAGGGCAATGCCGTTGAGCTTCCCTTTCAGGCTTGGCAGGATGAGCGCCATTGCCTTTGCTGCACCAGTTGATGTTGGGACAATCAGCGGCGGATCTATTAAGGGGCAGTGGGGTCAATTGACCCCACTGAGTTTTTAAATTGCTACAATATTAAGTTGCTGCAGTACTTTATTTGAAAAATTATTTTCATATTTTAATTTTTATTTCTTATTTCATCTATGATACTTTTTCGTCATCACTTTCTTGCATATTTAAAGTTAATAGTTGCATATTTATTTAATAATTTAATCTTTACATATTACTATATTAGTAGCCGATAGTTTAATAATTTTTTCCGTTTTATTTAATACTCATAAAAATAGTCTTGTTTTATTTTATGTAGTTAATAGTAGTAGTAATTTTATTTGTTTTTATTTTAATTTGCATGACTAACTAAATTTTTATACCTTGGATGATGATACTAAGTATTTCGTACTAATTAAATTTTTTTCATTTCGATATTAGTGCCTAATTGTTTTTTCTTTCATATTTACCTCCGTGTAAAATTTATATGTGATTCTTATATTAATTAAGAGATTTTGATAAATTATAGTTGATTTGTAAATTTTTCATAATCTATAATTGTCCGTATTAATTATAGAAATCATTATTTTTTTAAAAGGGGAGGGAGAATAAAGTTAGGAATTAATTCAAAAAATAAGAAATATTTATTATGTTAGTATTTAGTGTATTCGAATTCCTAAGTAGTTTTTCTCATTAATAATTTTTGTTATTATTTATTAGTTTGCATATTTTAGTTAGTTAATCATCTACGCTCTATCTATTTCTAATTTGTTTGAAATATAAATTAAGGATATATTTAAAAATTGATCTTGTTTTTTGCTAAGTCACTTACAGCTACTCATTTTTATCATATCAGGTTTTTTGGCGCCGTTAACGGGAATTATAATTATTTTTTTCATTCCTTAATTTTTATTTATTCAAATTAGTTTTTAACTCTAATATTTTTTTTTACTTTTCAAGATAATCAAAGTGGATCAAATGTGTCAAAAGATAAAGATTTTATTTTTGTGCTTTTTTGATACTTCGTATCTCTATTTTAAAAAAATAGTAGTGTAGTTTTATTTTTATTTATTTTTAATTTTTTTTATTGCTACTTAGAAAAATAATTGTCAGATTTATAAAATTATTAGATAAGATCTCTTAATATCTTGTTATATATAGTTATTGATTATCCTTCGCGTACAATCTACATGGATGATAAATTTAAAAAATTACTTGATTGACTTTAGAATTAATTAAATTAAATTAAAAATAAGGCTATCATATAATAATTTTAATGAATGAAATCTTAAAAAATATTATTATAAACAATATTTGATAATTATTTAATTTTATATTTCATTTTATTAATTTTTTATTCTGATTTTTTTTTTTAAAAAAAAATTGACCCCACTGAACTTTGGGGCTAGATCCGCCCCTGGGGACAATGTTGAGTACTGCAGCACGAGCACACCTCAGATCCCTGTGGCTTGCATCAAGAAGCCTCTGGTCTCCGGTGTAGGAGTGGGTTGTGGTCATAGTTCCCTTTATAATGCGTACCATGCCAAATCTCATACACATCAAATTTCAACTCCAAACAAGTTCTTGGGACATTGAAGAAATGCAGCTGCATAAACACAGGTGTTTTGCTAAAGGGAGAATGCATTACCAAATTTCTGGTCAAGGACCTTGACAAAAGGGGCAAGGCAGTTTGTTTTGCGGAGGCATTACTGATGATGGGCTCAGCAGGGTTATAAGCATCGGCATTGACACCAACAACATATGTGGGAAAGTCACCTTTCCCCGGGGCAGTGATGAGCACCTTCTTGGCTCCAGCCTGAATGTGCTTACCAGCACCATCTCTGTCCACAAACACCACGGTCCCTTCGATCACCAAGTCGATCCCCAACTCCCAGTTAGTTTACATAATTGTAAAAAAAAAGAGAGAGAGAGAGAGAGATAGAGAGAGAAAGAGAGAGCGAATCTTTGTTAAAATTTACCTTACTTTAGTACTATGTTATGTTACTTGGACTCTTCCCATTGCCTTGAAGCACTCTTGTCCGAGCTCGGACAAGGGTATAGGTGTTCGACTGCCAGAACACCTCATTTTAATGTAAAAACTAGATAAAATTGAGGAGTACTCGCATCGGACTTTTAAGAATACCCGTGCCCAAGCAGAGACTCCATCAGAGTCCATGTATCTTGGATTTGATAAAGGGTAACAAAGATAGTTGATTACCCCCACGAAAGGTTGACAGGGTTGCGGTTAGAGACAACTTTGATAACGTTTCCATCAACGGAGATTCCATCATCACCAACAGGCTTTGACATCAGCATCAAAGATGCCGAGGGTGGAGTCATATTTGAGGAGGTGAGAGGCTTGCTTCACGCCACCGGTGTCATTGAAGGCAATGACATCGAGGGGGGAGTCTTTCCTCCCGTGCCAACACCTCAAGAAGTTCCTTCCGATTCTTCCAAAGCCATTGATGGCCACCTTCAGCTTGGCTTCCACCACTCCCCTCTTGTTGCCTCCCCTAATCTATAACATATTAATAGTCTCAGCACGAATAACATTACAGCTATGTTTAGCAACTCAATTCCAAGCTTTGGAATTGCAATTGAAAGTACATTTGCAATTCCATAGAAGTGAAATTTAGATAAATTTTGGCACTCAATTCTACTTCCAATGTTTTGAATTGAGTTGCCAAGTGTAGCTTAACCCTTCATCTTGCAGTAACTTGAAAGCAGAACAATTCAGGTTCTTATAAACTTAACTATTTTGATTTCAAGATTCATGAACAATTAATGTAAGAAGAACCCTTTTATTCATTCAGTATTTGTACTTCTTTCTTCTTTTCGATTATTTACACTAGCCGAATTTGTTTTTATTTTTTGAGGCTATTTTGAGATCAACTCTCAAAGTTTGTTAAAATTAAGCGTGCTTTGTTTCTTTTTAATGTTTAATAGATGCATATTGTTATCAACGTAGAAAGATTTATTCAAGGAGGAGTACCAGAGCCATTTTTCAGTGTGTTATTATTAGAGACCTTATAATTGTTGAGATTAATGTATTTAACCAACTAGCTATGCAGGGTAAAACATACTGAGGTTCCCTCTTTTTCTAAGCTTTTTATTTCCTTAGTTGATGATAACAAAAAGCATATTGCAAGAATCTTAATCCTAAAATTAGTATAATCAATAATGTTTCTTTGTATGCTAGTTATATTACTTATAAGTAATGTGTATGAACTGTGAAGTGCGAAAGTAAACCAAAGGGTGGTTAATGAGACTCACAACAGAGGTTTGGAAAGCAACAACAGAGACTAAATCATCAGATGTTTTCTTGTTGAATGGAAGAGAGGCATATGAGCGAAGCCCAGCCCCGCGAATTCGGAGAATCCCTTGTTCACCTGCACTACACGCAATGCATTAATATTATATGATTAAGGCTGCAGCATAGATTTGAATATTTCATTATGCTATATTGCATATGATCATAAGTTACAAAATGAAAAAAAAAAAAGGTTGCTAGTGAGTTTCATTAGTGTACTAGTACTGGTAGTAAAGAGAGACCTGGAGAGATGAATTGGGCATGGAGAGAGCAGCCGAAGCCATGGTTGTTTAAGGGGTATCAGCACCAGTAGTAGTTGTAAGTAAGGGAAGGATGAGGAATGAATATATGTGAAGGGAGGTTTCAAGTGGGAGTGGGACATAATTCTGTCAGGGAAGAGTGTTGATGATGTTATTGAGGATAAATGGTTTGATGATAGATAGGCCTCTCACTCATTTATATGGCTGTGGTTTTGTTTTTTTTTCTTTGTGTGTTTGTATGTGTTACATTTTGATTTATTTCTCTCTCCCCTATGACCTTAGGTTTTACATCCATGGTTATATAAATCCTACTGCACCTTATTTATCAGAATTACCACTATTATGTCAACTAGACTCCTTTCTATAAGATGTAAAGTTTTTAGTCATGCGAATGCTGACTAATCACATCCATGTATTTATGCCGACATATTGTAAGGCAAATATCAAATTATTTTAGTTAATTCTCACTCAAGTTAGTAGTCAAGTTTGGTGATTCGGTAATTCGATATTATTTTTTTTCCTTTTATGCCTTCTTGGTCATTAATTTTGTAATATTTTCGAAAATTGACTCAAAAACTCATGTGCTAAAAATTTTCACAAAAATTTAGCACACGTTTACTATTAAAGAGATAATGTATCATTTGTCACTCAAAATTGAGCAAAAAAAAAACTTTTGAACTACTGAATTGACTCGAAATTAACTAAAATATCGCTCAAATATGACGTATTTAAAACTTTCTAATCTTGCTGGTGTTTTGCACGGTTTATTAAGATTTTTGAAACTTATAATAATTACAATGTAATATCTGTATCTAGTCGATTATATAATAGACTAGGCACTTAAAACATTTCAGAATGAGTTTTATTTTGTGTTAAAATCATGGCAACAGTAATTATAAGCATGGTTTTCAAAATCGGACCGGACCGCAGGTCTAACTGGTAAAAATGGGAACCGGTTGGCACTCTGGTCCGGTTTAACAAAAAAAACCAATTTTGGTCAAAAATCAGTTGACCCACCGGCCGGACCGGTAGTTCAACTGTTAAATCGATTATTGACCCAGTGACCCGTTTTTTTTTCATTTTGTGTCAAAAAAAATTAATATTAAAATTAGCTACATTTAGTAATATTGTAACTCAACTTTATTATGTTTTAATTCAAAAATTTTAAAATTTTATTAATTACTAATAATATATATTTTTATATATTAATGACGTCACTGGGTCAATAACGGTTCAATAACCGGTTAGATCAGTGACTCATCTACTCGGTACCTTTTTCGATTCGATAACTGGTCCGAGTCTAAGAACCTTGATTATAAGGAAAATTTAGAGCACATGTAAAAAAATATATAAGACTACACTTTGACTTCGTTATGTATGTTGAGAATTACCAGCAACAAAATTTTTTATTTTAGTATTAAATTCAAAAATAAATCAGCAAAAAAATATATCCATACTAAAAGATGTTTTAAAAGAAAAGAAATCATTGAATTATTATATCATTGCAAAATCTTGACTTTTTTTTTTTTGTCCAAAAAAATTGAAAATTGTAATATGTTGCGAAAGATTAAAGGATTACAATAAATGGATTCAAATAGTAATTTGTTTAAATAAAATAATAGATAATCAAGAAAAAAGGGTCAGTCATAGTAAATACAATCATATATCTAAAATAATAATAGAATATACAGATCCATATCGTTCTTTAGTATGAACAACGGAAAAACAAGTAGCCACGAAAGCAGCACATTCAAATTTGAATAATTTATCTTCAACCATTCATACACTAAAAAAGTCTCACAAACAAAAAAACTTTCCAAATGGAAAAAACAAAATCTCTCAGACAAACTTTCCAAAAGGAGAAAACAAAATCTCCTAAACAAAGAAAGCAAAATCTCATAAAATATGTGATATTGAAATATTCTCATAAATGAGAAATAAATCACTCATCTATGAAGAAAATAAGTCCCATAAAAAAAGAAAACAAACCTCACAAGAAGGGAATAATTTATTAGATCGAAATAAAAGGGATCTATAGGAAAATAACTTCAAAAAAAGAGTCCTCCCCCAACTCTAAGATAAGGGTTAGAGTTATTGACTAGAGAGAAGAAGAAGAAAAAAAATAGAGGAAAAGTTGTTAACAATATGGTAGTCATGAGTGGCTAGGAGAACACACAATCTTGACTTGAAAATGATCTTTCATTTTTATTTTTTTAATGTAACTTGAAAATGATTAGTTATTCAATTTTACAAGATATATATATATATATATATATATATATATATATATATATATATATATATATATATATATATATATATATATATAAATGAGTATTTATTATGAATTAAAAATAGACAAACAATATCTTTATCTTCCGATATAAGAATAAACGGTCGAGATTAAAAATGAATTCACGATATCCACTACTAATAGTAGTAGACGACAAATGCAATTGCTATTATTAGTAGCGGATCCGCTACTAATAGTAGCCCATGTAAACTATCCGTGACTAATAGTAACAGATGATTTAGTCATTCGCTATTATTAATAACGGACGACGAATTTTAATTTTTTAATCTCGATCGTTAATTCCTATAATGAATGATATGTATGTTATGTGTCCTATCTTGCTCCATAACAAATAGTTACTATAAATTATTATCAATGATTCATAGTAAATATTTGTTATGAAACAAGATAGGACAAATAATATATATATATATATATATATATATATATATATGTATGTATTATGTATTTTCTATCTTTCTAACGTAATTACAAAGTGAGAGCACCTCCTCAGAATCTTTATTAATTCACTAAATTGTGAAATAAATTTAACTAAAAATGGAAATGTATATCATCCCCGTTTGTTTTCTCTGCCACTCCCCACCCTCACGTTTCTTATTTCTTTTTTTCTTCCTCACCGTTCCGATTATCATATTCCTATTTTTTTATTCCCTACTTTCTCATCTCTTTTTCCTTTCATATTTTATTTAATTTCATTTACTAAAAACTTACCTTACTCCTTATTTCTCCTCTTCACACCTTAGGCTATATTTATTTATAAAAAATATATTTAGAATTAAATTATTTATCTTAATTTAATACTATTTTGCACTATTTAATTATTTGATGAGAGATTATTAGTCTTTTAATATTAGACTATTAGTCTTATAAAATCATTTAATAATTTAGAATGAGGGAAACTATTAATTTTATATTTTTTATGAGATTATATAATCCCTCATAAATAGCCTTAGGAATGATAAAAAATAAAAATTGTCTATAAGACTATTTAAAGGACTATTAATCCCCTATAATGGAATAAAATAATTCAAAATAATATTAAATTAATACAAATAATTCAATTTCAAACATATTTTTTTGTAAACAAACATGACCTTGAATATAAATTACTCTCACCTTTGTAAATTTTGTATTACTTTATATTTTGAATGCCACGATGAATTCTATTCACCCTAAACTTAAAGCCCAAAACCAATTTCATTAACCGAAGGTTTGGCCCATAGCTTTAGATTCGATTGGGCTTCACTAGAGTCCATCGACGTCAGTATATACATTTACAGTATTCAGTCCAACAAGTTTAGTTCCCGTAAAAAAATCTACGAAAGGAATTGAATTGGGGGAGCGAAGCAAGCAACGAAATTCATACAAGCGAATCAGATATCAAGTGAAACTTAACGGCGGTATGTTTTGGAATTTTAGTTTTTGATTTGAGAAGTTTGGTTCTATTTTGCGGTTTTGATTATCGGTATATAATTAATTAATCTCTACAAAGTTGATTCTGCTGTTGTCAAAATATAATTTTAGATGAGAGAGAATAAAGAGAAAGAAGTCATAATAATTTCTTCTCAGTAATCAATAACTGAGTAACAGTTAAAGGTATAATCTTGATCAGCACGTGAATGGTTTGTTTACAAAACAGAGGATACAGAATGATTTTTCAAATAGAACCAAAGCTTAAATTTGGTGGTGCAATTTTGACCTATCATCTGATGGCTAGTTATGTGTTATTTGGATGATGTATTTGTGGGTGTTGGGTGGTTTATTAACTTCAGATTTGGTTGTTTGTGTTTATAACTCTTATTGATTCAAGTTACTTGGTGATAATGGTGATTAATGGAGAGAAGCTTAAGGTATAAAGCAATCTGGATCTTTGGTTTCAGTTGAAGACTGAAAAAGGACTATTTGCCTCATAATTTTTTAGCTATGGAAACGCTTACCTATTGTTGCAATAGAAGTTTAATACTTCCACCCATTTATTAGAACTTAACTTTCGTAGGAAACAGTCCAAAGCAACATTTTTTCAGACTTATTGATTGATCTTCTTTTTCCTATCTCTTTTCCCTACCCAAATCTGCTCAGCCTTTCATGGAAGATCTGTTAATGTTTGAATATCAATGCCCACTTGAATAATCTGATTCTTAACATGGCTTGTGATCTCAAAGGACCTTTTAATCTTGACTTGGCATTGCAAATTGTTTATCATCACATATTGATAATAACAATAAAAGAATGTTACCAGAAACAAGTTTAGGGGGGATGTAGATTCTACGTAAGTCCATGTTTATCCGTTTTTCTATTGATATCCAGCCCAAAAAAACTATGTGGGAAATTTAATAATTTAACTTTATAGTTAATCATGTTGGTGTCTGGCTGTCTGCTAATGTCAAGTGTTTCGCTCGATGCTAGTACCATATATGAGGCGATACCAGAGCTTTTGCATGGATATCTCCTCAATATTCCATAATTGTTTTTCAATTCGTTTTACAATCCTCTGTTCGCAACGCAGGTGGTGCTATTCTTAAAGCATCTTTGGGGTGGCAGGGAGACTCGAATTTTAGTATCTGTGTTGTATAGCTCGGAAACCTTTTTAGTTCTGAAATAGAAGGCAACAGTTAATATATTCCTGTGCTAAAATAAATAATAGGCCTTATTACGATTGCCTTCCACCAAAAGAGGTATTCATTTCGTTAAATTGTTGAAATGACAGAAGTCTTCAGCTACACTGCTTGCTGTCACATATTGGAATTGTTATTTGCTACAATCTTCTTTCATGTTACGGAATACATTCTCGCAATTATCTTTCACGGGAAGTCAAATGTAACTCTTAGGTCTCTTTTGATCAGCAAAAACTATCTCGTAGCAATGATCTTTTCATTGCTAGAGTACTTGATTGAAATTTATCTTTTCCCTGGGTTGAAGGAACACTGGTGGACTAGCAATTTTGGGCTTGCAATGGTGGTTATTGGGGAAGTTATTAGGAAGTTGGCAATTATCACTGCTGGTCGAGCATTTACTCATCTTATTAAAATCTATCATGAGGAGCACCACAAATTGGTTACTCACGGAATCTATAGATTTGTCCGTCATCCAGGATATTCTGGTTTCTTGATATGGTCAATAGGCACTCAAATAATGCTATGTAATCCAATATCCACAGTTGCATTTGCAGTTGTTGTTTGGCGTTTTTTCTCACAACGGATACCATATGAGGAATACTTCTTGAGGCAATTTTTTGGGTCACAATATGATGATTATGCTCAACAGGTTCCTTCTGGGATTCCCTGTGTGAAGTGATCGTAAAACAATTCTGTGAGCAGACTTCCTCGCTCTATCCCCCTCCGTTGATAAAGCTCATTGCCAGTTTTTGTTAGGATACTCTTGACCGTCTGTGGAAGCTGACAGATCCAAGCTCTTAGGAGTGAAATTTGCTGAAGTTGTCAACCTCCAGAGAGTAAGAACAGGTACACTTGATGCTGGTTTTTTGGTGTGAAAGACCTTGGAAATTAGCGTGTTGTAAATATATCATTGACGAAACAAAATTTTTGAATATGAAATCCAGCATGATTTACCAGTACCTTCAATATGGTTTTTTTTGTGTGTGTGTGGGCACAGGCTAGGGTATTATTGCTGGTTTGATATGTACCATCATCATTGCTTGGATCATATATTGTTGTTTGAATGTTTTGCATCTTCTTCAGTTAGCTTTTGATCGGTAAAATATTGAGCCCTAGGGCCTCCATTGTGTTTTAAAATCCCTGCCTAGGTGATACGGTGCTACGAGGGTTCTCTACTGCCTAGATTTGAATGGGTGTCTTTGTCCCGCCTAGTCAGAATCAGGCAAATCAAGACTAAATAAAGATGAAAGGATGCAAAGCTAGTAATTTAACTTGCAAGTTTTTAGAAGTAATTAAAAACTGCTAAGCAGTGGGTAATTGTTTGGTAATTACTACCACTGATAATTGCTAGTACTACTTTCCATCAATTTGTTAAGCACAAATAGCTGAACAGCAATGAATTGAAGTCTTAATTATAAAATTTTCACCCTCAGCAGGCAGACTGCTTAGATTCTTTGGATAAATCCATGCATATTGTGACACATTTATGAACTTATCTTGCTTTTGGATTGAAGGAATAGAATGGAAGAAGGGATGAAATAATTTTAAAGTATTTTAAATATATGTTTGATTGTTGGTGAGAGTTAATGGTGTAATATGATAGTAAAATTATCATATATATCTATTTTATTGGAATGGATTTTATTTTACCATCTCTCACATGAAATAAAAATCAAATGGATGGATTGAATTTTCATTTCATTGAAATGATTTATCCTTCAAAATAATTATTTAATATATTATTTTTAATTATATTTCTTCTTTCATTTCATTATCTCAATTCAAGACTACGGTTATTAAAGAATATTGTGTACTTAAATAAAAATAGACATTCGTTATTCCTTACATTAAATTTCTTGAAAGTACTTGTAATATGATCACGAAGAAAATTTATTGCTCTTTTTTTAGTTTATATAGTTTTTTTATTTACATTTTTCAAGTTCCAAACATAGACTCCATAAGGAAATGAAGGGGGAGCAATTATAATTGTTTGTACTGTATTAAAAAACATTAATATTTTATAAATTAACTAAAATAATAAAATTATATTTTTTAATTTTAAAACGAAAGATGTATTAATATATAATTTATAACCCAAAAAAATAAACTGAAAATAGTTTGCTTTCACATGATAGATAGTGTGAAATTTGTGGATAGTTGTTGATACCAACTTTTAATGTTCTATTTGGGTCGCAAAACAATTAATTGTGGTGGACATGGCCCATGGGGAGTGGTCTAACCCATTATTGTAACCTTTTTCTAAATCAAGTACCAGAAAGTCAAAACCTATGGAGCCTTAGAATTACCTTTTTTACATGTGCCCAATAGGGGCAGGTGACCCACAACCCATCTACTTAAGGGGTAGCCGCATGTATAAAGAAAAACATGCAACTTCTTCTTTTTTTCTTTTTGGGCTAATAATAGTATATGCAACTTCAAGCTCTTATAAGGGTCGTTTACTTCATGGACAAAGTTAGAAAATATTATTTTGTGCCGGACAAAATTATGTGGTATCACGTTGTACAAAATCACCGATAAATTATTAGATATTCTGAGAGTAAAATTATAATTTGTTCCTCTCTCATAATATCATAGGGTCCACAAGTGATGGGACCCTTGTGGACTCCACGGTGTTATGAGAGGGAGAAACAAATTATAACTTTGCTCCGAGAACAGTTAATAATTTTTCAAAATCATCACCACGACTCGGTCAAATTTTAAGAATTTTCTTTCATATTGATTTGAGGTCCAAATTAGCCAAGTTAAAGCTTCACAATAACTTAATCAAGTTTGGTTTTTTCATTGAATAATTAATCTAAATTTCAAAATTTGTTGAATCTATCGTCTTCTTTTTCTTTTTGTTGATTGACAACGATGAATGGTATCCTCTTTTTTTTTTTTTTTTTTTTTTTGAATATGGAGTTTATTTCATGTTGATTTGGATTGTAATTTAGTCAAATAAGAATCTCATTTTATTTTATGAAATTCAATTGATTTATACATAATTAAATTTATACAAAATAATAACTGTACATGTTCTTATAAGAGGATAATAAAGAATCAGTATCTAGAAATATATAAACATACATAAAAATAAAAATAAATAAAAAGAGAGAGCTGCAATGCTTAGAAGTTAAAAAACTATTATCTTTTAGAACAATATTTTCTTGTAATGATGATTGATCCATTATATTATATCCATCCCACCGTCGAATGGAACCTAGTTAGTTAATATAACAATTTAAGATTCGCCTGCCAAATTCTTTCTCAGACGTTAAGACTTGAGAGCGGCCGGTCACATGCAATCCTCTCATAAGTTACCATCATCCATTTCTATTCAACGGGGGTAGGCTAGTAGCTTGTCAGGTTAAGAAATACTCAACCACGTGCAATCCTCTTGCCTCTCTAGCTTTCGAAAAATTATTTCACTTTTTTTGAGTAAATAAATAGTATATTTTTTTATCTTATATATATGTAGACTTCACCACAGACAGAACACACAGATATATAAGAGATAAAAATATATTATTCACTTGTCCTACAAAAATATAAAATAATCTCTCCTAACTTTCATGTTACACACGGGACAACACGCTCTACTACTTTTATTCCATTTTTCAACTACAATCTCTCTCTCTCTATATATATATATATATATATAAGTTACGTTTATTTGTAAGGATTATAATTCTGATATTATAATTCCAATACATAGATTATAATGCAAGTCATTTTATAATCTCCAGACTAATAGTCCAAAATCTAAATTTAAAAACAAACAAGACAAATATAAGATTAATAATCTTATTTAAAGTGTAATACTTGAAAATAAACATAATCTTGAAATTATAATCTATGCATTACAATTATAATCTTTACTAATAAACATGGTCATAAGATATTCATCCATAGCAACAGTCGCTAAGAGTACTATTTTAGAAACTACGTGTAATGGCCAGGCCAAAAATTGAAAAGTGACATATTTTTTATTTTTATTCTACGACAAATGAAAAATTATACCGGACACAACAAATCGAAAATTGACATTTTTTTTTTTTTTATCGTACGACAAATAGAATACGGGAAGATATAATTACATGATTATTGTTACGCATACAAATAACTCTTACGAAAAAATAGTTTACAAAATAATGTATTTACATGAATTGATTTAATGATTGTAATTAATTATAAACACATTATTTTATATTTATTTTTTATAATCATTTTTAATCACCAAAATATTATTAATAACTATATAAGTGAGTTGTGAGCCTGTAATCGTATGTAAACAGCGAATTGTATTCCATTTACTCATACTTAGGAACTCAATATCAAGTTTCGAAATTAAAAGCAAATTCGCAATTTCGTGAATTGTAGTTTAGTTAAAATTTAAGGTTTAATTTGAATTTAAAGATTTGAAAGTGAGTTCCCAAAACAAAACTTTAATTGATTGACAACTCTTTTGAGCATCTCTTTGGTATGGCCAATGTTTGATTTCGAATTTCTACCTTTTTTTTTTTTTTTTTTACAATTGTCTGGCCAGAAGTTTAAGAAATAAATATTAATTTATACTTTTAATAAAGTAATGACATATTAATGGTCAATTCGATATAAATTTCTTGAAGCCTCGTACAAATATTTAATGGATGCATGCGTCAACAAATGATCTTAATTAATCATAAATCAAATTATTTTAATACCATTAATATCCTTGATTTGTTAATTAGAAGTCGTCAATTTAACAATAAAGTTGTACCAGTTTCGTTTTATGCTAAATTATATGAATCTGTTTTGCAATTTGTAGCGTAATAAAAATAAAAAAATCATAAAAAATAACTCGAATATAATTTTATTCTATCATATAGTAAAATATTGTATTTCTTAAATTTATTTTGTTTTAACTAATGTAACATTTTCTTTCTTATGATTATTATAAAAAATTAGTCTATGTGTTATTTTCTCGGATTTTCTTCGAGTGTTTATAGATTTTTTTTTGGTCAAACGGCTATAATAAAATTAGATTTTTTTTAATATTTCCAGGAACAAAAAATAGAGCACGACCTAGTATTGTTTTGATAATACACTAGGAAATTAATTGACAAAAACAAAAAAATAACTAAAATTCAAAGATAAATCATATGAGTTGTGTATTGGAGTGACAAATTTCAAATAGGATTACCAGTAATTATTTAAAAAGAAAGCAATAGTTGGGGTCATTTAAAAGAGGATATGGGGGCAATAACGTCATAAGGAAACCATAGGCCAAAATGTTTTCAATTATTATTATTATTATTTTCTAAATAATATTTCAAATTCGGTTGGTGCGCAAAAATTGGAAAAACAATTGGAGTTTAGAGAGAGAGAGTGTGGCAGAGGGACATAAAGGCTTTGCTTTTATTTGTGTTTTTGAGAGGAGAGAGAAAAAAGGGAAAAGCAAAAGCTGCACCATCATCTTCATACCATTCGATTTGGAGTTCCTATTTATTCATTTCCCTCCCCCCTTTCTCTCTCTAAACCCTCTGAATCATTTCTAGGGTTTTAGCTTCTTCCATTTCTCACCGTCTGTTCCTCAGCTTAACAGCAAATTAACACCGGCAACTTGGAGCCATTGCTTACTCTTCTTTGTCAGTTACTTTTCTGTTTTTAGTTTCCTGCTTATACTGGGATCTTACTGCATAAGTGTACTCGATTGGAGTTTCAAATACTATTTACACATACATGGAAGCTGAATGAGGTAAATGTTTTTGCTTTATTCGAGTTTTTTTACTGTCAGTAAGAAGATCGCATATAGCGGATTCCATTACGTAAAGTTGCGGTTTTGAGGCTAAAGATCTGTTTGGTGGAGAAACATTGTCAAGTGGTTTTAAGTCTGAAGATCGAATTGAATTTCTGAGATCTGTCTGTGGAGTGAGTTTATTGTCTTGTTTTTGTCAAGTTGGGAAGAGCATTACCAGATAAAGAAACAGTCAGTGGTACATTTTGCCCAATTTGGATTTTTGGATTCTGAAATTTGGTTTTTTTCTTTTTTTGGAGGTGCGAGAGTGAAGTGACTTTTTATTACATTATTCACGCCGCTAGATTGTGCTACCTTTTTAGTTAGGTTTAGGTATTTTGATGTTGAAGTCGACAATGGTGATTGATCAGTGTCTAGCGCTAAGGTAAAATCCCTCAGCGTATTATTGACCCCTCCATTAAGTTGGCCAGTTAAGTCATGGGACCTTGTTAAAGTTTGATGTTACTTGTTGGTGAAAAAGGTTAGCTTTTTGGTCTCTTAAGCCAAACCTATCTTGTTTTGTTTCAAGACACTACTGAGAAACCAATTTGAGAAAATGGCGCAGAAAGCTCAAGGCTTACCATTTCTCCAATCGATCAAGTCGTTGCCTGTTGAATTTAGATTTGTGGGTTCACCCTCTTCTGGGAAGTCTGAAGATGTAAATATGAGCAATAATAGAATGATCTCCCGCTGTATTCCTGAAATTGGTAAATTAGCTGCTGAGGATGTCAGTAACAAGATTGATAGGAATGATGATGAATCACCTTATAGTAGTGTGACCTTACCAGTTGAAGAAGAGCCTTCTACAGGTGATGAAAGCTTAAATTCTGCAGCTTCTCCTTTGCAATCATTTGTCCCATTTCGTAATGAATCCAAGTGGAATGACACCACCTCTTATGTTGCAAAGAAGGTAACTGGCGGCTTTTGTAGTTTCACATTTCAGTCCGATATTTGGTTCTTTCTGACATATGTTCTGTGTTTTGAAATCAGTTATGGACATGGTTAAACTTGTTTGACTTTTCATTTTACATACATGATTAAATTTCTAGTAGGAATCAACTTTTTATATATACATGTAAATTAATCTCTATACATTTCTTCATTCCTTGCAGAGCAGGTTTTCTAGATACTATTTAGTAGGTACGTAGCAAATGCATATATTGAATTAAAATGAGGCTTTGATGCTTAATTGCTTGAGTTAGGACATGGGCATATATAATTTAGAACAACCTTAGAAGCTGAAGTTGCGATGCCCATGATTGATTTGTGCTAGACCAAGGTTGGGTAAACTGGTATGGCAGAAAAGGCTGTAGGTTTCATAGAAAGTAAAGCTAGGAATGGCTTGATTTGATGGAAAGATACTTTTCTAAGTTTGAAATATCTAGTTCAGAAGGATGTTGATTTTTTATTTTTGCATCAAGTAAGACGCAAGTCACTGCAAAACCTAGATGAAGAATAAAAAATTAAGGGCTGGAGACAACATAAATAATCAGTAATAATGTTAGAAATGGCAAAAAAAAGACAGGGGGCATGTCAATACTGAAGTGTTTTATGGTCAAAGTGACCTGCAGTCCTTGTTGGTCCTGCAAAGACTTGTAATTTAAATCAATTAGTGACCTGCAGTCCTTGTTGGCATTTATCTCTTGCTTCTATCTAAGCTTTAACTGCTGGATTAAATAAAGGATAACTTTAGAGATTAAAACTGATTAAAAGCTCCAACTTCTAGAAAGTTGTCCATCACAGTATAGCCTCATTGCTAGTATTTGGGATTGGACACTATTCTTTTCTCCATCCAACTCTATCCAGGAATACCTTCATGTTTATCTATGTCATTGTCATAGACAGTATTGAAAATCTTAAAATATTCCAGAAGTAAAAATAAATGCCCTAATCCCTTGGGATTTTTGTTGAGAAAGCTATAAGTATATAACTATCAGAGAAATAATTAGGTATACTTGTGAAAAAGTGCAGAGAAAAAATTAATTGTAAGTGGTATTCTGTTATTTTTTCCCTTACTTATATATAAAAGATTACTTGTTTAGGATAATTTAGCTTATGTGTGGTTTTCTGTTTGATACAAAATCATACTTCAGTAGTCTCTCTCTCTTTTGCATGAGAAGAGCAAACTATTCGTTTCATCGAATTACCTCCTACCACACTATCCAGGCTATCTCTGGTGGTTTATGTTAGGATAGTAAGTCTTCTATTAATTGATTTTATTACCTACTTTTAAAAGTTCACCGTTTCAGAAGCTTCAATCCTGGTTTCAACTTCCTGATGGGAACTGGGAGCTGGCAAGAATTCTGTCAACTTCAGGGATGGAATCAATCATATCACTATTCGAAGATAAAGTAATTAAACTTCTGTTACTCTTGAATATATACTTAAATGACACAATTCTACTAATCAATGTTTTTTAACTTTTAGGTTTTAAAGGTGAATTCTGATAGTCTAACACCTGCAAATCCGGATATCCTTGACGGTGTGGATGATCTCATGCAACTAAGTTATTTAAATGAACCATCAGTGTTATACAATCTTCAGTATAGATATGGTCGAGATATGATTTATGTAAGCATCAATTTCATGTTCGATAAAAAGTAAATTTGTTCCTAGAATATCGTATTTTACCTTATACTGTTGTGGCTTTGTACCTCTGTGTTTCTAGACAAAAGCAGGTCCAGTTTTGGTTGCCATTAATCCCTTTAAGAAGGTCCCCTTGTATGGAAATGATTACATTGAAGCATATAAATCTAAATCCATTGAGAGCCCACACGTATATGCCATTACAGATACGGCCATACGAGAAATGATACGAGGTATCTTCCAACTTTATAATGTCAATTATCAGCACTTAAGGTCTTTTATTTTTATTTTTTATTTAATACTAAGAATGCTAACTATGTTCTTGTTTTATCCTCCAGATGAAGTCAATCAATCTATTGTAATAAGGTCAGTTGAACGATGCTGAATCGTTCAAAATTCTTCTCTCCTTAGTTCTCTCATTACTATTTGTTTCATGTGTGAATACTAAATAATCTTCCTATTACTTGATGCTTGCATTCCGTAATGACAATTCCTATTTTGTTTATGTTGTGTTGTACAATTTTTGCTTTTCAAAATTGCTCTGTAGATGGGTGGTATGTCTTTTCTGGCTGATATCGAGCCCAATCACAACTGTCTATGGGGCCTGTGAGTGATGGGAATCTCACAATGCATTTGGTATCATAATTGAAGTATATTTCCTTTTCAAATAAAAGAAAAGTTCACTACCCTGATCCCAAATTTGTTGTCCCAATTTTTGTGTACATCAGCATTCAGCAGTCCCTGAATAAAAAAAGGTTAATCGGTCAATCCCTAAAAAATCACAAAGAAAAATACTGATCTTGAAAGACCATAATCATTCCTTTTCTGTCCAGATGCTCCAAAGAGTCACAAAAAAGCTGCACCTCCAATACCACCACCAAAGTTCTAAACTTGATAGAGTGCAAGCCCTACAGGTTAAATGCAAACTGATCTGGCTCCCTCACATAAACAACCACAATTTGACAGTGAAGGAAGAAAAACAACTTGCACTATCTTTTTTGTTTTATAAAGTGAGTTTCATTATCTTGCTTACACATTATGAGAATATTCACTGACAAGGCCTTACGTGACCTTCACATGTAATAAATCAAATAAATGTGAATGTTAAGACTGTAATGTAGGAAACGGTTTTAAACTCACACAACAAGATTGACTAGTAGGATAGAGTGACTTGTTAAGTTGTTATTATTGCCGGAAATGTGCGTTTAAGGGGGGACCAAAATTTACATTGAAGGGGATACAGCCACAACTAGTTGGACTATGCTTTGTCAAAGTTTAGTAGAGTTTAATTGTTAGGTTTGTTGCATATCGCCAGGTTGAAATTTCACAAGTTACATATGATGCCTTCTTTTTTGTTCTTTAGATGAAGTATTTTACCAAGACAAAATGTTTGACAAAAAGAGTTTCTTAGTGCAATGAAGCTCTTGCATGTTGTAAAACACATTTATTTACGTGCATTGATTTGTGTCCAGTGGTGAAAGCGGAGCAGGAAAAACTGAAACGGCAAAGATAGCAATGCAATATTTGGCTGCACTTGGAGGCGGTAGTGGAATAGAATATGAAATATTAAAAACTAATCCAATTCTGGAAGCCTTCGGTAATGCAAAGACATCAAGAAATGACAACTCAAGTCGTTTTGTAAGTAACATTTTCTTACATAGATGTTGGATTTGTTCTTGGAGTTAATGTTGGGTATTAGCAAATGATCTGTGGATGTGAAGTGCTGGAGTGGCCTTTTATCTTGCAAGTAATGATAGTTGGGTGAACTTTTCACAGGGAAAACTGATTGAAATTCACTTCAGTGAAACCGGAAAAATATCGGGTGCCAAGATTCAAACTTGTAAGATTGCATTTGTCGTTGATATCTGCATTGATTTTTCTTCTTCCTGTTATTACCATTCTGAAATTATTTATGCTGACCTAATATGTCAATTTGTGTTTTGCTCCTATCACTGTGGATCATGATTTGATACAGTTTTGCTTGAGAAGGTATTTCTTTAATCCTCGTACAATAATTTGGCCTAACCATTCCTCCTAGTAGAACTGACTAGTCTAATTTTTTTATTGAACAGTCTAGGGTGGTCCAATGTGCAGATGGAGAAAGGTCATATCATTCATTTTATCAGCTTTGTGCTGGAGCTCCACCTGCTCTCAAAGGTTTGATATGAGTCTGTACAATCTTGCATCCTCACCCTTTTTATTGTACCTTTGCAAATGCGAATTTGCATGTTTGGATCATTTATACATGGTGCAGTATATATACAGTGACATTATGTCACACATTTATCCAAGAACCAAAGTAAAAAAATGATTGAAAATGTCAGTTGTGTCTGCTCCTATTCGCTGTCCGCTTATAAGCAAACAAGAACATCTTATTCCTATTCCTCTCTTTCCATTTCCTCCGCCTTTTTTTGGAACAAATGATAGATCATAAACAGTCTCTCTTACTCTTCACCTACCAAACGGAGCATAAGTATGATTATGGGTTAAATTTAGGTCAATCCATAATCAAACTTCATACATCATGTTTGAACATAAAACTCCATAGAAATGTTAAGAGTTCTTTTAAAACTTCATACAATCATTCATTTAACGACATTATATATTTCTCCCTTCTCAAGAAGTTGATTTGTTGACTTTGATGTTTGTCTCTGGATAAGAAGTAAATTCTTATTCACACACCCAACAATCCTCTTACCTTTATCCTAAACAAAGGTAAATCAATTTAGACAAGTAAGGTAAGGTAGAGTGTCCCTTCTTCTTGAGCCAAAGATCTTTTCGTCTGTGAAGGAAATGTAGTTCACTGATAGAGAAGAAAGAGATGAGCAATGACCGGACTAGACCAATGGAAACGGACCAAGGTTTTTATTCGTTAGCCAAGCGCACTTATTACAGCGCTTGTGTGACTGATCAATTGAACCAAAGGATCTGATACCCACCAATATGATCATCGAATCCATTTTCTTTTATCTTAGTGAGCATTCTTTCTTTAATGGAACTGTTGAAATTGATGATGTTCTTGAATGAGGCAATCTTTATAATTATGGTTTATGAGACGAATTTTGATGGATTGGTTGTGAGGACTGAGGAGTATAGTTTTGAAGATTTTTTGTTTAGGTGTCGGCAATTGTGGAGGTTGTTGTATTGATGGTAGAGTGCCATATTGTGATGACATAAGTAGAAATGGAGGTAGTGTGAGAGTATTGATGAAGCTGGTATTAATGGGAAAATGGTTTTGTAGGCCTCTAAATAGTCTCCAAAAATTCTGATGGCAAATTTTATGAAGAGTTCTAAAAAGTTAAATAGTTTCATATTTCATATATATTAAGTATAGTAATCCGTAGTAACTTGTTGCCTTTTTATCTTTCTTGTTTTCTAACTCAGAGAAGTTGAATTTGAAGAGTGCAAATGAGTATAAATATTTGAGGCAAAGCAATTGCTATTCGATTTCTGGGGTTAATGATGCTGAAGAATTTCGTGCTGTGATGGTATGCGTTCTTTATATTTTTTTTCTTCAATAATAGAAAATTGCCATATTTTGTAGAAAAGGGGGGGGGGGGGGGGGGTATCCAGGGGCAATTGTTTCACATTTTAAACTAAAGTGTTTTCACAAATGTGCATTATATTCAAAAAAAATATGACATAGCTGTTTTCATTTTTTCAGGAAGCTCTTGATGTTGTTCATGTAAGCAAAGAGGACCAAGAGAGTGTCTTTGCAATGCTTGCTGCAGTACTGTGGCTTGGGAATGTGTCCTTTACTGTGGTTGATAATGAAAACCATGTTGAACCCGTGGCCGACGAAGGTGACAATTTTCTGGAAGAACAAACTGAAATTTTTATTGTCATATTACATTTTATTTAAGATATTTTGGTGCTTAAACTGTTCTGAATTTAGTTATGTGAATGTTTTGATATTTTTGTTTGCCAATCAGTTTGAAGTTAGCCACACAATCATATCTGCTACAGTTTGCTAGCCAGTAATGCTTGTTACGTTGAATATGCTTTGTATATCCTATATGAATTCCACATTGGCTTCATGAATAACTTAGTTTCGTCCAGTGATCACATTTAAATCTACTCCATTATAATGCCTATAGCTCGAAACTTATATGTTTTTGTCAGAACAATCATTACATATTTATTGCTTTTCTTACTTTGGTAGTTGCAGCTGTTGTGGCTTGGAAATAACGAGAGGTACATTGATAGTATTTTTTTGACAAGTAATATTAAAATGAATTTGGCTGATTTCTAGTCGTCTTTATAAGATGTGAGCGATATCTGCCTTGGCCGGTCCAACAAACACTGTCTGTATCTATCTTCTGAAGTTGACATTTAAATTTGGATAAACAATATGATTTATGGAGTTTTTTTAACATATTGAGAATGATGCCAAGGGATGTGGCTACATAGCACCATTACATTTTGCGGAGAATTTCATATTGCATGCATTAGTAGCTAGCAAGATCAACTACTCAGAAGATTTTCTAATATAGGGACAGAGGGAAGTTTGCATCGATCTTTGTTGCAACTAATAGCCCCTTAACAAGATCTCCTTAGGCTTGTATGGTGCTACATTGAATCAGAGTGATGTGTTTCAAGAATCTAGATGGCGGGCCAGCTAAGGTGTCTGGTAGAGAAATTCTTAACATTGTTATGTGGTTTCCTAGTCCAGGGCTTATAGGAAGTCTGAAATCAATAACCAGGAAAAGTTGCTTTCCTAATCACTAATTCGGTCAGTTTCACAGTTCATTCTATAGAAGGTAGAGCTAAGGAAGTACCAGTTAAATAGTTATGAGTCTGCTAATCAAATTTCACTCAAAGCATCATTTTCTTGATTGGTCGTAGTTCTTGGAAAGTTTTACTGCTCATTGTCCTCAAGTTGTGAAATGTCCCACTTTTTACAGGTTTTTCATTGGTTAGTTGTCTTGGCATATAATTCTAAAATACCTTTCGGATTATCAGTTCACTTTCTATTCAAACTTTGTGTGATGTCACTCAAGGTTGGATATTGTTTCAGGTCTAGTGAATGTTGCTAAATTGATGGGGTGTAATGTTGCGGACCTAAAGCTTGCTTTGTCGACTAAAAATATGAGAGTGGGAAATGATAATATTGTTCAGAATCTGACTTTTTCTCAGGTACGACTTGGAAGAGAAATTTTATGAAAAATGTTTACGTGTTGTCTGTGATAATTGGCGGCACCATCTTATTCTAAATTTGATGCATATCTGATGAGTTCCTTATCTTTATGCTGAAATCCACACTCATGTTTCAGGCCATTGACGCAAGAGATGCATTGGCAAAAACGATCTATTCTTGTTTGTTTGATTGGCTAGTAGAACAAATTAACAAGTCACTTGCAGTAGGCAAACATCGTACTGGAAGATCCATTGGCATTCTTGATATCTATGGTTTTGAATCATTTGATGTATGTTCTTGTGCTTTTAGTCTGCTTATTTTATGTTTCTATTCTTATCCTACAAGTAATCATACTGTTTTACTTTCTTTCTTCTTTTCCAGAGAAATAGTTTTGAGCAGTTCTGCATTAATTATGCCAACGAGAGATTGCAGCAACACTTTAATCGTCATTTATTCAAGTTGGAGCAGGAGGTGACTATCCTATTTCTATCCATCTTATTTATGAAAATTTCATAAGCACATATCTAAACATTCCAAATTTCATACTTGCAAACTGTGCACCAATCACACAGTGTCATTCCGTTTCATTCTAAATCTTGCTTTGTTCGCAAAAAGTTGGGTTGGAATTGAATATATATTGTTTATATAAAATTACAGCTGAACATTGTATGACTAACATTATTAAATTCAGCGTTTAGTATTCAAACTACATTAGCTCAGACATACTTTTGAATGCCAATCAATGTTCTAGTGTAGGAAAAAGCAACTTCTTTTATTTGAGTGGACAATCGGTATTTCTTTTTCAGGAATACATCCAAGATGGCATTGACTGGGCCAAAGTGGATTTTGAAGACAACCAAGATTGCCTGAATCTTTTTGAGAAGGTAAACCTTACAGATGCAATACTTTTCATGTCTCAAATCTATTTTTCTTTTTCCATCTTACACTTTCTTGAATATTTAACATTATTGACCAAGTAGTCCTGATTTTTCTATTGCAAGAAATATAATGACATAGCTCTCCATTTTTCATGCTAATTCAAGACAACTAGACCAGAATCCAATAGATATGTTGAAGTCTTTCCTTATTATGTAGAGATAGCTTATTTTGTTCTTGAATAGTTTCATCAAACCATGTTAAAGTTTTATCAGAGATCTAAACATATTAGCATGCCAAAATTTTCTGAATAAGCATGGAGCACATCACACTGCACTGCATAGCATTGATATTTATTTGCCAGTTTATAAGGCAATTACTAGTTTCTTTTCACTTGTCTCTATTCTGTTAGATGGTATCATGTTGCTCAGATAAAAGATGGGGTTAGCACTGTAATATAACTCACTTCCTGTCTTTACAGAAACCATTGGGGTTATTGTCTCTGTTAGATGAAGAGTCCACCTTCCCAAATGGAACAGACTTGACATTTGCCAATAAACTTAAGCAGCACCTGAATCCTAATTCTTGTTTCAGAGGAGAACGTGAAAAAGCTTTTACTGTACGCCACTACGCAGGAGAAGTATGTAATTTGTCACTGACATATCTGTTTCTTTGTTTCTTTGTATTTTTTCCCAATATTGCTTCTTTTTACTGCACAATAGCTTACCAGATAAAGATTAAGAACTCTATTTAAATGATGCGGCATTAATGTAATGCCTGTATCATTTCTGATTAGAGTTGATTCGTCCATCTAACATATTCTACAGCCAGGACGTGCATCATGGTGGCCCATTTGGTGGATCCCAGTGTGCCAACTGGTTCACTTGCTCATTGTTAGATCATCTTAGTTGTCACAAGTCAAATACCAGACTTTCTGATTAGGAAGGAATTGAATGAAAAAAGTCAGTTCATTATTTGTTTTTGCTCTATTTACCTGATAGCTCAATATTTTTGCTTGATCCTCCCAGGTAATGTATGATACGACAGGGTTTTTAGAGAAGAATCGAGATCTATTGCACTTGGATTCCATTCAACTTCTGTCTTCTTGCACATGCAATCTACCTCGGGCATTTGCGTCCAATTTGCTCACTCAATCCGAGAAGCCTGTAGTTGGTCCTTTATATAAATCAGGTGGAGCAGATTCCCAGAAGCTGAGTGTTGTGTCGAAATTCAAGGTATATAAAGTCATGAAAATGATCTTGATATTTCCCACACTCACTATTCTTGTTAAGAAAAATACAATGATACCTGAGATAGGCGTTATGGATATTGGGTGTTTTGATTCTACTTTTTCTAACAATACATTCTTAGCTTGTGTCCTTTTTAGTGATAATGGGATTTTAAACCATAGAATTTTGGTATATAAGACGTCAAAATATCATCTAACGGCCCCTTATAATGCTTTGTCTGCTGTTTAGGGGATTGAGTACATAATTTTTTCTGTTTTCTTCTTGGGGTTTGTTCTTTTGATGTATTACATGGTAGACCCCTTGCATATATGAACGCTAAATTTGGATTTGTAAATGCTTACCTTCTGTACTCAGGAGCGTGTGGTTAGGCCCCGATTCAAAGGCAAAAGCCCACAGGCCATAGCTGATAGGTTATTAGAGAAAGTGACTATGTGAGTTATGGAAGAACCACACTAAGTAGAATTTGATAGTTTGTGGTTTTCAAGCTAGCTTACATAGTGTACAACTATTTAGTGGCACATGGCCAAGATTTTCTAGATTCAACTCGGTTTCAAATGCATCAGGTATGTCAGTGTGTCACTATTAGATAGATGTTAAATGTTGGATGTATTTTAAGGTTGTAAATGTCTCAGGTTCAGCATTAGCCCTTTTAATATGGAATTCTCATGAGAGGTCAAATTCGTTATGAATAGGCATCTGGGTATAGTTAATTAATTTCACCTGTGAGTGGAGTTCAAGGTTGACTAGTGATTTCTACCAGTGGTTTTATGCACTTATTATTTCTTTGATATAGGCTGAAAATTTTCAATTGAAATGTAGTGATAATTTTTTCACATAAAGAACTTGGAATTTTATTGATAATAGGCTCAATGCCCTGAAACCTAAAATGGTGTTTCCTTTGTATGAGTACAAGGGTTCCCTTTGCATAGTTGGAGACTCTTGTTCCTCAATAGACACATGGCTTTTTTCTTTAATATAGTTCTACATGGGAAGCATGATAAGATATCTGAATAGTTTTGTGTGGGAATGTGTGCTTAAATTATAATAATATATTTAGCTGTAGCTGTAATTTTAAGCTCTACTCTATGGAATTATCCATTTATTAGTGATGTTTAGTGACTGTAATATCTTCTTTTTGGGTGTATAGGGACAATTGTTCCAGTTAATGAAACGTTTAGAGAATACAACACCACATTTCATACGTTGTATTAAGCCCAACAGATATCAATCTCCTGGATTATATGAGCAAGGACTTGTACTGCACCAACTAAGATGTTGTGGTGTCCTAGAAGTTGTTCGAATATCGAGATCCGGATTTCCTACTAGAATGTCTCATCAGAAGTTTGCCCGAAGGTACTGTGAACTTGTTCCAGTTAGTATTTCCCATACATGGTATGTTGCTCAAATTTCTCATGTACTTTTCTACCCTTCTGATTAGGTATGGATTCCTTCTACTAGACAATGTTGCATCACAGGATCCACTTGGTGTTTCAGTTTCAATTCTTCATCAGTTTGGTATTCTGCCTGAAATGTATCAAGTTGGCTACACAAAACTGTTTTTTAGAACTGGACAGGTAAGACAAATGTTTAGGATTCCCCTTTTGATTCTTGCCTTTTCCTGTATTTATTTACTTTTGCTTTGATTTGTTTTACCTTTCCCTGGACAACTTATTTATAAATGGAGATAAAATTATTTTGAAATATGGCTAAAGATTTAATTGTCATGGTTGACAGGTCTTTTGTTTTTCAACTAAATAGCATAAGTTTAGTCTGAAGTATTTGGACTTTTGTGTTTTGAAGCTCATGAGCCACGTTTAGTTATCTCTTTTCTCGGATTGGTATATCAATGCTGGGGGTGGTCATTGTGAAACTAAATGTGTCTTCTTGATGTGTTTTCATGTAATGCCAATCTATTTAGATTGGGGTGCTTGAAGACACAAGAAATCGTACTCTTCGAGGTATCTTACGTGTTCAAAGCTGCTTCAGAGGTTATCAAGCACGCCATCATCTCAAGGAGATAAAGAGGGGAATTACCACTCTCCAGTCATGTATGTCCTTTCAGCTTTTAGTTTGTTCTTCTCCAGGGCGTTTAGCTGATATATAAGTTGTCCTTTTTATGGCTTCGGAGAATGACTTTTCAAAAATTCTTTTTACAGTTGTTCGAGGTGAGAAATGTAGAAAGGAAATTTTAGTCTTACTAAAACGACATCGCTCAGCTGTGCTTATTCAGAAGCAGTTTAAAGGCAGGACCAGCAGGAAAAGTTTCAAAGACATCCATGATGCGTCAATTTTTTTACAGTCAGGTACTAATTTAACATGTTTTGTTTCTGGTCCAATATCTCCAGTCAAGAAACTATAACTCATTGAATTGGTACAATAGGCTATGTTCGGGCAGGTTCTGGTCATTTCCTGGTGTGTCAGAGGCTCAAGTTACCCCACCCCATCACCCTGCCTAAATAATTAGACTAAAGATTATATTGAAGTGGGCTTATATTAATTATCATACATAATCTGTCCCAAAATGTGAATCTTTCTATTTTTGTACTTCCAAGAGAGTCCCCTTTCTTTAAATTGACAAAAAAGTGACTGCTCCAAATTTATCCTTAGATAAACAATGGCTAAACATACATTTTATACAAGAGAAAACAGGGGTTCAGCAGTCTCTTAAATAAAAAATAATTAGCAATCTTGTATGTTGTGCAAATGTGCATACATAGTTGTACAATACGTAAAAGAATGCAATAGTGTTTGCACAAACTATAACCTGAAAAATAGGATTGCTAGCCATTTTGGTTGGGGACTGTTTAGCTCTTGGGACCCTTTACTTATTACTAATTTTATTTTGGGAATTTGAATTGGAAAATAACACTCTTCTTAAAGTGCTGATCTTTAATGTGAACCGTCATTTATGACATTGAGATTAAATTTTATTTATCAATCAGTGGAGGCCAATAATTGGAAACATATTTAAAATGGACTGCTCCAGGTGGACTTTTCCAACTTTTAGTTTGTTAAATTAGTCTACATGTCACCAAGGAAAAAAGAAGAAGAAGAAAACAAAAAAAAGAGGTTGTCATGGTAGTACGTTGTATCTAGGTTGTTCATTAATTATCTATTGTTCATGAGACTGAGTGAGTTTTTTTTCTTCCAGTAATACGTGGCTGGTTAGTCAGAAGATGCTCAGGAAACATAGGATTACTACAATTTGGTGCTAGAAAGGTACTCTTTTACTATACTGATGACTCTTGCCCTTGTGGGATTGTGTAGTCTTCATTTTTATGTTCGTTTCCAAACCATACTTGACTAATTGCTTAAAATGTTAACTTGAGAAATACTTATCATTTTGATAACATTAGAAACAGTTTTGCGAATCAACTTCTTAATGGACGTTTTACCCCATGGATGGCATCATCCCATTTAATCACAGTTCATTATGAAACTTGCAACGTGTTAATTGTTCCTCTTTAGTTTTACTTCAGGAAATATACAACTCCTTGAATTTTAAATATACATCTGGTCATGATTTCAATCAAGCAACTAGGTGTGAACTAAATAAATACTGTATAATCAAAAAAATAAGCTTGAGAGAGTAGTATCAGATGGAAGATTTTTTCTAATACTGACCGGAGTCCAGTTCAGTTTCAATCAAGTCTTTGGACTGTTATGGTTAGCACCGAACAATTTCAAAGTAGCTACTGCAATATTCTCTTGCATGCCACCCTTATTTTCATATTTTGTTGGCAATTCCAATGACAAAGTTGATTTCCCCAAACAGGGTAACGAGTCTGAAGAGGTGCTCGTGAAGCCATCATACCTTGCGGAGCTACAACGACGTGTTCTTAAAGCAGAGGCTGCTCTAAGAGTGAAAGACGAGGAGAATGACATTCTCCACCAACGACTCCAACAGTATGAAAGCCGTTGGTCTGAATATGAGGGGAAAATGAAGTCCATGGAAGAAGTTTGGCAGAAACAAATGAGATCATTGCAGTCGAGCCTCTCCATTGCAAAGAAGAGCCTGGCCCTCGACGACTCTGATAGGAATTCTGATGCATCAGTCAATGATGACAAAGACTCCAGCTGGGAGACAGGGAGTAATTTCCGGAGTCGCGAGAGCAATGGGGCGAGACCAATGAATGCAGGTCTGAGTGTTATAAGCAGATTGGCTGAAGAATTTGATCAGAGGAGCCAAGTATTTGGTGATGATGCAAAATTCTTGGTTGAGGTAAAATCAGGTCAGGTGGATGCGAGTTTGAACCCAGATCGCGAACTTAGAAGGTTGAAACAAATATTTGAAGGTTGGAAAAAGGATTATGGGGCGAGACTGAGGGAAACAAAGCTAATTTTAAACAAGCTAGGAAATGAAGAAGGATCTGGTGACAAGATGAAGAAGAAATGGTGGGGAATGTTGAACAGCTCAAGGATAAATTAAGTTAGTATCATCATATATAGTTCACAAAAATCTCATTGTTCCCCTTTTCATCTATATATGCTTCTAAGAGTTTTGTTCTTGCAAACTACATCAAAGAACGTAGTAATTCAAATACGTAAATCGTTTCTTTCTTCTTTTTAATTTTTTATATTGAATTGGTGAGATCGGGAATACTTGTAGTCCTTTTAACAATGAAATTTATTAAATATTAAGATGGTGAATTTGTTTAATTGTTTCTTGTGATCTGCCATGCAAGTGCTTTCTTCTTTTGTTTTTCTTGTTATTGTTCTTCGGAGAATGGGTTACGGTCGCTGGGGTGTTTATGGTGGTTGTCAGTTATTTTTTTAAAGCATCAATAGACTTATTTGGTTTACTCATAGAAACAGGCAAAAACATCAAATTTATTAATCACAAAGGGAGAAAAAAAGTGCTGTACATGATCAATCGATCTATAGAGTAATCCCTTAAAACAAAATTATAAATATTTTGACACCTAACTTGGTGTGCCTCATTTATTGCAAATTATTTATTTATATGTATTTTTATATATATACCTGTAACAAAAATTATAATATTTGTCGTAAGATATAACATAACTTAATAATGAAAGTGGCGTGATAAACGCATGATCAATTTGCAATGAACCAACGACTCTAAAAAATAAAAATCAATATGTATGTGTGCAGGTTATTCTCACTAATTTCTCTCGTTTCCTTACTTTCTGTTTATCTAAGCATATGTATGTATGTGTGCAGTGTATGTGCACTTGTGTTGAAATCGCAGAAAGAGGCTACATACTTGATACAAAAATGTTTTTCTTTGCTTCTATATATATATATATATATATATATATATATATATATATTTCCTTTCTATTATCTACAAGATTAGAATAATCAATATGAGAGTGCAAGGTGAAATGGGTTGCGACAGAGGAACGAAGGCTGCTACTAGTTCTACCATATTTTTGTTTAGTCTTAGTTTATTATGGTACTCTCCTCCAGTAATTTGGGGAAGTTATGGTCTTCATACATGTTCCATAAGGTCCATAACTATTTTAGTTGATTTTATGGTTGTTATTTCGCTAGGAGGTATAGTAGCATTGGGAAAGTTTGATGCTCTTCACATTGGTGGTCATCGTGAACTTGCAATTCAAGCAGTGAAGGCCGGAGTTCCAATTCTTTTATCATCTGTTGGAATGGCAAAAGTTCTTGGTTGGGAAGCCAGGTATGAATTCTGGTAGATTGTCTCTTCCCCTCTGTATTTATTTGATTTAACAATACTGGGAATCCAGAATAAAACAAAAAGGATATGCTACCGAGGAGTATCTTCATCCTGGACGAAGCTAAACAGAAAATTAGACCTAAAAAAAATAAGAGAAAGAAAGAAGGCATATTGGCAGAAGGTTAAAGTGGCTATAATCTCGAAGATTCTACAAGTTGTATATCTGGCTTAGAGAAATAATAGAATAGAAAGGAATTTTCTACCAGAGAAATAATGCCCGTATCAGTCACAAGCAATGAATCATTAGTTTCCTATATGTGCTCAAGAAAATAGAAGTATAGAACAAAATCAGCAAGAATTAGGTATGGCTCATTGCAAAGGAACATAATAATACGTATAGAAATAAAAATTTCCTTTCAACCTTCTTGTAGTTTGACATGGTTTTGGAGGTTTTTCTTCTCTGTTTCGAAGTTGCACTTAAACCCCACATTGCCTTTTCTTCTCTGTTTGTGATAATATTGAACACTTTCATTCTTGCTCGTATATACATACGTTTAGTGCATTATTACTTGAATCGAGCTATAACATGAATACATCATACAAGCATGACGGTTTCCTTATATAGGCTTTTAGTTGGATTTTTGCTTGCTGTTTCTTCAAGTCAATAACTACGTAATTTTTGCCATGCTATCTTGCCAAATTGAACGGGGCTCCGATAGTTTCCAAATGTGACCAGAAGCAGGTTCTTTCCTCTTGGGCTCCATATTGTGGTGAAGCGACCCCCATAGAGTTATAGGTTACATTTTCAAAAGTTCAAAACCTTACTCCTCGTCTAGAATCTGTCAAAGGAGCTTGGAGTATGTGGCGTCGTGGCAGGTGCATTAATATAAGATTTCAATTGTTGTTGCTAAAGTTCTTATTTGCAAACACTTGATGTTTGAATTATAAGATCTAGAATTACTATAATGATAGGCAAAAACTACCGGTTTGGATACTAAGCAGTAAGCTGCTGGCAATGCATCAAAGCTCGTGAGACTGTGCGAGGAGTATGGTATGGGGGCTTTCATTATAAACTGTCGTGTACAAGAAACAAGACTCCATAACCATAAGCTCTAATAATCCGAAGGAGCGAGGCCAAGAACTCGTGTTTGTCATTCTCTTGTCAATGGAGATATGAAATATGTCTCGGAGTGAATGACCAGGAAAGGTTTACCAGTGACAAAAATAGGGTGTCGGCTCCCAAGTCTTGTTTGTTAAATCTCCCACCTAAACTAAAGAGGGTGGTCTGTATAAGAACTGTTATCTTTTGATTAGTGACAAGAATTTTGTACCTTGTAATCATTTCATGATGCAGAATCTCAAGACATTCGGTGCTCGAGTATTGAGTTTGGTCGGTCAGTAGTGATATTTATGTTTTTTCAGTGTTAAAATTCCATTTTCTTTTTTCAATAAACTGTTTCAAGATTATAAATTTGTACGTGTTATTAGTAAATTAGGGTTCATCAGTTGCAGCTACTTTGAATATATTAATTTATGATTGGTCATTAACTGTAATTTTAAGTAAAATAAGTTAAACAACACTTCAATTAAAAAAAAAAAGAAATTTATTTTAAGCTAGTTGGTGAAGGACTAAAGGTGAAAATTGTACTAAACCTAACAGTTGGCCCATTTACGCAGAATCATGAGAGTCATGACAAGCGAAAGGTTTGATGGGCACCTTTCAAGAATCTGCCCATGACTTGTTTGGTTCCAAGTTTAAAATGAAATGGAATATCCTTTTAGCATCTTCCTAATCGTTTCTGATTTTTCTTTATGTTTCTTCTGAATAGAATATTTTTATGCCATTGGTTGCAAAAGGGAAAAAAAGTTAAGGAGGAATATTCTTAACTATCAGGAATATTCTTATTCATTAAGGAGGGTTTGTTTTATTTTTTAACTTGTTAAGTTCGAACTCTTTAGTCAATATTTAAAAGATTTTTTTTGCACGAATCAGGGCGATGAAGGTGCGTTCTTAAAATTATTAAGATATAAATTATAGTCTCAATTGATATGTAATATGAGAATTAGTGTTTAAAAAAATTCTTCTGACGATGAAGGTGTACTCTTAAAATTACTCAGAAATAAATTTTAATTTCAATTGACGCATAAACTAATCCGATAATATTTTTACTTTGTAAAAAAAAAAAAAGAGGAAAGAAAGGCCTCTTGGTTGGTTGTAAGCTTAAGAGAGACTTCTTCTTCTTCTTCATGTCAACTAGAGATATGTAGATATTTTTTTTATAATTCTTTTATTAATGTATTTCTTTAAATTTTAATATATTAAAAATAATCATAATGTCAAATTAGATTCTGAATTCCTTTGATGAAAAAAGTATCAACATTTGCATAAATTTAACTTTTTCAGTTTTTCAATTTACTTTTATTGAAAGTAAAATTATCATATAAATTAATATTTAACATATAAATAACAACCGAGTCTCACATTTGTTTCTTAACATTTTCACTTATTATAACATAAATAAATAATAAAAAAAAATTGAAGCATATTATAATAATGTAGATATGTCAAAAATTAAGAAGAAAACATTTAAAATAAGGGTAGCCGAAAAAGTACGCGACAGTTGTGGAAACCAAGACGAAACCAGTAGCATACCATGCTGTAGTTATAAATATGGCATATAAAAAGGCCGGCGTTATTTTCTATAGGGAAAAAGAAACAAATATTTTCCTCTCCAATCCACTAAACAGAGGAAAGTATTTCCCTTTCTTCTCTCTGTAATATCTTCTCTCAGGTATGCAGTTTTGAATTTTATACAGATAAGTATAAACATTTACATTGATTTTTGTATTCTTTAGCACAGAATCTTCATTTAGGGTTCTGTTGATTTTGTTGCGTCTCTGGTTGGTTGTGTGTGTGAATAGGAGTTGCAGAATCTCCGATTTGAGAGTTTTTGCTTGAAAAAGGAGAGAAGGCAGCTACATTTTCCGTTGTGAGTACGTTAGATTGTCTTGATCGAGCTGGGCCTAGAGCTTTTCTGTTTGTTTACTTCATAAATTTATATCCGGCTTGTAACCAATTTGTTAAGAACTTGCTTAATCTCAACACCTTTATAAAAGATAAAAGGTATCAAAATTTGGCTTCACTAATAAAAGTTTCTATTTTTAAAAACTCGTACCGGCGTGGCTCAGTTCTACATATTAATGGCCAGTTAGATGGGTAAATCACTAGCCAACAATGTGATGTTATATAGTTGGATTTTAGTCAGCTCCATTTGCATGCATGAGCTCTTTTAGCTTTTATTGTCCATTTTTTAATCATTTGTTATTAAATCAATTTTTCTTACATACGTCAAGACAAAGTTAATTACGTACTTAATCTCCTACTTTCTTGCAGGTGCAGGGTGTTGGTCGGCTGCTGATCCCTTTTTCTTTATTGCGTGCCGGGCCGTCAACTATGCATTCAACAGCCCGAGTTTATAGAAAAAAAGAAAAGTCTGAGTACCCATGACAGGTAAGACATATTATCAATCAATTATCTGAGTCAAAATCTCAATACCCATTTGAAAGTTTGACTTCAACTCTCGTGTTTCTTCCGCGTTTCCAGTTTCTTATAATGGGAATATAAAAGCTTATAATGGGAATATAAAAGCTTATAATTAAAGAACAATAGAATATGCCTCATCAATCACTTCTTTACCTTTCCATTTCTGTTTAATTTTTTCGCAGGTTTTATTCTGCATCAAGTTTTTGGCTTTGTGGGTTTTTATTCCGGTATACAATTCTGTTATCATATGAAGATTGGTTTGATATTGGTAGAGAAATTTTGAGCTTTGTTAACCATCATCATGGCTTCTGTGTTTGGAATACTTCAAAGACCAATAGTGGCCACCTCTGCAGTTGCCATAGCTTCTGTTTCTACTGATCTTCATGAAAAATTGAATCTTTCCAAATTATCCGATACTTGCTCTTCCTTGGAACAATGGAGTTCTACTTCCCATGTATCTAATGAAACAAACTCATCCTGGGTGTCTCATCTATCTGTTTCCAAGCTGTCTAACTTGTCTTTTGTGGCCAGAATTAGGGTACCTGTTCCTAACATAAAATGCCCTGTTCCTCATACGAGCCAGGGTTCTGTTTCAAATGATTTGTATTCTTCGATTGCCTGTTCTCCTGTTCTGCTTAACTTATATCAGTCTGCAGAGTTGGCCAAAGCTCCAAAGCCAACTGCAAATACGCATAATGTCCCTACCCCTTCCCCGTCCTCAGACGTTCTGTATAGATGGCATTTACCAGAGCCTGATATATCTGGGAATTCGGGTTGTACATCTACAAAGTCTAGGACTGTAGTAGTTTTGCTTGGATGGTTGGGCGCGAAGCAGAAGCATCTTAAGAGATATGCGGAGTGGTATACCTCAAGAGGGTTTCATGTTATTACCTTTACTTTTCCTATGGCTGAGATTCTCAGTTACCAAGTTGGTGGGAAAGCTGAACAACATATAGATTTGCTTGTGAATCATTTGTCTGATTGGTTGGAAGAAGAACACGGAAAGAATCTAGTGTTTCACACTTTCAGCAATACAGGATGGTTAACGTAAGCTGTCTCTCTTTCCTTTCCCCAATACTTTCTTCAGTCTATGCTCAAACCAAATTTCTTGACATTGTTTGTTGTGTTTACAGATATGGAGCTATTTTGGAAAAGTTCCAGCAGCAGGACCATACTTTGATGGAAAGGATTAGAGGCTGTATTGTGGATTCAGCTCCTGTAGCAGCCCCTGACCCACAGGTAAATGCTGCTTGCATTTATATGATATTTCATATTTGTTATCAACATGATTAATAGGAAATACTACGTTACGAAAAATTGAGGGAACATCAATTTTTTTTTTTTTAATCGACATAGCTAATGGTCTAGCTTTCTATAATGATGTTGAAAGATGTTTGATTTAGAATTTGGATTTCCCTGAAGTTTTGACATAGTTTCTTTAGTTTTCCAGTTAACAGATAATTCCAAAAGCCCGAACTAAAAAATAATAATTTGTTGAATTTCTAGTACGCTACAAGCAGCCACTGATATGTATACAAAGTCTAGTATGAACTACTGCTTCCACATCTATGCAAATGTACTCTGCTCTCTTCTTTGATTTTTCCTTCTCATGCAATTTTTTTTGGTGAATTCATCAATAAATATACATGTTGTCCATGGAGCTCGGTTTCACTACTCTTTCTAATCACAAATATATGTATTCGTAAGCACTAAACGAAAATGCATTCTGTATGTAAATGATATAGTTGTAACACCATTATTTTAAGAGCCACTTCCTGATGAGAGCTTCATTAAACTTCTTTTCTTCTTCCTTTAATTTTCTTTTTTGTTCTTTCCCTTTCTAAATAAGGGGCAACTGAGAAGAAAAGGAAGGAGTGAGTAGGCAGGGAATGGGAATTGGAGATTTACCATATTGTTGAGCGATACGGTTGCCTTTATGATGTTTACCTTAGCATGTAATTAAAAGCTTGGTTTGACTAGTCTCCTTTTTATAGCCTGTGTTATTCATGAATTTTTTTACTGAATATACTCTTTATTTCGCTTTAGGTATGGGCTTCAGGTTTCTCTGCTGCTTTTTTGAAAAAGCAAAGTGTAGCAGCACAAGGATACAAGATAGAAAATGAACAAGGTCTGGAAGTATCAGGTTTAACCAAAGATGTTGTGGAAGCCAAACCGGCATTAACTGAAGCAGCTTTGCTACTCATTTTAGAGAAGTTTTTTCAGGTGGTTTTGAATCTTCCTGCTGTAAATAAGTAAGACGACCTATTCCGGCAGAGCAATTTTTCGTATTAAATTTGTTCAAATTCATTCCATTCTGCATCAATTTAGAAATTTCCCAGATGTTAGTTATTTGCACTGTGATATCAGGACCAACTTGATAACTAAAAATTAAGTAGGATTTGACATGTTTCAATTTAATATAAAACAGCTGCTTGGTCAACGTATAATTAAATGAAATCAAACCACTCCACTATGTTGCACTGGCCAAGTGTTCTTGAGTCCTGTGTTAGAGCAATGTAGACTTGTTGTGTATCTTTTCTCAGTTATTATACTTGAGAAGGATCATTCCCGTTCTTTCTCATATATGACTGTTTGTCTCAAGTGGCATCTTGTCAAATGCTGCAATGTAGTTATTTTATAAGCTCCACCAGTTGAGTTTCTCTTTGTTTAGCACAACTGATATCCTTGCCTTGACCCATTCCCATTCATTTTGGAAGTTTTACTTTTTCAGATGGCATCATATTAGATCCTGCAATATAGTAGTTAATATGTTCTTTCTTTCTTCTTTTTCCCCCTCAGGAGGCTATCTACTGTAATGGGCCAGCTGAAGTCTGGACAACCAGGCTGTCCACAGTTATATATGTACAGCTCCGCAGACAAAGTTATTCCTGCAGATTCTGTGGAGTCTTTCATAGCTGAGCAGCAGAGGACCGGACACGAGGTCCGGGCTTGCAACTTTATCTCAACGCCTCATGTTGATCATTTTCGAAATCATCCGGACTTGTATAGTTCTCAGCTCACCCAATTTTTGGAGGATTGTGTGCTTGCTGCGAAAGTTCCTAAAGACTGCTAAGCAGTCTCTGATTGTTTTCTCTTATTTTATTTGTTATACATTTACAGGTCATATTCATTCTTTGATATATCTGCATACAAAAAAAAGAGATGCAGATTTTTTTTTTTAAAAATCTTTTAACAAATATAGCCTTTGTAGTCTGTCGCTCTGTTGTTTGCCTATATTATTATTGTTTCTCACTACATTCTTGCTTATGTGACTATTTTGCTTGTAGTGTTTGGATTCAATGATTTCATCTCTAGAAGAAAGACCCTGGAGAAAAAGATCAGAAAGCTCTTAACCTTTAAAAATGGAGTTTAAATGAGAAGCAGACTCTGCACGTGACATTTATAAGCATAAGTATCTTGATAACAATTTTTACTTTTTTTTCAAATTCATGTTGTTAATTTTATTTTGCTACAAATGGTGGAATTTAAGGGAGACACATGCAGTCATTAACTCAGTTGCAGCCCTTTTTAGAGAGAAAGCATTAATCTGCACAATAATTAGACATTAATCACCAAGGAGAACTTCAAGACCTGACCTTGACTTATTAATGGCATGAATCATCAATGATGATATGGTTTCAAAAATATGAATACAAAATAAAACAAAATTGTATAGATCTTAGTTGTAGTTGGGGTTCGGTTCGCTGAATAAGAATCTGATATAATATAATATAATAATTTACGCAATGTAATAGTTTTATTTTTTAATATTTGCATAGTAATTATTTTATTATTACATTAATTTTAAAATTATTTTTAATTTATTAAATTATATAATTGTATGTAATGAATAAATTAATTTATAAATTAAAATGTCAAATTAATTATAATTAATACTATGTTGTTTTTGTATGGCCTATTACATTATAGACCTAATAAACTAGTACATCTATTGGTGAGCCTAACAAAAAATATTTAAATTGATCTAATTGTATTACGCTCGTAGGCTAATACATGTAATAAGTAAATCAAGTAAAAATGTCAAATTAATATAATAGTATATTATATTACGGAGTTATTATATTAATTTGATACGAACCAAACACCATCTTAAAATTTACAAAATAATTTTAAAATATTAAAATTTGTCTGTAATTTGAAAAGAAGGGAATATAATGGAAAACTACATTTTATTTTCCATAATAGATCATTCAATTTTCAAGAGTCCATTAAAAATTAACAACTTAAAAAGGGCATATAAAACTCCTTCCGTCTTCAAAAGTATGGTTTTAAAAATTGAATCAGACCGACAGTCTGACCGGTAAAAATCAAAACCAGTTGACACTCCGACCCGATTTAGCCCAAAAAATCGGTTTTGAAATGATCCAGTCAAAATTCGGTTGACCACCGGTTCAACCGGTAGAATTGACCTAATGAACCGGTTTTAAAGTATTTTTTAATATCTTTTTAGTACAAAAATATTTTTATTTTTTAAATTAGATATTTTTAATAATATTGTAATATAATTTACTATATTTTAACTAACAAAAAATTAGATGTTTTAAAATTTTATTAATTATTAATAATATATTTTTTATGTTTTTATGACATCACTGAGTCAATAACGATTCGACCACTAGTTGAATCAGTGACCCATTCACCCGGTAATCTTATCGGCTCGATTATCGGTCGGGGTTTAAAAATCTTGGTTTTAAGTACAAATTTTTTTGTGCACAAATAAATATTTTAAAAAACACAAATCAAAGATAAAATATGTATAAAGACTAACTTATCATAAAACAAATATACTTAAATGGGGTCTATTAAATTTAGAAAAGATAAAAATTTATTAGTATAGTTAGACGGAGTTCAGTATGAGTAAAAATAATACATATTTTATTAAATTTTTTTTATTTTATTTTTTTAATATATATTTTAGACATTTTTTTTGAGGATGAGGGAAATAGAAAACTATGTGTTACTTTGTATTATAAAACAGTATTTGTTCCAAAATAAATCATCCAAAATTATAGGAGTCCATTCTAAACAAACCAACTTAAAAATTCTGAAAGTGTAACAAATGTTAATAAATTGAGTATATCTATGTTTACACTCAAAGAGTATATTTAAATACATTCTAAAGTAAAATAATAATATACAAAATATATATATATATATTACTATTACTATTACTATTACTATTACTATTAGATTAAAATGTGTCTTTGAATATACATTTTAGATGTGTACAGTCTAATAAATTTAGGTAGCATTGGTGCATAAGTAACTTGAGAGATTGTTGTATGATCACAACTGATAAAAATCAAAATTAAAAGAAGAAGAAGAAGAAGAAAGGTGAGGCTTTTGGATTAATTAATTAATTAAGTGTAACGTAAGCTAAAGCCTAATTAATGTAATAAGGCAACTACATGCCAAACGTTTGAGGACTCTCTCTCTCTCTCTCCGCTGTCTCATCATTCAAGTTCAATTCAATTTCAATTTCAATTTATTTATTGTTAAATAATTCAATTTGTATTTATTCAAGCCAGGGCCCCTGGGACGATTATTAGATTAGACTATATGATAAGTCGTGCAATGTATAAATTAATTTAAATAATAAATTGAATAATTTGATAATTATGTGATGAAAATGATATTTATAAAATAATAACACATAAAATATATAAATTTATAAATACACATTATTATCCTCGTGTTATCTTATTTCTCTCTCCCTCTCCATCTTACATTCACTCCCAAAAATCTTTTCATCTTGTTCTCACCTGGTGCATGAAACAAAATCTTAACTTCTCAACTTCAAATTCATCATACTATGTACTTCGTTTCACATAAAAATGAAATTACACTCTAAAGTTTAAAACATGATTATAATAAATGTGGAGAAAAGTAAAATAGTTTTTAAGCGCAAACATAGATGTAATTTGAACATATACGTTCACCGCATTTGACAAAAACAAGTATTTGCTTATTACTCCCTTAATACAAAAAAATACAAAATTTTAAGATTTAATGGTACAATCCAGCAACCTTAATTTGATCTAATACATTGAATAATAACAAAACTTTACACAAAAAAACTTATATATAAACATATGCTCATATTGACCTTGTACTTTTTGTTAATGTTTAGCTTTTTCACCAAGCTGTTACTTTCACATTTTTTCCCACATCCACCTGAAAATCACCATTCAACCTCTCAAGCTCAAGAATATCATAATTTCATGTGAAATTCAACTAACTGTTCAATTCATATAGCTCCATGATTCGGACACTTCAACACTTCAATTATGTAAACCAACATGTTAGAATATAGAATTGGTCAACTTTTAAGATAACCATAGTACAATGGATTGCAAATCACATTAAAATAGGCGAGTAAAACATGCTATACAATTCCAGTTGACCCACCTCTTCTTTTCCTAAACAAATCAAAACAAAAAAAATAGAAGAAAACAAATATCAGGCATTCCATCAAACCCCTAGAGTGCATCTTGAAAACATCCACAAAGAGAACTGTTCACTAATCTACATACCCTCTTGAAAACACCCACAAAAAGAATTGTTCACTAATCCACATACTCACCAAATAATTAGAAAATGCAAAAATAAACATACTCATCATCATAAAGTAATAAAAGAGATTTTTTCATACATCCACCTGAAAATCACCATTCAATCTCTCAAGCTCAAGAATATCATAATTCCATGTGAGATACAACTAACTGTTCAATTCATATAACTTTATGATTTGGACACTTGAACACTTCAATTGTGCAATTCAACATGTTTGAATATAGAATTGGTCAACTTTTAAGATAAACATGGTACAGTGGGTTGCAAATCACATTATTTTTATAATTTTAATGATGCAGGTGTTGATTTATTAAAATAGGTAAGTAAATATGCTATACAATTCCAGCTAACCCACCTCTTCTTTTCCTAAACAAATTAAAGCAAAAAGTAGAAGAAAGCAAATATCAGGCACTCCATCAAACACCTAGAGTGCATCTTGAGAACACCCACAAAGAGAATATCCTAAATTGTAATCCATTCATTTAGTCTTTTAGTACCTGCCATTGTTGTTCGAAAAACATACCTTGAATTTTATAAGCATTGATATACAATATATATGCGTGTATATACAAACATAGAAATTTAATCGAAAAATGCAAAATTCAGATTCTAAGCTAACAGAGGACAACAAAGAGGCAAAAATAAATGTTAATGCACACGATACATACATATGTAAAACAATTACATATTTTTCTAGAATATAAATAATGAAAAGATATAATGAAAGTATCGTGATCTTGATGGGTGCTTCGAGCTCCACAAATTGGGTTGTTGAAGAAAGATTTCTCTAGAGGCACAACAAAACTGACGAATTTAAGCCTCTAATAACTAAACCTAAAGGCATCAATAATTAATTCAAAACTCTCTGATCTGATGATCAATCCTTAAATATGTAAAAAGTAAACTCTAGGGCTATGTTTGTTTACAAAATACGCACTTGTGATTGAATTATTTGTATTAATTTAAAACTATTTCGGACTTTTTTTTATCTCATAACGAGCGATTATTAATCATTTCATGTTGGACTATTAGTCCCATAAAACTATTTAATAGCTTAAAATGAGTAGGACTATTAATCCCAAATTCATCATGGGATTATATAATTCCTCATAAATAGTCTTAAGAATGATAAAAAATAGTCTAAAGACTATTTAAATGACTATTAATCCCTTATCATGGGATAAATATAGTCCGAAATAGTATTAAATTAATACAAATAATCCATTCCTAAGTATAATTTTTACAAACAAACATAACTTGAAAATATAAAATGAAAATATTTACAAATTTAGGAAGAGGAAAAAAAGACCGAGGGGCGCATGAACAAGGTATTGTAAGCTTTTACGTGGTAGATGGAAGAGCGAATGAGAGATATGAAACTGAAGAGGCGAAGATAACCGAATCGAAAAAGGCAGATGTCTTTAAAGCACTATCCAACCTAGTTCGTGCGGATTTTGAAATTAAACCGAGTTAACTCAGTTGGTTAGTTCAATTGTGTTTTGACTTTTTAGATATAGTAATAGATTAGAGGGTCCCCGAATCAATCATGGATATGGTCACGAGTGTCTCAGAATCACTTACATTAGTGTCATTTTAACATATATAATAAAAAAAAGAATTAATATTTTCACAAAAAAAATTAATATTTTTACAAGTCTCACTTACATGAGGTGAATTCCATTTATTATTTATATAAAAAAAATCTTTTAAAAATATCAAATTTTCTCGAAAAAATATCAATTCCCTAATAAAAAAAACTCATTATAGATACTGAAATTACAGTACCTTAATGGCCTGAGACACCCTCCTCCGCACAATCCCCTAATTTCTCAAATTACTTCTGCACCAATCCAACCCAATAAACCTAAGAGCGAGAGAGACCAGGTAGTTATATTTTTCTCCCCCTCCCATGGCGGGTGAGGTCAATGGCGTCGTTTCCGAAGAACCCGCCAAGGATTTCATAAACGGAATCCTGAGAGACGACGAGCTTCGAGCAATATTGGTTAAATTGTAGTGCCAGAAGGATAAGGAGGTGTTTGAATTAGTGTGTAAGAGATGGCTTCACTTGCATAACACTGAGAGGAAGAAGCTCTGTGCTCGAGCTGGACCCCACATGCTCCGTAAGATTGCTACTCGGTTCACTCGGCTCCGCCACATGGATCTCTCCCAGTCTATTTCTCGTTCGTACTATCCCGGCGTCACGGATTCCGATCTCTCTGTTATCGCCACTACCTTCACTTACTTGCGCTCTCTCAACCTTCAGAATTGCAAAGGTCCAACTCTTTAACTTCTTTTTTTTTTTTTTCCTTTGGTTTCTTGTAGATTATATATTCACATAGTTTGTAAGTTTATTATTGATGGGTTTCATTTA
Source organism: Hedera helix (assembly GCA_947179155.2). Lineage (NCBI taxonomy): Eukaryota > Viridiplantae > Streptophyta > Magnoliopsida > Apiales > Araliaceae > Hedera > Hedera helix. The sequence goes on from OX359281.1 coordinate 37,326,468, forward strand.
TTAAGGAATTTAAATTGTTTTTTTGGTTCAAATTGTTGCTAGTTTGTAAGCTGTGGAAAAAGTTGGTATATCTTTATGCCTTTAATTTTCTGGATATTCTGAAAGTAAACTTGGTATTTTTATGGAAGTTAAGTTGGGAGTATTTTTATGAGCTTTGTTGATGTTTATCCATTTAGGAATAGTATTCTAAACGGTACAACCTTTAAACTTTACAAGTTGTTCTTTTACAGGTATCACAGAGATAGCAACAATTGGATCTGGTCTTCTTTTCTACAGTTCTTAGATGTATCTTATTGCAGAAAACTAACAGACAAGGGCTTATCAGCAGTTGCTGGGGGTTGTCCCGGCTTGAAAAGCTTGCATCTTGCTGGGTACAGAGTTGTTACAGATGCATTATTAGGAGCTTTCTCTATTAACTGTCATAATTTAGAAGAGCTGGGTTTGCAAGGCTGCACCAACATAACTGACTCTGGACTTGCCATTCTTGTTGAGGTTTGTCAGAGGTTGAAGTATTTAGACATCAATAAGTGCAGCAATGTTGGAGATATTGGTATATCCAGTATATCAAAAGCCTGCTCTGCTTCTCTCAAGACTTTGAAGTTGTTGGATTGCTACAAGCTTGGTGATGAATCTATATTATCCTTGGTAAAATTCTGTAAAAATCTTGAGACTCTTATCATTGGTGGTTGCAGGAATATTTCTGATGAGTCTATCAAGTCATGGCTGCTTCCTGTAATGTCAATCTAAAGATCCTGCGGATGGATTGGTGTTTGAATGTTTCCGACTCTTCATTGAACTGCACCCTCTCTCAGTGCATAAGTTTAGAGGTTCTAGACATTGGGAACTGCGAGGAACTGACTGATGCTGCTTTTCAGGGTAAGACAGTGAAGGATTTGAATTGGCTTTGAAAATTTTGAAGGTCTGTAATTGTACAAAGATCACCGTGGCAGGAATAGGCATGCTTTTGAAGTCATGTAAAACTCTAGAATATCTTGATGTGCGGTCATGCCCTCATGTTACTAAAGCAGGGTGTGATGAGGCTGGTTTGCACTTCCCTACATTTTGTAAAAGTGAATTTTGCTGGGAGTCTAGCAGAGCCTGATGTTTTGATTTGAGGTCAAAGCTAAAATACCCTGTATTACCTTGTAAAATATACAGGCAATTGTTGGTTTTGGTGGATTGATGAGTTACTACAATGCCTGATGAGGGCTTTCTATACTATCAGTCCTCTGCATCCTGTTCTTTTCACTTATGCAGCGGAATGTTTGGCGTCTTCCGTATTTAATCTCTTTTCACGTGTGTACATTTTCCAGTGCACTGTTGTTTGCCGCTTCTATTTTCTTTCCCTTTCCTTTCCTTTTTACTAATTTGGTACGAGTTCTAATAGGAAGTTAATGTTGCGTTTGGATTAAAAGAATATAATAGAGGAATGAATTGAATGATTTAAAATTATTTTAAGTATATATTTGATTGTTGGTGGGAATTAGCGGTTTGATATAATAATAAAATTATGATACATATCCATTCTATAGAAATGGATTTTACCTCACCCCTTTCACATGGAATAAAAATCAAACGGGATAGAGTGAATTTTTATTCCATTAGAATTATTTATTTTTTAAAATGATCATTTAATACACTATTTTTCATTTCTTTATACATAACGAGTATAATATAGTTGTGCCTCCCGTGAGGCTTTAAATAAGGAATTAATGGCTAAAAAAAATACCTCCAATGAGGCTCAAACCCATGAAAATCCTCCTTTTTGTAGTTGTAGAATCCACTTGAATATACTCCAGACGCCCTGTTTTGGATGGTATTGTTGGGCTATAGGCAACGGGCTAGGCTCTACTTGGATATACTCCAGATGCCCTGTTTTGGATGGTATTGTTGGGCTATAGGCAACGAGCTAGGCTCTACTATGGTTCTTCATGTTGGCAACACAATGGTGGTTGTGTAAGCATATCGAATTACATTTTAGTGTTGAATTTGTTATTTCTATGGGAGCAATAAAGGGGCGAAACCACACTCAACCTTGTGGAATTGACCCCACTGAATTTTATTTTTTTTGTTTTATAATATATGAAAAATTTTAAATGTTATATACAAATTGACCCTACTAAAATTTTGTAAAATTTTTAATATACAATTTCAAATTAAAAATTTATAAGTTTCTTACTTAAGTCTCAATTTCATATTTTTCATACTTTCTCTCTATATATATATTCATATAATATTCTTAAACTAATTAATAACTTATTTTATATTATTTTTTGAAGATTTAATTATTTATATACAATTTGTCTTTAAAAAAGTCTATTAGAAGTCAATAGGATATATATATATATATATAGAGAGAGAGAGAGTTAATAATTATTATATTATGTTTTATATATACAATCTAAAACCTAAAAGTATAAATTTATTCAAAAAAATTGAAACCCCTGCTAAATTATATATAAACTAATTTGACTTCACTGACTTTTTTTTTGTGGCTTTGCCACCGGAGAACATCGTGTAGATATTGAGAGTTCGATGTATCCAGATACATGAAAGGTTCAATTGTTTGCTCTTACCATTTGACACAAGTTATATCACTTTGAATCACCGCCGCTACTAGAGACTGCTATATTTCTTTACACTCTAAATTTGACGAATTTAGGTTAAGGTTAGCATTGGTACTGTGCCTCAGCGACTGCATTCCTCTGCGCCGTTATCACTTCAGGCTATTCCTTGTCAAAGAACTTTGGCTTTTGAAAAATCTGAACAGTGAGATTGATAGCTTGAAAGGAGCGTTACCATTTCAAGCATTGGCTGCTTTGGCTTGTATCTTCTATGAAACTAAAGCCGTGTAGATGATGTAACAAATCCAAGTTCTTTACAATTATAAAAAGTAAGTTATTTTAAATAAAAAAAAAAAGTAAATGAAAAAAAAATATTATTTATTTTAAAGTTAATGAAAATATAAAAATATATTCCGTTGCCGGGAATCGAACCCGGGTCTCCTGGGTGAAAGCCAGATATCCTAACCGCTGGACGACAATGGATTTATGTTTATGTTTCCTATTTCTATTTTAAATTGTTATGTGTTGGAGATTCATAATCCTCCATATTTCCCTTGCTAAATCAGATTTACTTTTTGGTGGTTTGTTTGATGCGTTGCACGACCAAGCATTTATCTTCTTGGTTCTTTAGTTCCAATTCATGGTGGGTGAATTCATATATCCTGGCATCTTAGGTCGAGTTGTATCTAATATAAGCGTGCTGCCCCGCGATCTTTATTTCTTTTTGATGGATAATTTTGGCCCCAAGTATGGGAATGCCGTCCCATGATCTTAATAGCTCAATGGAATATACAATAGATTGAATAGAAAACATAAGATTTTTTTTTTATTCGGATAGGAAAACAAGAGGGTGTTGAATATTTTTGAATCTGGGAAAATATATAATAAATATATTACATGCTGCAATTATAACCAATAGATGTATTGGTTCACTTGATTTGGTTTGAAAGATTATAACTCTTTGAACAATAGTAATTTATTCGGATAAGAGATATATTGATTCGGGCTGTGAAGCAATTGAACAAATGCAATGGTTCGGGATAAAATAATTGAATCGTTGCAATGGTTCAAATTGATAAGACCATTGGATGAACCATTACAATAGTTCAACATATTTTTTCAAAGAAATATATCTCTAATATTTAAGTACATTTTCAAAGGGATGTGTATCTCTTCAAAAAGGTGCTTGGAAACCTATAAATAGGATGCAAATCCACCCAAATCAATCACTTAAAATCATTCCAAATTCTTCTCAAATTTTAGAAAAAAATATTATCCTAATATTTTTCTTGTTATAATTCTCTCATCTCATTTATAATTTTGAACTAGTTTTTTGTTTTATACACAATAAATTCTAGTAAAAAGTAATATATGGGCATGTCTTCTAATTCGTCGTAACCTGTGTAATAAAAGTAAGGAGCAAATATAGTCTTAAAGTAAGAGTGGACGACCATTCGATTCAGACAATAATATTATTATACTACATCAAAACTGTGAAGAGGGTTACAACAATCTTCAGACTATATTTACAATAGAGGACAACAATGCAAAGAGTAGCTCGAGTCAAATTAACAAATTCGAGAAGTTTAATGGATTATTCTTCAGGCGTTGGAAGAGCAAAATGTATTTTTGCTTAACGAGACTAAAACTTTCTCATGTGCTGAATGAAGAGAAAGTGGAAGAAAAAGAGACTGAAACACCAACAGAGATTGATACTTGAATGAAATGGGAACAAAAATACTTCATGTGTAAAAGGTATATTCTGAATGCATTATCAAACTTATTGTACGATGTGTATAAAGTCAAGTTCATGAACAAGACGACAAAGGAATTATGGGAGGATCTCGACAAAAAGTACAAAACTGAGGATGTCGAAAACAAAAAATTCATAGTAAGTTTATTATTTGATTATCAAATGATGGATAACAAATCTGTTATACTGCAAGTGTATGAACTTCAAATTATTATGACTCAAATTGTATCGAAAGACCATAGCCTTGACGAAGGGTTTCACGTTTCAACAATCATTTCAAAGTTACCATATTCGTGGAAAGATTGTTGACATGAATTGAAACAAAAGAAAGATGCAATGACCAATGGCAGAGTCAAAAATTTGTCTAAACAAAGTCAAATATTTACTTATTTCCGTTATAACTCGGACAACAGGTGGTCCAGCCCATGGGACACTTACCTAGGCTATAAGCCTTTACGATTACAAATTACTATCGTTTCCTCTTTCTATCTTTTATATACTTATTTTATCCTCTCATTTCCTTGAGCTTTCGATGTGGGACAAAAATTTTCCCTTTCCATCTATAGCAGCATTTTAGCCCCTCTTGTTCCATCAGTCTTCTAATTGAGTAGTGGCTTTACTCATTTTCCATGATGTATATTATGGCAATGGGTTAAGTTATACACCTTGACTTCACTCCTAAGGTTATCTGGTTATGAAACTACCATTTGCTGATGGTGTTCGAACTTGAACACTAAGAATGAAAGCACAAAATTTCTTAATTAGCAAGAACTTCCCAGATCAACTCTGTTACTCTAGATCAAACGATGGCATGCAAGGGAATCAAACTCCAATTCTTCTGGCACACACATCACTGAAACAGAGTATGCGGAGTTCTTATCCTTTTATAGCCCGTCTTCAGAAACACTTGAGAAGACCATTTCATTACTTAAACAACTATTATTACGAACTAATGAAGATGAAGAAATTGAATCAATCTTCAATACTTTCTCACTCTCATTATTCTCATTAATTTTACTATCACCACAGAAGAAAAAGGAAAGAAAATAAAAGCACCTAATGAACAAAGGAACCGAGCATGAAATACAACTTAAGGTAAAAGGCAAATGAATGGAAGTAATACAGTAAAGCTGAAGCATGCCTGCTTCATTTATTTTCTGACAAATGGAATTCATTGGGGTAGAAAAGGTAAAGCAAATTCATTTCTTAAAACTAAAGCAACTTGTTTTCCTCCTTATTAACCAAAGAATGATTCTTAAGAGCTCATTAATTGTTATAATCTTCCCAGTTCAACAAACTCTTCATTTTATTCTTTTTTGGCTGTGACTATTATCAACAGCAGCTCTACAACAATTGCAAATTCAAAAAAGTCAGCAGAGGCAGCTGCCTCCCCTGCCCTATATATAGATCCACCCCTGGCAATGACTTTGTAAGAGCTTAATAAATTTCTCCAAGTTGAAGAGAATTCTAGAAACTTAAGGAAATTGGAAATAGAAACAAAAGTGCTAAAACTCTTATCATAGAAGATACATCTAAACTAAGGGGCAACAACAAAAGAAAGCATGGTGGCATTAAGATAACACTTCCGAAAATAAAAAATCGATAGGTACTTGTTGGAAATGTGGTAAGACTTGACACTTCAAGAAATAATGTAATTTGTAGTTGAAGCAAAGACAACTAAAAAATGACCAAGCAAATATGATAAGCAATGAAGATTTGTTGCTATGATTATGGAGACTAACATGATTGGTGACATGGAATGGCGGATCGATTCTAGAGCAACTAAGCATATTACCAAGAATAAGACAATGTTTAAAGCCTATAAACCTATGAAGGATAGTCAAGAACTGTTCATAAAATTCATCTGTAAAAGTGATGGGCAAAAGGAAGGAAGGTGGTTCTCAAGTTATCGTCCGGGAAGACAATCACTCTTAATGAAAATTTTCATGTTTGAGAAATTTAGAAAAATCTTGTATCGTTTAATCTTTTAAACAAACATGACATAAAAGTCTTGTTTGACGCAAATTGTATTGTACTATCCAAGGGTGGCATGTATGTCAGAAAAGGATACGAGTCTGATGGCATGAACAAACTGAATGTCAATGAAAATTCATCATTTGCTTATATGGTTTATACTTTTGTTGTTTGACATGCTAGACTAGGATATATAAATTATAAAAATATGCGTAATATGAATAATCTTAGTTTAATCCCTAAGATTAAATGCACCAACAACTCTTGGAATGGGTCGGCTGTTAAATTAGAAAATCTTAGCATGCGTGGTATGTTGCCTCTTTTTGGTGTGCAGATGTGGAATTGAGCTTAATTTTAGCTTTGAGATGCCAACCTGCTTTTAACACTGTAGAACAACAAAAGTGTATGATAAAGGTATGCTTTTTCTAGCTTTCTTATCTTATCACCAAATAACGTGCTGATGGGCAAGTTCCTGAATATTTAAAGTCATAGAACATTCTTCATTTGGTCTTTTATATGTTTCCCTGCTAAATTTAAGGCAACTCGTTTGACTGTAAGGGTCATGTAAATATGCATTTGAGTTTGATAAACTAACAGCAATAATTAATTGTTTATGGTTTTAGAAACATCATTTATAGCCAAGAAGGAGAGTATTTGGGGTTTGAATAATTTCATGTCAAACAGTCCCTCATCTTTGATAACCTACTTTGGGATTAAAGAAGCTGAATGTCCTATCTTTGATACCACTAGTCCAACACTCAAGTATAGGAAAGAATTGGGAGATAAGCCCCCAATCTAAACCATAAGAGAGGGTGTAAATCAAGTCAAATTGAAGGAGTACGTTTTATGTCGGCTACACATACCAGGCTCACTCTCTCACACACACACACACAAATGTACTTGTAAATAGACTATGGTGCTGCTAGTATTACAAATAAATGACATAATCTAAATTTAATTGATTAGACTGGGAGCGGAAAGACATACAATATGGGGACCAGCCAATGCGTTGTTGGAAGAAAATCTATCAAGTGATCAACAAGGGTTGACACCCCATGTTTTTGAGGGACTATTTTCCTGCATAGATGAGCTGATATCCCTCTCGCTTTATTATCAAACTCTTGATGGTTAGATTTTGCAGAATCCTTATACTTCTTATACTCACATTGTTTTTACTGTATTTAGGAGCAAAATAAACATACCGATAGACAACTCCGATATCAGTGTCGTTGTTCTTTTCTTGAGGTATAATGACTTAATATTATTAGCTTTGTGATATTCAGAGGCAACATTTTTGAACAATTATTCTTCAAATCTCTCTCTCTCTCTCTCTCTGGTGAGTTCACGTCTCATGCTGATTCAGGGTTTTACTTCGTTTCAGTTTATTCCCTTTCTATGCACAAGTCCCAAGTACATTATATTTAAAATCACGTTTCCATTAGAGTCTTACTTTCTGTGGGATCATAGCATTAGTTGAGTTAGATTCAAAGCCTTAAGGTCATGTTCTTAATAGTGATGAAACACATTTTAAGCAAGCACTGATCGATGTCTTTCATTTACAAAATATTTTACAAGTTTGTCACTATATATGCATCCCCCATGTAACAGAATTACATCTGTTGGAAAAAATAAGCATTTCCCGCTCAGATTGTTTTTGACTCATTGAGCTTGAGAGAGCCTGCTGAGTGTATTCCAACGTTCGTCGATGGTTTAGAAATCCCAAAAAACAGAATTCAAAATTAACCTTGGTAACTATCTTTATGTACTGTGTCGATGTTTTTTTCACATTTTCGCTTTCAGCAACTGTGTCTACCTTTTTTAAGGGTATCATGACCTGCATCGACCAGATATTAGTTAGATTATATTTCTTGCATGGGCATGGAAATTAACACCAAATAAACTACCTTGTAATAAATTTTAATCAACTCTCCAGATGGAGAAGAGATTTTGATGGATCTTTCACTGCAGATGGCAATCTTATCAGTTGATATGAAAAGAAAGCCCGCTATTGGACCGGCTGTCGTTGATATGTAGCATTTAGAAGCTTTCAACAGCTTTTCTCCTTCTTGAGCTCTAAATTTTTGCTTGAAAACTTCCTCCATGCCACCTACTTGAAATATTCTTGTCCCCAACTTTAACTTCCCCTTCACAGTTTCTGTCAACCCGGGTCCTATTCTGACTGCAGATTTACATGAAAAATAATGTTTATAGGATTGCACTATAAAGAAAATGTGATTGAAACCATTAAACCAAGCTTATCCATATAACCATATATGCAAGGAAATATTTAACATGCTCCCAGATGCCTTGTGCCAAATTGTCAACCTTTTCGCCAATCTTGTTCAATGTTGGGAATTAAATCACGCAAAATAAACGATACAAAATAAAGAGAGAAGGCAACACAAGATTTAACGTGAAAAACCTTTAAAAGAAAAAATCACGGGTCAAACTCTGAATCTTCACTATATCAATAATAATGGATCTACAAATTCAACTCAAGTTTTACTCCCTAAAACTTGAGGTTATATAATACCACAATATAACTTTTTGCACGGACTAAAAGCTGTAAAAATCCTCTCCCTCACACATACCCCCCCCCCCCCACACACACACCATCTCTCAACTCTTAGGATGTTACATGATATTTGATTGTGCTACACTTGATCAACTAAATATAAGATTATATTTATAGAGTACCCATATTTTCCCTCTTCTTATTTAAAATATGACACTTTTACAATAATACTCTTACAAAAATAAGTTTTCCTCTCATAATAATATTCATATTAAAAATATGATTTATTTCTTTCCATATCAGCAATTCTTTTCTGAATAGGATTCAAGGAGTATCCCAACAATTCTTCCCTAGACTTGAATTCTCAACTGCTTCAACTTCATGTCTGAATAGGATTTGAGGAGTATCTCAACAATTCCTCCATTGACTCAAATCCCTAAATACTTCAATTTTTATATCACTGTCACGGTTATCGTAACCATCACCATCATCTGCATCATCTGTTACATCTGCATTATCTACATAATCTGTGTTATCCGCGTCATCCGCATTGTTTGCGTCATAGCCATTGTCATCATCATCTTTAACATTATCATCTTCATCATTTAGCGGCTGCAACAATTATTTTTCATAAGCGCAAAATCTCTTTTTCATCATCATCATGACGAATATCTTTAACTCCTTCAAATTTCACTCTCTTTATTTGTCACACCAATGCGACTAATTCTCCTCTACCTTGGATTCAATAAACCTAGCGTTGATATCACTTGTTGGGAATTAAATCACGCAAAATAAACAATATAAAATAAAAGAGAAGAACAACACAAGATTTAACATGAAAAATCCTTAAAGGAAAAAATCACAAGTCAAACTCTGAATCTTCACTATATCAATAATAATGGGCTTACAAATTCATCCCATGTTTTACTCCCTAAAACTTGAGGTTACACAATACTACTCTCAACAGTTCATTCTAACAATCATGGAATCAACTTTACCTGCATTTACAAGGAACTCAAATTCTTAAGCATCATCCTTTTGTTGTCAAATTAGTACAAACATAGGCTCTTCCTGAAGAACTTGTCAGTTATAATTCTACCTGAATTCCTTATGTGTGTTCCTAATGGAATGGGTAGTTTACAATTTTTCTGGTGCCAGACGTTAGGCCAGAGGAGATGCTTTATATAAAATGGATCAACCGCGTTTTCTTATTTTATTTAGGGACAAAGTTAGTTCCTGAATCTAGCTTTTAATTGCGCTAGACATCTTTCAGGCATTAATATGAATAAAGGGTCATCTCTATTCTAGTATGTTGGTTTCCATAAAAATAAAAGTATTTCTGATTACTTGAAATTATTTAAAATGTCAAAATTTTAAATTGAACTCACTAAATGATGTATTAGTAAGATCTTAGCTAGTGTCTAATTTAGTTGGGAATCAGAATATGATCATTCTTTTTCCTATTTATGATCAAGTCTCTGTGTGCTTCCCTTCTTTATTTATATGAAGTCTATTTTGGATGCATTTTTTTATTTTTGAAATCACCCACTTTGATTGTTGGTTGTGCATAATCATGTCAAAATTTTACAATCCAAATCTTCTACAAAGAAAGTGGCATCGGCACACTCTGTGCTGAACACACCAAAAAACTGTGACATTCTTTGCAAGATTTAGGTAATGTGAAGAATAATGAGGATCGCCTTTTTCTCGCAATAATCTATTTCTTTCTTGATTATAAACTTTTGAACCTCGAAAGGATCGGACTAATTATTTGAGAATCCACATTATGGAGATTTTAAAATCTTAGGAAAACTGGCTGACAAATCTTACTCTAGTGTTTCTTAATGGGTTAGGAAACAGGGAAACTTCCCACATGCAAGTCTCAACCAAATCAAATCTTCAGGGAAAAGCTCAAGTACCGTGATCTTGTATCCTTTGGCCGTCTTCTACTATGCATGCTTTTAATTAAAGTCATGTTGAAGTGTAAAGGAGTGGGCTGTAGGGCACCCTTTTGTGGAGATTAATGGAACCATAACAAGTGGGACCCGGTTATTATGAAGAGAACACTCTTCAGCTTGCGTTTCTGTACCTTATTGGTCTAGAAGTGAATTTACCACGAAATTCACTAGCTTCATAGTAACCAATCTTGAGAAGTGGATTCAACTCTTCAATTTCATTGGTCCTTTGACCAATGACATGCTTTCTCTTGTTTGGTAGAACAGAAAATCGCCACATCAGGCCTCCTCATATTTGAATAGTCATTTATAGCATTAACCCTGAAACTTTAGGGCGCCCAATCATGAGAAAGGGAAATTTATAAATTCGTTCTTTTAGGCCTGGTTACAAATCAACTTCATTATTAGCAAACTATGTTCATTACATATGTGCATGATCTTTTAAAAATAATTATAATAATTTTGTAGGTGACTATGAAATGAAAGGTCATTTAAAAAAATTCCAAATCTACAATTATTCATATATCTTTAGCGGTGTATAAATTTAGAGAATTAATATTTCTACAAAGTTCTTCTCGCATGAATAGTAAATGAGACTCACCTCATATGAGTGAGATCTTGTGAAAATATCAATTTCCCAAAAAAAATTAATGCTTAGTTTACTTGGTAATATAATTTCTGGTTGGAGCAACTGGCTTATTTGGGAGCAGGCAAAGAATTGAGAAATAGCTTGCTTGACCTTGTCGTTATTAGCCAATGTTGTTAGTAGCATTTCTGTGTATTTCCTCGATTGTACTTCACATTTTTTTCTGAATTAGCTTGTAATATGTTCCTTTTCTTTTTTAAAACATAAATATTGAACTTCTTCTTCTGTGGGTGGGGTCCATTACCAAGCATGAGATAGTTGTTTGATCAGTCAGTCTTAACTAGCATCACATATTGGATGTGCCATTGAAACTTTTGGAGAATGCATATTTGCTTTGTGATGTACCCTACTTGCTTCTTTCTATTATTATCAAAAGCAAAAATTTATCTTGAAATTTCTTTCCTCCCTGGTGTGGGAGCCAAAAAGAGAGGGCTTTGGGCCTACTGTCCTTCTTTTGGCAGAAGTGAGGAGGTAAGAACCACTACAATAGGAGAAATAAATGTTCTGTGGGCATACTATCCTTCTTTTGGCAGGAGTGATCTTCTTATCTTGGTTAGAAACTTTTTGGCATTCTTTTCTTTTATGCATGATTTTGTTGTATGCAGTTTTATCTTTCATCATCTTGAGGAGTAAACTATTGGTTGTAGGGCATCCATGCATGCAGAATTCAAACTAAGGAATGGGAACATAGCTCCAACTTATCTTTAAAACCCACTTGTGCATTGCACAATACATGCATGTGATAAGATTATTAATACTTCCTTTCTTTGTGGAATAGAGAATCTCCATATCATTGCTGCACCAGCCCATTTCTCACATGCTGAGAGAGTGTGTATTCTGCTGCTGTTGAATTTTTCTTAGGATTAACTAGAGAATGTTTCCATTGGTCGGCAGAAGTGTTGCGCCAGAACTTTAAAGATGACCCAATCCAAGGAAAAGTTAGGAAATTAAACCCAAGATTTTAGGCCAAGGAATTAACTAATGCAATATTCTTGTTATATAGAATGCTGAAGCCTAAGTTACAAAATTTCTACAGAATTTATTACCACACAAGACTTTTATCCCATAATATAAATACATGGCATGAACAGCGGAGGAATGAACAATTTTGTTACAGGATCATTCTTCTTGATACACTGCCAGCTGAAGAAACTTGAAAGTTCTTTGATGGTTAAGAAATCCCATGAACCAAAAGTCAAAATCATCCTTTGTAACTATGTCTATGTACTTCTTCGATGAATCTTTCATGTCTTCGCTCTCATTAGCTATCTTTATCTTTCTTAAGGGAATCGAAACCTTGTAATGAACTCTAAACAACTCCCCACTTGGAGAAGAAAGTTTGATTGATCTCTCGCTGCAGAAGGCAACCTTATCAGTTGAGATGAATAGGAGTCCTGCTATTGGACCGGATGTTGTCGACAAATAGCATTGTGAAACCTTCAATAGTTTCTCTCCTTCTCTAACATTGAAGTTCTGCTTGAATACTTTCTTCACACCACCTACTTGAATGATTCTAGCCCCCAATCTCAACTTTCCCTTCACAGTTTCACTTAACTTGGCCCCTATTCTCACTGCATATTATACAAGAAATACATTAGTGACTAAGAAAGACTACATCGTCATCCAAATACAAAATACTACTAAATAAAGGAGTTCCCATTTCAAGAAATTCAGAAGTAACCACCTTTCATAGCTTCTTTGAAATCCAAATCTAATTTTGACTTTAAAAATATAAAACTTACCATGCTCCCGGATGCCTTGGGCGAAATTCTCAACCTTTTCAGCAATCTTGCTCATTCTGTCGATCACTGACTCCATCCTATTTTGTCTGAATATAGGAGCTGCATAGTATTGATTAGGAGTGATAGATAAAATTCCTTCTTGGGATCTCTCAGCAGGATATGCTGCTGAGCTGATTGGAATTCCAATAACATGACTTGGAATCTGGTTCTTCATATTTGATCAACTGTAAAATGCTTAGTTCTGTATCTGACTCTTGTTTGAATGTTCTACTCTAACAGAGGAGTTGTAGAATGGATCAAACTACGCGCTATCCCATAATATTTATAGGGATATATTAAGCTAGTTGATGCTTAACTTTAGTTGCATGACTCATCATTTGCTCATTGATAAGACAAAAGTGAGGGCGTGAAATTTTAAGATAAGATACTGAGAAGATAGTGTGCCTGCTTTCTTAAGAAAGAAAGCTTGTTGAAAGGTCCAACCATTTGCGCTTTTCTTGTAAAACATGACAGTAGAATAGCATAGGATTTAGTTAGCAGTGTCAGTTGATTAGAGTAGACAGTCTATCCTATATTAGTAGGAGGGATTTTAACCAACCAATAAACTGAAAAGATATATAGATGGTAGCACTAAGCACCTTCTTAACTAAATTATCTCAATGATGTCCCAGTTATGCCCATGTTTGTTATAATAAATCAATCTTATTGTAACACCAAAAAAGAGAGAAATATTCAAATAATCGAAAATTAATTTCTATAAATATAAGTGAGTGAGAGAATAGAAATCTTAACAAAACAAATGATCAATGATCTAGTAAAGTATGTTAATTCAATACTTAATTAGGCAAGAGTAGCACATCACATGTTAGTTTCAAACAGCTTGAGCTAGTTTCAAATGCTTATATGGATTGCTGGCATTTTCTAGTTCTTTTTTATCTTGAAAGCTTTTTAATATCAACATCCTCATGTGTAAAGGCATGGATTGTAGGGCAGTCATGCATTACCACATCATTGACACATCATCTCTATTGTGCACATGTTGAAGAATGTTTAGTCGCTGTTTCTTGAATATTTAGATTAAATAATGCTATTGACTAGTCTGCATTAGACTTGTGCAGGTAATTTAAGGAATTCAATAAAAGCAAAAGTGAGAAGATTATCATTTCATGGTTTTGACCAAGTAATTATACTATGCAATATTGACAGTCATATTTAGCCTTGTAAAATACCTGGATTAATCTACTCAATTATCTGAGAGGGCACAGTTGAATTTTTGCACCAAGCCAAGTTGTGGTTGTATTTTTTACATTAGAAGATTTCTCATAATGCTTGTGTTAGTAAGATCAAAGTTTCTGTTTACGTTGGTTTTAGTTGTAGTCTGTGAAAATGTAACATGCTTATTTCTTTTCCTTTTAAATTTCTCTCGTTCTTGCATGCTTTCTGATTTTTTATACAGTTTCGTATCTGCTAGCTCTATCAGTTCATTTTCCATATTAAATTAGGGTTTACTTTGTAGTTTATATCTTGTTTTTCTTTATCTGTAATCACCCTTTCATCTGCACATGGAATCATGACAAACCACATTTTATCAACAAGCTTTGACACCTTCATTTACAACAAAATCATCTTCATCAAGGCGGATGAATCCCAGGTAACAAAATTCTTAAACCTTTAACTAGTCCCTAATTGCTTAACATAATTACAACTGAATCAGTAGGATTTAAAATTTTCTTGGACAAGTTTCGACTGAGTTGGAAGTCATAGAACTTGAGAGTTGAGAGATAGCATGCTGAATATATTTGATTGTTCTTCGATAATTCAGAAACCCCATAAACCAGAACTCAAAATTATCCTTTGTAACTATTTCAATGTACTTTGTTGATGGCTGCTTCACATTTTCGCCTTCGCTGGCTCTCTTTATCTTTCCTAGGGGGATCACAACCTTGTAATGTAATCTAATCATCTCTCCAGTTGGAGAAGAGATTTTAATGGATCTTTCACTGCAGAAGGCAACCTTATCAGTGGAAATAAAGAGTAGGCCTGCGAGTGGACCAGCTGTTGTGGACAAATAGCATTGAGAAACCTTCAACAGCTTCTCTCCTTCTTTAACACTAAAATTTTGTTTGAACACTTTCTTCACACCACCTACTTGAAGGATTTTGGCTCCCAAGCTCAACTTCCCTTTCACAGTTTCACTTATCTTGGACCCTATTCTCACTGCAAATATTCAATGGGAAAATGTTAAAACAAAAATATGATTCAACACAGTATCATTTTATGTTGTATCATAATGCTGAACCTTCAAATACTCTGCGTTATCTAGATAAGAGAAAGGAAAAGAAACCAAAATTCATTCTTTCTTCTTTTTCTGCCTCTTCTTGAAAATCGAAAAATGATTTGATGGGCGCAAAAGTAGTTTCAAGAAAAGAGTAGTAAAATGGTGATACAGAAAGAAAGAAAGAAAGAAATAATTACCATGCTCTCGGATGCCTTGTGCGAAATTGTCTACTTTTTCACCAATCCTGCTCAATCTACCGATAATTGAATCTACTTTACCTGCATTTTCAAGAAATGTAAGTGATGTTTCTTTCTTTCTTCTCCTAATCATTTTAATAAACGAATTTAATTTTCATCTATTCTTGCGATAGCTAGAGTAAGGTAATTACTCAGTCTGAACTTGGAAGATGCATGGTATGGACTAGCAGGAACGGATATAATTCCTTTTCTAGACCTCTCAGCTGGAAATGCAGAATAGCTAATCGAAAATGGAATAATATCTTTTGCAGTCTGGTTCTTCATCTTCAACAAAGTCTCGTGTTTAAGGCCAACGAGTGTTTCTTTAGTATGGATGAAAAAATGTCTAGTGCCATATGGTATTTATATGGATAAAGATGGTTGTTGGATCTTGACTTTCAGTTGCATGACTCATCTCTGGCTCAGCAACATGAATAAAGGAGTAAGGATGAACTTAATTTCAAGGACATATCTATTCAATATAAGACATTGAGTAGGTCAGCAAGTGGTGTGCCTGCTATTTTTTATAAAAGGAGTTTTGTTAAAAGGTCCAAGGCCTTACTTTTTCTCAATGATGTTCTTGAAATATCCATATAAATTTATTACTTCATTTTCTTGATATTTGGGAGCTGTGCTATAATACTTCTAGGACAGAAATGGTGTAGAAAATTAAACTGATTGAAATCACTCTAATGGTCTACTAATTCCTTGAGCATGAAATTACATGCATGTATTTTATGAAAGATTTAATGCATCCTCTTGTCAATTCCAGTGTTAACTCAATAAATGTTTAGATTTCTGTTTTTTCATCGTCGAGTTTTTGAAATTCCAAACAAATGTCGTTTTAATTTTCTTTAACCAATTTTTGTTTCTTTAAGATAAGAAAACAGTGTTCTGCCGTAGGGTTTAAATTCTTTCTGATGTTTGCCTTCTTTCTCTTAATTAAGCTGTGCATGGAAACTTTTTGAGCTGTAGTCATGTTTGCTTTATGATGCCAGCCTACTTTTGATACCATTACAAGTCAAAGCTATGGAATTAAAGGTATTCCATACTTAATTTGTCACATTTAACAATTTAATAATCTAATGAAATATTATAATCTTTGAAATAAAAAATTGGAATCCCTTAATTCCCTATAGTATATATGCTAGATATCTCTGAAAATTACCTAGGCATACATATTTTTTAGTGAATTCTTCTCACTTCATATGTCAGCATTCTTGGAATAATTAGGGACAGGGTGAATCTGAATTCCCAGATATTGGGAATTTCTTCAGGAGTTTTTTTCGAATCTTACCAATGAACTCGATTGCTTAATTGGGCAGGAAAGGAAAATCTCCTCACCTGCAAGTCACGAGTAGCTGGGGCCTGAGAATATTTAAAGTGAATCATATCTTGATTACCAACTTTTGCCATTTTTTTTATCTAATATTTCATCATCTTGAGGTGTAAAGGAATGGAGTGTAGGGCAGCCATTCAAGTCTCTCGAAGATTGCTTCATCTTCTTTAACCTTCGATTGTCTACTTCAGCACGAATCCACCGTAACCTACTTTTAAGTAATAAATCTAAAGCTGGCCTGTACTCAACTTCATTGGGTGTTGCCAAATCATAATATTAATGATGTCTTTTTCTTGGCTTGCAGGGCCACCGCATCCTTTGCATGTCATCCCTAGTGTTAAAAGTTGAACTACTTGATTTTCCTAAATTTCAATATTAAATATTGTAGAAATTTAAAGGCTACGTTTGTTTGTAAAAAATATACTTGAAATTGAACTACTTATATTAATTAACACTATTTCGGACTATATGAAGGGGGATAATAGTTCTCTAAATAGTCTTATAGATTATTTTTATTATTATTTCTAAGGCTATTTATGTGGGATTATAAATCCCATGAAAAATATGAGATTATAAGTCCTCTTTATTTTAAGCTATTAAATGACTTTATGAAACTAATAGTCCAACACTAAGGGACAAATAATCCCTCATCAAATAATTAAATAGTGCAAAGTAGTATTAAATTAAATTAAATAATCAAATCTCAAATATATTTTTTACAAACAAGCATAGTCAAAGCGAAAAATGCAACTGAGTTTCAAATGCTTACTTTATATTATATTCAAAGAATTACCTTCAATTAGATTTGTCCAAAAACTACCAATTTGCCCGCTTAAAGTTCAAGAGTTTGAATATTCTGTCTTACCCTCTGGCTCATCCCGTTTATTGTACTATGTTGAAGGTAACAGTATCTCAAAGAAAAAAAATTCTCTTAGTTTCTTGAATATTGAACAACCAATTCATATATTCAAGATCAAGAAAAAAAGTATTGAATTAAGCTGCCAAGTAATGGGAGGAGCACAGGACTCTAACTGCATGCTTATTGAAGAATGAGCCGGCGACTCATAATCAGTGGCTTGGTCGAGGGAAGAAACAAATAGCATTTTGTCAAATAGATATGCTTTGAACTCGAAAGTTACTGCTGTTAAGAGTACCAAGTAATGGTGACTTTCTGGGACCGGAGCCGGGAGGATATGCAAGAATGGATTTCAGTCTACACTTTATACAGGCCCAAGATCTAGGGCCTGCTTAATTTAATGGACCATAAAGCGTGTTGAGAGATATTGTTACCCATTGTATGGTCCAAAATGAGTTTATCGAATTATTGCGTACGTTTGGTTTAAAGTCACAAATCTTTTTAACGGAGGAGAGAAGTCATTAATATCAAACAGCAGATTATTTTCTACTGCCAAACACCACGTAAATAAGTCCAAATCCTAAATCTTAAACACCAACATAACAAAACACCATCCAAAATCCAAAGAAAACGACCAACAATTTCAAATCATTCTTTAAAGTTTAACCAAACTCGTA
The DNA here is from genome assembly GCA_947179155.2 of Hedera helix. Classification (NCBI taxonomy): domain Eukaryota; kingdom Viridiplantae; phylum Streptophyta; class Magnoliopsida; order Apiales; family Araliaceae; genus Hedera; species Hedera helix. Next base: position 37,345,003 of record OX359281.1, read on the forward strand.
GCAAACATGTGCTCAGATATGCTACTCAAGATATACCAAAAAACGATCTAAAGTTGTTCCGCCCATAAAAAGGCTTTCTTTTTTCTCTCTAACAATTACTACCTCCTCTAAAAGATTAGTAACCTTGCCAGTGCGTCTGTAGAACCGATTAGCATGAGCTATATAGTCCCTACCCTCCTTTGTACATTTTTTTCAAGTAAAAAACAACTCACCTATGAGCAGATGTATGAGGCATTGAATATGCCATGGGAGGAGCCATGTTCAGTTGGGCACCATATGCCATGTGTGCTGGTTGGGGAAGATTTACCGGCATCCCAACTGCTGAAACGAGGGACCCGTCTACTGGCTGCCCTATAGTTGTTCCGCCACCAGAGGGAGCAGCCAGAGATTGAGAAGGTTGTTTGCTCAGCTTGCCAGATGAACCTCCTGCAGGAGAACCATTTGTTTGACCAGTGATTGGCCCTCGTGGCACTGAAATGTCAGCATTGTTGACACTAGTGATATCATGAATGCTTGATCTCCTCCTATCTTTGTTCATAGAGTTTAAACGAATGAAGTACTTCTGTGCATGGCTCGCAACTTGTGTAGGTGTTCTTGTCACCACAAAGTTTCGGGATATACTTCGCCAATCACCTTTACCATATTTATCCAAACCCAGAAGAAATAATCTGTTTTGTCATATAGGAGGAATCAAGAATTTAACATTGAGAATTTACTGTGCTTTTTTTAGTCAAGAGCGTAGCTTTTATACGGGAGCTAATAAAAAATTCTATATAACATGAGAACTCCAAGTTAACAACATATGACATTTAAATGCAAACATCTTCTTAAACATGACATGATCCAGGAACACACGTAAACAGTCAAGAAGTCTCTCTTGTTGCAAGATCTGAGCACTTGCTTCATTAGAAGGCTTTAATCTAGTTATGAAACAATTGTGTACATCAGTGCATACAATATTGGCTTCCCTCTTCGATGTGAAAATGAATATGCTAGAGAAAGCTGAAAATGGATGACTACATGATCTCAAACTTAGATAATTTTGAATATCTACTAATGTGTGTATGCAGACTAGGCTTCAGAAAAGTTCCAAAGCACATTTTCATCAAGGGGCAAAATAGCCGTCTGATTAAATGCTGATCTGGTTTAGATTCCGCTACAAAAATAAATAACGAAATAGCATAATGCAACAGTAATATTAAGGATAGAACATTGATAGCCTGAAATTGACGTTCAATGGTATAAAATGTACAGCAATGTATCCCCATTTATTCCACAAAAGGAAAAGCCAACTCTGTCAATCATAAATACATCAATGCCTTCATGCAGATCAAAAGTTCTAATCCAATTTAGCAACCAAAAAAAAAAAGGTTCCAATCCAACAGTCATTCCTAGGTTATACTAATCCAACAGTATTTCTAGGTTATACTAATCCAAGAGGTGCTCAGTGAACAATGATATGATGGATTACCAGGTTACACTAATCCAACAGTCATTTCTAGGTTATATTGAATAGGTCTCAATGAACTATCTGCTCCCCAATCCATTCTTTATTTCCCCTAGTAAGGTTCAAGCACAGCACATAACTTTCAGGGCAAGGCACAAAACCAAATAAAGTACGGAATGTAATTTGATAATTATATGACAAGAAGCACCTCAAAACAAGTTGAATACAGAAGAGTAAACGAAAAACCCTCTACACTTGACCATATTAGTAGAGATGGCAACCTTGTAATGTAATTGCAACATAAGTATTAAGTAGGATCTGAAGAAAGAGTGATCAGAGAAACAAGTCCTAGAGCATGTGTAGAAACTATGATCAACCATTTCTACAATTTAAATAGGATCCAAAGAAAGACTTCAAACGAGTAAACCATGTGCGTAATCGATAAATATTCATTTTCCCACACATTTAATAGGCATACCACTTAAAAACGTAAGCACAACATTCTACAGAACGTGCATGAAATTCTTCTTGCAAGAATGTACACTGGATCCACATCTACGTCGCTAATATAAATCTATTTATACATCATAATTTCTAGGGTTTAATGACTAATCACCTAGTTTCTCAGATAATGCTACTTGTTTAGCAGATTAAGACAGCAAACGATGTGCACAAGAGCCGGTTTGCTTCTATAGTAGTCTGCTGATATAAAACTAGTTCAACACAGCATTTAATACAATTAAATATATGTACACACATATTAGTGAAGTTGTGGTTCTCTAAACCAGTTCTTACGCAATAACTCCCACACAAAAATACACACAAGCATCACAGGCATTATGTTTAATTATTTAGTTGAATAGGACCCACAAATCACCAAAGAAAAACAATATTAATTGAGATTACTAAGATGTTTCAGTTTTTATTTCTTTAATTAACATAAAAAGGCACATCAGAAAATATATACAAAGAAGTAATTTTATCTCACCTGTGCTCATCCTCTGTCCAAGCGATCCCTTTGCGGCACTCCTGATCGGACTTTGAAGCTTTACCACCATGATTGGAATCACTGTTAAAGTGCCCAAAATTGCCGCCTTTCTTGCCAGTTCCTTCATCACCTGCTTGCCCCGTTGAGCCATCTGAAGAAGAATTGTAGTAAGGCAGTGGCACACAGCCAGACTCAATCCGATTAACATCATCAACTAGGAGCTTGTAGTGGTGTTTAACTTCTTCTATGGATTTTCCAGGTACATCAGCCGCAATTTTCTCCCATCGATCTAATGAATCCTCAGGATAAGTTGCCAGAGCATTCTCAAATTTCTTATCTTGCTCTCTACTCCATGTGGAGGCATCCCCTGATTCATCGGCACTCATCTATCTAGTCTGAAGATGATTTTTTTTGCCCAAGGGAAGAGATAGAAAAGGAATATAGCAAATTACTCAACTATTTAATTCGAATTACCAATCTCAACAACCATGGAAATCTCTGGAATAGCATTTGGAAATTGGGTCTGAATTATACTCATAATAAAGGTATGTGAGACAACTGGTAGTAGTCTGACATTATGTGAAGTAGATGTGTCAGATGAGAGAGGTAAGCAAGAATAGAAACAAACAGACCCTAAAAATAGCCAAATGAGATGCACGAGAGACCACCTCCAATAAATATCATAACAGAACCATAGGAGAAGAAAGAACTGATAAATTAAATGGTCATTTACTTCACAATACAAAAATTGGACACTTGTGAATTGCTGACCTTATAGATAGAAAAAAGGCAACAGTTCAGTTAGAGCATGAGCAATATCTGAAAACCATAAAACTCAAGAGAGGTAATAAATGGTAGTTTGGAGCAAGAATATATATATATATATATATATATATATATATATATATATACTATTTAGAGAGAGAGCGAACAGATCAGTACTGGTGACGGTGAAATCAATACAATGGTAATTAGGGTTTTGGATTGTGAGATGTGAATCAGACCAAAATGCAACAATACAAAGAAGAAAATACCAGAAGCCTAAAATGGATAAAAATAATATTCAATTTGCCACTTTAATCCAACAAAATACTAAACACCAAAAGTCCTTATTGATGACAACAGTTTTCACAGCTGAGGGCCTGAGGCCCAGTAAATAAAGTTTTTTCTACCATCTTACTAAATTAAAAAAACTACCTTTTATAGTTTATATATTGACACCTCCATCTTATTCATTTTTCTCTTCTTCTCAGTAACACCAGACAGTAAAAACACCAATCTGGTTAGGTCTCATCAATAGCCAACAGAGTGGTCACTCAGATTTTTTTAAAATGTTACATAATAAAAGTTTGAGAGGAAAAGGTGTCAAATTTTGAAACTTTTCAAATTTAAACACCAATGGTGAAGATGTTTATATCATTATGCATGAAATCATCAACACCCATTTGAACATACCCTTTCTAAGTCATGAAGAGCATCTTGACAGGGAATATAACTAAAGTTGCAAGCAGAATTAGAGAGACCCACTTGGTATTTTTTTAGGGTTTTGGACATTAAGTGTAAAATATGTACTGTGTGATTTGTTCCAGCCCTATTTGACCAACTTAAATTGATTGCAATAACCGTACAAAAAGCCATAACAATGAAAGTTTACCTAGTGCACATATGACAACTATCAAGACTGACAGTTTACCTAACTCTAAAATAAAACTTGAAACCTTTCTAAACCTCAACCTCAAGTAATGATGGATTGCATAAGCAGGTAACTAGAAACCAAACCTTGTTTTGGCAAGATGTTCTTTGAATTCTTCTGTCACTCAAAATCTGTGGGACTCCATTTTTAGAAAGCAAAATGACGGAAAAAAGGAGTAACTTTAAATTAATGCTTTTCTAGTACAAAAGCCCAATTCATAAAACCCAATAAAATTAATAATAGATACAGTCAAACATGATTAACTAAACCCTGATATGAACAAATTTAGGATACCCAAAATCAATACATCCATAATTAGAAAAGAACAAGAAAAAGGATTAATTTGGATGGGATGACCAAAAAACCCCCAAGAAAAGGGTTATATCACAAGGTTAGAATTTTATTTTTTTGTGATTATTAGATAAAGAATGACGTTGATGCCTTGATGGGTAATTCTGAAAAATCAACAGTCCGCCAAAACAAAGTGATGAGAAAGAGAAATAGGAGGAAAATGGGGTCATGGTATGGGTCGGTCCCAAACAGAACAGGTAGATACCTGCTTGCAACAAGTGAAATTTGACGCCAAGGATGGATTATTGTAAAACAGGCCCACCTTCAAGTAGCTAATGAAAACTGGAACCTGCTGCATAAACCCATTTAATATCTGACACAACACATCAAACATGTATATATTATATACATATCAGTACATATAGAGAGAGTATAGAGGAGAGTGAAAGAACCGATTTTGTTTGCTTTTATGTGCTCAACTCAGTGGGGATGAAAGAGAAAACTACAAAAGCACGAGTAAATGTCAGGATTGTGATGATGAGAGAACAATCTACAGACAAGCAGTTGCAGGAATTGGAAAGAAGGAAATAAATAAAAGGGTTTTTTTTTTAAAGAAAATTTTGTGTATCCATCGTCACCTTTTCCGCTTTCGATCAGTATGAAATCATATGAAAGCCTCAACCTTTCTTTATGCTCTTGAACTGTTGCACAAATTAGATATGTTTTTCTCAAATTAGATCAATATATTTTACTCCATCTACAGAATCAGAGACATTGAACCAACCCAATTGTTAGTGTAGTCTATAATATTCAGCACCTTTATTTACTTTTTATTATTTTAAAGGCTTATCAAAAAATCCTTATTCAATAAATGATCCATATTCCATATAAGTTGATTCTTTTACCTATTCGTTTTTTGGTCCCCTTTTTATTTTTATCAGATAGTGCAATTAAAAAGTATAATCCATCCATCACAATCATTAACCAAAGAACATTGATATACACACAAAAATTAAATATAAAATTAAATATTATATTCATCTCAATTATTAAAAAATAAAATTTAATACGAATTTTTGTATAAAAATTTATTTTTTAATAATTAAAATATATTTTATATTTTATTTTGTCATTAATTTTTATTAAGTTATACTTTTCCATTCACAAATCAACCTAATGGAAAGTAAAAAAAATCTAATAGTCTCTATTTAAACCGCTTATCTAATTACCTATTTATAGATTTTCTTGCACGGTCACTTATTTTCCGCGGCCAGTTTCCTTTTGTGGGCGTGGGTAGAAAACAGTCCCTTTCTTTCTCCATTTAAACACGACACAAAATTACACAATGGCTTGTCCTTAAGTCTCGAATAAGCCATAAGCCTCCTATTGAAGAATTTTCTTAATTTTCAAGAAAGAGAATGTTGTGTGGCATAATAATATTAACAGGTGAAATAGCAATTCAATATAATTAAAATATTTACTAAGCTCAACCTTTAAATCCATGTTACTCAATGAAATTATATTCTGAATTTTTGTACAACAAATTTATTATAATAAGCTCACTTCACTTGGTGAAGAATTAATAATCAAATTTCTCAAGATTTTATCAACTTTACAAAACGAGAGAAGGCAATTGCTTTCAAATTGAGAATGGAATGGATATTCGATGTTGTGCTCAAGCTATGAATGCGCATATTCTCCTGGGTTGTGGTCCTGTCCTGTTATTCGTCCTGTTCATCCTTATACGGGGACCCCAAGTAAAATGCTGCTTCCCCTTTAGTTAAATTCATTCACTTTGTTCATGCTTATTAAATTAAATAGTTCAATCTTACAGTTAAAGAAACAAAAATGGCTGCTTGTATAATATATGATTTCTAAAACCAATGGTCTCATGAGTGATATTCAATCCAGATCCAAATTCGGATCATATGTGATGAACCTCATTCGACTGAAAAAAACAAAAGGATTTTATTGTAAAACTATGAAGGACAAACTATGCAGCAACCAAACTAATACATTACACGGAGAAAAGTGTGGGGGAAGCGGAGACCACCAACCCTGTCAAAAGTTCAACATACCCTAGATGTCCTCTTTTTCCCTCTAGGCTGCAGTGTTGGCAAGCTCTTTAGCAGGAGTAGCTTGTACTATCTTCTGGGGCTGCAGGCATCAAAAAGAAATTCTTGTTACCTCCAAAACTCTTTCCAGTATATTGTGAAAAGTTGCGCGCTGGGGATTGGATTTTTAGCAACATTTCCGTGATGATATAAAATTCTTAGGTTAGTATCATTTATTAAACTAGTTGTACAACAAGGGATTGCTCAAGTGGTAGTGGACAACATGACATAGTGCCTCTAGTAGGTACTATACAGTTTGTGTTCAAAACTTCATAGAAGTGCTTTGGAGCCAAGAGTGAGGAGAATTTTCAACTAAATTAATCTTCACTTGACCTTATAATGGTCTTTATGACCAGAGTTACCAAACCCTATGGAAAAACTAGCAAATTAAAAGCACTTGGTTCAGTCAGAATTTCAACGTCAAGGTCAACTCAGTTCCTTAGCGCAGCCAGCTGGTTTTCGTGCTTTGGAATAAAAGCAGTATCAACTTTTCCATTTTTGAAGTCCTGTGAGACAAGAACAAATGCAAGGCAGGCCAAAATATGAGAACTTCACACAAACATATATGGATTTTCCAAATAAGAACAGATTAACAACGTTGAAGATTTTCCTACCTCAACCTCAAAGATAAGTTTATGGTATTCGATTGTCGTTGGAACGCCTGCAAAAAGAAGTTTCTAGTTATATTACCACTACATATGTAGCTGCCAAAAGAGGATAGATATGGAACAATTTAAGATGTTGATCAGATAGTCAATTGTGTTCAAACTGAGATTAAATGTGTTAGTGACTGCAGAAGCAGAAGCACCACTCAACAAAAGAGAATGAAAGATTAGGTTAGTAGAGTGTTCAATCAAGAAAAATAACCAAATAGAGAAAGTTGATACAGGCATGTGACAAAAACAGCAGATATGAAATAAGAACGTAACATGTTGATGAGAAGCTTGAGGGGTTCAACTCAACTTACACCGCCTTTTATCCCGAAATGAGAAGATTGAGTTTACTTGAGAAAAAAATAATGAGAAGCATGAGGTTGGCAGAAATTAAAAGTGAGATGAAGGAAAGTTGTCTACCCTTGGAGGAATCCAAGTGTATGGAATTTAAACTTAGCTTCAGTTGAAATAGGATACAGCAACCAAATGAGGGGCACACAAAAATAACAATCAGTGAAACACAAGCAATAAAAGCCTAGAGGAATCTAATGGAACCCGTCAAACCATAAAAGGAGGTTCTCCTTTTTCCTTCTTTCAGAATGATATACAAATTTTAAGATAAGCAGGAAGGCAACTTTGAGGGCTAGATTCATTGATCCACGTGCTACGTCCAAAGAGAGGATTTCTTTCCCCCCTAACAAGAATTAGCAAAATGAAAAACCAAAAGAAGAAGAACTAGTCAATGACAGAGATCTTATTTGTTAAATTGATGAACTTACCGGCAATAATAGTGTCACCAAGAGCCCTTTTCACGCGTTCGATTGCCCTCTCTCTTGCCGGAGCCCATACAATCAGCTGAAATTATATGCCTTAATAATTATTGCTTTCCAAATCTAAGGTTTCCATTCGAAACAGAAATTAATAAAAGTAAATGGATAAATTAACATTTTCTGGGGGTGGAGATAGTACTATATCCATGCACACATCAATGCAATACCTCAAAAGATTCAAGTTCTTACATCAATCCAAGACATCCAACTAAAAACCTTGCCAATATCTAGGTACCAACCAATATATAATTCTATAGACAAGTCTAACAAGATGCAGCACTACCTACATTTCACAATTTAGACTTTAGACTCCCGTTTTTCCTCTCAGGGTGTCATGAAATTAGATTCCACTTTCAAATATTAATGGGATTATGCGACTAATATCCAAACTTGTCTACTTTTTGAGAGCATTGCTTGGCAAAGGTTCGACATTATTTTAATAAATAATTAGGTAAGATTAAAAGGCTATTTTGAAAAATACATTCCACCAAAGCATATGAATATACCACATACATAATATCATTAAGAGAATACAAACAAAAAAACAAACAGAAATGGCATGAAATGTTCTAAATACATGTGATTTGCATACATAAAAGCAGGACCAGTTGTATACATGACAACTTAAAAGACTACAAGTAAACACACAACATTCAAGGACTCACACCCAAATTTATGCAGCTACAGATGTATAATAATACAACAGATACGCACAAATATAATAAACGTGAAGGAAAAGATAAAGAAAAAAGATACAAACCTTTCCAAGTAGAGAATCAAAACTTGGTGGAACCACGTAATCCCGATAAACATGGCTATCCATTCTCACAAATGGACATCCAGCTGGCAAGTATGCTGTTATTCTCCCTAAAATTCAATACAATATAGTGAATTTTCTAGAAATCTTTCAAACCATTGTTAAAACTAGTTCATTTTGTTTGTTACAGTACTTCAGGCAGATGGTAAAGCACAGCATACATTAACGGATATGTGTGTGTGTGATCAACAGTTAAATTAAGTAACTACAATCTACTTATCATATACACCCCCCACCCCCACCCCCTCCACTCACACACATATATAAAAGAATTGCAATCTAAATTAAATGCCTTGGAGGAATATGGCTCTCTCATAGGGGGTAAAAGGAAAAGAGGAAACCAGAACAGCGATTAGTCCCTCAGGCTCTAATACACCTACTACGAATCTCTTAATAAAGAGTTTTTTCTGCAAAACCTTGTCTATATTGCTAATTTGAAGAAAAGCTGCTAGTATAGCACGGTCATCTGTACCAATATACAGGACAATGTAACCTCTCTAACGTATAGTACCAAAGAGAGTGGAGGTGAAATCACTATGTTGTTTAAACATATTCAGAAGAATGTAAAGACATGCTATGCAAACTAGTGATAACACACTGCATGGATGTTCAAGCTGGTAAAAACTACAAACATACCAGGCCAGGTCTGAAATTTTTGAAAGCTTCTTCTGCATTAATACGGCATCTTCTGGTTTGAATCACTCATATACTTCCTTTTTTTCCAGAGAAACCCCTTAGATATAAAAGACCAAGTCATGTTGGGTACATTTAATCAACCAATTTTCAGAGACTGCTAAATGCCAACAGCGGAAATTTAAATAAATAAAAAGAAAAAAAAAAAGACGGATGGACAGTTATATGTACCTGTATACTGCAATCATGCTCTCCAAAGTGAATAACATTGCCAAACTTGTCTGCAAGAACCAGTAAATCATGAGCATGTCAAGGTGATCAACAGATTGCAATCTAGGTGAAGTGGTCTAGTATACAAAGGAAACAAATGGTATTAAGTGCATTTGCATCCCACTCTAAGTTTCTAGGCATGTAATGTTATTTTCATATTTCAACAACATTCCAACACAATTAAACTACAAGAACCTCAAGTCCAACATAGCATGCTTGTCTCTCAAGTCCAAGCATGGCTGATGAGTTAGATAGCATGGCTGATGATAATTACAGATAGTTGCACATTAAAACAACATCAAATATATTATGGATTATCTTAAATTCGAATTTCAAATGTGGGTGATTTGGACATTATTGTTGTAAGTAGTTGTTAGGCAATTTATTGTTTGAATTTGAATGTTGAAAGACCATTGGCTATAAATTTTTAGGCAGTTGAGATGTAACTACAAACCTATTTTGTATGTATTTATATGCATTGTTGGTATTGTGAATTGCAGACAATTAATACGAGTCTTGCAAACTCCTAGCTGGTGTATTCGTATTATTCATAGTACAAGAAAAAAAGGTTGAGACGTTATTTTGTAAATTATAACTTTGAATGTACGGAATTTGTATATTGACTGTTAATTACATACAAACGTGTAAATACTTGCGCATGAACATTGCTGACTAGTTTAGTAAAAAACAATTTATGCATAAAATTTAATATCAAACGTAAACCCTGTGATTATTACTGTGTTGTCAGTTCATGAGATTTTTTGATTTGGAGTGGACTGGATTGAACTGTGGGACGTGAAAGAAGTTTGTTGAAGTTATCAGTGACCAACAAAAGTAAAACCAATATGAATGGTTTATTTTGTAGCTCTACTAAATTCTTTTCTTTTTTTCAAATTTAATTATTTTAGGTCTATACGAATTTGAGGAAAAATATTTATACAAAGTTCAACATTTTTTATTTTAGATAATATTCAATTTTAGATGTATTACTTTTGATAAATATCTATTTTTAGTCATTACTTTAACATATTATTTGTTTCATTCTTTTTATTATTATGAAATTATTAATTGATAATTATATGTATATAATTCATGTAATTTTGACCTTAAAACCTCCATTGCAAATCAAAGAAAAAACATACTTAAATTAAAGTTTGACTTCAAACTTGTGAACAATATTAATTGTAATTTGATTCAAGTTAAAGTTGAATTCAAGCAAAATAAAAAATTTAAATTCGAGAGAATTTCTCAAATACAAATTAAATTTAGGTAAGAGATTACAATCTTTTTGAATAATTGAACTCGTTTGTAGTAGTTATATATATATTATCGTCACGCTCTTTTATATTTGATCATAAATTAAAAAAGAATAATTCTTAAAATGAAAGCAATTAAAAACATTGAAAAAAAGGAAAGTTGTGACATGCAAATTAAACTACAAAATAATATTTTGTTTTTTCTTTTATTAATGATTAATGAATTTTTTTATTTTTATAATTTAGCAGAAAATTAAACAGACATATCCTATCAATTTTACATTTGTCAAGGTCAGAACCCTTAACTATGCCATGTATTTATTTCCTTTTACCAAAAGATTTAGGCAAGTTTATTTTTTGCTTACAGAAATTTAGAAGATTAATAAATTCAGTATATTTCAATAGATCCATCTCTCAAGAGTCCCAGTCACTTCTGCTGTTCTGCACGTTCGCAGTCCAAATTGTCACACCACTTCTCTCCCCGTACAACTCACACCTCCTAATTCTCTCTCTCTGTATAACCAGATTTTGTAGATCTCAATCTTTCTCTTATAAACCCTGTTGAGTTTTTGTATGATGAGATGGGGCTGGTGTCTATAATCATCTACATTGCAGTAGCCGTACTCCTCCTTTTCCTAATCTCACACCCCTCCACAACCAAACCCTCGCACCGCCACCGCCGCCTCAAGCTCCGGTCTAACTTCTCCTTCTCCGAACACCAGAAAAAGCCTATCCCCTTCGATCCAATTGTAGCTGACATCGAGCGCAAGCGCGAGGACAAGCTATGGGAGAAGTCTCACTACGAATTCGATGAAGCTCCGGCAGCTGAGTCCCAGCCGGAGTGGGAGGACTTTATGGATGCAGAGGATTACTTGAACGATGAGGAGAAGTTTAATGTGACGAATAGGATTGTGTTGTTATTTCCCAAAATCGATGTGGATCCCCCAGATGGGTTTGTGACTGAGCATGAACTCACTCAATGGAACTTGAAGCAGTCGGAGAGGGAGACCTTGCACCGGACGAAGAGGGATATGGAGATGCACGACAAGAATCACGATGGATTTGTGTCATTTGCTGAGTACGAACCGCCCAGTTGGACTCGGAATTCTGGTGAATTTATCTTTCATTACTATTTTTTTTTTTACTCATATTACATTGAAGTAATCAATTGGATGCAGATTATAAAAAAGAACACTTCTTGTTAGTTAGGATTGGATAATACTAGCAAATGGGATAATAATAAGGACTTCTTAATTGATGTTTAGCTGATGCTTATTACGAACTAGAACCACTTTATACCCAGGTGTTATTGGTTGTTGAAGATGTTTGTTCTATTTGCTTAGCTTATCAAAAGAAAAGTCTGGTCTATTTGTTTTCCCTCCTGTGTGGATATATGTACATTCTTGAACTATAACAAGTGACATTCCTTGATGCTAGGAAACTGTAGTGATTAGCTTATGCCAGTAGTTACCTTTCAGGTGCTAACTATGCTGGCTGACGGAGTATTTTATTAAGTGGAAAAAGTAGACTAGTGTCCATTTGAATTCTGAATTAAATAAACGTTGGTTGGAATCTAAGCTGGTGATGAGAGCATTATATAATGTCAGAACTTGTAGTCTATTCAAGCTGTAGAGTTTTGCAAAACCTCCATCCCTCTATATGAAAAAGTAAAAAAAAAATTTCACCAAATCCACAGAGGAGTTGCAATAAACTCTTGATTGATGTAGACTCATTAATCTATTAGGCACTCAATTTGGCAATTTTTTTTCCTTGACACAGAAGTCTAGTCGGTGCTTGAAGAAATGGAGATCTATGTTTGCGTCTTGATATATCAATGAGATACTGTTTGACCTGTGGCAAATATATTCAAAAGTAATCCATCCATTCCTAGTTCAATAGTTTGGTATAATATAAAGTGTGCTGGTTTTTGTTTCATTTTTCGCTGGATGTATGTTCTAATGAAAATAAACATCGGTAAAGATATTACATTTTTATCTGAATATTGAGACTCTCATTTATATTTTATTTTATAGACACAATCTTCTCCATTTTCCATCTTTTGGAACTTTGTATGTATAGGTATGTTGAATACTTAAATTTACTTTAGCAAAGAATGAATAACTTATTGCTTGATATTCAACTCATGCCATGTCTAAGTATTGATATAGTTAAATGGGGACCGCTTATGACAAACCAATACAATTATGTTCTTTAGTTTTGTTGAGATGGCATGAATCATGGAGTTAAGTTATCTATTGTACCAAAAATTGCTTATTATTCTGCTTGTGAATTTAAGTAGCTGAAATTGATGGTAGTGTTTATAGGAAATCTACAACAATGTTTAATCTGATTTCGTTGGCTTAAACTAACAGTATAGTTGTTTTCCCCTCCAAACACTTCTTCTCAAAACACTTGTAAACTGTAGAATTGGGTAACTGAAGTAGTTTGGTCCACACATTTTCATTTGGGTCAACACTTGTTGGATTGTTTTATCCCTTAAACAACGCATAACCAGTTCTATGTTATCCAGCACAGAAATAACGGGAACTTAATGTGGACCTAGATGTAAATGAATTGTGGATGGTGCTTTGATCTACAAGATTAATTTTCTTCGGTATATGGTAAGACTTTGGCATTATGCTATGCAAGGATATTGTGATAACTTCATCTTACTTTTTCCCACACCAGATAATAATTCATTTGGATATAATATGGGCTGGTGGAAAGAGGAGCATTTTAATGCTTCAGATGGAGATGGAGATGGTCTTTTGAATGTAACAGAGTTCAACAAGTACGTATGGTTTGGTTAGGTGAAACTTCTCTTAATTAGACATAGTGAATGATTTCTTCTTTTTTCTTCTCTACTACTACTTTCATAGCTATTTCTTTCCATAATGAGCTATTCTTTTTTGTGATTTTATAGCTTTTTGCACCCGGCTGACAGCAATAGTATCAAACTACTTCAGTGGTTGTGCAATGAAGAAATAAGGTGCCACGGTTATCATCTACTTATATAACCTTTAATAACTTTATATCTTATTTTTTTCATTATATTATGTTGTTTCCATCCTTCTAACCTTATCTATAGTTGCCAACTATTTTCTTGGCTTACATCGTACTTCTTCTTGGCATATTGTTTCTTATTACGTATTTGCATTCTATGAAAAAATAATATTAAATTGCCTGTTTCAAAAAGAGGGAGTAGCTCTTATACCAATTCGTAATGATTGAATTCCTTGCAGTCAAATCCTATTCTATGTTACATGAACTCTTCACTTTGCCCTACAGTACCCGTGTTCGATACTCGACAATCGGGTATGGGTGTTGGACACTTCATTTTAGTAAAATTGGCAAAATTGAAAAGTACCTATGTCGAACTCTTTAAAATATCGTGTCCAACATGACACTCTAATGGACACTTCATTTGAGTTTGTGTAACATAGATCCTATCCATCTCAATAGTTTGAAGCCATTTATTCTTACATTCACTCAAGGACATCCTTGTTGTTTTCTCAATGTTTAGTATCTACAACAAGGGGCTAGTTTGTTTCATTGACAGAATTACATGGGATAAATCCAAACCGGACAAAGTTATGTGGTACGGTTTTATTCGGGGAAAAATTTATATCGGATTGGTGTTTCTTACTTTGTATCGATCAGGATAAAAATGAGTTAGATGAAAGGGGTGTGAGAACATTTGCCCCATTTACCCTCAGAATTATTCATTTAGCATAACGAAGGAGGGGAAAATATACAAGGGAATAGTTATCCTGTGGAGGTAGGATAACATTTATGGCACCACCTTCTCCCAAACTTTTAATTTATTTGGGACATTTCGTTGTAACTGATTGATTAATTGAGACCCACAAAGACATAAAAGGTACCCCCTAAGGAATGGAGGTAATTGGTCCTGGGCTAACTGGAGGATAATTTTTGTATTGTGGAACTCACTTATTCCCTGTTTGGTAAAATTCATCTGTGGGATAAATTTGTCTTGTTGGCTGGTTTTGTTCCAAAGAAGTGTTTTTTTCGCTTTATTTTTCTTTTATTAATTTATTTTCGGTCGGGGGAGAGGAAGTGGGGGATAGGGCACAAAGTTTTCCCATGGGAATTGGATATTTTACTCCTGTATTGACTCCTTTGCCCTCTTTTGTGATGTTGAAGAAATGCTTCCTAAGGGTAATAAACTAATAATATTCTTCAAAAGTTTTCTTATCGCTTCCGGATTACTAGTTTTTTAAATCACTGTCAATACAGACAAGGTACAGAAAAGCTATCCCATTTTCAGTTATTCCGTATGCATCCATACCACAATTATATTCCCTATGAAATTATGCTCCCTTATTCTATCAGTGAAACAAACAAACCCACAAGGCTGAAACCAATTATTGCTTATTCTTAATCTTTTGATATGACCAACAGTTGATTTGGTGGAGCAAATGATGCACTACTCAAGTTTATTTCACTGATCATAATAGTTTTATGTTAAATGCATACGCTTTGTTGATTACTTGGTTTTTATAATTTTTAGCTTGTTAATGCATTTCCTTGTGTAGATTTCTCTGCAATAATTCTTGATCATAGAAAAAAGAGTTTGTTTAGCTGCAGCAAGTGCTATTTTTTTCATTTGTTCTTTCTTCCTTCAGGGAAAGAGACACTGACAAAGATGGGAAGCTTAATTTCAAGGAATTTTTTCATGGGCTTTTTGACTTGGTAAGAAACTATGAAGAGACGGATAATTCTTCACATGAGTCTAATGATTCACTGGACGCTCCAGCTAGAAAGCTGTTTGCCGATCTTGATAAAGACGCTGATGGGTACTTAGCTAGATTTCTTTTCTGATTATCGAATTTGAGATTTCTTCTAACCTCGACCCATTTTTATGCTTAGAATTTAATATATTGTTTGAATAACCTAAACTTGCATTTCTTTCAGATACTTGTCTGGTGCGGAACTGCTACCTATTATTGGAAAACTTCATCCATCAGAGCATTATTATGCTAAACAGCAGGCAGATTACGTTATACAACAGGTATTCATTTAACCGAGTAGGGCTTTGCTTAGGACCGATTACATTTGGAATAGATTTCTTTAGTATTTGCCATTTAGAGTTTCAAATATAAGTCACATATAAATGGGAGCTGATGCACTCGGTATAAAGCCATGAACTTTTGGCCAATAATAGGGCTTAATATGGCCGCTTTTTTACCTGGCCCGTTGGAAGAGGATATAGATGTATTAGCGATCACCAACATATTACTATTCTAAATAAAGAGTATAACTTTTTTTACAAATACCCTTACCAATTTGATCAAGGTTGCTTATTTGGTCTACTTGGTGATGTATCTCCCCCCAGTTGTAAAGTATAAATTCTAACCGTGAGATTGGTGAGTTCTGTTTGACTTGTACTAGAAATGAGTCTAATTTGTTGGAAAGCTGACAAAGGCGGCTGCTTTTTTTTTAGGAGAAATAGATTACTCTATCTTTGAAGATACTTCTTCATGTTTAAGAAATGTTCTTTTCATTGGTTGAGCAGAATTTAAAATATTTCTATAGGTCTAGGATATGGAAAGTTGACATTTGGCAAGGCCTTCCATCTGCAGCCATGTATCATGCAACATTTATGAATTCTTAGCTTCGTAGAAGCTTATAAACGTGTTTATAATTATGTTAAGTTTTTTTTATCTTTGTTGAAGCATTTGCATTTTGTACTACTTTTTGTTAGATGAATAGATTAATTTATCAATTATGAAGAGCTTAAATCATCAGTTTTAAGATGAGTAATTGCTAATGTTGGTCATTGTTACAAAATGGATCTACCTTGCTTTGGATTATTTTTACTATGCTTGCCAATTCAGATACCATAGGCAGTATTAAAAAGGCACTTGTGGTACTAGATGATAATTATATTCTCTTATATACGCTTGGAACAGATAATATTTTCAAGGTAGTTATGTAAGCTCATTTTTCCTGCCGAACCATTCCCCTTGGCAAGATTCATGGATGATTCTTTTCCCATCTCTGTAATTTGGTATACATTTGTGCCCTCTAGCTCTATGCATTAGATATTCCTTTTTAATTGGCTTGGTTTTGTATTAATTGGCATATGGAGTGTGTTGTGATCGCTCCCTTCTAGATATTTGGTACTAGGGTTTTCATGGGTATCTTTATGGAGAGCCAATGCTGGCTCTATGAGCAAGTTAGTTAACAGCTTGAGTGGTCTCTCTTGCCAGTTGTCACCTCGAGCCATCATCAATCTGTTGTAAGCTTCTTCTTATTTGAGAAAGATATGACAAAATTGTACAAAATATATGCTAATTGTTAAACGTCCCCCTTTTTACGGAACATGGTGGTCGTGTTAGGTGTAATAATCTTTTGCATATGAGAGGAGTGGCTGCTGCCGGGATACAGAATTGACTTCATCCTAATGTTTAATCACATGTTTATCCTGTTAAAATTTTACAATAATGTTAGAGAAGAGGTAGTCTTTGCTCAAAACATACTTTTGTAAGTACATTTATTGGGCTTTAATTTGATATTTTGCTTGTCAATTGTTTTTTAAAAAATGATTGTTATGCCGATATTGTTTAATTGTGTTTTTCTGATACTGACTGAAGGCCTCCCATTAGTGAAAATTAGAATTTTCAGTAGGCACCGTCCCATTTCAGGTTGATGAATAATTAGAAAGAAGTCTCATAATTCATAATTTGACTATCATCTGATTCTGTGCATATGAGCATTTCATACTCGTTATGAAGTTTCCACTGCTAAACATTTCCATTCTATTTCCTGCAGGCAGATGCTGACAAAGACGGATGTCTGACTTTGTCTGAGATGATCGATAGCCCATATGTATTCTATAGCGCTATATTTAATGAAGATGAAGATGATGACTATGAAGACCACGATGAGTTCCGTTAGCTTTGAAAACCTAGGTAAGAACATGCTTGCATGTGCTTGTGTGATCCATTTGTTTCCAGCCTTTATGGTGTTGAATTTGGTGCCAGGTTTGCAGGACATTAAGAACACTCTTATAGTCAAAGTTCAAATTGTAACATACATAAAATACTACGTATAAAGGGGGACAAATCTCATATGGAACGATGCTAAAAATTATTTAATGGTGAGTTGCTCATCTTGTTCGACTTTTGACCTGGTCTTGATCATCCAGCTCACTTTATTCTGCTGCTGCTTCTTTTCAGATTAGGGCTTGGGCATTTGGATTGGTCGTCAATTGGGGACTGCTTTCTGGATTTCCATCTTGCAGGGAGAACACGTGTAGAACCCCCCTTTTTCCCGTTTGTACTCATTTTATTTTGTCAAATCACATGGTTTGTGCGTGAGGACATTCAGTTGTGACCGCCTTTTAATTCCGGAATTGTCATCATTGAGTTTCTTTTGAAATGACATTCTTTTATGTAGACAGATTGTTCGTTAAAATTAGTTCAAGTTGTTACTCTTGATTTATTAACTTGTTTAGAAATTGCCGTTTAGCAGGTCTGGTAGTGCTGCACTGATCCAATCTCAGAGCAAATATCTCGTTTCTCTATAGCGATCTAGACCCTTTTGGTCTTGCCATTTTTGGTAAATGCAAAGCTCAGATCTCCGGTGCCATGGCAAGCAAGTAGAAAATTATTGACAATTTTACTCCCTTGGTATATAAATATGAAAGTCCATATCAAAATTTTGATCTTTTTTTATTTTAAAAAAAATTTAAGATAATTAAGTCTTAATTTTAAATTATATCTATACTAATTAGGTAGATTGATACTAAATTGTTGGTAATGGCTACTATAATATTAGTACGTACTCTTGCATTACATTGTGTTTAGTACTGTACAATTACAGATTTATGAGTTTTAAAAACAAAGGAAAATGCTTCTATTGGATGAAACTTTCATAATTTCTGAATTAAATTCTAATAAAAATAAAATAAAGAACAATCATATTTTCAAAAATTAATCTGTAATTTAATAAAATATAACATCCCCCCCCCCCCCCCCCCCCCCCTTCCAAAAAAAATAAAAAAAAAAAATATATATATATATATATATATATATATATATATATCCTTCAACCATATGGGCCGTTTTGAGGGTCGAAATGAGTAGTCTTTATCGAACATTCCTTTTCGATATTTGATATACTAAATTTGGTCATAATGACCATTTCGAAAGAATCACTTGATTCTTTAAGGGATAAGGAATAACGATTTCAATAAGTAAAACACTGAATTTTTTTTAAAAATAAAATAATAATATCATAAATTATCTAAAAAATACTTTTGATTATAAAAAACAATTAAACTTTAAATAAATTATATTAATTTTATATTTAAATTATTTTTTAAAAAATTACTATTAATCTTTTAATTTATAACTGAGGGAGTAGAATATTAGTATAGGTTCTAAAAAGGAAAGAAAAAAAAACATCTATGACCCCATTACCCTATAGTTAAATATGAGAATTGTTATTTTCACAAGATTAAATAAGACTCAATTACGAAAATATCAAATTAACTTATAAAAATATTAATTCTCATATAAAATTAATATTTTTGCAAGATTAAATAAGATCAACTTACAAAAATATCAAATTAACTTGTGAAAATATCAATTTTCTTAAATATCCCCTTCTTTTCTTTTATACCCTTTACCAAACGCGGACTTACTTTTTAGGGAAATTTTAGGTAATCAATTTCTAAGATTAGAACTTTGAAGTCAATTGGGCCTAAATCCTTGCCGCCCTCTGCTCCCTCCCTACCCTAGTAAACTCTGTTTGTCGTCGCCGACGCTAGAACCATATTCAAGTTTTCTCTAATAAAAATAAATAAAGAACTTTCATATTTTCAAAATTAATCTTTTATTTGATAAAATATAACAAAATAAAAAAAAGAAACATATTCAAGTTTTCTCTAATAAAATGGCTAAACATACCAATTTCTCCCCCTACATTCATCCTTCAACCTTATGGACCGTTTGGTTTGAAGTAATCGAGGGTCGAAATGAATAGTCATTTCTATAGAACATTCCTTTTTGATGCTTGATATACTAAATTTGGTCAAAATAACCATTTCAACTAAATCGCGTGATTTTTTTTAATAAAATAATAATATTATAAATTATCTAAAACGTATTACTAATTATAAAAAATATTTTTAAAACTTTAAATGAATTATATTTAAAATAAATTAAATTAAATTTTAAAAAATTAATATTAATCTTATAATTTATAATCGAGGGAGTAGAACATTAGTATAGGTTCTAAAAAGGAAAGAAAAAAAAAACATCTAAGACCCCATTACCCTATACTTAAATATGATAATTCATATTTTTACAAATTAATTTGATATTTTCACAAGATCAAATATGACTCGTTTAAGGAAATATTAAATTAACTTACAAAAATATCAATTTTTATATAAAATTAATATTTTTATAAACTAATATAATATTTTTACAAAATTAAATAAAACTCATTTATAAAAATATTAAATTAACTTACAAAAATATCAATTTCATTAAATATCCCCTTCCTTTTCTTTTATACCCTTTGCAAAACGCGGAGTTACTTTTTAGGGAAATTTTAGGTAATCAATTTCTAAGATTAGAACTTTGAATTCAATTGGGCCTAAATCCGTGTAGGTCTATTTTACGAATTTGCCGCCCTCTGCTCACTCTCTACGCTAGTAAACTCTGTTTGTAGTTGCCGACGCTAGAACCGATGGAAGAAATGTACGGCCGGCCGTTGAGTAACGGTTACCATCATCACCAGCAACAGGGTGCTAATAATCACCGACTTAGAAAGCCCGGCCGCATCAGCAGGGCGCGTGACCACCGAGATGGGACTAGGGTTTCTTCTGAGCACCAAGAGAGAGAAAATAAGCCTCCTTGTACTGAATTCGATAAGGCCTACTTCCAATCTTACTCTCACATAGGTATTCACGAAGAAATGATTAAGGTAAAATTCTGCTTTCAATAATATATCTACACATTTATGCCTAGTAATATATACTCTATTTACGCGCAATAATGCATTTTTAGTTGTTTATTTACCTTTTTTTCCCTCCCTGTCGGACTTTTGTTTTTGTGGCTCTCTCAGACGATAGTAATGATGGTTTTATTTCTTTTCTAATGCTCGAGGTTTATTTCGGATATGACTTATTTTTTAAAATGACTTATAAGTCATTTTAAGTGGTGACTAAGGCACTCATAAATAAAAGTGTTCAGCACTATTTTTACTTATAAGTCAAAAATTAAGTTACAATAAAATGTGAAAGTGCTTAGCTGAAATGGCTTATAAGTTAAAATAAGATGTAAAAACTATTAAAATAAGGGCAAAAGTGTGCTTATATTTGGTCAAATTTACTTATTTTAAAATGACTTATAAGTCATGTTATAAGTCATAGCCAAACAGCTGAGAGTGAAAAAGAGCTTATAAGTTGGGTTGACCAACTTATAAGCCGCAGCCGAACAGGTTGAATTGGATTAATTTGATTTGTGTGTTACTGGGTTTACAAGTTGTCTGTGACTGTTACAGTGCGGGGTTGATTTACGGGTTTTTTGTGTATGCAGCAGCATTGATCTTTGTAGGTCCTCTTTTGTTGGGGTTAATATTTTCTTAGTGGCTTGCCTACGAAATGCATTTGCTTCCTTTGCCTGCACTTCCGCTATTTGTTTTGCTGTATTTTTGAGCAATCTACTAATATTTTTTTTGAAGTATACAGGATCGTGTGCGTACTGAAACTTATAGGTCTGCAATTTTGCAGCATCAGAATTACATCAAAGACAAAGTAAGACTACAGTCATTAGTTTTTGGTTTTGGTTTTTGGAACATTATTATGGCAATTATTTTGCTAGTCTAAGCTTATCTCACTTAGCTCAAATCTAGCTTCAGTTTTGGTAAAAGTAATACATACTAGATGGAATATAATTCATAGCTAAATGTAAAATTGAGTACGAGTATTCTAAATCTTCAAATATTATGTTTCAGGTTGTTGTAGATGTTGGCTGTGGCACTGGAATTCTTTCTATATTTTGTGCTCAGGCTGGTGCAAAACGAGTAAGATGTCATGGACTTAATATTTGTTGATTTTGATATACATAAAGATGTCATGTATGAGTTCAGTTGGTTGATTACACATTTAGGTTCGACACATATTTTATTGTTTCACAAAACTCTTTTTTTTTCTCCACAACTTATCTTTTGGGACTATACGTAGTATCTAAAGAAATTAGAAAGATTGAAATAATTTAAAATAACAACTTAAAACAAGAACTAGTGAATTCCTCCATTGTCAATTATATATTCGGTTAACTTTTTTATTTTATTTTTTATGTGGTGCCATGCTATGTCCAAAACTCTGAAATGGTTTCTTCAGTTCTGTCTTTAATTTATGTTGTTTTACTTTGTTGCTCACTTGACATAATCTAAATATCTTGAAAACTACAAACAGCAAAGATCTAATATTTTCCATGTAAAAAAGGAATTCAATTTTAGGTCATTTTTCAAGATCAAATAAATTTGTCCCCTATGATTTGAAAAATTACATTCCTTCATGCTAAAATTCTCTCTTCTCGCTCCCCGCTCCCCTTCCATTCCTTTACCTCTATTTGTGAGGTTAGTCATCGATTATTCTATCCCACAATGTTGACTGTGCTCTTTTGTTTTTCATAGCTTTGGTGGTTGTCAATGACCAGTTTGTCTAGTTGGCTATGATGTTTGATCTATATTATTGGGCCTTTCTATACCTCTTTTGGTCATTGAACCATATTTATGTGAAACACGTCGATAACATGTCAGTAGGCAGCTTTATGGACCCCCTCTTCATGCTCTTTCTTAGTGGGTGCACAACCTAGACTTTTGTAAGGCGTTTTACCTTGAGCTCAAGTTTAAGAACTACCCAATTAGTTGATTTCTTATTTGTCTTCGTTTTGGTAATAAATTTTAATCTCGACTGCAGAGAAGAATTGAAGGTTGGGTTCACCTACTTTACTTACCATTTCTAATGTTAGCTCAGTAATTTGTGAGTGGTGGCCAATGACCATGTCTTTATCCATAAATCCACCTTATTCAGTTGAATAGTTTCATATTGGTTCATCCTCCTATCCTTTTCGTAAATATACTTTAATCTTATTTGTTACTAAGAAGACTAGTTAGGTTTAGCAGTTAAGGTGAGCGAATATAGCGTATCAATCTGAAAGTAAGGGTTGCAATGCGTATACGCCAGAAGGCTGGGCTGTGATGTAACATAGAGGCTCAACAAAGTTCTGTCTGGGCTTAGTTGTTCTACAACTAAGCCAAGTCCTGAAAGACAAATATCAAATAACTACACGAGGCTACGGTTGTCGAAAAAAAGTTGGGCTACCAAAATCCTTATAATGTCATTCTTTTCGTGGTTGCTGCCTTGATGGTTACCTTGTTTTAGTGCATGAAAGTGATTTGAGTATGTGTCATCTGAGGGCAATGTCATATTTTCCTAGTTAACCAGTTTCGGTCTATATCTCGTTGACATTTTCCCCCTTTTGGACAAATATTTTTTATCAGGTATATGCAGTGGATGCCAGTGAGATTGCAATGCATGTAAGTTGTTTAAGAATTTGTGTTTTATTAGCTAACAAGATGCTAACTCTTGGTCTGATCTGATCTCTGTGGTCTTTTTTAAGTCTAGGCATTGTTGCATACCACTGATTTTAACTTTAACTATCAATGTCCAATAAGTGTCTGGCTTTGTTTTCAGAAGTGACAATGCTTTCTAAGTTAGAGATAATGTGAAATCTTGTGTTTAGGTGTATCCCTCACCCCCTCCCCCTATGTTACAGCACAAATTATAACACATTGGACATTGTTTACTAATTACTATTTCCCCTTTCTTCCATCTATTTCTTTCTTTGATATTGATTATCTGGAAATGTTTTATTAGGCAAATGAAGTTGTGAAGGCAAACAATCTATCTGAAACTGTCATTGTTTTACATGGACGCGTTGAGGTAGACTTGTCTGAGCAAGCCAACATATTTTTAATGCTTCAGAAATTTACAATCTAGATAGTTGCATAACCTTGTCACTGCAGGATGTTGAAATAGATGAAGGGGTTGATGTTATAATTTCAGAGTGGATGGGTTACATGCTTTTGTATGAGGTAATTATTATACTATGGGCAAGATTGCGTGCTGAAGTTTGTTTCTATATTTTAAGATATTATAATCCACCATTAGTTATAACTGTTTTCATTGTTTATCTTTTCAATATTGTGGATCTTGATTGCCCTTATCTTGCAGAGCATGCTGGGGAGTGTCATTACAGCTAGAGACCGCTGGCTGAAACCTGGAGGTCTTATTCTTCCTTCAAATGCGACGGTATCGATTCTTCTTTTGTCATTGTTGTTACTTTGATATGTTGCAACATGGAGCTTTTATAATTTTCACAGTAATGACAGTGAAGAAGTCCTGAAGCAGTAATCAAGGGTTCAATTATGTGTAGCATAATACTACTTACTGAACTCTTAACTCGAGTATTTAATGAAGCCAATCTCTTGTAGATGGAATTTCACTCTATTGACTGTCATAATATCTATCACTAATCGTATGTAACTGTAATCATGCTGGTGGAATATTTTATTTTGTTCTGCATGCAGTTGTATATGGCTCCTGTAACACATCCTGACAGATATAGTGAAAGCATTGATTTCTGGCGCAATGTCTATGGAATTGATAGTGAGTACACCCATGAAATTCACAAGCATTATTTATTATGATTATAATTATGTGTATCACAGTAGGAAAGCTGTTTTGCCTTTCATTAATTGATTATTGTGCGTATCCAATTAAAAATCTTTGATGATGCTTGTTCGATCACATGTTATTTCGTCTATTCCTTGGCTGTTGGACATCTGGATTACATTAATTGTCAGTCATACTCAGTCCTCAACCTTGGTGTTGGGGATTTCATCTGGCTTCAATTCCACATATCATATCAATACTTGGGGCATTTTCTTCTCTTCGCTTAGGGCTTCAGTTGGGAGCTTTGGAGAGTAGCAGTTTTGGTTACATAGTCACTACAGTTTATTAGCCATTTAAACAACAACAACAAAAAATAGCCAAACTCGCCCTTGTCTAATCAACATTTATGCTTTAAATCTCTGCAAATGGGGCATGCTTGTAGAAAATCAGCTATAATTGTAGGACTTACAAATTGAATGGGAATGAGGAGGAACACTATCCATATTAAATGCCCAAGGTTTACTAAGGTGCCAAAGTCTGCACGCCTTAGCAAAGTAGTTGTGTTCATGCAATAATTAGAAATAATTAAGGTCAAAGATTCAAAATAAGCAATAATTAGAAATAATGAAGGTAAAAAATTCAAAATAGTTTCTAAACTTTCAATAATTCCCAATCGGTTAGAAAAGAAATACAAGGGGGGATGCTAAGGCCACTCCTTGAGTCCTGAGCCTAAGTGCACACAGTGTCCCCCATTTGAAGTAGCTATCCCTGAGACCAAGCAAGGCGCTTTGGTGGGGTTTCATGAATCGTGATAAAAAAAATTTGCCATTGCTCAGAGTCCCTAGGACTGGGTTGTTTTGTTTTTCTATTAGTTGATGTTATAATTTAATTGACTTGTGCAATGTTTTATGCAATGTTTCTAAAACCCACTCCTTTTATCGTATAATCTTCTCCTTTTGTCACCTCTTTTTTGTGATCTATGTACTTCGTATTAGTGAACTCATCATTTATGATGTACTCCTTGTTGCTTTTCATCATTAGTTTCCAATGTTCTAAAAGGCGCTAGGCGGTTGGGCGGGGAGGGCCTAGGTGGATTTTTTATTTTAAGCCAATTTTAATATTTTATCTTACATTTATCCAAACAAAACAATAACATAAAGTAAAACAATTTATAATAAAGATAATAAAAGTATTTGCTTAAAGTTCAAACACATCCATATTGTCAATGTCAAAGTTAAAACACAAACACGCAATTGTTCAAAGTTCAAACACAAACAAATAATAAAAAATACAAACTAATAGTCCTCATCTCCATATATCTCTAACCCTTATTCTCGATATCCCTCCAAAATAATATTCTCTATCAGATTCACACTCATACTCCTCATCTCTCTCTTCCTCCGTGTTATCATCACAAAAAAAATATTTTTCATGGAGTTCTATTATTCTAACATTTCTACTACTTTTCTTAAGCTTTAACATGTTATCTGTCCCGGATGCTTCACCAACCGCCTCCCAAGTAAGACCCGAACAGCCCTCAACTTTATCATCCACTCTCACGATGTTGCTTTGTAGCTTAGTTTTTAAAAAAAAATAAAAAAATTGCAACCCTAATTTCTCCGCATTTGCCGCCTAGTCCGGTCTAATTTCCTGGAGGGATTTTTTTCCTACCTTGGGCCTAGGCAAAGCGCCAGGGGGGGCCTAGCGCCTAGGCAGGGCACCAAAGGGGATTAATCGGACCTAGGCGGAGATTTTTAGAATACTGTTTGTTTCTGAATTCTGATCGTATATATCTGGAATTTCACATCTTCTATGAATTGCAGTGTCTGCTATGCTGCCATTAGCAAAACAGTGTGCATTTGAAGAGCCATCTGTGGAGACGATCACCGGTGAAAATGTTTTGACATGGCCTCATGTGGTTAGTCCTCTCATTATTATCTCTCCGTTAGATCACTGTGTTTCCAGGATATAAAATGTTCCGTAGAAGTTTTAAGCAAATACAGTTCTGTGATGGTTCACCTGCTTTGCTAAAATTAATTTTTGATGAAATGACAGGTAAAGCACGTGGACTGCTATACAATTACTATTCAAGAACTAGAAACTGTTACAACAAGATTCAAATTTCAGTCAATGATGCGAGGTAAAATCGTTCCCTACCCCACTCCCTTATTTTTATGTGTGCTCACATACTAAGTTTGATAACCAGTTAGGTAAAGTCCTCGTGCCACATCAGATTTCTAGAACTGAGTCCAAGGTGATCAACTATATTAGCGCACACCAATCCAATTGATACCTCATTAAACCTGTTACCTGCTGTAGATAATATGATTATGTTGGCAAAAATACTTTCACCCTCTCCCTGATGCATTGTCCACCTCTTTTATTACACTTTGTTTCATAAATATCATTTTTCTGCTCTCTTTGAGTTGATACATGATCACGTGCAATTGACTTTCTTTCTTTTTTTAAAATTTTATTTCATCATGGTATTTGCTACTTTTGTAATCTATACATTCTTCGGTCAAGGTTGTATCAGTTCTAATGTTTGCTTTGGTTTTCAGCTCCATTTAATGGGTTTGCTTTCTGGTTTGATGTCGAATTCAATGGCACTGTGATATTCCCTGCCAATAGCAATGCACTATCCTTACAGTCTTCCAACAATCATCCTATTGAAGGTAGTCAGAGAAGAAAAGGTGCCAATCCCAGTGAAGCACTTGTTCTTTCGACTGCACCTGAGGATCCACCAACACATTGGCAACAAGTATGATACATATGTTTTTGTCAACTTTCAGTGTTTACACCCTTTTCCTTTTGTTGCGATTGAACCATAAGCTTATGCTTAATCCTTCTGTCTCTCCTGATTTTAAATATGAATGAATCAACTTATTAGTTTTTTACGGTGTGCTGTATTCAAAAGTCAAAAGTGGTAATACAGAAAGTCCTTAAACCTTAATATTACTCTTTTTGCATCTGCACTGATTGACTGTAACAGGGGAGATACTTTTACCAACTCCTTGGCGTAATATTGTGTTGTCTCCTGCTGTTGATATGGACTGACCATGAACTAAAAAGTGATCCATGACCCCTGTTATTGTGCAGAAATTTGGTTTTTGAATTTCTAGCCATGCTAGATAGCAAGTGGTAATACAAAAAGTTCTTAAAACCTTAATATTAGTCTTTTTCCATCTGCACTGATTTAACAGGGGAGATACTACTACGAAATCCTTGTGTTATATGAATCATAGGGCAACAGAACTGGGGGAGCTACTTTACAATGTTTAGTGTTATTAATGGAAATGAATATTATCATCTACTTGATTAGTCTTTTTTGATCTTTTTTTTTTTTAAAAATATTCTTTTTACATGGCATAGCTCCATCTCCTTGTTATGTATGAAGCCAAATGCTGTTATCACATGCTTGTGATTTGTTCTGCCCGCTTACTTAGCCACTTAATTTTGCAGGCGTTGATCTACTTTTATGATCCAATAGAAGTTGAGCAAGATCAACAAATTGAAGGTTCTGTAACATTATCACAAAGCAAAGAGAACTGTCGGTTCATGAATATTCATCTAGAATATGCGTGAGTCAAAGCATGTCATTTTCAGCCTTGCATTTCACTGAGCATGTCATTTTCAGCCTTGCATTTCACTGAGCATGCCATTTTCATCCTTGCATTTTACAGAGTAACTGTTATTTTCAGCGCACTAGTTATGTCCTCACATTGACCTCTTCTCCAACAGATCAGGTGGCCGTTCCTTTGTCAAAGAGTCCGTATTGCGATGATCCTACTAGGGAATTTTCTCCGAGCTTCACTTTTGCTGCTTCTAGAGTGAATCTTGGATGATATTTACCTGGATCAATCAATGGCTGTCGTGCAGTCTTTGCAGAATTTACCTTTAAAACCAAACTGCATGTGTAACAGTTCCGGAGAATGAAATCATCGGGTTTTGCAGCTTTTTATTGTGAATCCTCTGGAAACAGAGATTAAATACGATTGCAGTGTGTAGAAGGTAAAAAAATGTAAAAATATTTTGAAGTGAGCACTGTTACGTTTCTAGCTAGAGCGTCTTACTGTTGGACCGAGTTACATCGTAGGGGATGCTAAATTGTGGTAGTTAATTGATGTTCAGAGTTAAGACTGGCGCTATCGTAGGACAAAATATAGTATTATTATGATTATTTCCCCCTTTTTTTGCATTATTTTGTGCGGTTTTCCTTGTTATTTTTTTGGACATGAGAAAAAACCTTGTTTTCCTAATCGTGTTTATTAATTTTATAGGAGTACAGAGTACTATATAAAGATGTAGTAGTTATGCTTAACTATCCCTTCATTGGTAAGAAATAAATGTCTGATTATATATACATCTCTATCTAAACTTTTCAACTGTTATGATCGAAACTCAGTTCACTAGAGCTAAGTGCCGGTGGTGGGAATGAAATAAACTTAACTATTTTTTTGGATTATATTTAGAGGATTGATATTTTCATATAGGAAATTGATATTTTCGTAAGATTCTATTCATATAAATAATAAGTGAGATTTATCTTCATGTGAATAAAGTTTTATAAAAATATCAATTTTTTGGGATGAGATCTTCTGTTTCTCTATGTTAAAGCCTATAACGATGGTTGTTAAGGTTTATGTAAGTAGAATTTTACGAAAATATTAATTTCTCTTGTAAAAATGTCAATCTTTTATATTTATTTATATGAAAATATACGTTGGAGTTGGGTATAGAGAGGAAAAAAGTGGAGAAAATAAAATAATCTTTCCCTCTACGGCTGCATGTACATTTGATACAGTGTGCGGCTAGAGAGGGAGCTGGTAGTAATATATAATTAAGTGCAAACTTTTAGGTGGTAATAATTGTTCAATTATTGGGAAGTTGTGCATGTCTTATGTACTCCCAACTCCAATATCGTTTCTCCTTTGTGACGACGTTCCCACTCAATTGATTTTCTAATACTCTTGTCGTCCTATCCGTTTTGTCGCATTTACTTACATGCACTGCCATTTTCAAATTTGAATAATCAATCTCCATATCTAATTAATTAATGTTCTTTACATGCACCAACATTTATTTGCAAGACTTTAAATTTTAACCATTTCTCATTATAAATTAAGCATGTCCCATGGACAAGCAAGTAGTGGAATTAAACATCCTGCCATTAATTTTCCTTTTCTTTTTTTAATTATTTTATTTGAATGTGAGACCACCCTATAGAACTCCAACTGTAATTAATATTGCATTAATTGCAGCCCGCATCTGAATTAAAGATTAATCTTTGAAAAGATTTTCAATTGGTAATTGCTTGTACATGGAAAATATATTGATTAATTAAGAGGTCAATTTAATTTTTGCTTAGCGAAACAAATTAATTAAATTGACATGCACTTCTTAGCCTTTGATTACTTTTAACGAACAAGCTGATCGATACTAATATATTAGTGGCATAACACCCAAATAGATGAGCTAAGCCGCCGTTTAGAGTTAGAAAATGGGATTTCGGGCAATCTTTACTTTTAAACTAACCTCCCACTGATAACCTTTTATTATTTTAATCACCTTGAGCTTGTGGTCTATCACAACGACATAGCCATCACATTTCCCGAGACAGATCGTGCACATTATAATTTACTTATTAGAAATAAAATTATGTGTGTTCAATTATATATATAATATTATGCGTGCAAGCATGCGATATGGAATATTGAAGACAGACGAGAAGTTCCCTGGAGTTATTCAGCACACTCCAATATGGAATATTGAAGACACATGGAGGTTTAAAATTATTCTACACACTCCTCAGATAAACTCAGATAAATCATTTGCAGAAGTATAAGTTTATTTAGTTTAATTTATTGTGTTATTTTTGGATACTTATGCTTGGAATTAATTATAAGAGTTGTACATACCACATATATATATATATATACACACACACACACATATGGATGGAGGGACCTTAATTCCCATTTGTTTGAAGTAATTAAAGAAGGAAGACTTGATATATATAGTTGAGAGCAATACGCACAGGTAATTAAACATTTCATCATTCATAAATGACGTTATGATTATTTACAAGGTATCAAACTATAAATTAGCAAAAAATAAAATGACGTAAATTATGTACTGATTAAAAGTAATTTTTTAACGCTAATACAAAGAACTTCTAGAGTAATTACTCGGAAGTCTGTCCTTAATTCCTTTTTAATTGGGGTGGAGCTCACCCGCGCAGATCACCTACACAAATACCTATAGCAAGTTAGTAACTGTAAGCCAATTAAGCATAGTGTTTAGTCTGGTCTCTCTTTGTTCTGAGGGGTCGGCGATGATTTGCATGGTAATGGAAAACTTGGTGGTATGTCCCAAAACATCCGGCTAGCGAATTTTGTTTGTAAAGTTCATGTATTTTAAAAATATTCTTTTAGGATGAAAAAATGAGAATATATATATATATATATATATATATATATATATATATATATATATATAACCTCAAGTATTATTACATATGTTGAGTTGACATAACTGCAACATGCATAATTTGTAATTTTAGTAGCGCCTTTAAAATATTTTTTCACTGTGTTTAACTGAGTGAAAATATATGAAAAAAAAGAAGAAGAAAATATAAAGTTTCCTCTAGTGATAAAAAAATGGCAAGATTTGAATTTGTTGTAGGCATACGTAGAAAAGCTTTTGGAGCTACTAAGGGTTGACATGTTGTGTAATTATTAATTGTGCATATATATTAATGGAGAACCATATACATTCATGCCTAACTTAATGATGTCATGCGTATGCCCTTCGATCATTCCTTCCTTAGCTCCATCGCCCACTCAGCTCACGCACGCCTATCTAATATTATTATATCTTCTCCTTTTTCTGTCTTTAATTGTGTTTGCGTTTTTAAAACGCTACACAACAAAAAAAAGACGTGTTGCGTGAAATGTAACAAATATATATATATATATATATATATATATATATATATATATATATATATATATATATATATATTTGATTAGCGAAAGGTTAAAATATGTTTATATTTAAGGATGTGACTTTTTAAAATTAATTATTATGATTTAATTTGAGCAATATAAAATTTAAATTTTTAAGAAAAAATGATATATCTAATCAAGTGACTCATCACCAAAACAAACACATATCATACCCGTAAGCAGATGATATGTGTTAACTTGCTTAAGAATTATTCATTATAATATATAATTAGTTAAAGATGTACTACAAATAGGGATTAATTTACCATCAACAAGAGGACATGCACTTTATTATGATGAATAAATAAATAAAGATGATTGAGAGATATTCTAGTTGCTATATCTTGTTTAGGTAAAAAGAGAGTACGCACCTTTAGGTCAAGGCTTGTATTATTAAAAAAGTAAATAAAGCGGACTACTCTTTCTAAGCATTTAATTTTATTGGAGACTAACTATTATTATACTTCTTTCGGGTTAATATATATTTTGGTCATTATACTATAGCTCGATTTTTATTATGGTTATCGACTTTTTTTTGTGACAAACGCATTACTATAGTCGTTAAAAGTTACAAAATGATCACTCCGTTAAAATTTCGTCTAAAAAAATAATAGAAATTATTGACTCAGCTAACATGTCTACGTGGCATACTAAATCCATTAAAATGAACAGCCAAACAGGCCCTTATGCGTCAACTCTTTCTCTTTCTTTCTTAATTACCTTTTCTATGATAAATTTAATTTATAAATAATCAAAAATATATGTATAAGTATATATCAAATATAGACATTAAACTTTATATTATCTCTCTATGTTAAGAGAATATCACTATAAATATAAATAATTTAAAAAATAAATGTTATATTAAAAAAATAAATTCACATATTTTAATTCCTCAAATTCATTTCAAATAATATATTTCACTCTTATATTAAGGCTAAGAATAATGCTAATAAAAAGAAAAGACTTCATTTTCAAATAAAAAATTATTATTAAAATTTAAAAATTAATATAAAATATTTTTAAGTGCAAAACTTAATTTATTTTAATTAATATAATATTAAATATTTTAAAATATCTAAAAATAATAGTAATAATAATTTTATGTTTTGTAATGGAATAAAAAATGAAAGACCGTCCATGTTTTTTCATAATTAATTATATATTTTCCCAATTTTATATAAATTAAAAACAAAATTGTTGTTTTTGTTGCTTTGATTTTTTTTGTTTAAATATTATTGTACTTTTAATAATAATTTGGTACATTTCCTTTTTTAAATTTAATTGTTATTTTGAATTTTTTTGTTCAAATGTTATTTTACTTTTAGTAATAATTTTGTATGTTTTTTTGATTAAATTTAATTGTTGTTTTTAATTTTTTTTGTCTAAATATTATTTTACTTTTAGTAATAATTTGGTATTTTTTAAATTAAAATTTAAATGTTGGTTTGAATTTTTTTGTTTAAATATTATTTTAATTTTCGTAATAATTTGGTATGTTTCTTTGTTTAAATTTAATTGTTGTTTTTAAATTTTTTCATTCAAATGTTATTTTACTTTTAGTAATAATTTGGTATTTTTTTAATTAAAATTTAAATGTTGGTTTGAATTTTTTTTTAAAATATTATTTAAATTTTCGTAATAATTTGGTATGTTTCTTTGTTTAAATTTAATTGTTGTTTTGAAATTTTTTTGTTCAAATGTAATTTTACTTTTAGTAATAATTTTTTTTTTGTTTAAATTTAATTGTTGTTTTGAATTTTTTTTGTTTAAATATTATTTTACTTTTAGTAATAATTTGATATTTTTTAAATTAAAATTTAAATGTTGGTTTGAATTTTTTAGTTTAAATATTATTTTACTTTTAGTTTAAAATTTAAAATTTGAAAAATGACAAGGCATGATAAAAAGTCACATCAACTGCACAATCAGTCAGTTCCGT
The DNA here is from genome assembly GCA_947179155.2 of Hedera helix. Lineage (NCBI taxonomy): Eukaryota > Viridiplantae > Streptophyta > Magnoliopsida > Apiales > Araliaceae > Hedera > Hedera helix. Next base: position 37,378,664 of record OX359281.1, read on the forward strand.
TACTTTTTGGACAGAATTTTAACGGAATGACCATTTTATAACTTTTAACGACAATAGTAATGTGTTTGTCACAAAAAAAAGTCGATAATCACAATGAAAATCGGACTACAATATAATGACCAAAACATATATTAACCTTAATTCTTTCCAAAGGCTAATGCTATATATATATACACACACACGAATATATATAAATATATATATATACACGTATGTATGTATATATATATGTGTGTGTGTGTGTGAAAAATATGGGTGTAATTTACTTGTGACTACGATGTAATTTTTAAAATTCTGTTGGTCAAACCCAGAAAACATGCAATAATTAATGGTTTTGCATGCATCTTAATTCAGTACATTGGTGTGGTGTGTGGACATTTATAGAATTATTAATCAGAGATTAATTGTTAACGCACAAGTTTGATTAACAATAATAATATATAAAAATATATGTGCTTGCAGTTCTAGCCAGACAATGGATTGTTATGCCATGCTATGCTTTTGAGACAAACATAAACATATGATGGTGGGAAAAAATATGTCGAACCTAAATGTCTAATACTATATATATATATATATATATATATATATATACACACACACACACACACACACACATTTATCGAATTATTATAAATAGTTGTTATGAATCTTTATTTATACCTTTTAAAATAAAAATTGAAAATGAACGTCCGCCGTTTAAAAAAAATTTAAATCATCCGCTAATAATAATAGCGGACTCGCTTTTAGGTTTTAGTTTAAGGTTTGACTTTTAAATCGACGTCTGCTATTATTGTTAGCGGATTTTTTAAACGTCCACTATTAATAGTAACGGACGTCGATTTTCAATTTCTAATCATGACCGTTTATTTTTGTTTTGAAGGATATAGATGATATACGCCCAATAAGAATTCATAGTAAATACATGTTATGAATTACTTTTCATATATATATATATATATGCACTTGTCCTGAAAATTTAAATATGTAAGTTTTTTAAATTTTGAGGACAGGTACCTAGATATACTATTTACCTTTAAATGTGTTATAAATATATCTAAAATATACATATCAGAGGTTAAAATAATTAAAAGTTAAATATGACTCTAATTTCCTTAAATGGAGCACTGTTCCTAAAAGTTCGGTGGGCGGAAGAAACACTAGTACTGGAATACAATTTTTTGTTTGTTTGTGGGATTGCATTACTTTGAATAAACTTAAAGGCAGTACGTAAAGCTTTTAATTTTATATAAATGCTTATAATTATAAATTCTTTTAAAATTTATATACAATAAAACTAAGATATTGTAAAAGATTTTTAATTAGTTGTATCAATAAACTGTTTGTTTTAAGAATTATTTAATACAAAGGTGATGTTTGAAATTTAATATTAAATTAGAATATACATATTTGAGGATAAAAAAATATTTAAATAAGTCAAATTTAAATAAAATATTAATAATAAAAGTAACATATTTAAGTATAAAACTGTCACACGTACATCAATAAAAATATATGATAACTGTGGAAGAGAGCTCATACATCCGATACGAGCAGTAAACTGAATGAAGTCATATTTTTATGTGGTCCAATATCATAGCTTTATTTTCCACTAAGATCAAATGTAATAATTATTTTGTCAAAATTAATGCAACACATGTGAAACTACAATCCCATGCAATATAATCTGTGGTCGCCATATCGCAACAGAAAGCAAAGGAAGAGATTATCTACAGGAGCACACCAGTGACCGGGCCGAGGAAAGACAAGAACATGCAAGACAGCTAAAAAAGGTAGACCACTTAATTACCTCGTCTTCTCGATCAAAACAAACATATACTCCATTTATATACTCCATTCCTTCCATAATTTATAAGTCAAATTTAAAACCTATATGAGTTTATTCTTACGGCATTTACAAATAACTTTCATTGTTGTAGATTAATTAAAATACTACATTCTTCATTTCAAAATTAATTTATAAAATGAGAGAGGTAAGGGAGGACTTCCCTTCTTCTCCGTAGCCACTCACTTAATTTCTCTTATATTATCTTCAGTCAATCGTATCAGATCTGTTTTTAGTTTTAGAACGAAAGAAATATCATATTTATTATTTTCACAACGTAAATAATTAATTAATCTTTCAATCTTTTTGTGAATTTTAATTTAGAGGCATAGGTAGAAAAAAAAACTTTTTTCTAAAAAATTTCTTTTCTTTTTTTGGGAATAAAACTCACAAACACACCTTAAAAGAGTAATAATATTATTTGTTGTAATGCATGTCATTTAGTTTTTAATGATTTTTTTATAAAATCAAATGAGAATAGTAGTATTATTATAAGTTAAATTAGGATAGTATTAATAAAATAAAATTAATATAGAAAGAAAACAAATAGATTTGGAAGGAAATTAGGATAGGAGAGACCGAGAGAGTATATCACAATTTAAAACGGACAAGTGGACACGAGTACCAGTCTATTCAAAAATCAAAACAAAGAGAACCCCATCACACAAGTAAGCACTCCCAACTCCAACCCAAACCCCAACGCATATAAATTCCCCTTAATTAGCTTCCTCATCTCACACATCCAAAATTCCAGTAACAATGCCACCAAACATACAAACGTTACCACTTCTGGCATTGGTGGTGGCGGCCCTACACCTATCAACACCTGTAGCCACCGCTCCTGCTGCCAATCACTCGGCGGCCGCCGGTGAAAAATTATTCTACCCTCCCTCCCAACAATTTAACGTGAAAGAAAGCATTGCGGAAACAAAAGTCCAGCCCCCTAAAAGAAATGAAACTCATGAAGAGTTCTCTGAATATACAGAAGACCGTATTAGTACCGATGGAGATCATGGCAATTGGAAGCTCAATCTCCTTCATAGAGAAAAGATTTCTTCAACCCATTTCTCCAATCATCGCCACCGTTTCCAAGCCCGCGTCAAAAGGGACGTTAAAAGGGTATCTAGCCTAATTCATCAACTTACAGCCGCCGCCGGCGGTGGCGGAGGAGTTAGTTATGAGGTGGAAGATTTTGGGTCGGAAGTGATTTCCGGTATGGACCAAGGGAGTGGAGAATATTTTGTGAGGATTGGTGTGGGTAGTCCGGCTAGGAGTCAATACATGGTAATTGACTCTGGCAGTGATGTTGTATGGGTACAGTGTCAACCCTGTGCTCAGTGTTACCACCAGTCCGACCCAGTATTTGACCCGTCTAAATCCGCTTCGTTTTCCGGGGTGGCTTGCGGCTCTTCTGTGTGTGACCGCCTCGAGAATGCTGGCTGTCACGGCGGTAGATGCCGGTATGAGGTCTCGTACGGTGATGGGTCTTACACAAAGGGGACACTTGCCCTCGAAACTCTTACTTTTGGTCGTTCCGCGGTCAGGAATGTGGCAATTGGATGCGGGCATAGGAACCGGGGATTGTTTATTGGAGCTGCGGGTCTGCTCGGGCTTGGAGGGGGATCCATGTCACTTGTGGGTCAGTTGGGTGGGCAGACGGGTGGGGCGTTCAGCTACTGTTTAGTGAGTCGAGGCACCGGGTCATCTGGGTCATTGGTGTTCGGGCGTGAAACTCTACCTGTGGGTGCTGCATGGGTACCGTTAATCCGGAATCCACGGGCCCCGAGTTTCTACTTTATCGGGTTAGCGGGTGTTGGTGTAGGAGGTATACAAGTGTCCGTACCTGAAAGTATTTTCCGTATATCCGAGACGGGAAATGGAGGTGTTGTTATGGACACCGGGACAGCCGTTACCAGGCTTCCGACAAGTGCGTACGTGGCATTTCGTGACGCTTTTTTAGCGGAAACAGCCAGCCTTCCTCGGTCAACCGGAGTTTCAATATTTGACACATGTTATAATCTAAACGGGTTTATGACAGTTCGGGTACCAACTATCTCATTTTACTTCTCGGGTGGGCCGATCCTAACTCTACCCGCTAGAAACTTCCTAATTCCTGTGGACGAAGTGGGAACTTTCTGTTTTGCATTTGCCCCATCACCATCCGGACTATCCATAATAGGGAACATCCAACAAGAGGGAATCCAAATTTCATTTGATGGAGCAAATGGATTTGTGGGATTTGGCCCTAACGTTTGCTAAGTGTGATTTGTCGTTGGGTATTGCCAGTCTTAAATCGTGGCAAGTATATCCGCATGAGAAGAAGTTGTCATATTGTTGTAGTAAGGTTATGCGTCTATTGTTCATAGGTTATAAGTAAGAGACAGACAATAAGCTATGTTTTTCTCCTCCTTTTGAAGGAATCAAGGGATATGTAACAAGAATATTATCATATTAAAAAACTTTCCACGATCAGTTTTTCAAAGATATGATTTTTGAGAGTGAGATTTTAACAGAGTCAAAACATTCACATAGGGCATGTAGATGAATGCAGTCAAAAGTAGGAAGCAAAAGGACATTTACATGGGAATTGGAGCAGACCTTTTATGTATCACTAGAGGATCCAAGAAAACCCTTTCTTAACCCCCCATGGAGTCTCTAAAATCTCTACTAGTACACAAAAAACAAACAAACACACAAAAGAAAAGATGAAAGGTAGAGTTGGAGTAAAATAATGAGGGGAAGGGAGCCACCACCACCATGGTGGACATGTGAAGCCATCACTAGGGCTTTTGGTGCCTATGCTAAATGTGCAGCAGCAGTAGTAAAGCCCAAGTTGGAATGCAATCAAGTGATGACTTTTACAAAGGCATTTGCTTTTTTCTTCTTTTTAAAGACTTTATGAGATTAAGATTACTTTTTGCTCTTTAATTTCTCGAACTTATTAATATAACATAGAATGGAAATCAAATCAAGTCAAAAATGGAATAAGATAGTACTTTTACAATTCCATGAGAAATGGAAATTATTAATTTGACATAAATGAGAAAAGCTCATTGCATTCAAATAAAATAATCACACACATATTTTTCATTCGAAACCCATTTGATTTCTGCAATTCAAACATTACAGTAAATGATATACAATTTGCAAATAAAAATGCTCTTATATTTTCGGACCTAAAAAGAATAATGATATTCAAGATGAAAATGAAAATGCTTATATATTTTCAGACCTAAAAAGAAGATAGATTAGAGGACAAACACAACACCTTGATAAAACCCTTTTCCAATCTCTCCTAGCAAACACACTACCTTGTAGCATTTGTAAAAACTTTAGAGTTAACAGGCCCACAAAAGTTAACAGTGCCTTCAAGAAATTTGTGAAAGGAAAGGAATCAATTATAAAGCAAGTTCTCATTGATCAGAAACTTGGATATTTTGGGATATCTTTGCAAACTACTTTTCGATAGACAGACCAATTTGCATTCAACTACCCAAAAAAAATTGAAAAATCCAAATAACATGAACAGTCAACAGGTGATTCATACATCTAATTTGGCTTTATTGATCAAAAAGGATCATGCACAACCTTGTTACGTTTCCTTTTATTGTTTCCGACAGAGTAGTAAATAATTATAGTTCCTTTTACGTTTCCTCTTACTATTCTGATTTATTTATGCGGGAGTGAGGACCCCTTCTACATAAATCAAATATCATCCACACCAAAGCCACCCGTCTAAAATTTAACAAGAAACAATGCCCCACTGCAGGAGCACATTAGATCCACCGCAACAAATATAAAAATTTGTAAATGAGTGCCGAAGAGAGGTGTTGGGTGGTGTTTGGATTTTTATTTTTTTTGGTTAAGTAGGGGAAGGAGAAAATAACTGAACAGGCTAATATACAATAAATATTTTTAAGAAGATACTCTAATATTTACAGCCTTTTTGGCTTGATATCACTATACTTGATCAAACAAAAATGCCCTATTTGTTGGCCAAAAAACTAGTACAAAGTTGGCATCAGACTATCCAGCACGAGCAATCAAAATCCCATAACAGCTAGTGAATTCCAAACTTAATTGCTGAACCACCGTTTCCTATAAAGTATATTAACATTTCACAACTTACTTTTAACCATTGTCTTTGAAGACAAGCCAAATGCATTTGTTAGGGGAGTGAGAGACAAATGCAGATGATAGGGAGGCCCTTCCACAGTTGACCGAGTTACTGACCCCCCATAAATAGATATTTTAGATCTTCCACAGTTATTCGAGTTCCTGAGCCCCCGCTTTGATCCTCGCCAAAAGCAGATGCAACCATTTTCCTCTTCTCTTCCTGCAAGTACAAGACTGAACATCAACAGCTGATCTCGCCTAAAAATTGGAATATGTATCACAATCAGAGGGGATTTATGTTTTTCTTTGGCAAATGGTCTTATGTTAATCCGACACTTTTTCACCATTTGATGAACATATGAATTTTTCATCAAAATTTCAATAGTTAAAAATTCTTTTAAACTTTTAACAGTAAAATATTTATAATGACTCTAATTTTTGGGAGGATTGATCAATCAACTATCTATTAACATATTTTAATCATTACTAACAAAATTATTAAGATCAAATAATTGGTGTGTTGGATGAAATTGGAGGGGAGCATCCGTATTTATCACTAAAATCAACCTCTACTCGAATCATATTTTAATTTTGTATATTTTCACTAAGCCGCCTAAAAAAAATATTTGTATTTTGAGAAATTAACACCCGAAAAAAAATTAAGAGATCGAAGTGATTTAAAATTAGTTAAAATATATTGGAATATAGTGTCATATTATACTGAATAAATACCTTAATTTAAAAGCTCTAGAGGCATTCAGTTTTTGCTTTATTAAAAAATAGATGTTTGGTACTTTTACTCGCACTCTCTCCACACTTGGACCATTTTGCTCACAATCCACATTGAGGCTCTCTTGTTCCTTTTCATAATCCACTATCGAACTGAGTGTCTTGGACATGCTTGGAGATATTACTATTTAGTTATTTTAGTTTATTTTAAGAAATCGTTATTTTCACAAGAGAAATTTGATATTTCCACAACACCTTACATTATTTTATTGAATAGTTGGCAAATGATTGTTAAGAGTGATTAAGAGTATACTATTATTTCGAGTTTGGTATTGATTTAATTCTAGATAAAGGAGATTTGGAATTAGACTTTGGATCTTTAATTATTTGGGTTTTTTATTATTTACTGATTTTGGAGTTTTAGTGCTCTGAACTTTGAATTTCGATTGATGGTTAGTTCACGTCTCCTAATAAACAGATCTTAGTTACCTAAAGCATAGCAATTAAATTAAATATAACTGCGCAAGGGTTGCAGTTGAACCAGTACAATATGATAACTTAGGAGTATGTTTAAGATATTGATGCTACTAGTGTACCATTCCTGTCAATAATGAAGGCATAAAGATATTTCATATTAACAAAAGATAATTAAACAAAAACTATAAGAGGATAATAAATATATATTTTAGACCAAGGAAAGAGATTGAGGTTAATGCAGCAGAAGAAATAATAACCACTTCAAAGCTGAAAAAAGAACAGACAATCGAATACTAATACGATCTTGATACACAATCAAAAAAGTGTTACATACCTGAAGTGCTAGAATCCGATCTTCAACTGTATCCTTAATAGTGAGTCGTGATACTGTAACAGGACGAGTCTGTCCTATTCTATGAGCTCGGTCAACAGCTTGGTCTTCAGTAGTTGGATTCCACCAAAGATCCAAAAGGATTACATGAGACGCAGCAACCATGTTAAGACCAAGATTACCAGCTTTTAATGACATCAGCATGACCGTTACCTGAAACTTACATTTATCAAAATAAATGGAAGCACTAATCCATATTATAACAATAAAAAATAAAGCTATATTTAATGGGAACGTGATCTATAGGTGATCCAACAGTTTCAGCTCAAGGAATATACAAGATAATACGATAATATCACCCTGACAGTACGTGCTGTCTCTCTAATCACAAATTTCATAGAACACGTCCTTTCTTTCTCAGAAGAGCAAAAGAAAATGAAAACATATTAGAGAGTTTGTAATGGGGCACGGGGTAATTGGGACACAGAAAATTCACACAGATAACTCACAAAATCTCAATTGATTCTAAATTTCAATATATCAAAAATAATGAAGTACATCCCTATTTATAATACTCCTAGATAACTCTCTTAACCTAAATTGGACCATAATAAGATAAATACAAATTAAATAAGGTAACTACAAATTAAAGAAACTAATTAAAATCCAACTTCTAATTAAAATACAACACATAATTAAAGTACAACTTCTTAGGTGTGTTTTTTTCTTTTCTTTTTCTGGATTTCTGGGTATAGGTAGGGTCGCGATTTGGGTTTGTGATTTTTGGTGGCAGCAACAATTAAGGGTGGGTTTCTGATTTTGGTCTCTAAGGCTGAGATTTGGGGTTAAGGTTTAGTGGCGGCAGAAAGTGGTTTTAGATTTGGGCTCTGATACCATAATAATGGGGCACAGGGTAATTGGGACACAGAAAATCCACACAGATAACTCACACAATCTCAATTGATTCTATATTTCAATGTACCAAAAATAATGAAGCACGTACCTATTTATAATACTCCTAGACAACTCTCCTAACCTAAATTGAACTCTAATAAGATAAATATAAATTAAATAAGGTAACTACAAATTAAAGAAAGTAATTAAAATATAACATCTAATTTATGGGCTTCATGGCTTCCAAAGCCTTTTATGTTGCTCCAACCAAATCTCGCGGGCTCGTCCACAGGCTCGTCGTCCTGCATCAGTTTGGGGATCTCCTTTGCCACTAATGTATGCATTTTCCTTTTTTCTCCTAGAAGCATTCAAATACTAGAGAAAATAAAAATAAAAATGGAGGAAAAAGAAAAAAGAGATTACCCTTACTTGGGCTTTTTTCTATTAGATGACTAGATAGCCCATCTGATTCCCCAAGTACAAGTTTATTATAATTATAATAAAACAAACGGTCCTAGATGTGGAACACAAAATCATGGAAACAAATCATGGTTTGATACATACGTTGACAACGATTTTCAAAAGTCACAGTGCATGTTCTCGATCTTCTTGCTCAAGTCTGCAGGCATCTTACCAACAAATTGGTCTAAGAATATAAAATAACAATTCAAGATTTGCACTTCCATGATATAAAGAGTCTAACCTCAGGATCAGTGTTAAATTCTTTGACAGCCCTGTCTCTTGCAGACAGTGTCATTGTACCGTCAAGCCTCCTATACTGTAAAGCAGTCTGGTTCAGTGACATTTCAACCAAATCCAACATGCCAGTCCACTGAGAGAAAACGATAGCCTTTTTTGATCCTTCAGTGTGCGGGTCTGGGAATTCCGTGGTGTGTGTTGTATTTACAGTACTACCACCTGGTTCGGATAATTCCTTCCCTGTAGATGAAGAAACTCCATTGCATCGAACCATACCATGCACTTGTGAACCTGCACTGTTGGATTTACAATGAGATTGAAGAATCTCAAGAACAGCTTTTATTTTTGAAGAACTATACTCATTCTGTAAAACTACAGATTTGTTGGGCTCAGATGAGGGATTATCATCGAGATCATCATCATATAAACATCTCCTTAACGTAGCTTTGGAAAATACAGCATCAGGACCAAGTTGTCCTCTGCAGTCAGGTGAAGGACATGTATTCTCATCTCCCCTCAAATATTCTGACACACACTGATAGCAGTAAACATGTCCGCACATGGTAACAATTGCATCTTCAGGTGGATCCTGTGCATTTAGCAAATATTTTAGTCATATATAACATACTAATTTCTAAAGGAATCAGCAGATACTATAATTCATTAAAAAAAATTAGCAACTGCAAATACAAACCCTTGCCACAGTCAAGAATTAGGTCATACAATATAGGATTCACCTCTTTTTTTGGGACTAAAGAACATCACAGATTCTACCAAAATTATATTTTTTCCATTTTCTTTAATCAACTTATATAAAAAAAAATATTGAGGTCCATGCTATGCAGTAAAGAGCATTAATTCAACTTTAATCAAGCTAATTTCAATTACAAAGGAGGACAATTTACTAAGATCAAATAGTTCAAACCTATCATTATGGTGACTAGCTTAGAAGCTTCTATAAGATTCTGAGAAAGATTCTTTTGAGATGGTTGGTAGCTTTTTTTGAGGATACTGTCACTATCTCACAAAGTTCCTTTCTTCTAGTTCAACAGTATAAATGCCATGGTGGCAAATAAGATGGTGGAGGATGCTAACAGACTGTAGCCTGCAGGCTTGCATTGTGCTAATATTAGATTTTGGTAACACTTGGGATATGATTTCTTTCTTTATCTTTAGTAACAAATGACTTGAGTAGGAGAGAGGAAGATGGTTTGGTCAATAAGTTTACCGTACTGTCGGTTTAGAGGATATATAGCATATAGCCGATTCTTGGGGTAATTTGGATGTTTAGGCAGGTTTGGAAGCTGCCTCCCCCTTTTGTCCCTTTAAGAACAAATCTAAGGTGATCGAAAAAATATTTTTATTTAGGATCGATTGTTGGTAACTCCATATTTACAATGTGGACATGCTGATCAGTTGGACATTTGATTACTCAACTTTTGTTTTAGTAGCTTCCTCCTTTTCTTTGTCTGCAGGGGGTAAAATAATCCAGTTACTCCCTTCCTAGAAACAGAACAGGTTGAAAAGGGACATGCATAACTTAACAGCACAGAGAAAGTGAAAGACAGACACACACACAGTGAGTGATGCATATCACATTACATAAGGAAAGAAGGATAAAATACAGGATAACTCACATTGCACGAAAGACAAATGGCTGAGGTCTCCAAGTGCTTCATTAAATTGATCAGCATATTTCTAGGGAGATTTTTTGCCATGTGCATGGAATCTCTTCCAACAGAATCAGAACTGAAACCTTTAACGAGCAGCGGGTGATCACAAGCCTGACGAAGGCGCAGGAGCATCAATAGAATATTTGCATAATTCTGATTCAAAGTGCCAGCAGCAGCATAGGCCTGCAGAATAAACATATATTAATCCAAGATAAAAATTGGGGGGGAAATCAATACAGAAAGGTACAATCTGCAAGGGTTCAAAATAAATTTGGAGACTGAATATCCTCAATCATCTTTCTAAATCTCCAAATAACAGACCTTCCTCCTCACCATCAATCTCAGTGATCTCCTATTAGTTCGTTCTAGTGAGTTTAGCATTGACAGAAGCAATCCTATCACTCTCGCATTCAAATGATGCGTATAACTCACACAAGTCTTTATTTAGGGAAACCTTTTTATTGTTTCATTATTTCTTTGAAATTCAAAAAAAAAATAGGTGATTAGAAATCCTATTAGTTCTTTCTAGTTTGTTTAGCATAAAAAGGAATAAATTAAACACCAATAACAAGAACAAAGATCCACAACATCAAAAAGCTCACCTAAAAGGCCTCTCTATCTCTAGGCCTATTAGTCCTATAAACTCAATTACACAAGTAATTAGTAAACCACCAATCTCCACGACCTCTACCATTCAGGTAGACTGACAATGAGTACGAACCGTGAAGAACCCTCAATCTAGAAGCAAATCTAGTGTCCCCAATAACAATAATGTCCCCTGACACCCCGCAAGAAGGAAAACATTCCCATTCCTTAAACATAGAACTCCAAAACCCTTTAATCGTCCTATCATCAACACACTCTAACTTAGACTCTTGAAGAAAGAAAAAAAACGTAACTTTAACTAATAATTATGGATTATGTTAAAACTATTGATGCTCAACTTCTTGTTTAGGTAAGAAAACTTCTCGTTCCAAGTTATGGATGATACAAGGCCAAGTGATAGTGGATTGACGAGACACGGTCACAATCACATAGGAGATTATAAGAGGTGTATATAGAGCAATGAGCAACAAAAAACGGTATTTCAAATTTGATAATGTCCCGAGCAATCATATTGAGTTTCCTAAACACCAAAAAACACAAAACTAAGAACAAATATTATAATAGCACCCCATTTTGGTGATTTTGAATATACTTAATTAATTATCAAAAAGAAAGAATATGCGTGATAAATGTATAAAAAAAAACTGCAAATAACAAACAGCACCTTGAATTGTGAGCGTGAATCAGCTTCAAGTTTTCGATAAAAAGCCCGCTCCTCAACAGAGAAGTCCACTTGTGTCAAACTTATTGTTTTTGGTGGTAATTTAATTATAGGCTCTCCATCAATGAAGGTGCCTATACCACAAATTGGAGGATTATCAGCACCAGGCAACAGAATTAACTCAAGAATCCAGATATAGATTACAAATAGAAGACTTTATCAGGCATGCTATTTGAGCAAAGTAGAGATAAGTGATAACTCGAGCTAAATTCACCACCAGGAACTAAAAATAATCATATTCATAGTGTCCATAGATAGATAAAAAAGAGGACACACTAACTCCAAAAGGTTCAAAGTTATGAAGCGACAAATCACATAGGATAAGAAAATTTATTTATTTTCCCTAGTAAAGGTACATTAACACAGGTCACATCTAACAAATCCAAACAGATTAAATTTTTTTTTTTCTGGGCATCTGTGTATTATATGTTACTGGGAAAAAAGAATGTCTGAATTGAAGTTGATGTACAAGAATCAGAAGACATTTTGCTCATCGTTCTAAAAAGTTTATTGAAGTAATGAAATTGACCAACATAAAGACGGAAAGAGTTCCCTAGGTCAAGAAAAGCGGTAAAAGTTCTTATGAGCACCCACAAATAGTCAGCACATCATTTAGAAGAGCGAGGGGAAAATATGTCAACTTGCACAATTTCCATAACCTGATGTACTTTAAAGTTGCCAACACCAAATTGCAATAGAGCAGCAAAAAAATTTTAGCATATCTAGCTTTTACCAATATGCAGTGAAGAGTTTCTGGATAGTTCAAACTTCAATTGAATTACACACGAGCTTGTCTCCTTAACACCAAGGTTGAAACTAGCACTTCAATGTGGTTATATTTGCTTGGGACACGAAGTGTGGGAGGATCCTAGCAATGTGTTAATATGAAGGCATATCCACCATTGTAATTCAAACATGGAAGCTGACCAAGTAAATTATCTTTCTTTTTGGACCATATCGAGAGAAAAACAGTAAATAAAAGTATATAAAAAAAACAGAAGTCACCTTTTGTTCGACGTAGCATTACAGCCCTCAGCACGGCATAGAGCTTCTTGTAACCCTGAATTGAATTTCTAGATATTGGGTTCTTTAGTGTACTACAAAATGATTTATAGGTCGTATATGGATCATATCTCAGAAACCGAAAGTAGCTAAACAACTCGTCAATTGCATTCTGTATAGGTGTTCCAGATAAACACCATCTTGCTTTGGCTTTAAAACCACAGCAGGCTCTAGCCACCTGTGTTCTGTGGTTTTTAATAGTTTGAGCTTCATCTAATATCACTCTAAGCCAGCGCACTCTTGCAATAGTACCACAATCACTATCAATAATAGAACTGTCAATTCCTTTTCTACCCTTCTTTCGTCTCTTACCAGCATTAGACGTTTTCTTTCGTTTTTTATCAGTAGAGAACTCAGAAGACAATCCATACTTCTTCCCATTTCTTTGATCATCATCATCCTCATCACCCAAATTTGCTTTTGGAACTTCATTTGCCACAATAGCATATGTTGTGAGAACCACATCATATGTTGCTAGTTCAACAGGATCCTTCGTCCTGTTGCCTCCATGATAGATTAAAACATCAAGTTTAGCTTCATCTGCAACTTTCTCATCCAGCTCCCTGGCCCATTGTCGAAGCACACTTGCTGGACACACGACCAATGTGCCTGCTTGGGGCCTCCGTGTTTGAAATTCCAATGTAGAAGTACTCGCTTCTGGAATCAATTTAAGGTCATGAGATTCATCATCCAGCTTGCCTTTTTCAAGTGCAGTGGTGTCATTGTCCTCATCATCATCCAAATTTAAGGCTTCAGCTGTGTGATGGCTTAGATCTTCTGATTTAGATTTTGACTGTATCAATTTCTGCATCTGTATAAGGGCAATCATTGAGATAGTCTTACCAAGGCCCTGTCAGATAACATCAAATTAATTTTACATTGAAATTTAGAGAACCATCCCAAGCTTGGATCATGCAAGGTGCTAAATAAGATTCGACTAAATAGTAAATTCAAACCTGATCATCAGCTAGAATGCCACCCGAACAACAACAGCTTTTTGTTTCCTTCTGAAGCATCCATGCCAATGCAATTTTCTATAATATATAATCATCAATCTTAGAACAGCAAAGGCCCAAACATATAAATGGGTGAATTAGTTAGTAGATAGAGAAAATGAAAATACAAAAAAAAACAAAAAAACCTGATGCCTAAGAAGAGAGACCGACAAAAGACCATCAGGTAAAGTAGCTTCAACTTTAGGTTGGTTAAGATCCTGCAAAAAAAATTGATCATAACCCAAATGTGAACCTTTCTTGTTACTTCATAAATTAACTCTATGATGGTTTTTATAAAAGTCTAGAAAAGTACATTCAATAACAAAGAAAAATAAAAAAATCAGATTTTGGCGGCCCCTTATACATCCTTGCATACTTGGGAGTTAAGCTTAGCATGCTTCCAAGTTCAATTCTGCTTACTCAGTTTCAGGTCAAGTTTCTTATGTTTTCTTTAGTCAAAGAAATGTCTGAAAATTATTTCTGCTAGACATGGATGGCAGCAATGATCCATGAGTTACACCTTCTCTACAAAACTACAAGGCATTGATTTTTAAATGCTGGAATTCATAGATCATTTTTTGAAGTATAATACGGTCCATCTATTTTAGAGGTGCAACTGTCACAGTTTTTTTTTTTTAGAACTTTCAAAATGGAAAGCATGACTCTCATAATGAAAAGAAGAGTAGACGTCTTACTAGGTAACTGATGTATGGTTTTCTAATACTCCAGTACCACATATACCCCATTGGAGTATGTGGGTTGGACTGAACAGTATACAAGGACTAAACTCTGCCAAGAATATCAATAACTTATTACAACTTTTAGGTGAGCCAAGATGAAACTTGATGGTGCTCTTGAAGCCTTAATTCGGCTAGGAACGGGTTGGATAGTTACAGGTTTAGTATCAACAAATGTATATATAATAAGCTACATAGAAAGAGTCATCAAGTTACAAATTATGTGTACAACTTTTGGGTGAGCCAACATGACCTTGATGGTGCTCTCGATTCTTGAAGCCTTAATTTGGCCAGGAACAGGTTGGATCGTTACATGTTTAGTATCAACAAATGTATCTAATAAGCTATATAGAATGAGCCATTAAGTTACAAATTATGCGCACACACAAAAAAAGAAAAAAAGAACATTCAGTTCCCATTAGTTTCAAGTTTCTTCACAAGGCCATAGAAAGACATGCAGATATAGAAACTATCCAGCAATTGTAATTCTTCTAGGAGTGTGTGATGCAACTTTAATCCTAGATATGATACCAATGGATCTAGATTTCACAACTAGTCTCTTTTTTTCTCTTTCAATTCTTTTCTTTTTCCTGCAATTTGTAACACAGAAAATCAAAATTTTCAACCATTAAAAAGATAGACAAAGTTGCATTAGTCCTTCAACCTAGAACTAACAAGAAAAAAATGTTCATGCATACTCTAAAACATAACATGAATAGCCTTGAAATATCATTTTTTTTTAATTACTAAAACTAGACTGTACTCTTTTATCCCATCAATTTTATCCTCTAAAGCCAAGTAGATGATTATGCATTTATGCTCTTGAATAACATATACAACATAAACCAGCCTTCAAAATAACTTGTTACCGCTGTCTTGAATCAAATAAACCAACCATATGTGTACAGAAGTGTTCCTAACAATTCAGCTACATCATTCTACAGAGCAGATCACTTCAAATTTGCGAGAACTATTTTTCTTGGTTAGCATAGATTTAACACCATTAGTGCAAAATACTTCAATAAATCATGTTATAATTGGGCATCTAAACTACCTTCATATATGTGGTACATTTTCCAATTCTAATAAAATGCACATCAAGTGTCAGAATAAAAAATTTCATGCAGAAGGTAAATACTAAATAATGGTCTGCTGGTACAAAGACAAGTAGCCAATTATTTGTAGTGAGATCCAAAAAACCACCAATATGCACAAATAGATGATGTTGGACAAAGGTAGCCTACTAGCATGCAGCAAAGAAGGGTGAATAATAAATCTTTATTCTAAGATGGGAATCCCGAGTTCCCGACCCATTCGGCCAAAGAAAGAATTATATCTTCTCTTATAGAGACAGGATTCAGTCAGCAATCTAGGTTAGAAAAATTGGATCACCTCAGTAAATCCACTAGCCCGTAGGCCAAGAATGTTTCTTCCTCATAAGGGATTGGCAGCAAACAAACACAAAACTAAGTCAAAGGTAAATTAACTTTAAACCCAGATCACATGCTAAAGCCACATCCATCAAAGATATTGCATATCTACCGAAAATGGTACTTCAAAGAAAAAATAACATTGTTCTTTCTTTAGCTATATTTTTTGTGGATTAATATTCAATAATAATCGGATGAAGAGTGTTTTTTTCATATCACGCTTCTTTCTTTGAAGCCTGAATCTGACACCACAAGTTGCGGACTTCAAGCAAAGTTGCAAAATTTTAAATAAATAATTGTTTAAAAAATAATTTAAATCATATGTGAACTATCAGCCTCCATACATGTTTCAACAAGCTCCACCACTGATAATAGTAGCCAAATTACAACTTATAGTACATCCATTTTGCCACCGCTGTCAGTTTCACCCTGAAACAACTATAGATATTTGACAAAATGCAAAAAATCCTTATGAAAATAAAATCATAAGGGTGGAATCATCGAGAGAAAAAATCAATCAAGTGAACTTCTTAAGGATTCTGCATAATACTTATAGGGCCCAGTCAAAAATTAAAAAACTAAACTGACAACCATACTCCTAAGGCTTCCAAAAAAGCACAGGTGAAAATCAGAACAAAAGGAGTTAAACTGATAAGCTGTAAGGAAGGAAGTCAGAATCCAATAGTTTTTGGATGTCACAAAAAGAGAAAAGTAGAAATAATAATGACCAGATAGAAATACCCGCAATGCTGCTTGATAAATTAGTCTCTCATCATATTCGCTGACTCTTTCTTCGCCAGCCGCAGAACGGAAACCACTATCAGCAGAACTGACGTACGGTGCAGTTGAAGCAAATTTCGCGTGCATAAAAGATGGAGGTAATACCCTGCTTCCATTGTTTTCATACATAAGTACTTCATCATCACTACCCATGCCCGATTTGTTTTTCACATGGTTCATGCCAAATGTAGGTTTCGGCTGTGCAGAATAAGTTTCACGCATCTGACTGCTGCCCAAATTCTCTACTAAATTGATTGATCTCAAACTAGGTGCAGGCAGCTGAAAGGATGTTGGAAGGGTCCTTTTAGAACCCTGTCCAGATGAATTTTGTTCATAATCTGCCACAAGACGAGCAATTTTGGAGTCAATTGATATATAAAAAATTGTCAATGTCAAAATATTTTGTTGGTTCACACACATTACCTTTCCTTGTTGAATACTTAGAATTGTCATTCGTGGATAACTGTGAATTTGAGACTCCAAAATCATTAGTAGAACTTGGAAGAGTAAGAAGTTTAGCCTGGGTTTGGTGGCTACGGTTTGATGAGCTTCCATTAGAAGCAGATGCTCGAGAAGAAGCCTTTTGAGGCAATTTGCCATAATCTGCACATTGAATAAAAAATTATACAACTGATAACACCCAAGCATTTCATAATGCACATTATTTTATGCTTTAAAAACTTATTCATCAAACTTGTACCAGGGGTAGCCCATGCCGGAAGAGATCTGAAATTGTTAGCCTGGGTTTGGTGATCAAGGTTTGATAAGCTTCCAATAGAAGCAGATGCTTGAGAAGGATTTTTTTGAGACGGTCCACCGTAAACTGCACGATGGGTAAAGATCTATACATTTGAAAACACCAATGAAATTTAGAATGCACATATTTTAATCTAAAAATACTTGTCTTTACCAGATGTATCTGCAGATGATGGAAGAGCCCCATGATTGGTAGAGACAGCAGATTCACTGAGAAGGGAATTGTTTAGTTCTCTATACTCATCCAAATCCCAATCACTATCTGAGTCTGAAGAACTAATTTCTATAGGTTTAACTGCAGCCATTACAGCTGAATGGTGATTTATCCTTCCTCCGGACAATTTAGAAATACTACTGGATGGTGAGCCAACCTACAAATCATTTTTCACAATCTTAAACCTCTAACAATTCGGTAGCATAAGCAGAATACAATATGGTATAAACAAAACCGTTAGACAAAAAATATCTTCACTAACCAGGATTCCACAATTTCTTGAAATTAGGCTAGAAACGAATCCACTCAACAAAGAGCAACATCTCCATGTAGACTCAAAAACATTACGAAAAGGATGATCCGCGTGATCAGGCATCTAGATAAACAGTATACCCTCTTCTTCGTGCCAGTAAACAAAACAACGTTTATATAAAAATTATAAATTAACAGACATAGTTGGAATGTGATTCATATGCACATGCACTGAAGAATGTAAATTCAACTAAAGCAAAATGAAATATGAAATTATGACACATTTCCGATAATGTAAAATTTGAAGTGGATAAAAATCGAATCTTTAGTCTGAAAACATACATCTTAGGTATACCGCAATATTAGACCATAAATAGTTCGAATACCACTTTCCTTGTATAACCAGTAAGACTTGGTAGACGGAGAATTAGGGATTCCCCTATAAAATTATGTTCATAACCATTATATATATATATATACATACCATTGTATTTGCTTTAATGCGATTTTATCTAGAGGGAGAATTGGTTGCAAACCTGATATAATTTGTTCCCGACATTAGTAGTAGCCCTTGGTCTTCTTCTACTACTACTCTAAAAAACCCTAAAAGTTGAAACCCAAGAGGTATTCCGGTAAGAGTTGTTCGGCTTACTTCCAACTTCGCGTGCTAGATTGGCAACACGATCGGTGTACCCTCAACTTTTGTGTACTTGTATTTTTTTCTCTTTTCCTCCTATGTTAAGAGGAAAGTCGAGGGTTCTCAAAATTTTGGTAATGTTAGCGTTAAATGTGTCACAAATAAGTTTTAAATGATATGATATTAAATATTTTAATAATATTTTATAATATATTTAATTAATGAAATTTATTCAATTAATATAATATTTTTTAAGATAAAATTGAGACCATCAATATTATTTTTAATAATTTCGTCAATACTAATTAATTACATATGACTTCAAAAAATAATTTAGTATTTTATTTTACAGTATAATTCTTATCTAATAATATATTATACTCTTTTTGCTTCATAATATAGGTTCGATTTTATTTTTTTTTTAAATTAATTTAAGATATTTAAAATTTAAAATTGATATGAATTAATAAAATTAAAGGCAATACAATTATAAAAAATAAATAAATAAATTAAACTATCTAAGTACTATTGAAATAATGAGTCACGTTAATTTTGTTTTTGTCTTTAAATATTTTAAATTAATTTTTAAAAATCAAATTTGATCATTTAATACTGAACAAAAAGATTAAGAAATTAAAATTAAAAATTAAAAATTAAAAATCAATTGTAATTAAGTTAAACCTCATTTCCTTACTGAGACATAATGTTTAGTGAATATATATAACTTTAATATCGATAGAAATCTCTCTAAATTTACTTTTCAACACACGGAATCAAATTAAATACTTTATGATTGCTAACTCAATTTAGTTTTTGCACTAGTGCGTGCCTCTACCCAAGCCCAGTCCAAAACTAAATTAGGCGGCAGTGCTCTTTCTTAGCATTTTGAAGTGCTTCTTCACTTCTTTGTGATTTAGTGCCTTGAGGTTGCATTCCTATTTCGCACTAGTCAGTAAAAATAAAAATAATTAATATTCTTACGGGTAAAATTAATATTTTTATAAATTCTCTCTCGTATAATTTTGAGACTCGTTTATTATTCATATGAGAGAGATCAATTTCCTTAAAAAAAGATCGTTTTCTGTGTTAGGACTTTGGATATACATTTTAAACATATACACCCTCTCTTTGTGTGTGTTTATATATACATTAAAAAAAATTAAATATTTCATCCCTTCCAAAAAAGAAAAAATAAACTTTTCTTATTCTTAACTCGATTTCAATATCTTAAATTTTAAAACTGATGTAAGCTTAAAAAATATTATTTCGTAACTGATAATACTTTTAAGATAGTCTAGAATTATTGTGATTGTATTAAGTTTTAATTAAAATTAAATAAATACACTTTATTTTTGAATAAAAAAATTATAATAAGAGAAAAAGGAAATTGAGTAACTTATTAACATGTAATCGATTAGTTGTGTACTCGTACGCTTCATCCTCTCTTTTATAAGTGGCCCCTTCATAAATTACGGGACAATGCTACATATATAATATTCGATGAAAAAATTAAATATTTTATTTATTAAAAAAATGAATTTGACAAAAAGTTTTATATCAATTTTTATTTTTTAATTATTAAAATATTTTTTCACCGATTTTATTACCGAATATCTTGCGCTCATATTTTTCCTTAGGTACGTTTCATCCTACCTTTTATCCACCACCTGCAGCAATATTCCTTATCAATAATATCATCATCTTAAAGGAGGAATACTGAGACAATGACTTTCTCTGGTTTGACCCTCGGTTTCGATTTCTTTCAAACACATACATTTACATCAGATAGGACTAACGGGAATCTAATCATCTTGATTCCCGAGCTTTAAAGCAGACAATACTGACAAGTTGAATTTAAGTTTTTAGACTTTTTTTCAAAAAAATCTCACTCCTTATCTTTACGAGGATAAAAAAAAATTATTCCTTTTAGGTTTTTTCCTTTAATTTTTTTAAAAAAAATCTCGTAACGATTATTTTTTTATGTTATAAACTTATAGAGTAGAGTATGATACAGTTTGGTACGATTTAAAACTTAAGTCGCACCTGAAATCACTTAAGTATAATTTAATAAATTCAAAACTACATATAAAATCGTAAGATACGATTTTAAAACGTGCAGGACGATTTTATGTGGATGCGATTTTGATTTAAAAATCAATTGAATATATATATATATATATATATATATATATATATCAAAAAAATATATTTTCTATTACAAAAATTGATGGCAATAAATTACTCTAAAAAAAATTTCTTAAAAACATACTCAAGTTTTAACATACAAAAATCACTTTAAAACCAACTGAAAAAATTTGCAAACAAAATTTACGAAGAAATGTCATTTACAACTAATAACATAATCGGTCAATTACTCTACATGATTTCAAAATTACCTTAGAATATCAACCCAACTTTTAGTTAGGCAAATGAAACAACTGAGCAAATGAAAATGAAACCCCAAAATTGTGAAAAATGAAGTACGTAAATAATAATCTGACGGATCATTTTCTAATCAGATAAACATGAATCAAGAAACTAATGTAGCAACAGGACATAAGAACCCAAAACACACACCTTAAGTAATAAAAGATCATGAAAAATAAAAATATAAACCATGTTTATGTAATTTTTTTTAAAAACACGTGGTGCGCTTTTTTACATGTGATTTTGTCTAAAAATTAAACTCAAACTGCAAATTTAATTTTTCAACTCACCTGAAACCGTTATATACGCCAGAACCGTTGGTGCGGTTTATGCGATTTCCAGGACAACAAATCGAGTTCCTTGCAATATATATGGAAAATGAGACAAACAATATATATGAAAAATAATTCTTACCATGATGTAGGAACAGATTTACATATCTAAAGATAAATATAAATAAATATATATATATATATATATATATATCCCTTAGGATCCAAAAAAGTAGAATGTAACTGCATAAATGTTTATAATACAATTTGTTATATAATAATTATGACAATTTATTAGAGTTTAATTATTAGATGTTAATTCTAATGTTTTAAACTGATAAATTTTTTATAATGTGTTAAACTTTGATTGATAAAGTGAGTCTCGTGTAGTCATAAGAAAGTTCAAATTTATGAAAATACTTGTTTATTTTTGTGTTAGGCATAGAACAATCGGGTGAAATTCAAAATCAAAAGAAAACAATGATGAGTTGGAAGAATTAAAGTGTGATGAATTTTTTTCTTTAAGCATGTATATGTAAGGTTACGATATAAAGCGAATTATGAAGGATAACAAGATGCAGTGCAATGTGACTCTCAAGGCGTACAATATAAGAATAATCTACATAAATAAATTGCTCGTGAACTATAAGTAACTCGTTGAAGTTAATGTATTTTTAATATATTTATTATTATGTTCACACATTTGTTTAACTTATTACCAAGGACGAAGTTACATACTAAGTTGTGGGGTCAATTGACCTCACAAAAGAAAAAAAAATTATTTTATAATATAGAGTAAATTTTAAAATTTTTAAATATTATATATAAATTGACCCCATTTAAATTTTATATATATTTTTTATTATACAATGTCAAATTAAAAATTTATAATTTCGTTAATAAAATTTTAGACCCATATGACTCATATTCCTTCAGTATACATATATCTCTCTATAATATTTTTAAACTAAATAATAATTTAATTTACATATTTAATAAAACAATTAATAAATTAATTACTTATAAACAATTGTGATTAGAAAAGTCTATTATGCGTCATATTATATGTTATTACTTATTATATTGTCATTGTAATACAGTGTGCGTGTATATATATATATGACCCGAAACCATAAAAGTATAAAAAATTACCCCCGAACCATGATCAAATTATGTATAACTTCAAAATAATTTTGACCCAATTGAAAATTTATTTTAGTTTCGTTGCTGCTTATTATATTTTCTATTTTCTATGAAACTTGGATTTAAATTGTTAGAATCATTTAATACTTTATTGATAAGTTTGTTTGAATTATTAAAATATTATATTAAACATTTTTTTTATTAAGTTCATATTTATATATTTGTTCAGCATAGTTTAAATGGATAAAATAGTTAAAAACTGTTATTCAGATATTTTAGACATATTAATTATCAAATAAATTTTTTTATTTAATATTTAAAATTATATTTTATTCAGCTTATTCAAAATTATTTTATTCAATTTTATCAAATAAACTTATAAGTGTAATTTTTAGGAGTATTATATTTTGTGGAAAGGAGGAGGGCAGACCATTCAAAACGTAGTAAAGCATGTAATGGTGACTTATCCAAACAAAATAACCATACAATGCAACGGTCACAAATGAACGATATGTTTTCTTTTTTCACATATTTATAAGGTCCTTATATAATAAGGCTCATAAAATATATGAAAAATAAAATATATTATTCATTTATTTTAAAAACATTGAATAATTATTTTTTCTCAAATCCAATTCGCCTGTTTAGATTCGGGGGTTGGGAGGGCCCTGAGTTGCACACTCTTTCATCCTCAAGTACTACTCTGCACTTTATGGGCCGGTTTCTTTTTGGTTTTTACCCAACCAACACCTTGACTTTCCTCCTGTCGTCCTAGTCAAATAGTTTTTCAAGTTCTGTCAAAAGCTCGACATTCACCCTTTTCAATTCCCACCCTATCCTATTTTGTACGGATTACAAAATGCAAATGATTTTAGATAAATGAAGAACATTATTTTCAGATATATATATATATATATATATATATATATATATATTTAATATTTCCAAGAGATTGATTAGATTAAAGTGAAGTTGTTACTAACCTTCACGACGTCTAAGCCATGCCATTAAAGGAATATATAGGAGGACTGAAAACTTAACTAGAGTGAATATTGAAGGACATGGAAGTAATTAATCATACGAAACCTAATCGCCGCTACGACTCGTGGTGGTTAATCACTGGGCTCCTCGATCGAGGTCGGACATAATCTCTGCCCCGGATCCTCTTTTATCTTCATCTGCCTCAAAGAGCCGGGGGCTCGCCGATCCATGCCCAAAATCCCACCTTTAATATACGGAATTTGAGTTGTTCCAGGCAAGGTCGGGTCACTCCTACTACATAGTCAATTCCTCGGCACCTTACTGTGTTTGATATTTTCTTAAACGTGTGATAGCAATTTGGGCCACTACGAGCGTATGTTCAATTACTTGCATTTAGAGCATTTAATTGGAGATTCAAACCCATTGTATCATTGGTCAATTTTTTTATAAATATTTAAAAATTTAATAAAATGATAAAATTGTTTATATTTAAATTCTCATTTAATTACATAATTTTTTATACATGATTAGTGATACTCTATAAATATACATAAAAATTAGAAATATGATAATTAATACTAAGAATATTATAGATAAATCATTATATAAAATAGATTATTTAAGATAAGTAAACATTTAACTTAAAATTATCTAAAATAATAATAAAAACTTTTATTCTGAAATGAAATGAGTATTTATAAAAAAATTTAAACACATCAAATACTCCAAACCTCGATAAATGAACAAACACTAATTCTATTACTGCAACGAACAAAAATAAAAGGCGTGAATATAAGTTGAAGTGAAATTAATGAAAGTCTATGGACAATAAAATTATGATATTTCAAATGGAATTTTTTTACTTGTTTTCTATTTTACTTTTATAATAAGATGCTCCAAATTCCACCTTTTTCACTAGAAGAGGACCTAGTTGTTATTAGTTCAAAGGTTATTATAAAGTTGTGTAAAAGTTAATTGTATCTATTTATAGAGCGGAGGGTCAGTAGGTCTAAATGGATAATTTTGTATTTTGGGTTTGAATTAAAGTTTTTTATATTGTGTTTATATAAGAAGTGAATTCTGTAATTATAAGATGTATGAAATTTCTAAAATAACGATGAGTAAGTATATGTAATTATCAGTATATATTATACTCCTTCCGCTTTAAGATAAAAGTTTTCTATTGACTTTTACAGTTAAATTGACAATTTTTAAAATTAACAATTAAACATATATTTAGATTTTTAAAAAAATAAACATTGAGATTAGTACTAAATTATATAATGTTTATAAATTTTTTTTACATAGATATAAAAAAATAATAAAATATATTGATTTAAAAAATGATTAATTTGACTACAAAAATCAATAGAGAACTTTTATCCTGGGACAGAGGGAGTATTTATTTATCATTATTTTAATTCTTAAATTTTATTTATATATTCTAGATAGATTGTCAATATTATAATTTTCTCAATCCACTATTCAATTTTTAACAAGTTAAATCATGTGATATAAAAATGATGTGCAATATGCTTGAATTTTGTAATTTTTTTCATTAAAATATATAAAACTTTTATTTTTTTATGTATTTACGTTATTGTAAGGTTGATTTTTTAATTTGAAGATAATATACAATACGAGCAAATTTAGACATCCCACTTAGTGGGAATCTAATTTCGTGCATTTGCATATTTAGTCTTTTTTTAATTACATATTGTTTTAGATATTTTTTAGGCAATAAATGATTTTTTTTTTTGAAATAAAAATATGTTCAAGTCAATTTTTTAATCTATATAATATAATTATAATCGTTGGAAAAAAATTAGTTCAAGACCGCCTGTCCAAACCCAAATTGGGTTACTTCTTTCTTTTTTTAGTCTAAAAATTTTTGAATCATTTTGGCCCTGTTCATCTATGACCCGACCTATTTGTCACCTCTAATCACTATTAACTATAATTTCAATTACTTAAATATTCAACACATTATTTAAGACACCTTTTAAGATTAAAAATTTAAAACCTCTCATGCTAGTCTTTATTGAGTTATGTAAATAAGAATGTGAAAAAAAAATAAATGGAAGTAATAATATCCTAAGAAAAATTGAAACGGCAAAGGTCATGCGACTTGTAATGAAACTCAATACTTGCAGTGTCTAATCCTTATTTCCATTGTATACCATTTTCATTTGATAGACAGACAGCAGCTAGCGACAACACAACAGGCCACCTCTTTCTCTCTCCTCTCTCTTGCCTGGAGCAGGGTGCAGCAGCACACTTCACTAAAAAGCACCATACTCTCCTTTTTAAACCAACCAAATCCCCCTCTTCCCCTTGTTCTTTACAATTACAAATCCCCATTTTTCTTTTCTCTAACTTTTGGATTAGTTCCATTCCATTCCTTTGTCTTTTTGATCATCATCAACATCATCTTTAGTACTAATATACTAATTAACTTTTGGGTTTTATTAATTTGTATAAATTTTAGGAGGAGAAATTAATTAACTGATGATGGAGGTGGTAATTGGGGTATATTGTGAGCCATTGATGTTGATTGGGTATGGAAAGAAGAAGTTTAAGAGCATGTTTTGGAGGGTGAAAGCAGAGGTACGGAAACATCTGTTGAAGAAGAAGATGGAGCAGCAGAGGTTCAGCTTCCATTATGATCCGTTCAGTTATGCTCTCAATTTTGATGATGGTGACTTTGGTTTCTTCTGCTAGCTCTACCTCATTTTTTGGGTATAAGAGTCAAGTAGCAACAGATCCAAGTGAAGACATATATAAGAGGATAATTGGGTCACTATTACTCTTTCTCTAACTATCGTCTTTTGTTTCTTTTGGCTTCTTGGTCTGATACTACCTAGCTATAGTATATGTATGGCAGTATGGGTACCTGTAAACCTTAATTATGTAATTAGAAGCCAACTATGGACCAATCATTTATATCTATATGCATCTAGCTCTTATCTTCCCTTTTGAATTCATATCTAGCATATATATATATATATATATATATATATACACGCCAAAACCTCTATAAAATGTTTTATTTTAGGAGCATTTGTTTGTCTTAATTTTTGTGTTTTCTATTTGAGACTTCCGAGTGTACGTGCATGTTCTGTTTGATCTTCAAATTCAATTGCCATAAGCAGCGCCATGACTATTACTTGTACTTATGATTTGTTCAATTGGTTTTATTTTGCAATTAATATATATGTTTGATGAAATTTTCACTTCGGTATAAAATATCCGGGGTGACTCAAGATAATTTGGAGCCTAAAACGATATTTTTAAATGAGACTTCCTATATTTGGTACTTCATTAATTAACTTTTATGGTCAAATTAATTATTTTTCAAATTAATATATCTTATAATTATTTAATATATATATATATAAAAAGTCTACAAACATTATAAACTACATATAATTTAATACTAATGTTAATATTTACTTTTTTGAAAATTTAAATATATATATTTAATTGTTAATTTTAAAAATAGTCAATGTAACTATAAAAGTCAATTGAGTAATTTTATCATGGGACGGAGAGAGTATTAATATTTTTTATTTAAATGAAGCTCTATTTTTTTATATATATATATTTTTTATATATTTAATATTTGAATTGGATTATATATGGGTCCTAAAGAATTAATTGAGCTCATATTTTTATAAGATATTTTTTACATGAGTTATTTATGGTGTTTAAAAATTTAGGACTTTCTTTTGAAATGAGACTTAAAGCTCACGCTTTTTTTGTTAAGCTTGATGGGTCTTCAACTTTTATTGTATTTATTTTGATAATAACAATTTATGTAAATAGGATTAATTAGAAATAGAATCATCTCCATAGATTAATATTTATTTTAATTATCTTATTTACTTTGACTAACAATATTCTTATAAATTTATTGAATTTAATATTTTATTAACCTTGATAAAATTAATATGAAGTGTAATGATTATTAATTCATAAAGTAACATTTCTTAATACAAGGAGAACTCTTATTTTTTTAAATATTATATATTAAAGTTTTTTTTTTTAAGAAGATTGAAAAATAAAAAGTCAAAGTATTTGATCCAAAAATGATATTTCATCCGAAAATGGTGGCCTGATTATTTTATCCATAAAGTGGCATACTTCATAAATTGTTTAATATATACTTAATGCTTACATGGCTTAATTGGAAAAAGGAACTTTGAATTTCAAAAGGCTAAAAGTTATACTTTTACCCGGAAATTGCCAGCACAAATTCTATTGCTACATGGTCATTAATGCATACATGCATATGCTAAAAATTGATAAAATGTTTTCTCTCTCCTAAATAAATTGGTTTACCTAAACTAAATGCATATGTCTGTAAGGGACCGTTCGGGAATGATTTTTTTTTAACTTAAAATTAAAATTTTAATAAATTTATAAGTTAAAATTTTAGTAGATTTATAAGTAAAAGTGTTCGATATCACTTTTACTTATAAGTCGGGAATTATAAATAATAGTTGTGGATGTGTTCGGCTAATAATGATTTATAAGTTAAATAAAATATAAATATTATTAAAATATCTTTTAGTAAGAGGAATGTTAAAAAAATAAAAGAGAGCATTTTTGTCATTTCATTATAATGTTAATAATTTTTCTTCACGTACTTTTTAACTAATTTACAATATTAAAAGTTAATTAACTAAAAGAACATAATATTACTTCTGAATTTTTAGAATTTATAAATTGATTAACTAAATAATCAAATGAAATTATTTTGGGAGAATAAATGTAAGAGTAGAATTTAACAAATTAACTAGAAAGACATTAGAATGAGACCTTTTTTTTTTCTTTTTTTTTGGTAAACAGAGGAGTAACATAAAGCAACACGGCTGTGATGCTTACCGCAGACGCATTGGATAATTTCTTCACCAGCATCAATACAAATTCATGATTATCATCCGTTGGCCGCTTTTTTCAGGCATCGGAGAGAGAAGCACGCCGGCACCAAACAAACGGTCGAACATCACCGACGTGAGAGCTAGGTATCTACCTTTTCTTCATTGGAGACGATCCGTAATCTTTTTTTGTAGTGTTCTTGATTCTTTTTTTTGGTTGAGTAAATGTTATTGATGCTGATCATGTAGATTTGCAGTGTTCTTGTTTTGTCAGGTTACCTGTATATCACTGTCATCTTTTATCATATAACCTGCAGATAATTCAAAGTTATTTATTTGAATGCTGCAGATTAATTACTCAAAATGCCTTCAATTAAAACTCAAATGTAGCAAAACGATAAAGGTGAATCATGATGGGAGGGGTGATCAGAGAAGATGGGGAGGATTTGGATCCTATTATCCTCAAGCAACTATTTTCACTAGTACCTTACGAAGGAATTATTCCTGTATGTCTCCTCAATTTGACAGTCATGGCAGGTGGCCTGTTTTGAATTTTCATTTTGGAGTCGAAATATACTTGATTTGACTGCTGCCAACGCTGGCTATGACCATTTTTGGCCAGATAATTTATATAGCACGTACCCTATTGGGTCTGGTTTTTATCCCTTCACAAGCAAGTTTGATTCTCTGGACAAATATATGCAAATGTCTAGAAATTTGTCCAGACTGTTGTGGCGTATGATGACTGGCAATGATGCTTATGGGCGTTCCTTGTAAGATTGGATATCGTCAGTTCGGGCACTTAGTATCCCTTATGATCTTCCAATTTCAGATATGCATCTTGTTTACGTTACGAAGAGGTAATAAATAAATTTAGAAAAAAAGAAAAGAAAAAGACGTAATAAACAATCCAAAAATTCGTAGTCTAAGTTGCTTCAAAGTAGGATAAATAAGTTTCCATATCTTGTTTTTAATCACCAAAATTATATGATTATGCATATGTGTTGCAGATTACCTGGTCTTGAGTGTCTATCACTACTAGGTGCAACTAGGATAACAGCTGAAGGCTTTGAAATGGCTGTCAAAAACTGGATACTCTTGAAAGTTGTACATTTTGGACTTGTTTCCTTTAGCGACGCGATAATGTCGTTAGCTTTCCTATATATGATCATTTTATCAAAGCGATTGGGAGAATTTGTCGAGAACTTGCAGTGCTGCATATTTACCAATCTGGTTTTATATTAAATCGTCACAATGTGTCTATTGATAGCCCAGAACTTGCTGGGTTGAAGAAACTTTTAGTTGAAATGCCCTACGTTTTCAAGGATGGTATCATAACCATGTTTCAACGTGTCACCAGCTGGAAGAAGTAGATGTTATTTGCGGGAGGTTTGTGCTGGATGAGTTTGATTGTGTTGAGGGGTGATGACAGTTTCTCCCGGCTACATTTGTTTATAGAAATTATATTTTGGATTAGATTATTAATCTTAATTTAATATTATTTTAGACTATTTTATCTCATGATAAGAGATTAATAATCTCTTAATGTTAAACTATTTATCTCATAAAATCATTTAATAGTTTAAAATGAGGGGATTATTAATTTTAAATTTTTCATGGATTATATAATGCTATATAAATAATCTTAGGAAAGATAAAAAAATAATTCAAATGACTATTTAAAAGACTATTAATCCCATAACATAGAATAACGTAGTCTGAAATAGTGTTAATATACAAATAGTCTAATTTTAAATACATTTTTTACAAATAAATGTAATCCTAAAGTATATCTCTTGATTTTTAGATTATTAATTTTTTTATCTAATGGAAGTTTTGACATGGTCAAGTTTTCAGTCAACCTCCTTTGACCTATATATCTCTTGCACTGTTTATGAGTTTTAAAAATGGAGAAGATGCATGAAAACTTAAAATTAATAAGTTATGATTTGTTTTATTTTAAACTTACATTGATTATTATCGCTCTTTCCATTCCTTTTTAGTTGATATTTTAGAAGAAAATATAGAAATTAAAAAATATAATTAATGATTTATATAATTGATCAAAATAGATATGAAATTTCAATTTTATTTTTCTAAAATTCATTGAAAATTTGAAAATAAATAAATAATATTTAATATAGATATAATACGATAAATTAAGCCATGGTCCAATGGGCTAAACCTGTAAGCTTTCCAGGCTCAATTCTACGCAAAAATTGTCAACGGTGCTAACTAATAATTATCAAGTTAAATTCAATAAGGAGTAGCACATTATTGGATCAAGCAATATAGAAACTTGTATAAATCACACATGCATCTGTTCACATTATTTATTTTAGCACTCAGTAACACACGCGATGTGTGTATAAATTATATAAAATAAAATAAAATATTTATAAAATTTAAAGGATTAAATAATTTTTTTATTAAAAATAATATAAAAAAAATAAAATAATAACATAGTTAAATTTGTAAGGGGTAAAAGAAAAAAAAAAGTGTGACAAAGTTACACTGAGAATTTTACCGTCATAGGATCATGTGCAACGATACAATGGATCATGGATTCTGATTTGTTACACTAAGTACATGTTATGAAAATAAAAAATGAAAAACCTTAATTTTTATGATACGGAGTAGTAGGGGTAGGTTTTTTAGGGTTTTTTAGCCAGTATAGGCGCTCACTTAATGATACTAATTGATAATTTATAAAAAAAAAATATAGCGTTCTAAATTAATCTATATGATAATGATATTTGTAAATATCTTATATATTTTAAGAAATTTTTGGATAGTTGATTTTGGCCCTCAGTTAGGTTTGATCAATTGATTTTATAAGTCAATGCTATATAAAAATGTCACTCATTTGTAAAATCTTAAAACAAAACTGTAATCATTTTTATACAATAAAAAATACATTCTCCATTGTTACTAAATATAAAAAAGTACTTCGAATTGTTATATTTAATATTTATACAATAAAATTTACATTTTCTTTTGTTACTAAATAGAAAAAGTATTTTCAATCACTATATTTAATATTTTAAAAGGTCATATTTTGAAATGTTCATACTAAAATATAATGACACTAAAGTTACAATTAAATCCGGCAAACAGGTCAGGTCGAGTCGAGTCAAACAAGATGGGTCAAGATAGTCTAAATTTTTTGAATCAAAAATAAGTTGTCCGCCCAACCCGTGGGCCAAATTTTTTTTTTTCTGAAAAAAAATAAATTGCTTCACTTCATTTTAAATGAAAGATTAAACTACAGATTGTATCACAAAATTATAGGAGTTTTTACTTTTGTATCATAATGTTTAAAACGTATTTAAATGTACCTTAAAAAAAAAATTACCAGACAAAATGGACCCTTCAAAATTATTTGCTAAATAAAATGAACCCCTACGTTCTTTTTGCTAAATAAAAATGCACCCTCAATTTTGGGTGTAAATTGTATTTTTTTAAGTAAAAAATAATTTTAGAACGCACTTTATGATGCAAACTTCAAAATTGCTACAATTTTGATGGGCAATATGTACTTTATATATATATATATATATATATAATACAATTGTATGTATATTTTTTAAAATTACATGCCAAATATATGCGTAAAATGTAGAATTTCACATATAATATTGAAAAAGACAACCAAAAATGTATTTTATAAAATTGACAATTATAAGTATAATACAAAAAAGAGTTCACATATGTAAGAGAAAAAGCTTTACGAGGGATTGGTGGTTTCTCAACCTTTTTGAACCAGGTCTAATGTTTAGATTTTTGATAAATATAAGCACGTAATAATTAAATATTATATTTATTTTTATTATTAAAAAGTAGGATATGGTATTAAAATTCGTGTCATACTCCACTTTTTAATAGCGTAGATGAATATAGTGTTTAATGTAATATTTGATTATTGTGTGTGTAAATTTGTCCTTTAGTGCACTGGTATAGTTCCAAATTACTCTTGGATATTAATTTTCTAATTATTTTGTGCAAAATTAAAGTATAATTTCATTTAAAATGTCAAAAAGAAAAAGTTATTCTTCTAAGGAGCAACTTAAATAAAAAAGTATATAGTCAAAGCTCTATTGATTTGATCAATATAATTTAACCAAAATTAAAATCATTCATAAGGCATAAAGCTACATATTTTACTAAATTACATTGCACAACATAATTTATACTTTCAATAATTTAACTAGTTACTACTTTACTAGCTAAAAACTTGAAGGATCCATAACTAACAACAATCTGTTTTTAAGATGCACTATTTTTGTTCTAAAATTAAAAATATAATTTAATTTTTGAGATCAAGTGACGACATATTATAATATATAAAAAGACATAGTATAATGTATAAAAAAAGTAAAGTTCAAGAATATACCTCCTTAAATGACATACCTAGCATACCCCATTTAACGACGGACCCCACGACGGTTTGATCCATCGCCATAAGTTCGTCCATTTCTATATGTTTGTTCGTCGTGATATGTTGTCCGTCGCTTAAAGTTTTAGCGACGAACGAACTTATGGCAACAGACCAAACTGTCGTCGAATTCATCGCTAAAAGAAGTATACTTTTTAAGGGGTATGTCCTTGAACCAAGTCATATATAAAAATATCTAAAAACATAATTTTTTTTTAATAACAACTTTACGTTCTAATATTTATGTGACTGCTAATTGAGTTTTAAGGTATAAGAAATTGCCAATGAGATTTTAGCGGTTAAGACTATGGCCTAGAAGCTCACGATTGTTGGATTCTTACGTGTGTTGTTTGAATTTATTAATTTCTTCTTACGTTGAGCCTTTATTTTCTTGCCTTACGAAATTCATTTATTTAATTTGTAAAACTAATCATAATAATTTTTTAGTTACTAGAACACTTATTAATAATGTATTTAAAAAAATATATATATACATTAGTTTAGGACTGAGATATTGGAGCCAACTAAAATGTTTGGAACGATAAGTTGGCTATAAACATAATACAAGTTCCACATAAATATAACATTCGCCTCTTTCTATTCCACCCCGAACTCGATTAATAAAAAGCTGCCCAATTTCTCACATTGCGGATCCCTGAATGGCGTTCAAGCCTGAAGAATTGTCCGGCAGCGAATCCGATGACGGCTTCGAAGAAGACATGCAAGCCCTAAAAAGGGCTTGCCTTATCACCGGAACAAAACCCTACCACCATCTTCATCCATCCACCGCCGCTACATCCAATTCCGACGGTGCCCCCTCCGCCGTTGAGTTGGGGGAGGAGGAGGAGGAGGAGGATGACCTTGAGTTGATTCGCAAGATGCAGCAAAGATTCTCCGGTGATGGTTTTGAAGTGCCCTTAAATTTGAAGCCAATTTGTTCGCTTCCGCCGGTATTGAACTCCGATGATGATGATGATTCTGATGATGATTTACAAATCCTCCAAGCCATTCAACGCCGGTTCTCAGATTACAATAGTGGTAAATTTTAAAAGTTAATTTTATTATAAACAACGTAAACAAATATAAATGAAATGCTGTGTAACTAGCTAAAAAGTACAAATAGTAATTAACATATTTGTTACTCTCAAAACTTAAATGAATTCATATTATGATGTCACAAATTGACTTAAAAAGTTAAAATGTATGAATTATCTAGAATACTCGTTATGCTTATTGAGAATAGCAGTTTAGGGTTTTGATTACATTTTTAAAATTTAAAACTGAGGGATTTAGCAGAGATTAGAATTTTTAATTTTGATTTCATTTGATTTGCAGTGCTTTGATTGTTTTCCGACATGAACTATTTCTTGGGACTTTCTAAAAGAAAAAGATAAGATCTTAATAACAAGCTTGTTGTCAATGGAACATTCCTGGTCCTGTGACCCTATTTGCTACACCAACTGAAATCCGGATGCATTAGTCCTATATTTCTGTACAAATTAACCAAACTAGTTGTAATGTGGGTTTGGCACTTTGGCTGTCCAGAAATTTTAAGGGCCTGAAATTAATCTCGAAAAAGTTTAGGGTTATCTTTTTAGTGGATATGGTAAAATGACCTAGATTTAAATTTAATAGGAATGGAATTGTTGAGTTGGAGGAACTTCTAAGTCTCCTTTCTCCATCCAGTGGAGGAGCCAATTTTTTTTTCCTAAAAGTGCGTTGTAAGTTTTATTTTGAGGGAATATTTTATTAGAATGAAAGCGTCCTACTTCCCTACCCTTACCTTCCACAATTTCACCTGAAATAAAACTCACAAAAACGCAGTAAGAGGATTTTAAAATTAAGTATATTACTCCCTCCTATCTACAAAAAGTCTCATTTGCCATTTTTTCCCCAAAAGGTCCCAAATAT
This sequence comes from Hedera helix, assembly GCA_947179155.2. Lineage (NCBI taxonomy): Eukaryota > Viridiplantae > Streptophyta > Magnoliopsida > Apiales > Araliaceae > Hedera > Hedera helix. Next base: position 37,413,668 of record OX359281.1, read on the forward strand.
ATTGATGAAAGTAACAGTACCATTATTATGCCATCACTACCTCATAAATTTAGTGGTAAATATAACAAAATGTTCCTTAAAGTTTGTAATTGTACAAATGAGACTCTTTTTTGGAACATAGGGAATATAATTTTTACACTATAATGGTTGTTTGTTAAAAATAAAGGGGTCAAATACTCAAACTTAAACACTATTAGTTACTCTGTTAGCCAAAGGTGACCTATTTTTAGAGTTCAAAACCCATTTTTATAGAAAAATTTAAAGAATTCTAAACCATTTCTTTTTTCAAATTTCCAAATTTGAGGGGTTCTACTTGATCACCTTCGAGGACATTTAGATCAACCCCAACCTCTATCCTACTTTAGTTGCTATCCTTTCCTTTTTTGTGATATCCCAAAAGCTTCTCTAGTTTTTGTTCTATATTCGTTTTGATATTTGTCCTTTGTGTTATATTCTCATTAGCCGGGATGGGATCCAAGGAAAGGTTATTTGGAACATTTATCAACTTCTACACAATATTTTCACTAAACTTAAGTGGGATTGAGGGAGTCATTAGTTTTGATGTCACTTTTGTTTGCTTGTGAAGAAGTTTTAGAAAAAATGAACTACTTACAAGTGTGTGTGTTGAATTTAAAAGTGGTTACTTGTTTATTTTTCTTTTAGTAGCGAAATGATATTGATTTAGGACAATATGGAGGAAGAAAAAAGAGATTGAAAGAAGACAATTAGGTTAAAAAGTCGCAAGCAATAATGTTAGTTATTCAATATCAGTAATAATGAGATTTCATCAATTTATATAGAAAATCTAATACTTTGAGGCTAAGTAAAATCCTTGATAATCTAATTTAAAAAGGAAACAAATCTCTAATAAGAATCTACCACTATAAAAAAAGCTCTAAATATTCTACTAATATAATCACACACGCATTTCCTAATATTGTCTACTAATTAAACGAATTACGTTGAAATCATTCATAAATAATAAACCAATAATATTAATTTTTTTTTGCTTTCATCCTCATCATTCTCCTCTCCTTTGAAAAAAACTCGACCTCGAGTTTTGAAGTATGAGAGAATCCATAAGCCATGAATTGGACTCCAAGCATGCAAGAACATTTGATCATTCTTTAGACATTTTGATAACTACAGAACAATAAGGATAGAACTTTCTTATATTGCATCTTGTTAGAGCTCTCGTTAATGAAATCAATGACTGGATCATCGATTTCTTCGCATAGAATATCAAGTTACTTTAGGAAGACATCATCAACTTTTTTGCTCGATCTCGGTATCACTCTTTGTATCCTCAACTTCAACTTTATTTTCTTGTGATTTGGCAGTGATCTCATTGAAGTGTTGAAATTTCATGTCTCTTTTCTACATCTTGTGGAACGTTCTCCTTTGGCAGGGATGGAATTAATTTGATAGTATAACTTCCATATTTAAAAGAGTAAATGTCACCTTCACAATTCACATCTAGATGTTCAATCCAAGGTTGACCATGTAGAATATGCACAACATTCATGGGTAGAACACCATATATTTTCAGAATATATGAACATTTTGATTGGAACCAAGCATCTTTCTACAACACAAAAAGAAGTATAACCTAGCCAAGGATTGTGTAAGGTTGAGGATACGGTTCAACAAGAAGTTTTAATCTTTCACTTGTATGTGGAGAAACAACACTAATAGATCATTCCTCTTCAATGATAATTTTGCATACTCTTTTCCCATAATGAAGAAAAGTACGAAACGTAGTGTCACACTTTGAAGAATCATCTTTGTGAAGCTTTGGGATATCCAACTCCATGCATCCTCTTATTATCAAAGCAACTCAGCAACTGATCAGATGAAAGTTGCAACAAATAGCGTGTCTTGTACCTTTTGTTTTTTTATACTTCTTATTTTTCTGACACAGCAACATTGGTTCACATTTTTTCCAGATGAACAGTAATTCGTTTTTTCTTCATAAAAATCTAATATGACTAGCGCTATTCTGTTGATGAACAGTACCGTAGCGGGTACTGTTGCAACGCATGTGTTTTTTTTAATGCCTGAATCTGGAAGTTTGGGGCTGTTTTGGGTCGGCTGAAAATTATATGGTTTCCTAAGATTGATTTTATTTTTAGTAGACTAAGGGATTGTTTGGGTCGATATTTTTGTGACAAAAAGAAATCTGGGATGTGGCTGGATTTTTTGTTTTTATTTCTGTTTTACTGGCAGCAGCTGGACTATTTGGACAGCGGACTGTTTTTTTTTAGGAATGATAAATTGGGACAAATTTTTGACTACGTTGTTGTCTCAGTTTTTGGGCAGATTTGATACTATGTTGTCGTCTTGAATATTTTCGTCGACACTTTAGCGAACTTTGACAAAAAATGGAAGAAGCCAAAAAATTAGGTAGGAAGAAAATAGGTTAATCACCAACATGGCTATGATACCAAATAATGTTGGACAAGATAGAGGATGGAATAAAAGAGATTAAAAGAAGATAATTGGCTAAAAAGCCACAAGCACAAGGTTTAAATTTCAATAATATCAATTATACAGTATCAATAATAATAGATTGGATCAACTTATTTAGAAAACCTAATACTTGGAGGCTAAGTAAAATTCTAGGTAATCTAATTTAAAAATGAGACAAATCTCTAATAATAACCTACTACTACAGAAAAAGCTCTATAATATTCTACTGATATAATTATATATGTATAAATATCGTAATATTGTCTACTAAGTAAACTAATTACATTGAAATCATTTATAAGTAATAATATATAATAATAAACCAATAATATTAAATTTCTTTTACTTCCATCCTCATCAAATATTGATTTAGATCTAACATGGTGTGTTGGCAGTTGCAATGCTTTATTTTGATTTGTGCAGCCTGGTGTGGGGGAAGAGGTATTTGTTTTGTACAAAGAATTTATTTAGGATACAGACCGTAGTTGTCATTTGTCTTCTATATGCTTTTGTAAGCTTGGCAAAAGCATATAGAAAGTGGCACTTTTTGCTTTTTGTCAGTGTGGCACATGATATAAAGAGATTATGCAATATGATCAATGAAATTATATATAATCCATAGCATCTGATTGTATAAAATCTGTAGTAAAAAGTGTGAATTCATAAGCATTTAAAACACTTCCAGTCAGAAAGTTTGAGGTCTTACTACTCCTACCCTATCCAATTATTTGTAGGCTAGAGCAAAGTTGGTTCATATTTACAATAAGAAATTTGACCAAGGAAATTGTGATGGTTCAATCTGTTTCGACCCAAAGTATTAAAAAATAATCTAGTTAATGTGTTACGCTACTCATCGGAATTAGGGAAAAAAATGCTAGGTTACACAATATTAGCTTTGACATCAAAATAGCTTTGGAATTATATGTTAACACAGTTGCAATACTTTTATCTCTCACTAAGCTCTCTATAAATGTTTACACAAGCTTTTGTTGACTTCTATTGACACAAAAATCTCTGTAGCTATCTTGACGATTACTAATCTGTTTCTCAAACTAATTCAGATAGCCTGAGAAAGAGCACGGAGGATTGTTTGCATAAACCACAGGTTGGTTCCATTAATATAGATTCGGGAAAGGAAACTTCCAATAATTTGTATATAGGCAGAATTAATATTGGCGAAGGATTTCCAGATTGTGTAGATGTAAGCACCAGCAGGCATGTCAGTAACGATGCTCCCAGGAACCAACCTTCTGGCTTCCCAAAATCTGCACAGGCATTTCTTGATGCCATTAAAAATAACAGATCCTGTCAGAAATATCTGCGAAGTAAGTTGATGCAAATTGAAGCAAGAATTGAAGAGAATTCAAAACTGAACAAAAGTGTTAAAGCTCTGAAAGACTTACAGGTTTGCTGTAGGAGAAGAACTGGGCAAGCATTGTCTCAGAAAAAGGATGACCGCGTTCAGTTGATTTCAGTGCCCAAGCTGAGGGCTAATGCAAAGGTCAGTCTTTCAGTCAATGTTTCATATTGATGTTTTGAATTTTAATCATGGTGTTTTCTGTCATGGTCTTCCATAATTATGCTCAACTCATTGTATCTTATTTTAAATCGTATGCAAAAATGTATTAAGCCTCCTTTATCCAATTATTTTTCATAACTCAAATTGCTTTGGTGTTGGTATATAATATTTGGTTTGAGTCAGTTGTTTTCAAAATTTAGATGTTTCTTTGTTTAATAGTTGTTAGATCTAAGATCAAATAATAGGCACAATTGCACAGAAAATAGATGAAAAATATAAAAGTAAGAACATACAATATACCTAGGTTCACCAAATTGTGGCTAATCCTGCTTGGTTGATGTATTCATTTGATGCCTCATATATTCTACAATAATCTACACACCAAACAATATTTTTATTGCAAGTAGAAAACCTTAGCTGTTGTAATTCAATTCCATGATACCCTTGGCTATCCTGTCGTAGTGGCCATTGATGGAGCCCATTCAAGTATGAGCCAACCCCAATAATAACCTTTAGATTTTAATATTTACCAACTTCATGTTGACCATCAGAGTACACATCTTTGTTTTCAGGTGAAGAAGAAAAAAAATAATGCTATGTATTATGGCCCTGCCGAGAATTCTCATGTGCCTAACTACAGAATGGTACTAAAAAAATTTCCAGTCTCATTGAGTCGAGAAAAGTGGACAGAAGAAGAAGATGAAAACATTGTGAAGGGTATTAAACAACAATTTCAAGACATGTTGCTTCAAAAGACCTATCAAAAAGAAGAATTGTTGCATCAAAAGTCGGTTGATCTATTAAGGTACTTTCTTTCACATTCTATAATTATATGAATGACTTACTCATAGCAGTCACAAGTAATGCTTTTCGTGTATTTTAGTATGACTTTTATATGTGTTCATGTTCGTTATCTTGCACAGGGCTGATAAATTGTAGGTGATATAGGATTTTATTTGTTTTGACATTTCTCTCACAAAATTCTTAAATAATTGCTTGTCGACCTATATTTATTTATTTTATACAGAAGAATAAATTTTATTAAATAGAAGAGGGACTACTGTTGGAGGACAAGTTGTTGGGAAAGAAATAGAAGTGCGAGAATAAGAAAAAACTAACGAAGCACAACTTGCCAATATCTATGAACATCTGGAATTAAAACACCTTTAAAAGCTTCCACAGCTGAAGCCCATGGTATCTCTAGATATTATGAAATTCTGTCCCTAAAAATAGGTAGTGAGAGATGGATATCATTGAAAATTCTAGCATTCATTTGCCCAACTCACTTCCAAAGAATCTTGACATCTCTATGTCTCCAAATCCCAAAAATCTTACCTGAAGCAAACTATCTATGAAGTAAGGGGGCATCCAAAAATCTTATTTGAAGCAAACTCCCTATAAAACTCAATTTATTAGATAAGAAAGCATATTAGCTTTGGTTTAATCTTAAAGTAGTCAAATAAGCATAAAAAACTTTAATATTCAAATTATAGATTGAAGACTTTAAACTAAATGCTTAATTAACATCCAATATTATCTAAGTAATAATTATAAAGCAACAAGAGAAAAGAAAATTACCGCCAACTATACCAGTGAATTTCTAAGACCCAAATTACAAAGTGGAGTGCAAAAGTCAACTCCAAATTATTTATGTATGTCTTCAATCCATGAGAGAAATGACATTCAGAAAAAAAGAAGGTGTTGATGAAGTCCTTAAAGAAGATAAAACACCCTAAAAGGCATTTCATTGCTTGTTGTATACTTGTATAGAGCTAGCGAACTTCTACCGTGAAAAAAACTTTAATGTGTTGTTCCAACTTGAACATGTCCTTTGATTTAAACCAAATCGTAAACCATATGTATTGTAAGGTACTGTGCGTCCTATCATATACAACTCTATTTAATATACACTAATGATATCATATCGAATTGTCCTGTATCATATTGTATTGTTCAAGACGTATAGCGCATTAGTAATATATTTTTTTTACTATGCTGTTAAAAAATATAATACACAACAACACATTAAGATACAATGCTAAATAGAAAACAAAGAAAAAAAAAGAGAGGGATAAGAGAAATGAAAAAGTTCATAAATATTAAACTAAAAATATAAAAACACAAAAATAATAATAACAATAATGATAATAAACATCAAAAGGTGTTCCACCCTACTCAGATTCTTATATACGGATTACCATCCCCATTGACTCTTATGATAGGCCATGTTATCATTCTCAGTTGTATTATGCTTTTGCAAACCTCTTTGTAGATCTCTCTCCCAGATATTCTTGGTCTCCTACTCCTTTATCTTCTTCCTAATACAAAATTCCTCTTCTCATCAGTGCGTTTACAGGCTGACGCTGGATATGACCAAGCCGTCTCAACTAATGCTCACTCATCCTCTTCTCAACCGGTGTCGCCCCAACCTTCTTTCGAATGTACTGGTTTCTAATTCAACCTTGTATGCCTACACATCCACCTTAACATTCTCATCTCAACTCCCATTTTATGTAGATGTTGCTTTTTGGTCGCTCAATATTTGGTTCCATTTAGCATTGGTGGTCTTATCTTCGTCGTATAAAACTTCTTCAACTTGACTTGGATTTTACGATTTGCGTAACAACCCCAGTGCACCACGCCACTTTAGCCATCCTGCTCTAATCTTGTGGCTTATATCGCAAGCAATATCTCTCTCCTTGTGCAATTTTAAGTCAAGGTATTTAAATCCATCCTTCTTGGGCACTGCCTGTCTAATCATATTCATAATACGTGCACATATTCTTCTTACATTACTAGACTCACACTCCATTCATTCTGTGACATTTGTCTTTTGTCTTACTATGATCTCTAGACTTTTTAACTTCTTAGTTACTCCTTAACTCCAACTTAGCATTAACGAATTTGCTAGTCTCTCATCAATCAGCACAATATCGTTAGTAAACATAGTCCATAGCATTTCATTCTAAATGTCTTTTCTTAGTTCATTCATAACCTAGGAATAAAGAATAAGGATTATTGGTGTTTGTTGATGTAATACTATTGTGATTGGAGAATCACTTGGTGTGCCATTACAAGTCTTCATGCAAGTGATCACACCATTTAAAACGTCCTTAATCATAGCAACATAAACACTCTTTTCTTCTCAAGGACCCACTAAAGGACCCTCCTTAGAAACCCATTATATGATTGCTCTGGATCGATGAACACTATATGTAAACCATTTTCTATAAACCTTTCCATCAACTGTCTAATTAGGAAGATAGCCTTCATAGTAGGTCTTCGGGTTATAAACTCAAATTGATTAACTTATACTTTAGTCCCTGTTCTTGACCGTTTTCCAATTACTCTCTCCCACAAGTTTAACAATTATCGGATACTAATGTACTCTTCCTCCAAATTAATAATTTTCTTAACTGAGGGATTTTGGGATGCCAAGGTTACACGTAGTTTGATGTTTTTCGGGTTGTTGTAATACTGTTGGGAACAAATTACATTAATTTTCATAACAGAAGGATTTTGGGATGCCAAGGTTACACGTAGTTTGTTGTTTTTCTGGTGGTTGTAATACTATTGGGAACAAATTACATAATTTTTAGGGAAGGTGGATGGAAAGACTTGAACCCTAGCCAATGCTAGGGTGGATTCTCCCACTAACCACTAGACCAAACCTTGGTCGGGGTATGTACAATAAATGGCCATAAATTACCATAATAACATGATGTCTTCCATGACCAACCCCAATTCTAGCTGTTGAACCTATTCCCTTTCCTTAAATTTTAACATCACAACGGTTGAAGAAAGTTGATGCAGGATAGAGAAGAAGAAGACTAAAAACTTGGTTAGAATGTTCTAACAGGTTTTGGAAGCCCATGGATGAGGCCTATAAATTAGAATTGCATTTTAGTTAGGAGTCATTTTAATTAATTGTAGTTACCTTATTTAAGTTGTAGTTATCTTTTAGAGTCAAAATTAGATTAAGATACTTGTTTAGGAGTACTATAAATATGGTTGTAAACTTAGTATTTGATATACATTGAAATATTGAATTGTGTAATTCTCTTCGTGAGACGGTTCCCCATTAAAAGCTTTCTAAATTGTGGTTCTCACTGATTCCAACTTAGTTATATAAAATTCTTTCATAAAATGGTTTTTGTTTTTGATATGCATTTCTTAAGAGATATATTTTATTTTGGGTAAGTAACATGTGCTAAGTTGACAGTGATGATGCAGAGGGAATTTCTGGAATTTCAAATGATTTTGATAGCATTATTGAATCAATTGGTGACCTTGATATTACCGATGAGAACATGAGAGTATTTCTGCCCAAGGTTAACTGGGAGCAGGTAGCTTCCATGTACGTCATGGGTCGATCTGACGCAGAATGTGAAGCAAGGTAACAAATTCTATCTTGGGAAGAAGATTTAAGAAGAAAATCACATAGTTTGACATATTTAGGATGACTTTTTTTCAAGTAGTATATTTAAATGTTATCTTTAGTGCTAAGACCATGGGAATGTGATTATGGAATCTGTGTTGTCCAAGTTACTTTATTTATGTCTTTTTAGCTAATCTATTTGGTAAATTCTTGCAGGTGGTTGAACTGGAAAGACCCCTTGATCAATAAAGAATCATGGACAAAATTTGAAGAAAAGAATCTTTTACATGTTGTCCAACAAAAGGGGATCAGTAACTGGATTGATATCGCGGTATCATTGGGAACAAACAGGACCCCATTTCAGTGTTTGGCACATTATCAAAGGAGTCTTAATCCTTCAATACTGAAAAGGGAGTGGACGGAGGACGAGGATGATAAACTTCGCACAGCTGTTGAAACTTATGGTGATTGTGACTGGCAGCTTGTTGCGGCTGCAATGGAAGGACGGACAGGTACCCAGTGCTCTAATAGGTCAGTTAACATTTGAAATGATTTTTGGATTTAAAATATAATATAGAGAAGTAGCTAACTTATACAATACATTGTGGGAAACAGCCCCCAAGTTCTCCAGACTTGATGTATATCTACAACATCTGTATTATACTATTATGTGAGGTGGAGGACTTCAGTTTTAGTTGTGTTAAAAATCTTAGATGTAACAATTACATAATATTTTTGCATGGATTTTTATATATAATTAATGTATTAATGAAACCTGGTTGGAATTATGAAACACGTTTTATGAATCAGACAGAACTTTCATACTAGGCCATTTTGTCCCCCCCCCCCCCCCCCCCCTCTCTCTCTCTCTCTCTCTATATATATATATATATATATATAATCATCAAAGAAAAAAGAGCTTATGTTATTACTGCATAAATAGAAGCATATGCTCAAAAGCTTCACTTTTTAATTATTCGACTCTTTATGGCTTGTTTACATTAATTAGTTTATGACGTGCCATTGTGTGCTCACTTACTGCACAGATGGAAAAAATCACTGAATCCAATGAGGAAAAAGGTTGGAGAATGGACTTCAGATGAAGACAAACATTTGAAAGTAGCTGTGATGTTTTTTGGGGCAAAAAACTGGAGAAATATAGCTCAATTTGTATCTGGACGGACTAAGGAGCAGTGTAGAGAAAGGTATGTAAGTTTTAAACCTATTTCTTTTTTGGTGATTCAGTTATTTTTATTCAACGGTAGGGTTTGTTTGGGTGACAGATGGAAAAACTGCTTGGATCCTTCTCTCAAGTGGGGTAAATGGTCTGAAGATGAAGATTCAAGGTTGAAAGCAGCAATTGCAGAACATGGACATCGCTGGAGTATGGTTGCTGCATGTGTACCTCCACGTACTGATAGCCAGTGCCTGAGGTATGTAGTTGTGGAGATCACTTTCAGATAGGAATTGTGTTGTCCATATAAATCCTTTGAGATTTTTAATACGTGCATTCACTTGTGTATAAACAGGAGATGGAGGTTGTTATTTCCTAATGAAGTTCCTTTGTACCAAGCAGCTAGAAAGATACGAAGGGCCGCTCTAATATCAAACTTTGTAGATCGGGAATCGAGAAGACCTGCCCTTGGACCTAATGATTTTGTCCCATTAAAAATGATTTATCTTCCTGAAACTGAATATATAGATTCTCCTAGAAAGAGGAAATCAAGGTTTGCTGTTCAAACACTTATTCTAGGTTTTCCTTTTTTACTGCATTTTCTGTATTAATTTTGTTATGTCCTGAATGTAATACAGAGTTCGAATGATACTTTGTATAGGTATGTTTGTCTTCTTGCCTTTCCATAATCTAATAATTTCGAAAGACAGGGCTCTACTTTTTCGAGAGTTTTCCTAGAATTACGTCTTTAAGCAAAGTGTGCCCTAAATGTAGATTATGAACCACTTTTTCTGTTTGTAGGATTTCTCACCCTCAATCCATTATTCTGTAATCCTATCTCTAATGAAATCTTTTTTATTTAATCTATAAAGAAATGTATTTGCATTACTTAACAGCTTGACTTTAAGTTCTTTCATGAACTTTCAGTTGTAGCTGTTTTGGTTTAGAGGAATTCTCATCCTCAGCCTTTTTTAGTTTGTAATCCACTTTTTCGTAACAAAATTTTCTAATTTTATCGAAAGTAGAAATATTTGCATTACATGTGTGCTTGACGTATAGTCCGTAAATGAACTCTCAGTTATGTTGCCAAAATCAGATCCAAGAGGCGCAGAAAGGAATATCAAATTCGTCCTGAGGGAGCTTTGAGGTTAAATGATGGCAGTGAGGTTATCAACTTCAGCGGTGATGATGGCATTTCAAGGAAGAAACGAGGGAGAAAAGTATGTTTGAATGACAAATTCTCCTCAAAACGCGATCTTGTACCACCTGCTCCTGATACAATGCTGTTAACGATAACCAATGCGGAAGAACTGAGAGCTGATGGTGGGGATATTGCTATGAAGAAGAAAGCTTCAGGGAGACGAAAAAAGAGGTATTCATGGTGGACGGTATAAACTAGTTTCTCTATTGCTTACTGCATTTTGAAGTAGCTTAATAAAATCATCCTACATATAAAAGTGTCAATTACCATATGGGTTTAACTTTCACATATCCTAAATACCCCTATAAACTTCACCTAATAGCCTACTTATAAAGAGTTTATATATTTGATTTTAGCCTTGTGGCAACTTTGAGATTATTGAATGGATATCCTTGTTATTGAACAAGAGTTGAAATTCTATTTGGGACTCTTCTTTTTTATTCATTCTAATCAGAATTTATTTCCACCCCAAATGCACAAGCTGGAAAAAATACCTTGTACTTTTAGTTTATATCTATGAATATGTTCATATGAAAGATGCATTTATTTATTCATTGGTCACTATTCAATTTTCTTATGAAAAAATTGATTAGTTGATTACTTATGAAACAATTAGCCTGACTTCTGAATTATATACCATAGCTTTAGTTTAAAACGGTTTCTCTGCAACTGCATCGAAGGACACAGTGTCACGAAGTCTGTAATTGATGTTCTTAAGCTCATTATATAACACAATATTATATTCTTATTTGAATATTTAATATTCTATCAATAATAATTATGTTAATTGACAGTTAAATTGTTGTTAATTGACAGTTAAATTCTTTTACTATTAGTTATGCCTATCACGTGCAACTCACCTGAACTTCAACTAGTCCTAAAAGAGCGGGAAATTATCAGTCATTTCTAATTATGTGCAAGCTGACATGAAATAATCAGGTCTTATAGAATAATCCTTTAGTAGAAAGTTGTACCGATTGTTAAATTCATCAGCTAAAATTTTTGGACCTTTGTGATTGAGTTCTCATTTGTACTTTTATCAAGGGTTTTTTTTTTCTCAATATGCAGAGGCTGGCCAAAATCTGATGAAGCAGACGCAACTTCTAGGCATGTTGCCGTTCCTGTGAAAAAGATAACTAGGAGACCAAGGTCATGGGAAAATGAAGGTTCTGATCCAACAAATCAGAAAGTTGGGGACCTGGGCAGGGACAAAGCTACAAAGAATAGAAATGCTTCTAAACTACCCTCGAGAAAGAATAGATGCACTAAACAACTTCATGAAGTTCAACTGAATACAGTTTCTGATGAGGTAGAGGCCTTTGGTGGAGAAGGTACCATTTCAACCAGAAAAAATAGGAAGATTAACTCGCATTCAAAGAAGATTAAAGGTGATCCAATGCACAGTCATTCGTCAGCATTCCCGCCAGTTGACAGGAATGATACATCAACCAATACAAGTCCAGAAAGGACAGAAAATGGTGATATTGTTGAAGCCTTTGAAGGGGACAACTATGATGCAAGATCTCCTAGGTGCTCAACACCTGATATTTCGGATAGTTGGAACTCAAAGATATTTAGCGTTTGCGGACAAAATAAGTTTATAGGGGTAAGGTCTAGACGTAAAACTTGTTCTTCGTCTAGACGTAAAACTTGTTCTAATCAGACAAATACAGAAAATGGGGATGACTTGACTCTTGCTTCCTTTGTAAAACAATCAAGGAAATCCCAGAAATCTGCATCATCTTCTGTAAATGTTTCAGAGCTACTCAGTAAGTGTGGAAATAGTACCAAAATGTCAGATGGCTACCAAAATATTGTGTTACAGTCAAGGTGTTTAACATCTGAAATTGGGATAATTGAGAATTCAAGTGCATCTGTTGCTGGCGCACACAAAGGGCGCAAGAGGTTACTAATTAGATCGAAAATCTGTTCTGATCAGATGTCTGGAGCAGAAGATGAGGATGACATGACTCTTGCTTCCTACTGTAGCAGATTGAAAAAGAGAAAGCTTGAAGTTGCCAAAAATTGTGAGGATGTTCAGTCTTGAAGACATGAAGCATTTTGTTGATTTCTGAGAGAACATCTACTGAATGATTGAAACGGAAGGATACAGCCAAGCTCACTAGGAGATATCAACTCATTTGTGAGTAATTTTCATTCATGATAATACATGACAATTTTAATGAGTTCTTATTTACTGTATTGTTGCTCTTCTTGTAGGGTTGTCTTTTGATAAGCTGGCCGTGAAGCTGAAAGTTCTTTGTGCCTTTTGTTTATAATCTAGCATTCTTCTACACTGTATAAAAGATACCTAGCAATCTTCAGAGGATAGCCAAGTAGTGGACTTCTCAGTCCAAGTATATGAAGACAAATTTATATTGATATTAAATGTCAAACTTATATGGGATAGGAAGGATTTAAGAATGAACCCACACATTATTATTATGTCTTATCACGTTAGTTGCAATTCAATTTTTTCATGAGATTTGTCTATTTATATATCATTTTCCTATATTTTATTATGGTGTCTTACTCCTAGAGAATGCTGTCTTATTTTTATTGCATTCTTTAATTCAAAATATATAGGGTTAGGGATGTCAATGGACCAGATTATGTTCGATATTATATCCTTGCCGATACATATAGTTGGATTCTAGTCCCTAGATATACAAATATCCTTCCTGATCCATATAGTTGGATTCTTGTCCCTAGATATACAATTGGATAACTGGATACAGATTATATATATCAATCTGATCCGAAATGAATCTAGTTCGAAAGTTACAAAGTATAAAAATTCAATAAAACAGTTGAGCTGCTGGTGATGTACAGAGTGTAGAGTCCATGAATGAAGCTGTGTCCTTCAATGTACTTCTCTTTGTCCTCCCCGCCGTAGCTATACCCTATATATTCTCTTTTCTAACAAAATCCTTTTATTTGCAAAATCTTGCTACAAAGTTCTATGGTGGCTACAAATAAATTTGGTTGGATTTTATTAAACTCGTCTCCGTATGATTTTGACTTCAAATGTAATGGAACTTGATTATATAATTGTCGCAGCTTATAACTTGGAACTTATTTTGAAAAATATGCTGAAAAAGTAGTGCTTGTTTTGGCTTTATTATAATAAGCTGTAATACCGTTGTAATATACAAGTTCTGCATCAAAACACGTAGAATGTATTGTATTGTGCATATAGTATCAAGAGGATCAATATTGTAACCTTTTAAGTGAACATGTAGTCCTCTAAAATGATCTAATAGTTCTTGAGACAGTAAATTTGAAGCTTGAAAGCGGACTTGATATGCCGGGTCATTAAAGTTGGTATCAAAGGGTGTGTCCTCTTTTGGTATCGTGGACTGTGATGTGATTTGACTTGCCTTGATGAGAACGTAAATGATTTAAGTGGGGAAAATTATAATATTTTAGTTCCACATTAAAATATGTGGAATATATTGTAAGAAATTGATATTTATATAAGTTAATTTGATATTCTTCTAAATGAGTTTTATTTAATCTTGAGAAAATATTAAATTAACTTATAAAAATATCAATTTTTATATTATATTGTATATAGAACTTAAAATTACTGTCTAAAATACTAATAATATGACTTTTTAAATCGGCCTACGGTGAAACATCAAAGATGACCCATGATACTCTTGGAACAATAAAATTGAGACTCAATTTGGATCAACTGATTACATATGGTATCAACATAGTGGTGGTACTTAAAGAATCACTAGCGATATATCTATTGTATAAATTCAAAATTTACAATTCAAGTTTGAAAATTAATAGATCAAGTAATTTAAAAAAAAGAGAAGATAACTCCCAACAAATATCTACTACGTTAGTCAATATTATAGAATATTTTACTTAATTTATTCTAAATATAATTACATAAATAATTAAATATATATGTCTAAACAACAATATCAAATAATCAACTTCTTAGTTTTCTTGATTTACTCTTTTGCATTATTTACCCGACATTGAAAAAATCTCGTACACAATTTATTTATTTATTTATACCTACAAGTGCATTTGAGATATCAATTCTATGATCACAATATTGACATTAGCAAGAACTTTAATGTAGCATGGGGTTATAATTTGTCCTATGTAATGAGAGAATATATATAATTTTATTCTCTTTCCTTTTGTTGTTTTATAATATTCATGAACATAAAATTGAATTGTATAATAATAACGAAAGTACAGTAAAATTAGAATTTAAAATTTTATAAATTATAACCAAGAAATTAGTTTCTACAGGTACGTGTTCTACTTTAATTCCTTCGGGTTCTCATTGAATTTCACTGATTAGATTTATTTGATCGTTGTTAGTCATCCAAGTGTTTGGCCTCAAGAGGTGATCTACCAAGAAAGAATAAAAATTCAAGAAGTGAGTGACGACAAATTCTAGTTTTCTCTATTTTTTAATTTCTTAGATATAGAGAACTTGTGAGTACTATCCCAAAACTTATGGAAGTGTATGTAATTCCAATTCATAATAAAACTACATTTATTTATAGATATAGTCAACCCTCCTAACACTTTTAGGAATAATTTTTAATTAAACTCCTAATCTTATTACGAACTTATATGAGAGTACTCTTATCAATTAATTCTGAAACTATTTAGGAACTAAATAATAATAATAATAATAAAACTTATCTTATTAATTTATAATTAGTATTTTTAAAATACTAAATACTAAATACTAAATACTTTAATTTAATTTATCACCATAGTATAAATTAAATATACTTAATCTATTATTACGATTATGTCATTTGTTCTCCATATTAAACCTATTGTAGAATTAACCAATTAGAACAATTTTAATATTATTTAAATAAATTAATTAAAATATTTAATTCATTTAAATAAATAATATTTATTCCACAATAAGGGTAAGCCCCTTAGCGATCAACGACTTTTCAGATAATATAGATTTTAACATTTAATCATAAAAAAAATATTTCAGTGAATAGTTACTGTACAATTCAATCCTTCATACAATGTTCCAATCAAATATAAGACATAAATTTACTGTCAAATCTTATTTTATTTGATCATATACATTTGTATTCTCAAAATGCATAACTCTATTTAATATAAATTATAAACATCTTTCTAATTTACATTATGTCTTGGCCAAAGACTACTGAGTTGTTATTTATCGAATTGCATAGAACATTTTATCATTTTATTAGAAGTAGTAGATTATTTGTTAATCATTCACCTATCTACATATACAACTTATTATACCAAAGCATACCCTTTGATATACCTTAAAAGTCTTAAAAATATATTAAAGTATAATTCATCATATACAAGATACTATGACGACCTCAAGTCCAAGTATCACTTGTATTACTATCACATTAGAAATTTTTATTGACAGGCGAGTAAAACTCCATTAAGTATTTCTTTAGCGAGTTATGTTTAGTGAACTTATTCTCTAATAAACACCTACATACTTACTTTAATGTCTCTACACAAATGATTATAAGATCAATCACACTTTTCATAAGAGTAAGCATAGTATGTACTAATCTATCCGGATTTACTAATCTTCTTTTTAGTGATCTTACGATTAAGAACAATTTTATTTTTTAACTATCTTCAATTTAGATCTCATTAACATGATCATCATCACGATTCTAAAAATATTGCTAAAAAATTATAAGTTTATCACAAATAATATTATCAATTAAATATGAATAAAAAAAATATATTTGTATAAATAAACTTTTATTAATAAACAAATAAAATTAAAAAGTATATGATATATTATATCAAATATGATTAGCTTGTGTGCATACTACTTTCAATCTCCCACTTGCACTAAAGTCAATCGTCTTGGTATCTAATACCCATATTCTCTAAGCGATTATTAAACTACTGTTGAGTTATCACTTTAGTAAATAGATCTGCGATGTTGTCTTGAGAGTCCACTTGCTATACGGAAATGTCTCATCTTTCAATGATTTCTCTAATCAAATGAAATCGCCGCAATACGTGTTTGAATTTTTGATGAAACCTGAGTTCTTTGACTTGTGCAATAACTCGTGTTGTTACAAAATAAAGGCACTGAACCTTGAATGCTAGGAACCACCCCGAGTTCGGTTATGAACTTTTTTTTTATTATCCAAATAGCCTCATTTGTAGCTTCACATGCAGCTATGTACTCTGTCGTTGTCACTGAATCAACAACCGTTTGCTGTTTGGAACTTTTTCAACTTACTGCGCTATCGTTTAAGATAAATACATAATCCGAAACGGATTTACTGTCATCTTGGTCAGTTTGAAAACTTAGTCTGTATAGTCATCTAGTTTTAAATCAGACCCACCGTAGACAAGAAATACATCATTAGTTCTTCTTAAGTACTTTAAGATATTTTTTCCTGCCTTCCAATGTTTTGCTCCAGTATTAGAATGATATCTACTTGTTACAATAAGTGCATAAGCAACATCAGATCTAGTACATATTATCCCGTATATGATAGATCCTATTGTCGAAGCATAGAGAATCTTATCGATACGGTATCTCTTTCCAGGTGTCTTTTAAGGCCTGTTTCTCGGAGAGAGATATTCCATGACCCATCATCCTATTGCCTTATTACGGTCTGATTGTGCCGCCGGAGTATTTAAAAGATTTGCAGATTCAAAGAGAGAATTACATGGCGATGATTTCAAATTCGAATTTGTATTCTTTTCCAAAATTTGAAATTCCCCTAACCTTGTGCGAGGAGTGTAGGAATGCGAACACGCAAGGGAATCCTGTGACCTTTCACTGCTTTGTAAACGACGCCGATAGCATTTCGGTCGTCGGCGAGACCTATTAGTCGGCCCTTATATAATTCCAAGTAATTGTTGTTCACAGAATCGCTGTTGACCCTGGTTTTGTAATTTGTTGGTTTCTTTTGTATAGGAATTAAAGCCATGGGGAAGAGGGTGATCTGCCGGGGTGTGGTATATGGGAAGGAACGTTTACCATTGGTGTAAAATTACTAGTAGTACTTGCATATATATAACTTTACGGTTCATTTATATGGTAGAATTTTGTTTGGAGCTTTAATTGCTTTTTGGGAGTTTAGCCAATCTCACATTTTGAGAAAAATAGATTAGATGGGTTGTTCCAACTCGGGAAGGAGAAGAAAATATAGAAAGACAAAAATACCCCTATTAAATCTATGCGAGTTCCGGTCACTTTTGACTGGTTTAGTCACGAAAATGTGTTTTTTGTTTAGGTAAAATGAAATTTGGAGAGTATTTAGACTATTTTTTTAATTTGAGGTGCAAAAGTCAATAACTGTGTAAAGATTAAGGTACAAAGTGTACTTTAGTCGGCCCGAATATGTACAAGAGTAATGAAATAATTATATTGTTTAAAATACTACAATTTCACAATAGTACAATAGTACAAATTTCAAAAATAATTATATCGTTTAAAATACTACAATTTCACAATTGTACAGTAGTACAAATTTCATAAGAGGGGAATCAACTGTAACTGTAATTAGCTAAATTAAATGCAACTTCGGAGTTCACATATATCAGTATCTTAAGGTGAAAGGGGAAATAAATCAGCAGAAATAATAAGGAAAGCAAGCAGCACAATAAAATTGGGCAGCAAGGCCACATAAAGTAAATGACAGGTGAAATGGCCTCTTTTTTACGTACTCGCAGTATTGCTAAATCAAGCTTTCAAAAACTTGTGTGGAAGAACATTATGAAATGCAAGTGTTGGTAAAACTAGCCAGCAAGTGCTGTATAATAATGCTCTCTCTTCATAAGCCCGCAAAGAGGTGCCATCCAGCTTATGAGAATGTGAACCTTATAGTAAAAAAAATTGCCCGCTCGTTGGGCCACAACGGGCCAGACTAAAATTGAGCCAAGCCAAAATGATTCAAATTTTCTTGAGCTAAAAAATTAATTAAGGTCTAAAGCCTAATTTTTGACACCCGGACTGGCCCGAACCAATTTTGCCCGGTTTAGTTATAATCCTAAGTAAGGTTATGATGTATATAATTATGGGAGGAGCAATTATTATTATGAGATGGTCTCCTGCAGTATATGGAAGAAAAGGGTAGGTATGATTACAGCACTTGCATAGCTTGATTGTAAAATTCAAATTTAACCCCGGCACGAACAATGACTTTAAGGGATTTGTTATAATACAGATTTTGTAATTAGATTATAATAACTGCAAGTATTATTTCATTTCAAGTTACATTTAAAGGAAAGAAAAGGAAACAGATGAATGAAGTGGAAAAGACAAAACTATTTAATCAGACTAAGATATGAAATCAAATAATTTGTACAAACCTCACGAGACACCCTTTACGAATATCTCTTTACTCACACAAAGACAATTATAAAGCTGTATAATTTCTTTTAAGTTTTGCAAAAATCTCTTTTCTCACCCACAAAATTATAGGCAAGTACAAGTAGTTGACAAGTCAAATTACAGTGAAGACTCCACCCCAAGAAGGTGGTTAGATTTACAGCTTTTTGTATCTATTCATTTCAACAATTTCATAGTATATTTAATTAAGAGTTTCAAAATAAATATCTTCAAATCCAATTAAGCAAATGAGGAAGATGAACCAATGCAATTTCAAGAATGACAATAAACGAGACAGGAATTATCACACAAAAAATTCGAGTTGGTATAATTTGCACGATTTCGACCGTTTCTAAAGAAATTAATCGAACAATCCCTGTTTAGATGGAAATGTTGACAAGCAGAACCACCTTCCTGTTTGGAACATTTGTTTGTTTTCTTCATTTTTATTAGTAAGTCATAAGAAAAAAATGAAAGCAACTAGACATTGATTGCGGACATTTAAAAAAAAAAAAACTAGACTTCGATTAAAACATTTAAATGCGTGCTCTATGATAATTGAGAAGATGAGCATATCTTCTACTCCGTATGAATAGTGTCAGCATTATACTGACCCATTCTTCCCCTTGCAAGGTGGCAAGGGCTTGCCACATAAGCACAGGTTATGGCCATAAGCAGTTGAAGGGAATATATTAAATGGGCTGCCTTGTGGAATCTGTCCACATAATCTGTTGGCCCTGAAGTTTGCATACCTCAACTTTTCAATGTCTAGAAAGCTCCCTGGCATTCTTCCAATAAGTCCATTTATGGACAAGTCTAACCATTGCAACTTCAGTAATAATCCTAAGCTTGTAGGAATTGTGCCTGTCACGTGATTTCTTGAAATGTCTAACCTTTCAAGTTTGATCAGGTTTGAGATGGAGCTTGGAATGTGGCCTGTAATCTTGTTGCTCCCAATGTTGAGCAATATTAAACTCAAGCCTTTGGGAAATTCTGGAATACTACCTGAAATTTGATTGTTGGACAAGTCAATAGCCTGCAAAAAGCTGCTTGTGCTGTTGTTTAGTATGCTCGAAAGAGTCCCGTATAGTCGATTTGAATGGAGATCAAGGAAAGAAAGCCCTGTTGGCAATATGATCTTCGAAAGGTCAGACTTCAATTGGTTGTTTGAAATCTTGGCCTTGTGCAAGTTAGACATCTTTGTGAAGAAAGTTGATATCCCATCAGTGAAATGGTTATCAGAGAGATCGATAGTACTCAAGGAATCGGGTTTTGTGAATCTTGGGAGGGTTCCAATAAGGTTGCAGCCAGCTAAATGGACATCAGAAAGTTCTCTACTACTGATCCATTCTGGAACTGTCCCTAAACTGAGCTTGTTGTAGGACAGGTCTATTGACTTCAGAGAAGGGATGCCCTTGAAAAAGGCACTAGGAAAAGGATTGGAAAGTGCATTTCTAGATAAATTGAGGTACCAAAGGTTCTGTAAATGTGAAATAGATTCTGGAATTTGACCTGTGAGATGGTTCATACTCAGTGACAGACTAGCAAGAGACTTTAGTTGCCCAATTTGAACAGGGATTCTTCCGGTGAGCTGATTATGGCTCAAGGACAAATCCAAAAGACTGCCTAGACTGCCCAAAGAATTGGGAATTTGCCCCGAAAATTGGTTATTCGAGAGATCAAGAAAAGTCAGATTCTTGAATTGGCCCAACAATTCTGGGATGAACCCATGTAAGGAATTGTAACTAAGATCAACATACTGCAAACTGAGGAAATTCTTGAAGGTGGATGGAATAGGACCTGCCAGGGAGTTTCTGGCTAATGTAAGCTGGACAAGATTTCTGAAATTCCCAAAGCTAGGAGGAATCTGCCCTGTCAAATGATTGCCACTCAATGAGATTGCCCTGACAAAGGGCAAGTGACCTAAACTTGAAGGGATGGTCCCCTGCAGTGCATTGTCTTCTAGAATGAGTTGCGTAAGGCGGCTTAGATTCGAGAAGCTCTGAGGAATGGCTCCTGCAATCCTTTTCATCCCACTGATGGTCAACACTTCCAGAAAGTGTAAATTACCCAGAGAAGGAGACAGAGTGCCCTTCATGTATATGGCAGTGTCCCTATCAGAGGGCCCCTGCAGCTGCAACTGTGTAACCCTACCTGTACCTGGATTACACTGAACCCCTTCCCACTCCCCATTACAGCAGTTTAAGCCTGTCCATGAGGAGAGAATCCCAGTAGTATCCTTCAAGATTCTGGCTTTAAAACCAAGAAGGGCAGCTCTATCTGCCTCTGAGCATGCTGGTGATGCTTGCAAAGAGAGGTGAGAGAATGAAAGGATGAGCAAGAATTTGAAAACCCAGACAAGAGAGTGCATTTTGGGAAAAGGGTATCAATCGAATTGGAAAGATTATGAAAAATATAACAGAATTTCTGAACAAAGTGGGATCTGACAAGAAGAATAAAAGAAGAAGGATTGTAAGTAGTATTTTATTTGTTATAGAAAATAAAAAAGGAAAAATAGTCAGAGAAAACAGAGAGTGGTTTGGTTCCTTCACGTAGACAGTAAGATATAATGATGAAAAGGTGGTATAAAAAATACAAAATGAAATGTGACGGAGAACAATGATATGGTTTGAACTTTTCAAGGGTCCGTTATTTATAGGATTTCCAGAATATGATCCTACGAGTAGACATTTGCAAGTGAAACAAGAAAAAAAGCAGGGGATGAATTTTAATGGATTCACATGGTGAATTGTGACCGTTTGATGAAATCACGAGGACTCCAATTTCCTTCCGAACGTTGGAGCGCACCATATTCAAATTCACTCCCACCACCTCTACTCTACATTTTTTGAAATGGAATAACATACCTCAACCTTGGCCGTAAAGTTTAATTTGGAGATTGGGACTTCAATCAGTTTTCATTTTCACATCTTGTATAACTATTTCTTCAGAAATGATTTAACCTATAGTTCCTTTACCAAAAAACAAAACAAAAAAGAATGCCAAAGTGACTTGAAACAAGGAATTATTTAATACTATATTCAATCGAGCATTACAATATCTCTATCACGTGAGATTAAACATTTATAGACAAAGTTAACCTTTATTTTTTTGAAAACGACTGATATATCGTATTATATATATTTATTCTCACACTATTGAAAATACGATCTTTTTGTTATTATTGGTGAGAATATAATAATTCAAACGATAAGTTTTTATTCAATCTTTTAAATAATACTGAACAAAACAAATATAACATGATGGATGAATAATCTCATGTTAAACAAACATGTGATTATGAATATTTAATCTTGAAACTAATAGTCTTAAAATTATAATTTATGAGAATATAATCTCGAAATTATAATTCTTGTAAATAAATATGGTCTTAGAGTTATAAGATTATTTTTCACCAAATTATGCATTAAAAAAATAAATTACTATAGAATTAATTGAATGTGGAAATTCCAGCGGGGCCATTTGATTCTCGAGGATCCTGATCCAATGAGGCAATAAAGTTAGAGCTTTTAGGCTCAAAAGACGGACAGAAAATATGACCCCCACCGGCACTATGATTTGACATTTTTCAAAGGAAGTAGGAAAGGAAACATTAGCCAGCTAAGTCATTGTTTGGGCTAAACCGTTAGGCTCTAACTTTTCAAGTACAAACGTAAAGTTTATAAAGATTTTACAACCTGACAAGTATTAAGCTCAATGTAAACCTTAAATTTATTTGTCCTTGTTAACATAGGATAATTGTTACCAATATTGTTTCTACCGTATATGGAGCTAACAAAATAACTAAAATAAAAATAATAATCTCCTCTTTGATTAATGTTGTATACATAAATCATACACAAAAAATTATCCACAGATATTATAGAAAAAGAGAAAAAAATAAAAAACGGGACTTATTATTGAATGGTTTCCGTATTTTTGTGTGTATAGTTTGTATTATTCCGGTAAATATAGGTGATGACATAAATTTAACTTAAAGAGCCTTAAAAGAAAAGAAGAGTAGGATCTGTTTAAAATAATGACTTGAATTGATTAATTAGCTAGCCTAAGTTGGTTGCGGATTTTGGGGAATGACTAGGGCAGGAGGAAATTGTTTTCAGTTTTAGCTGCTTCATCAACTTGGATCTTTTTTAAGCATGTTCAACTCATATTAATTGCGCACCCACCATAATATAATGGATGAACACTCAAATTATGATATTATTGTTATAACGTTGTGTCTATTTCTCTCAAATAGTTTCACTTCTTTTTCAACGAGTTTTCTCAATGTGATCAAATTATGCATTAATGTTTTCCTCTCTTTCGTCCAAAGAACATCTATGTATGATTTTGCTTTTTAATTCTGAAAAGCCATTCCAAATAGGATATATGCATCTGAAGACAACTTCTAATACCAATATGCATAACTTAGAATAATCCATCAAGTAGCATACATGATTTTCCACTCAAATAAAAAACAAGTACAAGATCATAGTTTCACAATAAGTTTTAAGAGAAGAAAGCCATGCTCACACCATAGACTATATAATTAACGCAGCAGCTAAAATAAGAAAAAAATTGAACAATGAATAAAAAAGGAAGGGGAAGAACTGAACTTTTTATTTTTATCATGATGGCCTTTCTATAGGCATTAAAATCAAAGATCAGCCTAACAACATGATAAGGCTGATTCAAAAATTAAAAAACTAAACTGATTTAATTCTATCCTTCAAGATAGAAGGATTTTATTCAAAATTAACTAACAACTGAAAACTATGAACTAAAAATTTGGAGGAGTTTGACTTAACATCCAATATATCCTCCCTTAATTCGAACAACCGCAGCATCCAAGTAAGCTCCTGAACTTGTAGAACTTTTCTATGGTCAAGGCTTTTGTGAACACATATGCAATTTGGTCCTCCGTGCTACAAAATTCTAGTTTCACTTTACCTTTTGCTACGAGCTCTCGGATGTAGTGATGACGAGGCTCAATATGCTTAGTTCTTCTATGAAAAACTGGATTTCGAGTCATTGTGATGTTGGACTTGTTATCACAGAATATAGTTGTTGGTCTCTCTTGCTTCTCCTTTAAATCAAATAATATCCTCCTCAACCACACAACATGCGACTTTTATAGCAACTACATATTCAACTTCTGAACTTGATAAAGCAACTGAGTGTTGCTTATTTGTTGCCCAAAATATCATTCCAGAATCAAGACCAAGAGCAAATCCAAAAATACTTTTACGATTAGTAGCACAACCTGCCCAGTCATTATCAGTATACGCGATTAGCTTAAAGTTATCAACATGATGATACCTAATCCCATAGTTAATTGTGCCACAAACATATCTCAAAACTATTTTTTCTACACCATAATGAACTTAGCTTGGATTTTGCATAAAACGCGACAACAAATTAACAACGAACAATATATCCGACCTTGAGTGAGTGAGATAAATCAATCCTCTGACTAAACTTCGATACTCTTTCAAATCACATCTTTTAGCTCCATCATCTAACACCAGTTTTTCATTGGTGTTCATTGGGGTGCAATTGACATTTTAAACTTTTTCAACAAATTAGTAGCATATTTTTCTTGACATAAGAAAATTCCGTAAGAATCCTGAACAATCTCTATACCCGATAGGTAATGTAGTAGGCCCAAATCTGTCATCTCATACTTTGACATCATGCTTTTCTTAAATTCTTCAATCAATCTTTGTGAGTTACCAGTACATATCATATCGTCAACGTAGAGACAAACAATCAAGAAAACAATACCTTGAGTTTTCACGTACAATGTTGGCTCACTCTCACTTTTCTTGAAATTGTACCGGATAAAATACTTGTCAATCTTCCCGTACCAAGCTCTAGGAGCTTGTTTGAGTCCATAAAGAGCTTTCTGCAATTTGTAAACTTTGTTTTCTATCCCTTTGACTTCAAAGTCTTTCAATTGTTCAACATATACGTCTTCTTCTAACTCTCCATTAAGAAATGCCGACTTCACACTAATAAGATTTTGGCCTAACCGTGGAACATACATTACATCTGAGATAAGCTTCTTACCAAACTTGGTATCAATAGAGAGAACTCCTTTTCCATAAATCTGAACATGCTCATTATTCCCCAAGCTGACTTGAGACTTACGGATTCATCAATTTCAACAAAGATAGACTTATCACCAAACATGTGATTACTGCAACCATCATCAAGATACCAAACATGCTTTACAGTTTCAGAGTTAAACAACAAAAAAACAAAGATTCCTCATTATTATCACATTTTTCTTCATGAAACTTTGCTTCATTTTTCTTGTTATACCAATAATTATCTCGAGTATGTCCATATTTTCCACAAATAGAGCAAATAGGAATATTTGGATCCTTGTTTCTATACCAACAATCTTTCTCAATATGACCTTTCTTATTGCAATTATAATAGATGAGAAGTTCATAATTACTTGAGTTGTGTTTATCACCATTGTGACCGTTAAAGTGCTTATGAGCACTAGCATTGTTAAAGTGCTTACCGCTATTCCTGCTCTAGTTTTTGTCACCATTACCTCTGCTATAATTTTTTTGAGTCTGGTTCTAACTATTTCCTCCACCTCAAGCACCTTCATGTTTATCTTTTGAATGATTCTTCCATCCATGAGAATGTAAGCTCGCACCTGCCTTCAAGTCAATCTTTGACTGAAAAACTTGTTCAACTTGATTTTCAAGAACCCTGCTCAATCTTTCCTTGCGTTTTTTCAATGAACCCATTAATTGATTAAATGATAAAGTAGACAAATCTTTCGATTCCTCAATTACAGCCACAACAGAATTATACTTTGGAGTTGAACTCCTCAAAACTTTTTCAACAATCTTTTTATCAGACATATTTTCACCAATAGACTTTGCTTGATTAACAATAGAAGTAACTCTTATGGAAAAATCATATATTGTCTCAGAACTTTTCATCAACAACGTTTCAAAGTCTCGGCAAAGAGTTTGCAATTTAAGAGTTATTACCTTATTTGAACCTTCATATTTATTTCGCAGCAACTCCCATGCTTCCTTTGATGTTTTTGCACCTATGATGCTAGGAAAGATTGTATAATCCAACCCTTGTTGTATATAAGACAATGCTTTTGCATCTTTCTTGTTATTTTCTTTCATTTCTTTCATTTGGGCAACAGTGAATAGTGATTCCATCTGTATAACCATTCTCAACAAGTTCCATAAGTCGAGAGAAACAAACATGATTTTCATCTTAATATTCCAAAATTGATACTTTCCACCTTTAAAGATAGGAACATGCGGTTCAGAGTTGTTACCTGTTGCAGCCATACTTACTTTGACCTTGCCTCTGATACAGTTGTAATTTTCTGCGCAGTTATTTCACGAACTGCTCCGACACCAAACTTTGTTAACACAGTAGCCAAAATAAGGAAAAAACTGAACAGTGAATATTTAAAGGAAGGGGAAGAACTGAACTTCTTATTTTTACATATGACAACAAGATTGCCTTTACATGGGCAATAGAATCAAAGATAAGCCTAACAACATGATAAGGCTGATTCAAAAATTAAAAAACGAAACTGATTTAATTCTATCATTCAAGATAGAAGGATTTCTAACAGCTAAAAATTAGGAACAGAAAATCTGGTACACATGTTTACCTGACTAAGCCCAAATTGAGGATACCCCAAGAAGTTTGTGGCCAAGATTTTTCCTTAGCCTTCATCCACAAAACTCTAGCCCAAGCAATCCAACCTTCCCATGACATCCACTTGTCCCAAGAACTCCTCCACTCCAACAAAAGTGCCAGCCCTTTCTCAGCTTCTCTCTCAGCCTCTCTATACCTCCCTTGGCCCAAACAAATCTGTCCCAACACCACATGAGGCTCCCCCACAAATGGGTTCTTCTCCACGCTCCTCCTCAACACCTCCTCTGCTCCCTCCAGCTCCAATCCTCTCTCAGACATATCACAAACACTTCCCAATACAACTCCCTTGCTTCAATCTGCTCCCCTGCTTCCAAAACCCTAGTGCATTTCTCAAAAACTGATGGAATCACAAGCTCTATATCTTCATCCCGGTCACGTAACACTGTCCCATCTTCTTTGTCACCGCCACTTTTTCTTTCTTCCATGAATATCACTTCCTCCCTCACTATCAAGCAGTAAATTGCAGCCATCCTTGATACGGAATTCATCCACAGCCCTGGCTTTCCGTCCCCTGGCCATAAGGCCATAAAATTATTCCCCGAAAACTCGACACGCCCGTTTGAGTTGTCAAACAAAGCGTCTTGAAAACCAAATAATTGGTCACTGAAATCCGCCATTGTCATCACGAGGAAAACTGCAACCACCCTTCTTGAGACCGGAACATCTTCTCCGGTCTTAATATGCTTCATTTTGATCCCATTAGCGGGAAGGAGAGACCGTATCTTCTTCCTCCAACCCTCTTCTCCATCGAACAATCTCTCCTCCTTCGCGTTTTTCAAAGAAACCTCTGAATGCTTAAGGTGATCGACGAGTTCCGAATCAGTATACTTGAACAGCAGATCATCGTGAATTAGCAGCTGCCGTGGGACTATGCAGAACAGGTGGGGATCAAGCGTTCGGCGGCATCTCCGACGTGGCAGCGCACGGTGTCGCTGCCGGTGGAAAGATCGAAGATGGCGAGGTTGACTTAGGAGTTGGAATAAGCGGAGTGGAAGAGGCCGCAAAGGCAAATTGAGTCTTGGGCTTTCCAGAGCTTGAGAATTTTGTAGATTTCGACAAGGTGGTCGAGGAAGCTGCCGTGTTTGTGCCAGCGACGGAGCGGAGGACGGCGACGAGGGAAGGGAGCTTTGGGTCGACGGATTCGAGTTCGCCGCGGAGGAAAGGACGGGCGGATTCCAAGAGGGTTTGGAGGTATTCATTCTGGGAGGGTGGAGATGTAGAAATTGAAGGAGGCATCGTTTGATTTGGGAGAGGGAATTGAAATAACAGATTGATGATGACCGGAGATTGAGAGGGTGGGAGGGAGGGCGACGACGTAACAGAACTCGATTCTTTCGATGCTAACCGATAAATATTACCTAATTTTCTGCGGCATAAATACTATGGAAAATTCTAGACTTACAAATACTATTTGTACTTTTTAATATTTTAAATAAAATAAACCCTTGTAAATTAATTAATTCAGGTTATTGAGTTGTATCAATCATCCTACAAAGGGAATGGACATTTTTTCTGATGGATATTTGTATTTTTAATAAAAATTTGAATCATTTTAAAATTATTATTATTATTTAATAGTAAAAACACATTTTCAAATTTTAAAAAAATATTAATTACAATATTTTTTTTATTATTGACGTATTTGGATCCATAATATTATTCCCGGAAAAACAAGCAAACTAATATAATTTTAAAAAACTCATTGTCCCACGCAAATTAATCAATCCTAAGTTGTTTTAATTGATGACAAAAAAGCCAAGATTTTTATTTAAGGTAATTTTTGTTTTGTATATTCTTAAATTTAAAATTAATTGACAACACATAAAATTGACCTTAATTAATATATATTAGATGAATAAGTTTACATACACAACATCCAACTACAAAATCAATCACTATATCCATTTAACCATTAAAATATGTGACTTTGCATTGAAATCAAGTCAAGTCACATTTTTTAATTGTTAAGATTGATTTTGTGCAATGTTTTCAGACTCGGACCGAACATTGAACCGAAAAAAATACCAAATGGATGAGTCACTAGTCCAATTAACTGTTATTGAACTGATGACGTCATAAATACATAACAAAATATATTATTAATAAAATTTTAAAACATCTAATTTTTTATAAGCTAAAATATAATAAAATAATGTTATAATATTAATAAAAATATCTAATTTTAAAAATAAAATTTTTTTGTATAAAAAAAAAACTTTAAAACCTAATCAATTAATCGATTTTACTAATTAAAACACCGGTTAGATCGGTGGTCAATCGAATTTTGACCGAATTGATAAAAATCGATATTTTAGGTTAAACTAAACCGAGTCCAAGTTTAAAAACAATAATTTTGTGACTAATTTTTGTATATATAGACTTATTCATATTAGATATACTTCCTAAAAGCTATTCCATACAAGACAAGTTATACACTTTAATACTATCTCAACTTGTAACCCAGCGTAATTCTAATGCGTTGAGATCTGTATACGAGGCCCAAGGAATGACACTGATACCATCTTATATTGTAAAATGACCCAAAATCTAACAAATAGAGGATTCAAGTCGTCTAACTCAAGACCAACCGACAATAGAATAGAACATGTACCTCACAATTAAATTAATTAAAAATAACGAGTGAGAAAAGCTCAAAATGCTGAATGCTAATTTTATCTATTATTTTGGCTTTATAACATATATTAAAATAAACAATTAAAAAACAAGTCAAATGAGCCATCTCTTAAAAACCAGTGGTATGAAATTATGGAGGAGCTACCATATGTTAATGTCCAACAGTAATCAGGTATTGCAGTTGCAGATTATACTAAACCAACAAATATAGTGGGGAAACAATTTCTTCCACCACCCATGGAAAAAGCAATGTGTGTATTGTTGGAAAAAGCAATGTGTGTATGGTGTCTGTGTTATGGAGTCAAGTGAGTCCATAACAAAGGCCACTTAGCATATACCAATTGAACCCAATCTAACCAAAAATCTTAAACTGATAGACATTGAGCTCAACTTTATATACTAAGCCTTCAATTGCACAATCGAATACCCCATTGTGGGTTACATCAACTCAAATTTTCTTAAACAGTCTGCAATTCTCAACAAGAAATAAGTTTGGGTTAAAAACCAACTCAGTGACACAATCAATTCTTCTGCGAGCCAACATCAGGAACCATGTTCAGAGTCTTCAAGATGAAAGTGTACATGAAGGAATCTAGCTCAAGCCTCTCAAACCTGCACATAGGAAAAGAGTAAGAAACTTTAATAAAAAAAGGAGGGAAAAAGTGTCGGGGAATGTTTTGTACTAGAACGTTCTTCCTTTCACTCTCTTCTTCGTTTCTTACAAGTCACCAATGACACACAAGCACCCACACGATAATACAGCAATATATGGTGCAAGTTCTTGG
Organism: Hedera helix; assembly: GCA_947179155.2. Lineage (NCBI taxonomy): Eukaryota > Viridiplantae > Streptophyta > Magnoliopsida > Apiales > Araliaceae > Hedera > Hedera helix. Next base: position 37,443,900 of record OX359281.1, read on the forward strand.
AATGCAAAGTATGCAGTAACCATTTATAAAGAGGATCAGCAAAAGTACTATTAGACAAGAGGCCATTATACTTGACTAATAACAACCGATACCATCACTACTCTGATTGGTACACCCAATATATCATTTCTCCACTCCCATCTACTATAATATATGTATTACTTGAGATGAAAGTCTTGCCTAGAACCACCTATAGGAAATATCTTCTTGACTAGTACATTCTATATCCTTGATTTGCAACTACTTGTTAAGCTATTCATATGCTTAAAGGAGGGTGTAATATTGAACAAAAAATGTTAGAGAAATTCTTTACCAAAACAAGGAATGGAACTATTACCTTCCTGACTTCGAGAAGTGCCCTGCTCCAAGTTCACATTTGAACAACAGCACATTATCATCGGTCTTCATATCTCTCAACTTTGCCACAAACTTGGCAGGTTCTGAGTACAGAACACGTGGATCTGTCATAATATGCCAGGGTTTAGATTTAACAATAAGAGAAGAACGACATCAAGCAAGAGAATAAGTCACAAGGCTAGAAGGCTACTAATTGGTGCAGTCTTTCTTATGAAGGGTGCTGGGAGGTCAGACTAAATACATTACTATTTTTGGCATATTGCACAGTGGCTACTTCATGCTTGACAGCCCAAAGGCCCCAAACACTTCAGTATTGAGCTATGCAAGACACATTAACTGACAGCATCCATTATCAAATGAATCCCACCAAGCAAGTTTTCCCAATAAAGCTTCTGTTGGATAAAAATGGCAAATACTCATACTGGCTATTAGCCTAGACATTAAACTAAAGATTTGGGTAAGCCAACATACAGGCAACTTATTTTTTCTAAGATGTCTTTACAAAAACTTTTAGCAAATCAAATGCTTAGCCATTACTAAGATGGCTAAAAACTTTGCACAACAAAGAAATGCAGGGTGGGTTGGGGGGTTGGAGGGGGTGAAGGGGGGAGAAGGAGATAGGCAGGCTTCAGATGGATAAAGTAAAAAATAATTTGTCATTCTTGCTAACAGGAATAAGCAAATAGTAGATGAATAATTCACTTACAACCTTTTGGCATATATTTAAGTAGTGATATGTTTTAGATGAATTCATATATATCTGAGCAGTTCACTCCAAACATCTAAGCTCCTGTATAGGAAATCTAACTATATTTAATAATGAAATAACTGAAGTACCCTTTCAGATGTTCTTGGACTGTTCACTCACCATTTAAACCAGCTGTAATAAGAATGGCTGGATAATTCTGTGCCTTAACCTGTGTAAAATAAACCAAGAATTCAGTTTATGAAACATTCAACTTTACAATCATGAGCAAGTTACAAATCTCTCTTACTAATCCAGTTTTGCAAACTGTTGGACCACTGCCTTGCTGGACTGTAGAGACCTTATAAACAAAATAAAAAACTGAGTCATTCAGTACTTAGTACTTACAGTATCAACAGGAGAATAAGACTTCATATAGTGGTAAAATTCTTCTTTACGAGGATCTCCCCATTCCTGCATCAACCTAACTAAATCAGCTAAACCTGCCTTAAACACAATCATATAAACCATCAATGAAATATAAACAGCATGTGTACTCGGACTATGAAACAAGATTGCAACTGTATAAAAGGTTAAGTTGAGATGTATAAAGCAAAAGGTCCCAGAAAAGGAAATTTCAGCATAATACTTTATGGTTCTATGTTGGATATAAGGCTCATATTGAGTGGATCAATGGGTTGAAGGACAAACATAAATCCACCATCCAAAAGGTTTTGGAGAGGCAGGCCAGGTGCCCAACACAGCAATCCTCAGATTGGAGATGTTAAACTTAAGAATGGTTAGGTCAAGAAATTGTGGTTTATCATAACCCCCTCCGTCCTGATTTACGTTATAAGGATAGTTTAGTTGTTTCCGGCACAAATTTTAAGATGTGCGCTACCAGATTTATATAATATTTTCAAAATAATTTAATATTCTAAATGTATTTATATATTTTCAATCATACTGAAGAATACAAAAAACATATAGAATACGTAAATGTGCTTTCGGCAGGACTTTAAATCAACTTCCTACTGAAAGCAAGCAAAATATTATTATTACTTGAACTGGGATGGAGGAGTACTCATCTTCTTTTCTTTTTATTTTTAACACAAGTTGCCATATTTTCATATGAACCTAACTAGCATCAATAGCCAGACCATGATGCCTAATGCAACGGATGATTGAAAACAACTTTACAAGAACAAGTAAAGGACTGTAGTGAAACATGATATGTATGGATAACAAAAAATTATAGCAATACATTTTAACATGCATTATTGCTGAAAACTGGGATCTGCTATAAAAATCCATTTTCTGTCATTGAATTTTTTAAAATCATATCATCAATTGCGAGGATCTATTAAGTTTTATGATGCCAACCTACCGTGTTGCACTTCGTTCACTGGGTTTGGGAAGGCCAAATAAATATTGATGGTATTGAAGCATGGCATAAGCAAAGTTACACAATAGTACATAACCAAATTTTCCTAATGACCTTGGAACTTAACATGAGTAAAAAGAACTACAATGAAAGGGAGCACATTAGATTATTTTTGGTGTTGCCTAAGGCCAACTTAAGCACAACGCAATCTTGTGGCCTTTTAATATTCCAAACAAAAGCAGACGAGAGTTGGAAAAATTTCTCCACATGCATGCTATTTAATTATGTTGGGAACCATGTGACCCAAATTTCGCAAAGATAGCATCAACCAGCGAACCTTTAAATGTCTCTGCTATTTATTACTCTGTATAAATAAACTATAGCATTTATTACAATTACCCAGTTATTTTTTGTCCTATAAGATCAGGTTGGGCCTCTTAAATGATACATTACTGAAAGTAATGATATTTGTGAATATGTATGAAAGAAGTCAAAGAACTACTAGCATATAGGTCTGAGAAAGATCCGATCTTGGTATTAATTCTATCCAAGATCAAAATTTGATGATATTTGTTTCATTTGTATGATACCGTATATGAATCTGTGTAATATTTTAAAAATCAGGCAAGTTGTATGGAAGAACAATTAGGTACATGAATTCTAAGCTCTAACTTCAAAAAGAAAATAATTTACCTCCCATTCACCAGTCGTAAGAGGAATAGTTGGATCAAGCATTGTTGTCAGAACATCTACAAAAGGTACACCAGCTACCGCAGCCTTGAATAAATCAGGTCGCATGTTTAGGACAGCACCAATGAGCAATCCCCCAGCACTTCTTCCATCGATGCACAGTTTTTCCTTTGACCCATATTTGTTTTCAATCAGATACTCTGCGCAAGAAATAAAATCCGCGAATGTATTTCTTTTCTTCAACAATTTCCCATTTTCATACCACTGCCGACCCATTTCACCACCCCCACGTATGTGGGCAATCGCATAAATGAAACCCCTGTCTAACAAAGACAATCTCGAAGCACTGAATTCGGGATCAATGGAAATCTGTTGAAAACATGATATTTAGCAATTAGCATTGAGCAAGTAGAGAAGTTAAGAAGCATTTTTAAATTTTTGAAAAAAGCAGGAAGCTGGAGCCCTGCAATTTTCAACATAATACATTATCTCATTCCCAACTTACGAGGACATGTTCTTTGCAAGTGAAAGTAATTTGCTTCACAGAACTGTGTATTACCTCGTATGAACCATAACCATATAGATATAGTGGCTCAGATCCATCAAGCTTCACAAGATTCTTCTGGTAGACAATTGATATAGGTATTTGAGTGCCATCTTCAGCAGTTGCCCACTTCCTCTCAGTTACATAATTTGATGCATCAAAGCTTCCCAATACCTAAGTGCAATGGTAAATTATAAGAAGAAAAAATTATATTCCATAATCACATTTATGAGTCAACATTGTTACTTCTTCCTGCGTAGTTTAACGCTAGGTGGTTAACCACAACCAATAAATACTTCACTGTAATTTTGTCAAGTCTCGGCGAATCAACCTATTGATAGGTAAAGTAACAATGGTATACACAGTCCAAAATCACATTTCTGTAAATGAGTAAAGGCTGCAAATACAGCTTCAAAAGTCTAAAACTGTTCCTTAATCCCCAAAGAATGAATTGAAGTCCAAAATCATTTTTTCTGCAATTCAGACACTCAAACCACTTCATCTCCAGATCCAAAACTCGAGAAAGAAGAAAATTTCATGAAGGAAGCCAACTAAACAACCAAGTTAGAAGATGGCAACAAGTCGATGAAGAAGGACTGCATTTAAAGAAAAGATGTTATGTCATTCAGCTAGCGTTTTGACATTATGTAAAGTAATCGGACTGGAAGCATAAATTTTCTTGATACCTTGGTTAAGTAAAAGATGAACTGGAGAGATTGCAGTTTCTATCCTATTACTTTTTCCTAAGACAATACCTTGAACATTGAAAAACATTTCACAATATACAAAAGTACATTATAAAACTTTAATAAACAACTAGTGAAAAAATCGTAATATAAAAGTTTGGAGAAATGCACAAAACAAGAGAAGAAAGCATAGTGTGCTCATTAAACAAACCCCAAGCAACAGGAACTCAACACAGATGATTACATTCAATTTAAACAGCTTACTAATTTAGCAACTTTCCATACAACTTACAGTTTCAGTCTTCTTCAGAATGGAAGTTCCAGTGTTCATATCATAATCATATACAGAAGGGGGGGGTCCTCAACGAACTGTAAGCAAACCGTAATACAGAGGAAGAAAACTGTGATTCTGATGGAACCACTGAATATATGGGATCAATGAAATCAACAGTGCGAGCACCTTTAAGGCTTTCAAGTGGTTCTCCAATGGTTGGTAGGCAATATACAGTTACTCTCTGAAGACCCTTTTCACGCTCATATAAAACGAGGTGATTGGTAAAAAGCTGTAGGCCTTGAATTTTTACACTGGACAATAAACAATAAAATTAATAATTTTTAGTCATTGAAATGCCCCTCCAGCAAAAGGAGGTAGAGTGCAAGTTGGGAGGGATTGTTTTCTATAACTAAAACATACAATGATTATGCATATACATTATATTTTCCAATACAAAATCAAACTTGAAATTTTAGGAATGGCTAAACAATTCATTTATGCAACTCAGTGCATCACAACAATCCTCTATACTGAGATAATTTTATTGATTTAAAAAGCATCACAGTAAAAATTATATAGACGAATGTTACTGGTAGGGACCAATATCAAAAATGTTACTGGTACGGACCAACATTAACATTTCCCACTTAGCAGGAACAAAAAAAAAACTATCAACATTTCCCAGCAAATTGTACAATGTGGATCTGTTTCAGTAGATGTATTTGTCTGAAGGTTATACACATACAACATTCCAGTCAAATAGTGTTCAAGTGAAGATTGGCTTTTAGGGGAAAACCAACTTTCTAATTTTCAGTATTCAAAGGAAAGCCAAAAAACTCCCATTTACTAGTACTAGTACCCCACCACACACACACACGATGCCTGTGTATAATTTAGGATTAGCTTTTATTGTTATAATAATTTGAGATTTAATAATATTTAGATAAAGAATTTTGAATTTTATAGGAATGAACTATGTGAGAGAATTTAGGAGATTCTAGAGAGCGGAGAGGAGGCAGTTAAAAAATAAGAGGGAATATAATTTGAAAGAAATGGTAACTAATTTTTTTAACCATAGATTGTGACCCAAAATAACCAAAGAGCGGTTACTAAAGCCTCATGCTTTATTAATAGAGATATATTTTAGTTTCCTACAGTAGCATGCCAAGAGGACACAACTTCTTTCTCATAAAAGAGAATAGACTTATAGTTGTTGGATACCTAATTATAATGAAATCAAATATAGAGAAAAGATGCATGCTCAGTACTTGATGTATCATTGATCGAAATTCTTTAAGTAGAAGCTAAAGAAAGCCCGTGAAGTGGTTAGAATCATTTTACTAGTAACAAAGTTGAAATAGTATTTACTATGTCACCACAAAGTTCCACAAAACAAGACCCCAATACTCATCACTGATCTAATCACCGTTTTGGAGCAATGGTTTATGGATCTAGAAGACTAGATCACTTCTTCTAGAATTAGGAGTACCAAATGCATGTCCCTAGTCTAACACGAAGATGTTTCGTTTGTTTTATTGCCTCTGTGACTGCATTTGTTCTCTTAAAATTCAATTAAATCAACTTATATTGATTTTACTTTATCATACCTGAAACCCACTTATGTTGATGTGGCGAAAAAACCATTTGATAAATTGATTGGTCAAGAAAAAGCATAAATTTCATAAAACCAGACAAGTAATAAAATAATAACAGTACCCAGTAGTACGAAAGTAGGGATTTCAACCTTTGTCGATGAGGAATAAGAACTGTTGGTGCTGATATATTGTCTACTGGACAGGCTAGCACTTCGGAATTGAAAACCTCATCACTTCTCCTTCTAATGAAAAAATGATTTCCACGATGACTGGCTGATGTATCGATGCCATCTAAACGAGGCGTCAAAACCTTAAGCCCATCTTCCAGCCTTGAAATATCAAGATAGAAGATGAACCCTGTAGTTTTACTATTAGATGAAACAAATAAGTATTTCTTGCTCTCAGAAGCCTCAAGATCCAGAGTTAAAGTATCATCCTTTTCATGATAAAGGCAAGAGTCATTTGCTTGATCTGTTCCCAATTTATGTAACCACACCTATTAAAAGTGAAAAACTACCATTAGTCCATTACAAAAACAAGCGAACAAGAAAGATTATAGAATTATTCAAGAACAGTAAAAAGTAATTGTATTATTTCCGTTTGGAGGAATGTTGGGTAGACATGATGAGACTTTTGTTGCACTGCAACAAGACAGCTAACAGGAGATAAAGGGCTGGATTTGGACTTGACCAATTCCACAGAAAGGGTGGTATGCCTCTGTGTAGAAGGCCTAAGAGACCTAACCAAAATACCAACTTCTGCTTATTACAGAAAGCTGGTGATTAAACTACCAATAGACCGCTTAGAAGTTTCCTTCAACTCTCCTCCAGGACTTTCCTTTGCTTTAATTAGATTGGTAATCACTTTCTACTTTATTTAAAATGCATGTCTTAGGAAATGCTTGCTTAAATTTTAATAAACAGAGGACTCTCCCTAGATTTATTGTGGAATTAATGACAAGCGCAAAACCCGAATCACCTTCTTGGGAAAACAGCATACATGCAAACAGTACCATATATTGTTGGTTACACGATTGCAATAGTAAACATAGAAGCAGTAACCAATATTTTGTACACTTACATCTCAGCTAATAATCAACTAACAATTAAAAACGAGAAAGAGTAAAAAATAAATGCAATAGCTAAATGATGATGGTCCATATCATACAGCCAAAATCTTTGCGTAACTATTTTTGATGCAGTCAGAGATATTAAAATATTAACCGTTGAAAGACTATGATCCGTACTTTGTCTGGTCGGAGTGTATCATCCATTGTGATGTACAGTAAGGCTTCATCACCTGCCCATTCAAGGCCATACGTCACACCAATTAGAGGCTTCCCAACAGGTGTGCCATTCTCAGTGTCAATGATATGAACAGTGAATATTTCATTTCCTTTAGTATCTTCTGAATATGCTATTAACTTGTGATTTGGACTGACCTGGATACAAAGAGAAGTAAGAGAGAAAAAGACAGCACAATGGAAGGACAAACTAGTGGATAGAAAGAAAAAAAATCACACGAGAAAGAAAAAAAGAGCAGCTGTTCTTACTTTCATATCACCAATTTTATAGAAAGTATGCCCTTGAGCCTTTACGTTCTCATCAAGGATAACATGTTCTAGGGGAGCATCAGGTCCAGTTGACATAATATCATACACAGAAGGACTCGCATCATTAGATGCAAAGCGTCGGCAATGCTGGACATATTCCTTCCCTTCCATAGTCCTTTTATAGTAGTAGTAAGGCCCTCTCCTTATGGGTGCAGATATGTCGTCCTCCTTAATTCGTCCTCGTATCTCAGCATAAATCAGATCTTCCAAATGTTTGGTCCCTAAATTATTAACCAAAAAAATTTCAACTCAACCTCAAAAGTCATGAGCTTAGAATCACTGCATTTTGAAAGAAAAGATCGTGCATTGTTTCATTTTCATCTCTTCTCATTATTAGATTAATAATTTTCATATGTACCTTATATGACAAAAAGAGAATGTATTTTAACATGATTAAGCATTTAATTTCTAATAGAACAATATATCAGTAATGCCACTTTGAATGTAACTCATTCCAGGAAAAAAATAAAATCTCATTCTGATTTCATATGTATTTAAATACTCCTATCATTCATTCTCTCTACTTTTCCATCCTATACCCTCAAAAGAAACCAGGAACCGGGTGATGTGCGTAATACTGACTAGCTCTTGTTCCATTCAAAGTACAACTCTATTAAAAGGTCATGACCAATTGTGAGGAAAGCAGTAAACTTTATAAAACAGCACCCAAGAAACAGATTTCAAAAACAAATAGCGAAAGCTGTAAGCTTTGTAGGCTTTATAAAAGCAGCACCCTATAAACAGATTTAATATATATATATATATATATATATATATATATATATATATATATATATATATATATAATGAAAGCAGTAAATTTATAAAACAGCATCCTAGAACCAGATTTAAAAAACAAATAATTTCAGAGTGAAATATGTTGATGCAGCTTTCAAAATCAAAATAACCAATCTATGTGTTTGGCTACTCAACTCGGGGCACTGGAATTAGAACTAAAGCTTAATTAAATTTCAGTTTATTTTAAACAGCGCCCTATTCCAATTCCAACTTATGAACTTCATTGTTATTAAATATGCAAACACACATACATAAATACATAAAAATAGAGTACTAAAAAGAATAAACGCAATGTGGATAGAGAGAGACCAGATCAATACCAGACATAACGAAATCCGTATAAGAATTCTCTTGGTGGAGGTAAGAGAGAACCTCGGGATTGGAGCGAGAATCATCCCGAAGCCAGTAATAGTTATCGTTCCTAACGTCTCCAAACATCTCCATTTCATGCTTCACCTTCTTCGCCACCGGCGGAGAAGTCGTCGTCTGGTTGATAGCCATAGCTGATGGAGATAGTGTTGACCTTCTACAGCTGGTGCAAAAGGGTGACAATCTTGGGGAAGAAGAAATTGAGGAGGGGTTTAATTTTGAAGATAGCGAAATTTGTGAGGGTTTTATTGTAATAGTAGTATTCAAGGATTCCCGGGTTGGAAGATTGAGAAGTGCGCCGCCATTTTGCCACCGGACACATCGAAGCATTGTTCTTTTTTTCTTTTTCTTTTTTATTTTTTTTACTAAAACAAGTGATTGTATAGTGCAATCCAACTTGGACGGAAAGAACGTGTGAAAAATAAAGTAATTTTCATACTTTGTGTATTCTCGTTTATTTAGGTCGGGGTTGGGATTCTTAACATTATTTTTTGAATTTTGGACTATAAAGGAAATAATAAAAATTTTAAATTAGGCTAATAATAATAATAATTTTATTAAAAAAATTATATTGTTACTGAGTTTATAAAAAATAAAAATATTAAATTTACATATAAATTATTATTATTGTCCATTTTGTGACCAAAAACTTTGGCAAGAAAGTATTCAAAATTTTCGTATATTTATTTTATTATTTATTCACTAAAAAACCTTGTGTAGATTAAAAAACTGCAAAGTTTATTGGATATGTAAGTTATTAATAATATAAAATTATGGAGAATGATTTATAAAGATGATAAATTTACATTATTAATAAAAAAATTGTTATGTATTACGAAAAATTTATGGCCGTTAAATTCCTAAGAATTGCCAATCAAATATGGAGAATCAAGATATTTTTCTATCGCAAAAGAATGGATACAAAAGTGTTTTCTGAAAAATTCTACTAACTTGCTTAATCATAAAACTAACTATATATATATATATATATATATATATATATATTGCGTCTTATATATACAACAGGGGCAGGCTTAGTTGAAATCCAGGTTGACCGCATTGTTGTCCTTTTTTTTTATTATTAATTTGAGCATAATTTTAATAATCTTGACTTTTTCAAGATTGAATCTAAAAATCTCATGCACCCAAAATCTTATGAATAGTTGTTTTATCATTGACATTTTTATTCTTTTGGCATTTGCTTAGCCCCTAAAAGCTTGTGTTATCTATTACAACAAGAATCAGCTTCCTCATTTACTTGTGCATTGTTCAAAAGATTTGGTAGAATTAGAAACCACAAGCTATTTGGAGAGCTGTGGGGTCAAATTGAGCCCACTGAAAATAAATAATTACTTTATAATATAAGGTAAATTTTAAAAAAATTAAGTATTATATATAAATTGACCCCACTCAAAATTTATAATTTTGTTATTATATGGGGTCAAATTAAAAATTTATAATTTTGTTAATCAAATTTTAAACTCATATAATTCATATCCCCTCAATGTATATATGTATCTCTCTATAATATTTTAAAATTAAATAATACTTCAATTTACATTATTTTTTAAAATAATTAATAAATTAATTACTTATGAACGTTTATGATATATATGTGTGTGTGTGATCCAAAAGTATAAAATTATTAAAAAATATTGGTTCGGGAGCGCTGCTCCCGAACCCCCTCATTAAATTATTTATAACTTCAAAATAATTTTGACTCCACTGAAAATTAATTTTGACTTCGTCATTGGGTAGAATTGTAATAGGTCATTACTTATTACACATTTCTACAAAATAATTATCACTAATACTTATTTAAGTACTTGACAATAATATTTAATCCTAAAACTAACTATGTATATTGCATATTATATCTACATTTTAGAACTATCTATAATAACAAAACACAAGGCTTTTTGAAAAGAAAAAAAATTCCCTCTCAGCCTAAAAATCATCCGAACCGTCCAAATATTGGGATAAATCCCGCCATTCGTTTCCTCTTTTAACAGCCAAGTCCCTTTCATTCGTCCAAACCCAAACCCATTCGCTGAGCGCCATCTTCCTCTTCCTCTCCTCCAAACCCATTCTCTCTCTTCCTCACTCACCGTCTGAACCCCTCCCAAAGCCACTCCCTTCCACCGCCGGCACCACCGCCGGCAAATCCCTTTCAAGAAACGTTCTTTTCTCTCTCCTCCACCACCCCCAACTCTATTCTCACAGCAAGGACAAGGAGAGGGTTTTGGACCTACTACACCGGAATCCTGGCCGTTGGACCTTCTTTGTTTTCTTACCGTTGATCTGTTTGAATCTTTGAAACTTTGTATTTGTGACGCCCCCAAATCTGAGCCCACACAGCCCAAACTTGAGTCGTCAAAAGACTACAACAAAATTACTACAATGAAATACAACATACAATAATACAGTGGATAATACAACACAACTAAGTCTTCATTATTATTGCCACACTATTTTATAACACGTGAAGACTATGATAGCTATCCCCGCACTCTCACTCCATTCCCCGGCTAGACCCCGTTACGTTCTCATCTCCTGTTGAAAAACAATGGAACGAAAAGAAAGGGTGAGCTCAAATAGCCCAGTAAGAAATATCATGACTAAGATAATGACGAATAATTTATCATTAGCCTTCAATAGTTGAGTTCTTGATAGAATACAATAAACTACAATGTTTATATCAAAAACTGCAGTTAAATTCTTAAACAACGTTCAGATCAATAATAGCAGCGGAATGAGCAATCTATTAGAAGAATAATGCAGACTATAATGTCCACTCGCTTCTCTTTTTAGTAAAAATATCATCAACTTTTATCATCTGAAATACCATTAGTCAAGATAATACAACTTCACAGTTCCTGGTCATAATCATGCAGATCAACAGTTCATCTTTGCACTACGGGCCAAAGACATTCAATATAACACCAACGGTCATGATTATACCAGATTCAGCCTTTGGTCATAATCATACCAACCAACAGTTCATCTTTGCACTACGGGCCAAAGAGAACATTCACCACGTGTCATAAAAGACACCGAACAGATGTATCGCCTTTAACCTAGTATATCGCCTTTAACCTATCATCTGTTCAACAATTATATCACATCTATGCCCCCGGCCACAGATATTCACAACAGCTTGATTCTTGATGATTAATATAAATAACAGTGATACAAATGATGAACAGAAGAACAGGATAAACAATAAGTATCGGAAGTTTACTTTGTGCAGATTCAAATAATGTCCAAATTGCCAACATGATGTGGAGTGAAATTTAAAAATGATATTCAAGATCCACAGTTCAGAATAACGATTACAGTTCAATAGAAATGTTCAGAAAATAGGAAGGTTCAGTTGAAATAATGAAATTCAACTATTATGGAACATATAATATTTTCAGGAATTATAGAAGCAATAGTTCCATAATAAGTTTCGATTTAGGTGTATGAAAGAAAATAATATCCCTTACCGTAGCAGGTTTGATTAACAAAAGGTGAAGGGAATTAATATCCCTTACCATAGTAAGTTTGAATAATGGAAGATGAAAAAGATGGTATCCCTTATGAGTATAAAGGAAAATGATATCACTTACGAATATGGAATAAAAGTGCCATGTGATAATTCGTGTAGACAAATTATTTTCACACGAGACAAATAAAAAGGGTTATTCACCAACAGGCGGTAATCCGCGCCGTAAGGTTATTCTCATCAATTTGAATACGAAGAGTTATTCACCAAACAGGCGATAATCCGCGCCGTAAGGTTATTCCCATCAATTTGAATACGAAGATTTATTCACCAAACAGGCGATAATCCGCACCGTAAGGTTATTCTCAAAGATTAATAAGGAATGAATACAAAAGGTTATTCACCAACAGGCGGTAAACCGCGCCGTAAGGTTATTCCCACAATTTAATACATGGAAGTAAATGGCACAAGAAATGAATGATATGAGAATCAAAGAATGATAATCCCTTCCAGTAAGAAAGAAAATAATATCCATTTAGGATGATGAAAAGAATGATACCCCTTACCGTAATAAATTTAAGAGTGTGAAAAGAATGATATTCCTTACCTTAACACGTGACTGGATATTGATTTAAATGAGGTTGATCAACCTATATATTTTTAATATAATTAGTAATTACCACATATAAATTTCAAAGTGTATGATAATTCGTATAATATGAAATATCAAAATTATATATATTTAACATAATTTTTGTAGTATAATATAACTACTTTAAAATAGTTTTTAAAATAATATTCCAAAATAAATCTTCCAAAGAAAGCTTTTAAAAATGAATCTTCTCAAAGAAGAGTCTTCTAAGGGAAGATTTGTAAATACCGTGAAAAATAGGAATTTATGAAATTACTACTCTTTAATAAAAGACTTACTTGAAAAATTTCTGCACTCCTTTTGGCTTTCAAACACTCAAAATAACCTTACTATTCTCAGAGAAAACTCATAAAATTCTTATAGAAAAATTTTATGTTTTAGGTGTGATTTTTCTATTCAGCTGAGCAAGCTATTTATAGGAGAAATAAGTTACTATGCGGTAGGTGAGCAGCACGCCAGTGCTGAATTGCAGCAGCAGCCGTCTGGCTGCTTTCTCTTCATTTCACCTAACATCTGCAACATTTTACATGCTTAAATCTCATGTGGCCCCCACATAGGGTCCACATGTTACTATTCACATCATAATTAATTAATATTTTTTTTTTTTTACATTTATTTATTTTATTTTATTTTTCTTCCTATAGGTCCTGCATATTAAATAAAATAATGCTACAACAATAATGTAATAAACACGTTACAGATTATTATTAATTTAACAACATAAATTACTGTATATTTGCTACTGTGACAATTATTTGGTTCAATAATTTTAAGAACAGTGCAACAACAATTATTGACTCAACGATATAAAATACAGTGTAATGACAATTATTAAATCAATAATGCAAAATACTGTGTAACAACAATTATTGAATTGATAATATAAAATATTATGCAGTGACAATTATCGATGAAATGACGCGTAACAGTTACGGTGTCAATTATCAGACCAATAATATGAGACACTGTGCAATACCGTGTGCTAAAGAAAAATACCATAAATTACCGTATACTACTATTCTTTTATCACCGGTATTTTAAACAGTTAACACCGTTGACTATTTTTATTTAAAAAGGTTACTTCTGTCGTTTTCTATATCCGACAATTATTCCGTTGTGGGGTCCACAAATAATTTGTTATTTCGGCGCCGTCGTACGGCACGAATATTCCCCGACCAAACTAATATTCCCCGACAAAGCGAATATTGTCCGACAAAATAAAATTTGCACATAACATCCTTAACTTTTAACTTTATCGATTTAACCACTTACTGTTTCAGAAAAATATATATGAAGGAAAAATTTAATTTTTATATTTCATAAAATTTGGGGTCTTACAACCTCCCCTCCTTATGAAATTTCGTCCCCGAAATTGACGTACCTGGCATTTCGAAAAGGTAAGGATATTTAGATTTCATCTCAGATTCTAGCTCCCATGTCATTTCCTCAGTATCTTGGTTTCTCCATAAAACCTTAACTTGAGGTATAACCTTTGAGCGTAGGATCTGCTCCTTCTTATCTAGGATCTTAACAGGTACCTCCTCATACGTTAAATCTTCTGCTATAACGTCTGCTTCTAACTCAATGACGTGGTTTGGGTCTTTCACATATTTACGTAACGTAGATATGTGAAAAATATTATGGATGCGAGACATACTTGGTGGTAAAGCTAGTCTGTAGGCTACGGTTCCTACTCGATCGAGGATTTCAAATGGGCCAATAAATCGAGGGTTGAGCTTTCCTCTCTTTTCGAATCTCGTAACTCCTTTCCATGGAGAAACACGTAAGAATACATGATCTCTGACGTTGAAACTTTCGCCTCTCCGATGAAGATCAGCATAACTCTTTTGTCGTTCTTGCGCTGTCTGTATTCGTTGTCGGATCATTTGGATCTTTTCGGTCGTCAAGCGTACCAACTCGGGTCCCAATAATTTTGCTTCTCCTACCTCATTCCAACATATTGGAGAGCGACACTTGCGTCCATATAAAGCCTCGAATGGAGCCATGCCTATTCTTGCTTGGTAACTATTGTTGTAGAAAAATTTCACCAATGGCAAATACTTATCCCAACTTCCTTTGAAGTCTAATACACAAAGTCTCAAAAGATCTTCGAGGGTCTGGATCGTCCTTTCCGATTGTCCGTCCGTTTGAGGATGGTATGCAGAACTAAAACGTAGTTCAGTGCCCATAGCTTTTTGTAGACTGATCCAAAAGCGTGAAGTGAATCTAGGATCTCGATCAGAAACTATGGAAACTGACATGTCATGCAATCTCACGATCTCATTTATGTACATACCGGCAAGACGTTCAAGTGAAAAGTTTTCTCGTATAGATAAGAAATGAGCAGATTTGGTCAATCTATCTACGATGACCCAAATTGCATCTAAGCCTTGAGAAACTTTGGGAAGACCCGTCACGAAATCCATATTGATGTGTTCCCACTTCCATTCGGGAACCTCAAGTGGTTGTAATGGACCCTTAGGTACTTGATGCTCTGCCTTGACACGTTGACAAGTTAGGCAACTTGAGATAAACTCTGCAATCTCCCTTTTCATATTGTTCCACCAAAATGTATGTCGAAGATCTCGATACATCTTGGTACCTCCTGGGTGGATTGCAAACGGCGTGTTGTGTGCCTCTATCATGATTTTATGCTTTAATTCAGGATCGTTAGGAACACAGAGTCGAGAGTTGACTCGAAGTATTCCTTTCTCGTCGATTCTTGCTTCGGGAATGGTACCTTCTTGTACTTTCTTTATCATGTTTATCAGTTCCGGATCGGTAGCTTGAGCAGCTTTAATTTTATCGATTAAAGCTGGTTCTACTCGCACGTGAGCAATCTTCGAGTGGGTCCCTGGTGTCTTTTGTAAGACCCCGAATTTTATGAAATACAAAATTTAATTTTTCTTCATATATATTTTTTTTGAAACAGTAAGTGGTTAAATTAACAAAATTGAAAGTTAAGGATGTTATGTGCAAATTTTATTTTGTCGGACAATATTCGCTTTGTCGGGGAATATTCGTTTGGTCGGGGAATATTCGTGCCGTACGACGGCGCCGAAATAATAAATTATTGGTGGACCCCACAACGGAATATTTGTCGGATATAGAAAACGACAGAAGTAACCTTTTTAAATAAAAATAGTCAACGGAACTGTTAAAATACCGGTGATAAAAGAATAGTAGTATACGGTAGTTTATGGTATTTTCTGTAGCACACGGTACTCTACAGTAACACACGGTATTGCATAGTGTCTCATATTATTGGTCTGATAATTGACACCGTAACTGTTACGCATCATTTCATCGATAATTGTCACTGCATAATATTTTATATTATCAATTCAATAATTGTTGTTACACAGTATTTTGCATTATTGATTTAATAATTGTCATTACACGGTATTTTATATCATTGAGTCAATAATTGTTGTTGCACTGTTTTTAAAATTATTGAACCTAATAATTGTCACAGTAACATATGCACAGTAATTCACATTATTGAATCAATAATTGTCATTACACAGTAACGTATGCTTTATTTTACATTATTGTTATCTCTATTATGATGTTATTTAAACAGTTGTATTTCATTAATTTATTGACTTGATATCTAAGAGCTAACTATACTGTATTTATAACAATTAGTCATAATAATTGAATTGATAAAGTTATTTGTTTATAATATAAAGTTAGGTGATTATTAGGTGATATGAAATGAATGGTGTAGATTAAAGTGTGAATTATTGTTGAATAATTGAATTGATTTGTTTATAATATAAAGTTAGGTGATTATTAGGTGATATGAAATGAATGGTGTAGATTAAAGTGTGAATTATTGTTGAATAATTAAATTGATTTGTTTATAATATAAAGTTAGGTGATTATTAGGTGATATGAAATGAATGGTGTAGATTAAAGATAATATAATATTTGAAATGGATGGTGTAGATTAAAAGGTGATCTTTAAATGAATGGTTTAGATTAAATGAATGATAAGATTTTTGGCTATAAATAGAAGCCTTAACTTCATTATTTCAACTGAACCTTCCTATTTACGTGAACCTTTCTATTGAATTGTAACCGTTATTCTGAACTGTGGATCTTGAATTTTACTCCACATCATGTTGACAATTTGGACATTATTTGAATCTGTACAAAGTAAACTTCCGATACTTATTGTTATCCTATTTCTTCTGTTCATCATTTATATCATTCTAATCATCCAAAAATCAAGCTGTTGTGAATATCTGTGGCCGGGGGCACAGATGTGATATATTTGTTGAACAGATGATAGGTTAAAGGCGATATAATAGGTTAAAGGCGATACATCTGTTCGGTGTCTTTTATGGCACGTGGTGAATGTTCTCTTTGGCCCGTAGTGCAAAGATGAACTGTTGTTTGGTATGATTATGACCAAAGGCTGAATCTGGTATAATCATGACCGTTGGTGTTATATTGAATGTCTTTGGCCCGTAGTGCAAAGATGAACTGTTGATCTGCATGATTATGATCAGGAACTGTGAATTTGTATTATCTTGACTAATGATATTTCAGATGATAAAAGTTGATGATGTTTTTCCTAAAAAGAGAACCGAGTGGACATTATAGTCTGCATTATTCTTCTAATAGATTACTCATTCCGCTGCTATTATTGATCTGAACGTTGTTTAAGAATTTAACTGCAGTTTTTGATATAAACCTTGTAGTCTATTGTATTCTATCAAGAACTCAACTGTTGAAGACTAATGATAATTTATTCGTCATTATCTTAGTCATGATATTCTTTACTGGGCTATTTGAGCTCACCCTTTCTTTTGTTCCATTGTTTTTCAACAGGAGATGAAAACATAACAGGGTCTAGCCGGGGAATGGAGTGAGGGTCCGAGGAATAGTTATCATAGTCTTCACGTTTTGTAAAATAGTGTGGCAATAATAGTGAAGACTTAGTTGTGTATTATTATACACTGTATTGTTGTACGTTGTGCTTTGTTGTAATAATTTTGTTGTAGTATTTTGACCACTCAAGTTTGGGCTGTGTGGGCCCAGATTTGGGGGCGTCACAGTTGGCATCAGAGCTTAGGGATATGATCTTTAATGGAGATCTGGGGTTAGAACTAGGAGGGGAGAGACGAATAGAATCAGTCACTAGTGTGTCCTACCTAAAATAGATTTTATTATCTAATGAGTCGATTTGAATGTAGGAACATGAAGTGATGAGTCAGTTTATTTGAACTAACATTTATTTTGTGACCACAGTTTAGTATGGCATCTGGAAATCAAGAGGTTAACTATGGAATGCCTGAAGCAAATGTAGCCGAGAATCAAGAGGCCCCAAACAATCCTCCTGCCAACTCAGGAAATAATGTTCCTGATAACATGATGAACGATGGATTCTTTAGGAATTTCATGCAGTTCATACAGAATCAAGGAAGAGGAAATCCAGTCAATAATAACGGTAGAAACGCTGGCAATTTGAGGATGGTCACTGTTAAGCAATTTAAAGAATTAGGACCACCTGAATTCCACGGGAAGCCTGACCCACTCAAAGCGGAGGCATGGCTAAAGCAGACGACAAAAATACTTGATGTCTTACAATGCGCTGATGATCAGAAGGTGTCATTTGCCACTTTTATGTTACGAGGTGAGGCGGACCATTGGTGGGAAGCGGTAAAACCTATCCAACCTTCAGCACTCGAAATGTCTTGGACAGAATTCGAAGAACTGTTTAACGAGAAGTATTTCCCAGAAAGCATCCGCCATATGAAAGAGGTGGAATTCATTAAGCTGGAGCAGGGAAACATGACAGTCTCCCAATATGAAGCCAAGTTTGCCGAGTTATCTCGCTTTGCCACCCATCTTGTGGATGACGAAGCACGAATGAGTCGGATGTTCCTAAGAGGTTTGAGATTCAAAATTCGTCAACAACTTAGCTCTCATAAATTTAGTTTGTATTCAGATGTTGTAGATAGGGCTCAAAGGGTGGAGCAAACAGATGAAACATTGCAGCCAAGAGTTAATGATCAGCATAGAGAAAGGAGTGACAACAACCACAGGAACGAGAACCATCGAGGAGGTAACCAACACTTCGGTGGTAATTCCATACCAAATAACAGAAGAGGAGAATCTAGTGGGAACAATTTCAAAAGAAAGAGATTCCATAATAATTATGGAAGGGCACCAGCACCAGTACCAACACCAGCACCGACCCCAGTTTCAAGGGGAGAAGATCGACCACCAGTGAGATGCTATAGGTGTGGTCAGGAAGGTCACATCAGCCCAAACTGTACACTGCAGTCCAAAAAGTGCTACAGTTGTGGGAAAGAGGGTCATCTTGCGCGGTTCTGTCCTGCCACAAAATCAAGTCCAGCTGCAATGATGATACCAAAAGCTAGCGCGGATAAGGGAAAATCTGTAGTTCAAGGGAGAGCTTTTGTTGTGACATCCCAAATGGCGCGAAACTCGAACGAGGTGATAACCGGTAAGCTATTCATAAATTCTCGTGAAGTCTACGCTTTGTTAGATACTGGCTCTACCCATTCTTTTATCTCACCTGCATGTGCTCAGCGTTTAAACTTAACTCCTGAAAATTTGGACTTTGACTTATCAGTTGAAACCCCATTAGGAGAAATGACCATTACATCTACTGTCTATAAATCTTGCCTAGTTCAAATCAACAACCTCACATTACCTGTTGACCTTATTTCTTTGGAGATGCATGAATTTGATGTGATTTTAGGAATTGATTGGTTGACTACCCATCATGCTAAAATTGATTGTTTTCATAAGATTATTAGTTTTCATATTACTAATCAACCTGTCATGCAAATTCAAGCAACTAAACCATTGAAATCTATAACTGTTATTTCTAGCCATAAAGCCATTCGTTTATTGAAAAACGGATGTCAAGCCTTTTTAGCTCATGTCACTGATTTGAACAAAAATACGTTAAACTTAAATGATATTCCCATTGTTAATGAGTTTCCTGACGTTTTTCCTGAAGAACTTCCTGGCTTACCCCCAAACCGTGAAATTGATTTTTATATTGATTTTGAACCCGGTACCAAGCCCATTTCCAAAGCTCCCTACCGAATGGCTCCCATTGAACTTCAAGAGTTAAAAGTCCAACTACAGGAATTGTTGGATACCGGTTTCATTCGTCCGAGTGCATCACCTTGGGGTGCTCCTGTTCTATTTGTGAAGAAGAAAGACGGGAGTATGAGATTGTGCATTGACTACCGAGAATTGAACCATGTCACCATCAAGAACAGGTACCCGTTACCTCGGATTGATGACATGTTTGATCAATTGCAAGGCGCTCAACATTTCTCAAAGATTGATCTCCGTTCTGGATATCATCAGTTAAAGGTTAAAGCTGAGGACATTCCAAAGACTGCTTTCAGAACTCGTTATGGGCATTATGAGTTCTTAGTCATGCCTTTTGGACTAACTAATGCTCCTGCAGCTTTCATGGACATGATGAACCGGATATTCAAGGAACATTTGGATCATTTTGTGGTTGTCTTTATTGATGACATCCTCATATACTCCAAGAGTCGCGAGGATCATGAACAACACCTGAGATTGATACTACAAAAGCTCCGTGAAAACAAATTATATGCCAAGTTGAAGAAATGTGAGTTCTGGCTTGAGGAGGTCGCGTTTCTTGGGCATGTGATTTCTAGTCAAGGAATATCAGTCGATCCTGCGAAGATTGAAACGGTACTAAATTGGGAACAACCCAAAACAGTAACCGAAGTCTGAAGTTTTCTGGGTCTAGCTGGTTATTATCGGAGATTCGTAGAAGGATTTTCTCGAATCGCCACTCCATTAACGCAGCTTACTCGGAAAAGCACAAAATTCATATGGAGCGAGGAATGCGAGAAAAGTTTCCAAGAACTCAAGAAGAGACTGGTTTCAGCTCCTGTTCTGACTATACCATCAGGATCAGGAGAATTTGTTATCTACAGCGATGCTTCTGGCAAAGGTCTAGGTTGTGTCCTTATGCAACATGGAAAGGTTATAGCCTATGCCTCTCGACAACTCAAGGATTATGAGAAAAATTATCCTACTCATGATCTAGAGTTGGCAGCAGTTGTTTTCGCGTTGAAGATCTGGAGACACTACTTGTACGGGGAAAAAGTGGATATCTATACAGATCATAAAAGTCTCAAATATTTCTTCACCCAGAAGGAACTCAACATGCGACAACGACGTTGGCTTGAGCTGTTGAATGATTACGACCACACAATCCAGTATCACCCGGGAAAGGCGAACGTTGTAGCTGACGCTTTGAGCAGAAGATCTTATGCGAATACAAGTGCACTGCTGACAACACAAAAGTGTATTTTGTACGACTTACAAAAGATGGAGATAGAGCTAAAGACACCAGGGACCCACTCGAAGATTGCTCATGTGCGAGTAGAACCAACTTTAATCGATAAAATTAAAGCTGCTCAAGCTACCGATCCGGAACTGATAAACATGATAAAGAAAGTACAAGAAGGTGTCATTCCCGAAGCAAGAATCGACGAGAAAGGAATACTTCGAGTTAACTCTCGACTCTGTGTTCCTAACGATCCTGAATTGAAGCATAAAATCATGATGGAGGCACACAACACGCCGTTTGCAATCCACCCAGGAGGTACCAAGATGTATCGAGATCTTCGACATACATTTTGGTGGAACAATATAAAAAGGGAGATTGCAGAGTTTATCTCAAGGTGTCTAACTTGTCAACGTGTCAAGGCAGAGCATCAAGTACCTAAGGGTCCATTACAACCACTTGAGGTTCCCGAATGGAAGTGGGAACACATCAATATGGATTTCGTGACGGGTCTTCCCAAAGTTTCTCAAGGCTTAGATGCAATTTGGGTCATCGTAGATAGATTGACCAAATCCGCTCATTTCTTGCCTATACGAGAAAACTTTTCACTTGAACGTCTTGCCGGTATGTACGTAAATGAGATCGTGAGATTGCATGGCATGCCAATTTCCATAGTTTCTGATCGAGATCCTAGATTCACTTCACGCTTTTGGATCAGTCTACAAAAAGCTATGGGCACTGAACTACGTTTTAGTTCTGCATACCATCCTCAAACGGACGGACAATCAGAAAGGACGATCCAGACCCTCGAAGATCTTTTGAGACTTTGTGTATTAGACTTCAAAGGAAGTTGGGATAAGTATTTGCCATTGGTGGAATTTTCTTACAACAACAGTTACCAAGCAAGCATAGGCATGGCTCCATTCGAGGCTTTGTATGGAAGGAAGTGTCGCTCTCCAATATGTTGGAATGAGGTAGGAGAAGCAAAATTGTTGGGACCCGAGTTGGTACGCTTGACGACCGAAAAGATCCAAATGATCCGACAACGAATACAGACCGCACAAGAACGACAAAAGAGTTATACTGATCTTCATCGGAGAGACGAAAGTTTCAACGTCGGAGATCATGTATTCTTACGTGTTTCTCCATGGAAAGGGGTTACGAGATTCGGAAAAAGAGGAAAGCTTAACCCTCGATTTATTGGCCCATTTGAAATCCTCGATCGAATAGGAACCGTAGCCTACAGACTAGCCCTACCACCAAGTATGTCTCGCATCCATAACGTTTTTCACATATCTATGTTACGTAAATATGTGAAGGACCCAAACCACGTCATTGAGTTAGAACCAGACGTTATAGCAGAAGATTTAACATACGAGGAGGTACCTGTTAAGATCCTGGATAAGAAGGAGCAGATCCTACGCTCAAAGGTTATACCTCAAGTTAAGGTTTTATGGAGGAACCAAGATACTAAGGAAATGACCTGGGAGCTAGAATCTGAGATGAAATCTAAGTATCCTTACCTCTTCGATATGTCAGGTACGTCAATTTCGGGGACGAAATTTCATAAGGAGGGGAGGTTGTAAGACCCCGAATTTTATGAAATACAAAATTTAATTTTTCTTCATATATATTTTTTTTGAAACAGTAAGTGGTTAAATTAACAAAATTGAAAGTTAAGGATGTTATGTGCAAATTTTATTTTGTCGGACAATATTCGCTTTGTCGGGGAATATTCGTTTGGTCGGGGAATATTCGTGCCGTACGACGGCGCCGAAATAATAAATTATTGGTGGACCCCACAACGGAATATTTGTCGGATATAGAAAACGACAGAAGTAACCTTTTTAAATAAAAATAGTCAACGGAACTGTTAAAATACCGGTGATAAAAGAATAGTAGCATACGGTAGTTTATGTTATTTTCTGTAGCACACGGTACTCTACAGTAACACACGGTATTGCTAGTGTCTCATATTATTGGTCTGATAATTGACACCGTAACTGTTACGCATCATTTCATCGATAATTGTCACTGCATAATATTTTATATTATCAATTCAATAATTGTTGT
This sequence comes from Hedera helix, assembly GCA_947179155.2. Taxonomy (NCBI): domain Eukaryota; kingdom Viridiplantae; phylum Streptophyta; class Magnoliopsida; order Apiales; family Araliaceae; genus Hedera; species Hedera helix. Next base: position 37,467,432 of record OX359281.1, read on the forward strand.
TACACAGTATTTTGCATTATTGATTTAATAATTGTCATTACACGGTATTTTATATCATTGAGTCAATAATTGTTGTTGCACTGTTTTTAAAATTATTGAACCTAATAATTGTCACAGTAACATATGCACAGTAATTCACATTATTGAATCAATAATTGTCATTACACAGTAACGTATGCTTTATTTTACATTATTGTTATCTCTATTATGATGTTATTTAAACAGTTGTATTTCATTAATTTATTGACTTGATATCTAAGAGCTAACTATACTGTATTTATAACAATTAGTCATAATAATTGAATTGATAAAGTTATTTGTTTATAATATAAAGTTAGGTGATTATTAGGTGATATGAAATGAATGGTGTAGATTAAAGTGTGAATTATTGTTGAATAATTGAATTGATTTGTTTATAATATAAAGTTAGGTGATTATTAGGTGATATGAAATGAATGGTGTAGATTAAAGTGTGAATTATTGTTGAATAATTAAATTGATTTGTTTATAATATAAAGTTAGGTGATTATTAGGTGATATGAAATGAATGATGTAGATTAAAGATAATATAATATTTGAAATGGATGGTGTAGATTAAAAGGTGATCTTTAAATGAATGGTTTAGATTAAATGAATGATAAGATTTTTGGCTATAAATAGAAGCCTTAACTTAAGGATTTTTCATAAACTTCCTTACTTGTTCTTTCTTTCTCTCTCTAAATACTTCTTGTGAAAGTTCTCTCTAAGTGTGCATAAGTCATCTTGAGTATTTGTGAAGATCTATAAGTATACGTGTACTGTTCAAGTTAATGACGCCCCCAAATCTAGGCCCACACAGCCCAAACTTGAGTCGTCAAAAGACTACAACAAAATTATTACAACAAAGCACAACGTACAACAATACAGTGTATAATAATACACAACTAAGTCTTCACTATTATTGCCACACTATTTTACAACACGTGAAGACTACGACAGCTATTCCTCAGACTCTCACTCCATTCCCCGGCTAGACCCTGTTACGTTTTCATCTCCTGTTGAAAAACAATGGAACAAAAGAAAGGGTGAACTCAAATAGCCCAGTAAGAAATATCATGACTAAGATAATGACGAATAAATTATCATTAGCCTTCAACAGTTGAGTTCTTGATAGAATACAATAGACTACAAGGTTGATATCAAAAACTGTAGTTAAATTCTTAAACAATGTTCAGATCAATAATAGCAGCGGAATGAGCAATCTATTAGAAGAATAATGCAGACTATAATGTCCACTCGCTTCTCTTTTTAGTAAAAATATCATCAACTTTTATCATCTGAAATACCATTAGTCAAGATAATACAACTTCACAGTTCCTGGTCATAATCATGCAGATCAACAGTTCATCTTTGCACTACGGGCCAAAGACATTCAATATAACACCAACGGTCATGATTATACCAGATTCAGCCTTTGGTCATAATCATACCAACCAACAGTTCATCTTTGCACTACGGGCCAAAGAGAACATTCACCACGTGTCATAAAAGACACCGAACAGATGTATCGCCTTTAACCTATCATCTGTTCAACAATTATATCACATCTGTGCCCCCGGCCACAGATATTCACAACAGCTTGATTCTTGATGATTAATATAAATAACAGTGATACAAATGATGAACAGAAGAACAGGATAAACAATAAGTATCGGAAGTTTACTTTGTGCAGATTCAAATAATGTCCAAATTGCCAACATGATGTGGAGTGAAATTTAAAAATGATATTCAAGATCCACAGTTCAGAATAACGATTACAGTTCAATAGAAATGTTCAGAAAATAGGAAGGTTCAGTTGAAATAATGAAATTCAACTATTATGGAACATATAATATTTTCAGGAATTATAGAAGCAATAGTTCCATAATAAGTTTCGATTTAGGTGTATGAAAGAAAATAATATACCTTACCGTAGCAGGTTTGATTAACAAAAGGTGAAGGGAATTAATATCCCTTACCATAGTAAGTTTGAATAATGGAAGATGAAAAAGATGGTATCCCTTATGAGTATAAAGGAAAATGATATCACTTACGAATATGGAATAAAAGTGTCATGTGATAATTCGTGTAGACAAATTATTTCCACACGAGACAAATAAAAAGGGTTATTCACCAACAGGCGGTAATCCGCGCCGTAAGGTTATTCCCATCAATTTGAATACGAAGAGTTATTCACCAAACAAGCGATAATCCGCGCCGTAAGGTTATTCCCATCAATTTGAATACGAAGAGTTATTTACCAAACAGGCGATAATCCGCGCCGTAAGGTTATTCCCATCAATTTGAATACGAAGAGTTATTCACCAAACAGGCGATAATCCGCACCGTAAGGTTATTCTCAAAGATTAATAAGGAATGAATACAAAAGGTTATTCACCAACAGGCGGTAAACCGCGCCGTAAGGTTATTCCCACAATTTAATACATGGAAGTAAATGGCACAAGAAATGAATGATATGAGAATCAAAGAATGATAATCCCTTCCAGTAAGAAAGAAAATAATATCCATTTAGGATGATGAAAAGAATGATACCCCTTACCGTAATAAATTTAAGAGTGTGAAAAGAATGATATTCCTTACCTTAACACGTGACTGGATATTGATTTAAATGAGGTTGATCAACCTATATATTTTTAATATAATTAGTAATTACCACATATAAATTTCAAAGTGTATGATAATTCGTATAATATGAAATATCAAAATTATATATATTTAACATAATTTTTGTAGTATAATATAACTACTTTAAAATAGTTTTTAAAATAATATTCCAAAATAAATCTTCCAAAGAAAGCTTTTAAAAATGAATCTTCTCAAAGAAGAGTCTTCTAAGGGAAGATTTGTAAATACCGTGAAAAATAGGAATTTATGAAATTACTACTCTTTAATAAAAGACTTACTTGAAAAATTTCTGCACTCCTTTTGGCTTTCAAACACTCAAAATAACCTTACTATTCTCAGAGAAAACTCATAAAATTCTTATAGAAAAATTTTATGCTTTAGGTGTGATTTTTCTATTCAGCTGAGCAAGCTATTTATAGGAGAAATAAGTTACTATGCGGTAGGTGAGCAGCACGCCAGTGCTGAATTGCAGCAGCAGCCGTCTGGCTGCTTTCTCTTCATTTCACCTAACATCTGCAACATTTTACATGCTTAAATCTCATGTGGCCCCCACATAGGGTCCACATGTTACTATTCACATCATAATTAATTAATATTTTTTTTTTTTTACATTTATTTATTTTATTTTATTTTTCTTCCTATAGGTCCTGCATATTAAATAAAATAATGCTACAACAATAATGTAATAAACACGTTACAGATTATTATTAATTTAACAACATAAATTACTGTATATTTGCTACTGTGACAATTATTTGGTTCAATAATTTTAAGAACAGTGCAACAACAATTATTGACTCAACGATATAAAATACAGTGTAATGACAATTATTAAATCAATAATGCAAAATACTGTGTAACAACAATTATTGAATTGATAATATAAAATATTATGCAGTGACAATTATCGATGAAATGACGCGTAACAGTTACGGTGTCAATTATCAGACCAATAATATGAGACACTGTGCAATACCGTGTGCTACAGAAAAATATCATAAATTACCGTATACTACTATTCTTTTATCACCGGTATTTTAAACAGTTAACACTGTTGACTATTTTTATTTAAAAAGGTTACTTCTGTCGTTTTCTATATCCGACAATTATTCCGTTGTGGGGTTCACAAATAATTTGTTATTTCGGCGCCGTCGTACGACACGAATATTCCCCGACCAAACGAATATTCCCCGACAAAGCGAATATTGTCCGACAAAATAAAATTTGCACATAACATCCTTAACTTTTAACTTTATCGATTTAACCACTTACTGTTTCAGAAAAATATATATGAAGAAAAAATTTAATTTTTATATTTCATAAAATTTGGGGTCTTACAACCTCCCCTCCTTATGAAATTTTGTCCCCGAAATTGACGTACCTGGCATTTCGAAAAGGTAAGGATATTTAGATTTCATCTCAGATTCTAGCTCCCATGTCATTTCCTCAGTATCTTGGTTTCTCCATAAAACCTTAACTTGAGGTATAACCTTTGAGCGTAGGATCTGCTCCTTCTTATCTAGGATCTTAACAGGTACCTCCTCATACGTTAAATCTTCTGCTATAACGTCTGCTTCTAACTCAATGACGTGGTTTGGGTCTTTCACATATTTACGTAACGTAGATATGTGAAAAACATTATGGATACGAGACATACTTGGTGGTTTGGCACAGTAACTTGCACAGTAACTTCTGAATATAATAATATTTTTCTAATAAAACAAATAACTTTTTATTATTATATTGTCTAATAAAACAAACAACTTTATGAATATATTATAATAATCAAATTACCAAATAATACTACCATAGTAATAATTCATAATAATGCAACAACTACTGTGTCAATTATTAGATCAATAATATGCATTATTATTGTTTCAATAATCCAATATGTTGTGCCACAACAATTATTAATAAGACAATGAGTAATAACAATTATTGAATTGATAATATAAAATATTATGCAGTGACAATTATTGATGAAATGATGCGCAACAGTTACGGTGTCAATTATCAAACCAATAATATGAGACACTGTGCAATACCGTGTGCTACTGCAGAGTACCGTGTGCTACAGAAAAATACCATAAATTACCGTATGCTACTATTCTTTTATCACCGGTATTTTAACAGTTAACACCGTTGACTATTTTTATATAAAAAGGTTACTTCTGTCGTTTTCTATATCCGACAAATATTCCGTTGTGGGGTCCACAAATAATTTGTTATTTCGGCGCCGTCGTACGGCACGAATATTCCCCGACCAAACGAATATTCCCCGACAAAACGAATATTGTCCGACAAAATAAAATTTGCACATAACATCCTTAACTTTCAAATTCGTCAGTTTAACCACTTACTGTTTCATGAAAAAAAATATATGAAGAAAAATTAAATTTTATATTTCATAAAATTCGGGGTCTTACAGTATTCGCCTGCCGATGGTTTTCTCAGAGTTCAATCTTTATAGATCTACCCGTCTGGTGAGTTATTTGTTTTAGACTTTTCAAGTTTATGAATGTATTGTTTTCTAACGAACTTAAAATTGTTGCAATTAGAGTTTGTTTGCGCTACTCCTGGAGATCCAAAATTTGTAATGAATCACTTATAATCATTCAACCCTAGCTGGATTGATTACGCCAGAATTGTTTTGGATTTCCTGATTTTTGAGATTCCATAGAATAGGGATTTAATATCTACCAATTTTTGCTAATAAAAACATTATCTAGAATTTAAGGCGTTTGTAATGCACAATACTTCCACTTCAGTTAATTTTTGTTCGAGTTTAATAGGTTTAATGTTATAGTGGAAACTGGAAACCATTTATATTGTGTTTATTGTCTTATTAAGTTATCACAAGTTAAAGCTCGAGGTTGTAACAAAATCTGAACGATTATATTAGGTATGCAATGCAGAACACTAACAACTGAACTTGGACTATTATACTTGTAATATCCCAGATAATTTCAAGATTTTAAATAATATCTTAATTGATTTTATTAAAGGTTAAGGTTTAAACCTAGAAGGTGAGAAGGAAGATGTGTTGAAAATGGGTAAACATTTTTTTTTTAACATAAATTATTTGTTAGAAATTAAATGTGAGAATATTTTAATGATGCAGGTAGATAATTTATTTAAGAAAGAAATTCAATTGAGAAGTGAAGGTGAATATATTAATATTTATATATATACACCTATAGTTGAGTTTGTTAGTCAAACAAGATGATGTGTGAAGTAAATTAAATACTTAATAAAACTAATAAATTAATTAGTTTTAGTATGGATTAAAAAGAAAAGTCATGTAATATAATTAATTGAATTAATTATATAAGTTATGAATTAAGGTTATGAGTAACAAGTAGGGAAGTGGAATATTGCCTAGAAGGACAATATTAAGAAGTTAATTAATTAAGTAATTTACTTAATTAATAAGTTGTTATAGATGTAAGCCCAATATGGAGATAATTGCATGAAATGGGTAATTAAATAAGAGAGCCAATAAAAAATAAGTTATGTAGCCCAAACCATTAAAAGTCAAATGATGGTCAATGGTTGGGAGAAGCATTTCAAGTATTGATTGAGTGTAGAGAATTAACTAGTGTCTAGTTAATTGAATAACCCTAGTTGGTTGACAAGAGAGATAACATTAACCAATCATTGGTTAATTGCTAGATAAATAAATGTGGGGTTAAGAATTAACCGTGGATGGGTTAATTAAGTAACCCAATGTGGTAGAATTAATTATAGCAAATCTAATTGGATTATATTATAAGTCCAATTGAGGTATTAAACTAGGTCAAATTAATTTAACCTAGTAGTCCATATAATTTAATTTGAACATGGATTTATGTAATAATTAACCAAGCCCAATGCTTGTTTAATTAAATGTAACATAGGGTATTTAATATTAGCCCAATGTAGTAAATAAATTGAGCCCAAATCAATTAGTTGAATGAGCCAAATATATTAAATCCTAGGGTCCAATGTGGAGCCCAAATGGTAGTCAAAGTGGTGGTCAATATATATACATTGGTGTATATATATATGGATACTTATATAATGATATAGGATATAAAAATAAAGCTAAAATGGTGTAGTAAATTGATAAATCCCGAATTTTGGGGGGGGGGGCCCACATGTGGATGTTGTGTGTGGCTTTATTTTTGCTTATTTTACACTCCAAAAGTTGCTTACAAGCAACCTTGATGGATGTCAATCAAGTTGTCAATCAATCCATGCTATAGTAATCTCAATTAAGCTCTAAATTGACTATGTTGGTGAATTAGGAGAGTTAATAAAGTATTAGCATTTGGCTATATATAGAGTGCTTCCCACACTTGTGATATGGTTGTTAGTCTTTTTACTAGAAAAGCTAGAGAGAAAGAAAATAGAGAAAAGCTCTAGAGAAAAAGAAAAAGAAAGTTAGATCTTGTGAGCATTGATGGTTGGATGATCTTGGAGCAAGGTTTAAAGATGGAGGTCTCCTCAAGAGGAAGTTATCTATGTAAGAAAATTGATCATCCAAGTCTTTTCAAAGTTCTAACAAAGAGGATAATCAACAAAAGGTATAAAACCTTCTAGCTTGATATTGTTATTTGGGTATTATGTAATTTCTATGGTAGAAATATAATTTTCAAAGTCTAAATGGATAGATCCATGCTATATTGGTATATCTAGGGTTACATGGGTTTAACATGGGTTTTTATATGTGTTTATGATGAAAAATTCCATCAAACTCATTGAATAAATTTTTACCGACGAAAACAAATTAATCTAATACGTAGCAGCCCATTCACGAAATTACTGTTCATGATCCGTAAGTCGGATTTATGATCCGTCAATTTTGGGTGATAGATCCATGAAATATGAAGATTCTCCAAGTTGAATGACTAAAATCCGATTTAAAATGAGTAAGATATGGATTTTCTACCAAAACACTCCATTGTTTTAGGGCTGTGCACAATAGTCTGGTTTGGAGCCAATTTTCGTGACCAAAACAAATCCAAATTTGATGTTTGATGACAGAAAAATGTAGTTCGGGAAGTTACGAATCCATCGATACCAAATAGGCCTCAATCGGACTTGTGGATTTCATTTTATTCAAGTTCCCGTCGAAGACCCCAAGTCTGAAAAAGCATAAAAGTAATCTGCCTATTTTTTTAAAAAAACCGGTCAGTTCGGTTTTTTTCGGTTTTTCATGATTTCTAGGTAGGGCCGGTTCGGGCATTTTTAGGCCGGTTCTTGGGTTGGTTCCAAAAGAGAAAATGCTTATAATTTTATAAAGAAAATTATCAAAATTTAAAATCCGAATTTTTTTATAATTTGGTATTTATTAGAATTAATAGTGGATTAAAGCTTACTAAATGGCTAATAATTATGGGAAAATTATTTTTTATTTGAGAAAAATAATATTTGACCTATTGACATGCTAGTTAAGTGTTATAAAATAAAATTTGAAATTATTGGAGTGATTCACTATATATTAGCTATTTATTAGTGTATAAATAGGCTAATAATCTAATTAAATATTATTTAATAAATATTAAATAATATATGAAGTTATGTAATTAATTAATTATGATTTAATGAATATTAAATAATAATTAAAGGATGTTAAGATGAATAAGTTAGTTATTTATTATTTAATTGCACTTAAATAATAAGTAAAGTTAAATAAATAATTAATTATTATTTAAATTAATATTAAATAATAATTAAAGAATATTAAAGTTAGAAAGCTAATTATTTATTATTTAATTAATATTAAATAATAAGTAAGGTTAATTAAGTAATTAATTATTATTTAATTAATATTAAATAATAATTAAAGGATAATTAAGGTTAATAAACTAATTATTTATTATTTAATTGATATTAAATAATAAGTAAGGTTAATTAATTAATTAATTATTATTTAATTAATATTAAATAATGAGTTCGGATAATTAGTTAATTAATTATTATTTAATTCATATTAAATAATAATTAAATGGTAATTAAGTGGAATAAATTATTACTTAATCGAAAGAAGATTATTAAGTAATTAAAATATATTGATAATATTATTGACTAACTATTAAATGATAATAGTTAAGAATTAAATCATTATTCAATAATTAATAATGATATGTAATTAATTTAAAATATTATTAAAGGATTAATAATATTATCTAGCATTTAATTAACTATTAAATAATAATAGTTAAGAGTTAAATCATTAATAAATAAATAATAATGATAAATAAAGATTTAGAATATTATTAAAGAATTAATAATATTGTTTAACAAGTAATTAACTATTGGGTAATAATAGTTAAGGGTTGAATCGTTATTAAATAATTACTAATGATACGTGAAGATTTCATATATTATTAAATGATTGATAATATTGATGAACAATTAAATTATTATTAAAATGATTGATAATAATGAGAAGTCAATTAAAATATTATTAAAGGGTAATAATATTAGCAAGCAATTAAATTATTATTAAAAGATTAATAATAATGATTAAGGTAAACTATTATTAAAAATAAATTAATAATAGTAATGATTATTTAAAGTGTTATTTAACAATTAAATAACATTATAAGTTATTACTAATTGATAGTAAAATTTAAAATATTATCCAAGGTGGGTAATATTATGATAAGTATCGAGATAAATGATGTGATTAAGTTAAACCAAGGGTATGGTCCATTAGTGATTAATTGGTGGATCGACCTAAATAAATATAGGGTCCAAGTTTTAATGCAGTGACATTAATAAATGTCAGAATTGCATAGTTTCGAACAAAAGATTTATGGTGTTGAATATGAAACACTGAGTCAAGTCAAAGAGAGACTAAAATATAAAACTAACCTTATTAAATAAAGGGGATGATAAGAAGAAATAAATATCTTTAAAATAAGATTTAGTATTGAGTCAAACTTTGACTGATATTGTGCACCGTTGATCTCACATACCGTGTAGGTGGTGCAAGGAACGTCAAAGATTAACGTAAGCTGGTTATACAAGTCCAGGCAAGTTTTTCAGAACGTGTTGTATTATGTGCATGAATTATAAGTTTGTTATTAAACTGAGATGTGCTCATACGTGGTTATGTGCAAAGATGTTTTAATGTGCCTTTGTGTAATAAGTTGATTTGAACTGTTGATATGCGGTAGTTGATTTAAGACAATTGTTCTGCATTGAACTATATGTCATGATAGAGGTTAGACATGAAGCATAGATTAAATGCGAGGCATGAAATGCATGAGCAGTATGTCATAAACTGAAATGCATGAAAAACATGATGTTAGTATAAATTGTAAATTTTATGTGAAGCATGTAATGTGTTATGTGTAGCTGTTGAACTTGCTGAGCCGTCGTGCTCACTCTTGCCTAAACCAACATTTTCAGATAAGGCTAGTTACCTGAAGTTCTCGATAAAGAACAAGGAACAGGAAAATATATTACTTCCATTGAAGATCTAAATATCTATTGTAGATATCAGTCCGAATTGGACAGGTAAATGATTCTGTAGCATAAGACTTAGTTGGTATGTTATATGAGTATTAAATACTCAAATTGATTGTAATAGAATGTCGTATCATGTATGATATTGAGACATACTAGGAATGTATAAAGATTTCGATTCTGGAATAGAAGGAGATGTTATATAATTGTAAATAAATGATTATTTAACAATTATAATATTGTTAAAATTCACGAAAGATAAGGAAAAGGTTGTACTCGTGTTGAACCGGATCCGAGGTTCGAGAAACCCGGATTCGGGGTCGTCACAATACTCAACAATCTGGTAATCTGGTCCATATACAAATTAGTATATTAGTGTGTATTCTTTGATGACTATGATTTTTACTTCCTGACTTGCTGCATCAGTTGTTCTCTGTATCATGTTTATGATCCATTTGAATAATTTTTTTGCAGATTAAAGTCTACAGCATATCACATTATCAGATGGATTTCTAGATGTGTTGATCAAAATGCTACTTTTCTCTGCCTCTAACATCTGATTAATGATCTTTTGTGAATCATACTTTCTCATTCAATCTCAATAGGCTTCTGAGTTTGGCACTCTCTTTGGAGTGACGAAGAAAGTCTCTTCCACCACCATCGCGGTTGTCGGCTGCAGGAACAAACAGACACTCCCTTCATTTCATTTCAAAAATTGATTTGTGTGGTTGACTATTTTCCCTCATTTTTCTTATATTTGGACCTCGATTTTCACCTGGTTCAATTTTTGTCCTCTTTGAATCAATGCATTGAGTGTATATTATCTGGGTGGGTCCTTTTTCAAATTTATTTGATCAATTTGTTGTATATCTGGGTGTATATGATCAATTTGTTGTTGTGAGTGAATTAGTAAAGAATTTTGGTTGTGCTGTTAAGGAACAAAATTTCTGATTTTGATATTAGTATTTCTAAGTTAAAGACAACACTGGGGAAACTACGCAGGCTGATCATGTGTTAATAGACCTCATGGCCTTTGCTTTAATATCATCCAACATATTGAAAAAATGCTGAAAAAGATATAAGCATGATGCTGCTGCTTGCGGATAGGTTTGGTTGTGTTATTTTTCTTCAATTTGTCATAAAAAGTGCATTTGTTACAAATCATATGTGATATCCCAACAGATGCTTGATTTCACTAACTTTATTTTCGTTGTTTTTGCTACAGGTTTAGCGAAAAGCATGTCAATGTAAAACGATGCATAACGGGGTAAGTGAAAATATTGGGTAAAAATATGATTGTTTTCAAGTAGAGGATTTTGCTTCTTTTTTTTACTTTAATATAAATAGTAAAAAGATACAAGCTTGATAATCAAATAGGATATTTCAGTTTCTTTAGTTACTAATTATGTCGCTCTTACTCAACTGTACTTTTAGTTTGACTATAAATCTCCTTTTATCTGTCCATTTGCCTTATTCAACATACCTTTTATCTGTGAAGTTCCCAGATGTGCGAAATTATATCATGTTCCTCTTTCGAATGAGGAAGATCAATTTATTGACTTTACAACACATCGTTGCCAGATTCTGTACAGCTCCAATGCCAAAAAATGGATTAAATCATGCCATAAATCATTCATAACTTGCATTTCCAGCTAATGAAACCCATGAAAAAGTCCCTTTGTTGAGAAACTAGACGCTTCCTTAGTGATTATCATATGTTCTCGGTCCCTACCTTTCAGATAGAGGACTTTGGGTATATCTGTTACTAAAAATCTCATGTGGGTCTGTTATGTTTCCATGAATTTTATTGGGGTTTGATAGAAACTCTTCACATGTATTGCGTAATTGTATGTGATTAGGTGTATGTGAGTTGAAATTATACATTCACAGATTTTTTTCCTCTTTTAGAGGTTTTAGTTGTGTAATTTTTAATTCAATCGTGAAGGGCGGGCTCTATACTTCTAAATGCAAGTTATAGTCAGCTCAATCGGGAAGAATCACCGTCATGGGAGTCTTGAAATGTGGGTTGCTTTGAGAAATTAGAGCACATTGGCAAATGCACTTACGGGTAAAACTAATTACTGAATTATGCATTGTTAAACTTCTTAATTTATAACTATTGTGTTGACTGTTTTTCAAATTGACTGTTTTCTGAATGTTGTTTTTGTCAATCTCTTAATTTTATGTTACAGTAATTCAATAATGTGTTTTGTGTTTGTGATTTTGTTTGATTCTCCATTTTATCTGATTTGGTTTTTGTGATACAATGTAAAAGTATGAGATAGAGACAGAGAAAGCAGGATATAGCTTGGATTTATAGAACATATTGTGAATCCTACAATTTTAACTTTAATTCGCCAATTTCTTTCCCGTTAAGTTGTTGAATGACAAATTCTTATTTAACACACGTGGAAGTTTAACTCGATTATGAGCATCTTAATCTCATATATATCGAGGTTGTCTCTTTAATTTATTATAAGGATCACAGTTTAGTCTCAACTGATACATATGTTATTCTCTTTCCATGAAATGCAGAATACGTCAAAATATGATTTTTTTTTTCTTTTAGTGTTAGTTAATGGTATGCATACAAAACAATAACAGATAGTGTGACATCTTACCAAAGAACCAAATAAGGTTCATACCTATAAGCTAGAACTGCAAATGTGTATAGTTTTTCTTTGATAATGATTTTATCCTTGGTGAAGGACATACTCAATTGGTGCAATTTTACTAAATGCTATATATTGTGCCTGCAGAAACATGTTTCATGGACCTTGGAGAGAAGCCAATGCTTCGATGTTGACTTTGCATGTGTATGATAACAATGTTAATGGAGAGGCAATTACTATAACTTTGGCATATTTTTATGGACATCACCCTAAGCTTAATGATAATAATGCATTTCGTGTTCTTGTAGCTACATCCTTTATTGACCTTCAGGTATCTTAAGTTTTAATGGGCACTGGTGGTTATCAATGATATTACCTAAGATCTAGAAAATGTAATAAATAGGCATTTTCTTTTTCCTTTTCTGTTTGCTAAATAACTAAATGTCATTCAGACGTAGTTCGATGTGCTTAAAACAAACAGTGCCAGGCCTAATCTGCTCAGGTCCAGCACAAGTTCATTCATACTTTGCTTAGTTGTTGGATGGGTAAGTCATGTATCAGTAGTTAACTTGCGAGGACCTCAATAGAAAGAAGTGTGCAAGACGAAAGTTATTCTCCTGCCAACTAAATTAACCCAACATAGATTTCTTTTGCAACTCTGGATAAATCCTAATGTAGTTGAGGCTGCTACCAGGAGTTTCAGCGATGTGCGCGTAATGGCAGTTGGTCTTTTATGTGTGGGTAAACTTTTTGTATCGTGCTTGTGTTGGGAATTGAGACAATTACTAAGAAGCTACTTTTATTAAGTTTTTATAACTATTATGGTGAATTGATTGCTTATCTGAAAAAAATATACCTACTAATTCTGCGCATCAACATACCAGTTCTAGAAATTTATCTTACTTGATAGTGGTGGTAAATATGCTTAAAATATGTTTCCTTTGTTTGCAATGATGATAGCTGCATGTATGGTGGTGCTCTATTGCAAAGTAGCAATTGCATTTGATGATGCTAATATTGCTCAAGATAGTTGCTCAAAGTACTAACTTATTTTACTTAACATTTTGGGTAGGAGGTCTATCTTCATTAGACGTTTTTTACTTTTCATCAAACATATACGAATTTTTTTATTTTTCATCAAATAACTCCTCTTTTCCCATTGTCAACTCACATTTTTTATTTAGATTCATCTTTATGTACTAAATAATTACACGAGTATTCATAGTGCCGTAGGCACGGGTGTTTTCTCTAGTACAAATACATTCTATGAGTACGGATCAAGAACATGTTCTCTTAAAGGGTATATCAAGTTTATCCTTTTTAGTGACGGATCGGACGATAGTTTGGTCCGTCGCTATATGTTTGTCCATCGTTATATGTTTTAGCGACGGATAATATATAATGATAAATAAATATATAGCGATGGACCAAATCGCCACCTGATCCGTGACTAAAAAAGATAAGCTTAGCTTGATCCATGCTATATACTCTATATATCTCAATATTCAGTTACTAACATTCAGTTGCCATCACTGGCTGCTGAACTAATCTCCTAATAATGCGGCAATGCTGACATGTATCCGTATACAATTCCCACGTGCTGTAACTCCATTTCATATGAAAGTCACCTCCATTGACACGACCATTGTGAATGGGCACCACCAGTATACTCTGGGAAAGATAAAAGAGAAGCCTTAATTGCTCGAGCAGGTTTAGTTAATGTCACATTAGCAGTAGTATGAGATGTATGTTGTTGCTTAATATCTGGAGTTGCTTCTTGGGGCTGTGATTGTCCTGGTGTGTTTATTGTTGTAGTCTAATTACAATTACGTAATATAGAATATATAAAAATTTTAAAAAAATTATCATAATTTATTTTATTTTATCATATAAATCTTACATTAATTATAATTCTTATTTTTTGTATTAATTATAATTTTTATTTATCATAATTAAATACGGTAATAAATTTATATCGATATAATAATGATGTAATATAGGTAAAAGTTATTATAAAATTGATCTACATATAGGGGTGTTCGGCGCCAACTTATAAGTTTGTTTACCTAATTTATAAGTTGGTAAGTTAAAATAAGTGTGCGACCATAATTTTTTTTTTTACTTATAGTTAAAAAAAAAAGTAAGTTTTTGGAACTTAAAAAAAATGACTTATAAGTCATTTTTTTTAAGTTGGTCAACTCTAATGAAATGACAAAAATATTTTATTTTTTATTTTTTTAACATTATTCTTACTAAATGATATTTTAGTAATTTTTACATTTTACTTAATTTATAAGTCATTATTAACCGAACACATCCACAACTATTATTTATAATTTCCGATTTATAAATAAAAGTGATGCCGAACACTTTTACTTATAAATTTACTAAAATTTTAACTTTAAATTAAAAAAAAATATTCCCGAACGGCCCCATAATAAGTCATCCAAATCTACGATTTAAAACATGAAATAAAAAGCACCCCAAAGGGACCGAAATGCTAATTTATCATAAGATTTTATTGGGAATTCCTATTTTGGAGACGGGTAATTGGGTAAGGAACAACCGCTAAACAGTTACGGAATGCCCTAGCTTCTTGAACATAATTGCGCAAATTCGACCATAGACGTTCGAACTACAATAATATCGATTCCACAAAATATTAGTTGTCGCGGAGAAGATTCGGAGCCATTTTTATTCCTTCTTTTTCTTTCGGAGTGAAATTCAGTTTAAATTGGTATAATCAAAACCTTGGACGAACCAGGTGAGAGCGAAAGAAGGCAAATTTGAATTTCAGCAGATTTTGGAAGGTCGGAATGATGTCAAATAACGAAATTGAAGAAGTGTTCCGATCGGATTTGGGTTCTTCCGCAGCAACACCCATCGCCTCCTCTAATATTGGTTTTCAGGTAATATTTTTCTATTGTTCTCTCTATATAATCGTGTGTCTATATATATGGCTGTCTTTTACTCATTCTGTTTTGTTTTATGGAGTAATAAGTAGGAGTTTTAATGGTGCATTCTTTCATATATGCAGCTACTGAAGAAGCATGGTTGGAAAGAAGGGACCGGACTTGGTATCTCCGAGCAGGTACAGAACTCTTTGTTCCCCCATTATTTTGATTCGTATCTTTCCTTACTTAATTTTAAATTAAAATATGTAGATGTTGGATTCAACCTGGCCTTTATGAGTTAAAGAAATGACAGTGACATGTGGTTAGATAATATAGCTACATTAGAGTTGTGCCATTCCTTTCTCAACTGAAACGAGAAATATCCCATATGATGAGTCAAGCAGGTGACTTTTGTTTGTACTTTGTACTACTATATTGGATCGATGACTCTAAAGCAAGATTTGAATTTCTAAGCAAGTACTTTGGAATTTACTTAAACTCTCCATTATTTGAGTTGGGACTAGTTGATCTTAATTTCATGTAGTTGGCTTTGTGGATATAAAGTTTACTTGTGGAACTCAAGACAATCAGACAATTTTTTTTAACTCATCTCGGTGATAGAGTTGTTTTAGGTTGCAAATAAAAATGATCATCTTCTGTGCCAAGACTTAGTTTAGTGCACAGAAGGACGCGTGTGAGTTATTTTATTCATTCTTCTTGGATAAGTTTTTTTGATGTAGTTTTGTGTATTCCCATTATGTAGTGTCGATAATGAATCTTCTTTTTGGTGTTAAACAGGGGAGATTGGAACCTATACAAGCTTATTTGAAGAAGAATAAACGGGGGCTGGGAGCAGATAAAGATAAGAATAAGCGTGTGGGAGCAGATAAAGTAAAGAAAACACCACGCTCAGAAAGTCTTGAAGATTCTGTTCCTGATGGGAACACTGAGAAAGTAAGTTCTTCATCAGCTCTTCAGCCCCATGATTTATGTTTCCGTGTATCAAGTTTTAATCCTGTTCATGGAGTGTGATAGCAACAATTTAGGGTGAACTCATAATTAGAGAACTTCACAAACAAAAAAGAATGACTTTTGCTGATTGGTTTTCTTCTTCCTTTTTTTTTTTGGGGGGGGGGGGGGGGGGTTTAATATATTTTCTTATTTGTCCATGTACTAAGTATGTTATTTGTGCCAGTTGTCTGATAGAGGTAAGTCGAAGAAAATGTCTAAAAGGATGAGGAAGATGCTAGAGATTGAAAAGAAGATGCAAGAGAAGGAATTTGAGCGGGCCTTCTTCAGGGAGTTCTGGCCGGATAATGTCTGAAATAACCAACATAATCCTCAATGACCCCCCAATTATAAGATCACTATTAATTTTTTAAAAGTCAATTTATGATATTTTCAAATTTAAAATTGACGTTTTCATTTTAGTTTTCAAAATAATGAATCTTATAACTTAAAGTATTTTTTAAGCAGTTTATGATATTCTTAATTGAATTGACATAAACTAAATGAATTCATCTCAATTTTGAGTTTGAAATTGATTATTTAAAAGTTAATATTAATCTTATAATTTGAAACGGAGGGAGTATTTCTTACAAGTGATACTCATGTACATATTACAAGGATATAAGGAGCTTTGTTTTTCCATTTTAAATGTTGTGGGAGACTGCTGATTGCAGATATAGAAATCACATGCTCTCATATCTGTTTGAGCTATTGCTGAACAATATTCTGCTTCATAAGTTTGATCATCCTATAAATTGAGAAAAATAGTGACTGTCGGGAACATCTTGGAACAAGCTTTTATTCAAAGTCCCCTGTTATTTACTTCAAATCCTGCTTGTGTATTTGTCCCCAATCGTATCCAGCAGGGTCCTTTTCTTATCTCAGGCTACCAAGTACTAACACAAGTTTTGCTTCTTGAAATTAGCGTGACAGACGGAAATTAAGGTAAGGTAACACTTTTGTCAATTGGTCCATTAGAGTTAGGTTCGCTATTATACTTCTACTGGGTATTGGATATTGTATATCTATAAAAGTTCTCATCTTTTATGTTTGTCTTCTCTTTGATGTGCTGTTTTGGATATCCAAATAATTAACTTATCAAATCTCTTTCTGCCTCTTCTCTCTCTTCCGCATTTATACAATTTGATAGGAGAGAAAAAAAAAAGGAGAAATGAGAATCAAGTTGGGCATAGCTTTCTTCCAAAATTTGTGAGATATATGATTATAATGTTAAAGTTTGGATTGGAGGAATGGTAATGGAATGATTTATTCTTATGAAATAAAAAAAATTGTGTTTGGTTGCTTTATTTGAATGGAATGAATTATTTTTATTTATTTCAAATTTATGAATTTTATTCTTTACGGGAGGATATGGAATGAATTATTTCACTTTTCGTTTCATTCTTTTCCCTATCTTATTTTTTTACTTATTTTATTTTTGTATCATTTTATTCTTTCAATTCAAACGTAACCAAAAAAAAAAAAAAAAGAGTTTCATCAACGCAACTTGTGTTTATATCGTGTCCAACAGAAAAACATGATATGTTTAAAAGCAAGTAGAATGGTCTGGTACCATGTTTTCTTGTCCTTTATAATTAGCTCCAAAACCCTTCAAATGTTTACTTTCCCTTCTTTTCTGAGGGCTATTTAGACAATAAAAAGAGAGGAAAGAAAAAAAAATCTTTTTTTCCTTTTCCTTCCTAAACTTTCATCATCTGCTCAACCATTCTCACTCCCAGTCCCAGATATGACAAAATGATAACGGTAGTTTTTTATCCTTACATCTTATTACCGCAATTTTAGCCTACAACTTTGCATGGTCCAGTCAAAATCCGAGCCTAAAACTTTGCATGGTCCAGTCAAAATCTGAATGTCGTAGACATCCTTATTTTATGTTCTTTAATAAAAAAGAATCTAATTTTAACATTTTTTATTAAAAAAAAATCAATTTGATGATAGCATAAATTAACACAATGTTCTCAAATTTATTATTAATTTTTTATTATCATGTTATCATACTATTTAGTATTTAGATCTATAGTTGATGCATAATTTAAAGGAACAAATACTTTGATTAATGTTTTCTTAGACTATATTTGTTTATAAAAAATATATTTGAGATTTGACTATTTGTATTAATTTATCACTATTTCGGAGAGATTAATAGTTCTTTAAATATTTATATGAACTATTTTTTTTATCATTTCTATAACTATTTATGAGGGATTATATAATCTCATGAAAAATATGAGATTAATAGTTCTTCTCATTTTAAGTTATTAAATAACTTTATGAGACTAATAGTTCAACATTAAGGGACTAATAATATCTCATTGTGCGATAAAATAGTCCAAACTTCAAAATAATGTTAAATTAATACAACTAGTCAAATTCTAAATATATTTTTTATAAATAAACGTAGCCTTAAAGTATGTATTTTGTTTTCAATCTTTTTTTATTTTTGCCTCGCAATGTCAATATTGTAAAAACTTATTCCCCTTAAATTATTATTTGTTGTAGTATTTAGGTTATATTTTTGTCATTTGTTAGTTAATTAAAACCAAAAAGAATAAAAATACTCAATTCATTTTAAATTATAAAACTATTATTGATATACAAAAGTTAATTTTAAATATTTTTAATCTTGAAATTAATTCGATTTATTAATAATTTAAAGACCATAAATCTATAATCTATATTTCTCTCATTCTGTTTTCTTTATTTTTTTCCTACAAAAAAAAAAAAAAAAAACCCACATACAAATGATTTGTAATCTCTGTTTTAAAATTTCCCACATTTTTTGATTAAAAAATATATGTATATTCTCTCTACTCTTTTCTCTCTTTTTTAAAACTCTCAAATAGAAAAAATTATTCAATATTTAAAAAATAAATAAACAGTATATCTCCTTTTTTACATAAAAATGAGGTCCACAAATATCCCATCATTTATGAACTCTATTTATTATATTAAAAGAAAAAACAAATTGTTTATTTATTTATTTGACACCGAATAGTTTCGCCCAATGTTTAAAAAATCGAACTGGATCGACGGTCGAACAGCGATTCGACCGGAATCGGTCGACTTTTCGGTCCGGTCCAACCAAAAAATTGGAAGTCAACAATTCGGTCAAAAACTGGTTGACCATCGGTTGAATCGGGGACTCGATTCTCAATTTTTTTTTTATAAAAATATTTTTAATATATTATAATATTATTTTATTATATTTTAGTTTATAAAAAATTAAATATTTTAAAATTTTATTAATTATTAATAATATATTTTTTTATATATTTATGATGTTATTAATTTAATAATAATTCGACCACTAATTAAATCAATGACCCACCGGGTAACTTTTTTTGATTCCATTATCGATCCGTTTTCTAAACATTGGTTTCACCTCAAACATGGTGCAGAAGAGAAAAAAAAGGTACTAAAAGAGAGAATTTATGCGAGGAAATTGAAGCAAGATATGAAACAGCTGGTCGGATGGATGTCCTGCATAGGCATAGCACGCCGTATCGTGATTCGTGCAAGGAAAAAACCCTTCTAAAGCCTACAGTAACCCTTGACCTGCAGAGATAGAGAAACGCCGAGACACTGTTTAACTGTTTCCTGAAACTGTGCTGGAAGGAAAACCAAGAAATCTGTTGAATACTATAAGTTTCTCTCTTAAAAATCATTTAGCCTAGAGCTCGAAAATGTCCCTTTTAACTCCAATCCAGTTTCAGGACCCTGGCATTGCCTCCTCGGCCCAAGGCTACTTTACAGGCGAAGATGGTTTCTGCCCCTTCAAGGTAAAAAATGATTTTTCCTTTTAATTTTTATTTTGTCTTTTCCTATTTTGGTCATTTGGGTAGGGGGTCTATAATTATTTTTCTTGATACCATTTGTTCTTGTTATCATGTTTTCCCTGGCTTTGTGAGGTTTTTGTTGATGTAAATCCACTTGCAGTGCGATTCCTATTTAAAGATGTAATTTTTACTATATTTATCTTTTAATTGTACAGTTTGATGTCATGTGGGATGGAATTAAGGTTGTTAATTTGGTTACATTTTATGGTTTAGTATAAATTGACATTGTAATTAAAGAATTTCTGGTAACGGGAGTTTGAAAGATTAAGATAAATATAATATATATGGCCGCTCAATGTTGTTAAATTATTAATGTTTTTTAAACAACAGGCTTATTGCAATCTTAGAGGTGGAAGATATGACAACTAAAGAATTGCCGTTCAGATGGGTGACTGAGATAGGAAGTCCTTAGTGTAGTGATGTAGTTGAAGAAATTTTGCATTGTCTATTGTGAAGGCCTTAGCTTAACTAAGGTTGTTTCCTTGGTGGAATAAAAGCAGAGTAGTACTCGATAAAGTAGGGAGAGTAATGCTCGCACAGAGTGCCTACCTCGCTCGTTATAGTTATAGCAACAGAGGAGGCTCACTGAGAGAAGTTCAAGAGAGGTTTCTTAAGGTTAATGAGGGGAGTTCAGATATCATTAGTGGAATTAGAGGTTGCAGTTCTTGTTTGCAAATTAGTGTCATTTGTAAAAAGAAAGTAAGTTGTTAACCATGCTGTCTTGGGAAAATGGCTATAGGAGTGTACATGGAATAGGAGGAGCTTGCTGTGGCAGTTACAGGAATGAATTTATGGAAGAGCAATTGTTTGGGTTGGTTTCTTGTAGCATGGCGATATGGTGGTGAGCAATGGTCAAGGGTAGAATCTGCACCATGATTTATGTTAGGATTAGCCCCTTCAAGATGGGTTACCTCGATCAGTTCTTCTTTGGTGTTAATTGCATAGATTTTTAGTTTTGCTTAGGGTAGGCTCTATGGAAGCCCGGATTTAGGCCTTTTGAGAATTGGAGTTTAGCGACTTTAGTCTTTAAGCATGTTCCTGAGCAAATACCTACTTTATGAATTCAGGTCAAGAATAAGGTGTAAGATTAGCATGGTAGTTGTGATAGGAGGGAATGTTCGTTATCAAATTATATCAGTGACTTTCAGTGGTGAACCCAATTGGGGTCCCTTGAAAAGGATGACACTTTGTGAAGAGTGAAGACCTTGTTTTATTTGTCATTTTGTTTAGTAGGAGTTTCCTTATTATAGAGTTTCTAATTGGCATGACTTATGCATCTAGATCAACCCTTTGTAGCCATAATAAGATTGTAGTTGATAAAAATCAGATTTATCTATGATACTGTTGAGAGGCTTGAGACTCTACTACTTAACTCAACAGTACCTTTATCCCAAACCAGTTGGGGTACCGGCCAAAAATTAGAAAACCTATGAAATAATTTAAGATTTATTATCTTACCAAATGTTAATTCTTGTTTTGTTTTTCTTCACTTATAGATGCAGCCAGACAGTGTAAATGTGCCTTAAGCATTCTTGGAGTTTTATCTCATTAAGTCCAACCCTTTCCTTCTATAAGGAATCAACTTTGCAGCTTAAAACTCAATAAAATCATGGTTTACTGGTTGAGTGTTACCGTTAGTCTGTTAATAGTGCCCTAAGCAGCAATTAGGTTTTCTGTTTATCACAAATTAAAGCCTCATACCCTAATGCTTCATCCTGAATAAAATCTTATCCCATCCTACCTTACCTTCGTAGTCCTCTACACCTTAAGTTTTCCTTTCTCAAAAAAAAAAGAGAAGGTCCTGGCCTGCTAAATGTTTCTGTCAGCTTCTTATCTAAAAATGTTTCATTCAGCATCACCCATTTTTTTTTAATTTTTGTTTTTATTAAACTTAAACCAAACAATTGAAAACCAATCATTTTCTATGACTAGTTAAAGTATATTCAGAATGGCACCAAAGGGTATGTTGCCCGTGTGACTATGTAGTCTAAATTCCTTGATAATCATATGATGCTTCGATAATATCTAAGCATTCCCAATGTATTTAGTCAAAGTTTCTAACTTACCTACTTATTGGTCATCTAGGACTACTTGAGAGCAATTTGCAAATTAAGCTCCAACACATGTTTGACATGAAATTCTATAGCTATTTTTGGTGGAATGGTCTTGCATGAACTTGTATTCAAATGAACTTAAAAGAGTTGGGGAAAGAACATAATTAAATATCAAATTCACCTACATAGATATATAAGACCTTGATAGTTTTGCTGAATTTCTGTCTTCTAACTGTGTGTTTAATTGCTTATATTTATTGAGGTTTTTAAAATTTAGGTATGGCCTTTTAGCATCTAATAAATAAAATCCATGTGCCTAGTTTTGGCACTACTGTTGTGCTGGGATGGGAAAGTAGATGCACAGATAACCTTTTACATTATTTGAACAGGGTTTGCCTAGCTTTTAGAATTGCAGTTAGCAACGGACACTTTAATCTTTAAATATACAAATGAATTAATTGAATTCATTCGACATTTAATGTATTTATGTAATTGAAACTGGCACATTGAGTTGATGAAGTATATATCAAGAAGCTTAATTGTTCAGCAATACTCTAATAAGCCACTTGCCGCTTTGAAAAATAAATTCCCCATGTTTTAGGAGCCATGTTTCATACTTACATTAATATTCTTTTCTTTTCTCTTATTGGTAACATTCAACTGTCCCCTACTGAAGTCCCTTACTGTCGAAAAGATGGTTTGAACCCAATTGGCACTTGATTGCCACTAACACAAAATTGAAGTCTCCTAAGATTCCTTTTGTTGCAATAATTGATTCATATGTAAACATTTCACATATTGATTGCTGCCTAATGCCTATTATCTCATCCGAAGAAGCATTTAGTGAAGCTGTCTCTTCCACTAGTACTTCTCCTGACATTTCTCTCCTGTAATGCCAGGACCAGAATTAGCGGCGATGCTTTGCATCGTCTGAAACTTACAGATTATTAGTGAAATCTGTCTCCTGAAGCTTTACTGGAACATGCCAAGCCTACGGGGAGTAGTAGGGAATGAAGCCATCGGTCCGCAGATCATCTCTGTGTTCAAATTATTGTATTATATCGACATTTTCCTGAAATAGGATTCACATATCTTGTAGTTTCAATTGCTTTTTGCTGCAAATTTTACCTCAAGAGTTTCGTCTGATTTTTGTATCAAAACTAGTCCGATTCTAGTAATATGATCCATCCAATCAAGTGTTGATTCCGAATTTTGATTACAGCTTTTTGAACTGCTGGAAGTAGGAGGAGTATTTAAGTGCATTCTCTTGTAGTTCAATCACCATGCATTCATTACATCTAACCATGAATTTTACAATAGCTTTTTGATCTTCATGCATGCTACATATATTGCATGTTTGGTATTTTGGTGCATGGCTAAATGCACACGAGAACGTACGTGTATATTGCCATAAGCCTATTGTATGATTTGTAATTCAATTATATTGATATATGTAATTCAAACTTTGGTTTTTATTTTGATTTCTATCCATCATTTCTTGTAGTTTTTCTCTTTCACATCCTTTTGAACACAAGCCTTTTTTTTAAGCTTTTAATTTATATAAATACACTGTAATTATTAAATATACGCTGCTATCTTGTACAAGAGCAACTAAGTTTGAGCAATTAAGTTTGGAAGTTGTGAAGGGCAAAAGCGTCCTGCTAAAATGTTATCGAGAAGGATGTCAAACAGAAAGTCAAGTTAAACAATGGAATAGCAAAAAGAGTTCATTCAGTTTTATCCTAATTAATTTATGAATTTAAAAAATAAAATTGTGATGTAAATTGATTTTAACCTCTAAAATGATAATTTTTTTAAATAATTTATATAATTGAATATTATATCAATTAAAATTTAATAGTTTTAAATTGTTATATTTTATAACATAATTAAAACTCAATTATAGAAAAATAGGACTTTTTTTTTTGTGGGACTTCAAAATATTGGAAATATATTTTTTGATAGAATTATTTATTTTCTATAAGAGCATTTCTAGGAGTTAGATTATCTCATAGATTATATATTTAGTCCATATGACATCAGTAAATATTTTTTAGTATTTAATCTTTTCAAGAGATGAATAATCCCGTGAATTATAATATAAAAATATTAAAATAGTCAATGAATTTTAAAAAAATATAATCATTTTTTTATTCTTTCATTTAAATTTAATTAAAATTATAGTTTATAGAATATCAAATTTATAAATTTAGTCTTTTTGATATTTAAAATATAATTTAAAATTATATTTAATTATTTATTAAAAAAAAATTATATTATATTTAGTCTAAAATTCTATTGCTGAGATGGCGTAAGGCCATACGCTGCCAAAGATGTTTACGACTTTACGAAACCCACTACAGCAACCTTTACCCATCTGCGTTTGAGCAGCTGCCGCTACCACCACAACCAGCAACCGGAGAAACCCAATTTCCACTGCACCCAACCGAAAGTTTTCGCTTCTTTTATATTCTCCACAAAAGCATAAAGAAAAAATGTCTGCGGCTGCTTCTTCTTCATATTGTTATTGTGCTTGCCAATGTCTTCGCCCAAGCCTTACCCCGTCAATTAAATCAACTACAACGAGAAAAATCAATTATTTTACCAATAATTCATCTTTATTCAACTATTTAAGGCATACCCACAAGCCCTTATTCTCTGTATCCACGTCCTCCACCGCCAATTGCTCCGGCCGGCGCCTGGGTTTTGCTGCCGCCGCGGCAAGAAATACAAATTCAAACCCTAAAAAAGAAGCAGAGAATAAGAAAGAAGAGGAACTGTATGAAGAAGAGGAGGAGGAGTTG
This sequence comes from Hedera helix, assembly GCA_947179155.2. Classification (NCBI taxonomy): domain Eukaryota; kingdom Viridiplantae; phylum Streptophyta; class Magnoliopsida; order Apiales; family Araliaceae; genus Hedera; species Hedera helix. The sequence continues at coordinate 37,492,786 of OX359281.1, forward strand.
CCGTGGATACAAGAGAAGGCGTTGGACCTGGTCGAGTTCACTGGCTCAGTTACTCAGGCGATTCCTGGTCCCCGAGTTGGCCAGAGTTCTTTTCCTTGGATATTGGCCGTACCCTTGGCTTATGTTGGCATAACTTTCATTTTTGCCTTAGTCAAGACCATTCGCAAATTCAATTCTCCCAGAGAGTTGCGCCGCAAACTGGTCAGTCTCTTCATTCACCAATTGTTAATTTTTGGTATACTTTTATGATTTTTGTTTTCAGGCTCAATAATATGATTAAGCAATTTAACATTCTTGTGTGTTTTCTCTCAAGTCTATTATTTTTGATAAGTTAGACAAATCGCAAATTTGTTATGATCCACCATTACACAGATTGTACTGCTTGAAGCATTTGAAAGGGCATTCTATTTCTTCCAAAAATATGATAGTAGTGCAGCACTGGTTGGAATAGGATAGAAGGCAAATTTCTAAAGTTTATGAAAGCAAATCTATAGCTGTTCTAAACACTAAATAACTAACTAGAGATTGCTTTTCCTAGCCTTTTAGTAGCTAATTTGTTTTATAAGTAAGTTTTTCAAAAACGTCACAGGCGTGTTCTGTATATTGGAACAAGTCATGAGCTAGATCTGTGCCCCATGTTTTCTGAGAAACAGTACACTGTTTTGACTAAACGCTTGTCATTTTTAAGTACAGTCTTGAAGGTTGTTTTGTTTAACCTAAAGAAACATTGAAATTTGTTCTCAATGCATTCGTAGTTACCTAATTAGCAATAATCTTTCCAGGTCAACAAAAATGCCGTGGTGTGTAAATCAATAGATGAGTTATTTGAGAAAGGAAGGGATGGAGTAGACCAATCAGCTTTGAAGGACTTGATGCAAAAGGTTAGATGCATCCTACATCTTTTACCTAATCCCCTTACGTCTTTTTTTCATATAAACTAACATATGGTTCTTTGCAAAGGTGTTTGACTCTATTGTATCTCTTTACTGTGCTGGTTTGACTTTTTGAAATTGTATTGATAGACACAGTTTATTGGTTTTGCATGATTATTTTATTAGATATATGAGGAAATTATATTAGGAATAAGAGATTAGGCAGTTAAGTAATACAAGAAGTCTCCCAAAGAGATAAAAAAAGTAATGGAAGAAAATAACAAAGTATGTAATAAAGGGCAACCCGTTAATTCCTATTATCAACCGATATAGCAACACAGTAACCTGCTCACAAAGCCAATACGCTAACTGCAAATGATAAAAGACACTATTGCAATGTAAATGTAGAAACAGATAGTTGTCGATAAAATATGTCATTCCTTTCATTCCAAAAACCTGCAAGAATATCAATTGTAAGCACGGAAGCACCACTCAGAGTCTTACATTGTCCAATGTACCAACCCTAAACTCTGACTAGCAGCTCCAAATACAAAGAACGAGGCTTCATAATAAATTTCAATAAAAAGTTCCGAAGACTCCTTAATCCTTATTGAGGTTTTTTATGTTTCTGACCTAAATCAAGATTAAAGTGTTGCTGCTTCAATAGTTTCTATTATAATCTGTATCTAAAGAAATTTTATTTTATTATTTCTTTTTCCAAGTTTCATCTAATATTTCTGTCTTATACTCCCTCCTTTCCATTATATAAGTTGTTTAAGACATAATCACACATATTAAGAAGTCTCATTAATACTAGTGTTAGATAATTAATGTTGGTTTGGAATTTCATTACTATCCATGCACTAAATAATTACTCATCCTCCTCTCTTTCTCAATTACTCCATTTTTAAGGGTAAAGTATGAAATGATTAAATTTTTTCTACTAGATGTATGTAAACGTCTTATGTTTTGGAAAGAAAAAAAAACTCCTAAAACGACTTATATAATGGAAAGGAGGGATTATCTTTTATCCAAGAAAAGTTTCCTCTAGTCCATTCTTTTAAAGTTTATTCTTGCTGCATATCCTCAAAGAAGTTATAGATATCTTTCTATCCATCAGAACTAAAATGAAAATAATAGAAAATATTAGTATAAAGTAGATGAATCTTGTTATCACCCTCCACAGTTTGTCAGGTAAAGTTAATCCCTTTCCAAACAGGGTTTTCTGTCTTGCACTTGAAGGAAAAAAGAGAAATCTTATAACATACGTCAGACAATCATTTGTATTACATGGAAAACCATGATACACAGTTTCCTTTTGTGTCCTCAAAAACTTTAAGGTGCTATTTTGTTTTTGGTCATTTTAATACATGTCAACCTTGCATGCTTGTGCTATTTGTCAAATAGTCATCTAATATATTGGGAAACTATATGTTTCAGTTTAATGACATTGTTATTGGATATTCAGACAGGGTTTAACATGGAGGAGATTTTACGCAAATACATTCGTTATGTGTTGAACGAAAAACCCTTTAACCCAGAATTGGTTGCAAATTTGATCCACCTCAGAAAAGTATCTATGTTGGATGATTCCCAAGTAGCTGAAACTTTGCAAGAAATTTCAAGAAGGATTGTGAAAGACAAAGGTAATTTTGTTCTTCAATCATTTGTTCTATTGCACGTCCTGGTGCATGGTGTTAAAAATCTATCTATACAGGATATTCTGATAAACATTAGAGGATGTACAGAGAATATTCTTGATCTACAAATCTTTAGCTATTTAGAACTGAGAGAATTCAGTCACCTTATTAAAAAAAGTGGTTGATTATGGTTTGAACAAATGAACTTGGACAAGTAAAATCTTTGATGAATTAAATCTAATATGTTAGTTTTACACTCTTCATCCATGGAGGAAAAAATGATTTAGCAGTAAGAATAAGAAATCACACGTTGCACCCAGAATCGGAAATGTTTGATGTTACAAAGAACTGCTAGGCTGTTGCCTCAGTGTAACAATGACATGATTGTAATGTTTATTAAAGTTTCATGAAACAAATCATTAACGCCAGAATCATTGGTTATGGTCCCCAGTCCCTGAGTAAAGGATAAGGAGTGCATTGGGCTGCTGATGGACAGTATGTTTTATGGGGTCGGAGTTCTTTCTGTACTCAATTTTTGGCGTGCTGAGTACCGTTAGGACTACATAGGAGGAATACCAAACTAAGAATACCTATGTATTGATGCGCTGCTATTAGATATTGAAAACTTGTCTATTGCATTTCAGGTCCAGTTGTCATGGATATGTCGGGATATTCTGCAAGGGGTTTCAAGAGAAAACTTGCTGTGCAAGCTCTTTTTGGAAAAGTTTACTATCTATCTGAGGTAAGAGGCTTAAAAGCCATTTTTGTATGCCAACTGCCATCTTCCTTTTAGTTGTATATTGCCAGTTCACACTTTTGTTGGATTTCGAGACAAACTAGCCAACAATCGCTGACAGATATTTGATGTGTTTTTCTGTAATTTGAAGCTGTAATTATGAGTATTCATTTCTAGGTGGTCTAACTAAGTTAAAATTTTCTGCATTTGTCTGGTTGTTTGAATTTGTTTGTACTACCTTGTGGACCAGCTGCCAGAGTTTTGTTCGAAGGGGAGTTCCTTAATTTTGAAAGAAATATTTGGGGTATCAGAGTAAGCTTCTTTCTTTTAACTTGTACAGTTTAATAAATGCATGTAATAATGTCTAAAGCTTTTCATGCTTCTCCAAAATTTCTCAGTGAAGATGCTGAAAAGCTTAGGATGCACACTAGTTCAGAAGCTGGGGACATGGAATCACTTGAGAAGATGATTGATGGGTCAGATTCAGAAGATGATAGTGAGGGCTCATCTGTTGCTCCTTAAACTTACATAATTAGGCCGTTAACCCCATTTTAGATCATGGGAGTTGGCGCGTGCTGTCTTCAATTATAGGAGAGAATTTCGGAGAGTTTACCCACTAAGAGTAGTTTGTAAGGCTAGTTGCATAAGAAGGATACTTCAGTTTTTTTTTGGCAATGTTCGTTAGTTCGTGTAAACTTTGGCAGAGTGTTTATTAATTTATCATCTCACAGATTAAACAGTATATTTCCTTCAGTATTGTAATATTGTTTACGCAAAGTAAATTGCCTTTCTTTTGGTGAATACTTAACATTCTTCATCATGTCGTTATTCCATACTATTTGTTGATGGATGAATAGTCGTTTTAATTTTCAGACCAAACTTATGGAATTTAAGTGAATAGATTGCGGAAGTACAAGTGTTATAGGAATAGTCCAAGTATTTTGATTATTCAATCATAATACTGAAATTGATAAGTGAAGATCAAACACTTCGTATTTGAATTATTTAAGGCCAATTTAAGTTGTACTTATTTTAGCACAAATATTAACTCTATGAAATGTCATTTCAAGTCGGGCTTAAATGAATGCGGGTGGGCGATCAAATTTAGATCCGACTTAAAAATTTACAAGTATTTTGTTTGTTTACGGTATACATATCTGCCAAACCAACCAACAGCAAAAAGTTTAAAATTCGACAGAAGGACAACTTTATATATATTATAATTAAATATTATTTTAAATATTATATTTATTTATATTATTAAAAAATAAAATACGATACAAATTTTAAAATTATGTTTCATTTTTTAATTTTTAGTAGTGTATGGTATTTGGTTCCAGTGTTTTTTTTTTTCTGACGGAGAAACCCAGGTTAGTTCTGTACTTTGCTCATTCTTTCTTCATTTCCTCCATCTCCATCCTACTCCTTTTTATTAGTCTCTTCGTCCCCTTGGTGTATCTGTTTATCGGAAGGAAGAAGAAGACTCCATCTCCATCCACTCCTTTTTGTTATTCTCTTTGTCCCTTTGGTGTATCTGTTTATCGGAAGGAAGAAGAAGAGTGATGATTCAACACCATTTCAGGTTAAAACCTGCAATTCCATCTTCTTCATATTATTACCCACCCCTTACAAAGACTGCTATAATTAGGTGTGATTTATCTTCTTCAACTACTACTTCACAGAATAGCACTAATGCTGTCGAATTGAAGAACCCAGTTCCAAAAATTGATAATAATTCTTCTTCTTCGTTATTATCCTCGAATTCATCGCCCTACCCGGGTGGGATGGGCCCATTTACTGGGAGGGATCCGAATGTAAAGAAACCCGAATGGCTAAGGCAGAAAGCCCCTCAGGGTCAGAAATATGAGGAGGTGAAGGAAACTTTGAGTCGTCTCAATCTCAACACCGTTTGCCAGGAAGCCCAATGCCCCAATATTGGAGAGGTTCTAGACAAAAAGTTTATGTTTTTACCATTTATTTATGTCCTTTGGTCTTAACAGTTTATTTGTGTATTTCCTATTTGATAAGTGTATATTGTTTCTTACCATATAAATAGTTTTATCATAAGCTTTGGATGAAAGATTAAAGATCCTTTTCCAACAAGGGAAAAAAAGCATAATTATGTTGTTTTGTGATTATAGGTTAAATATTTCCAATAGCTTTAGTTTGTTATGCTGTAGCTTTGATTTGGTTCTTCTGTTTGACCTAATGATTACCAACGAAAACCTCTAGTTGATATAAGAAATGTTATTGAGCAGTGCTGGAATGGAGGCGGGGATGGTATTGCGACAGCAACGATCATGCTTCTTGGGGATACCTGTACCCGTGGCTGCAGATTTTGTGCTGTGAAAACTAGTAGAAACCCAGCACCACCTGATCCTATGGAACCACAGAACACAGCGCAGGCTATTGCTAGTTGGGGGTACATCTAGTCACAACTACTTTCTAAATTCATATATGTACAAACACATGAACACATTTGTGTGCTTGCGTGCGCACACACACGTGTTTCTTACTTGCAAGATGCATAATACTGAAAGCCATGCAAATTTGGTTTGGACTATAACAGGATTACTGTTGAGCCACATTGCTTGTGATTACAAACATACAATCACTGAAGAGTGTCAAAGCATAACATACGTTGTTGAGCCCATTTTCTAATAGCTTAAGCTTTAAGAACGCTTGGTAACTTGACATAGAGGATTCATGAGACCCCTTTTTGTTATCTTTGAAACAAAAATAAGCCGAAGGTACTGCATAAAACTACTTATTTTTGACTGCTCTAGACCGCAAGTTGAGTTTGACTGGCAATTAGTATGGTGACATCCTGATCAAGTAACTTATTTGCTGTCACATCTTCTGTTTACTTGCTTACGCCTGAACATTCCTTATTTTACAATCTCTATGGAAGTAACTAACATGGTACACCTTCAAATGGAGTCGATAGGATAAGAAGTAAAAAATCTTTCAAGTTTGATGTACAGTGTATTAGCGTTCATAACACCTTTTGCAGTTGAACATTTTTTTTTGCTTCACATTTGTTCATAAATAAATTGGGTTATGCATTATTGTTTTGGTAATTAAGAACCTCTTTGATTCCTTATCTTGCAGCGTGGATTATATTGTTCTAACCAGTGTTGATCGGGATGATATACCTGATGGCGGGAGTGGACATTTTGCAGAAACTGTCAAAGCTATGAAGGTACTTATAATTCCTTGAATGAAGAAATTAACTACTTATTTTTTGATTTTCCTTTTGGATGATATTTTGAAGAGACTTAGATTACAAACAGAGTTCTGATATACACCTCTTAAATGCTTCGGCAGAAGCTGAAACCTGATATCATGGTTGAGTGTTTAACTTCTGATTTCCGGGGTGACTTAAATGCTGTATCAACTCTGGTACACTCAGGCTTAGATGTTTTTGCTCACAACATTGAGACTGTTAAACGACTCCAGCGAATCGTTAGAGATCCCCAGGCAGGGTGAGTTGTTGAAAATTCGTTTCTCTTTTATTTTCATTAAAATTAGTATATTTCTTCTTCGTTTTTACAGTTACGTATTTCATACCAGCAGCCTTGTTTTTTTTTTTTTGTCATTTCCTGAGCAGTGGTTAGCAGTTTCTAGTTAGATATTCTTAGAATTTTCATTAAGTAGGGGTAAAGTTCCTTTGTACAAAGTTTATCTAGACGACTCTGAATAATCACAAGTCTCACAAGAATTTTCTGCCCAGGCCCTTTATTCTTCTTCAGATGTTACCTTTACTTCTGTTGGCGTTCTTATCCTTCTGCAGTTTCTAATGGTTAAATCACTTCGTACTTGATGATAAGATTGCTCAGTATGCACCCAGATTGCTCGGTAGGCACCCAGTCAGATACTAACTGACAGTCCAGATTTAATTTATTGGGTGGTAACAGTCCACAACTTGAGTTCTCTGGGTTATATTTGTAATCCACAAATATGAATTGAAAATTTTTCTGTTTTGCAAATTGGTGCATCCAAAGGCAGCTTTGTAGTAGAGACCAATCGTCGCAGATAATCGGTGAAATCTTTTGCGTAGGCTGCTAATGGAATATTAGTTGCACTCTTATTGGTTAGATCTTCAATTTTGTTGGATGAACAAATGAGGAAAAAAAGTTGTATTATACAGTACCTGTATTCAAATATAACGTGAATGCGTACTGCATTTAAAACTTAAGCAAAAAAAGAGTTGTTAGAGCCTGCAAAATAAATCTTTATCTCACCATTTCAGTATATCTAGACTCTAGAGATCTATGACCTTCTTAATATTCTTGCATCTCATCATATCTGAGCATAAGTCACCCTTAATTATGCATGAACCCACCTAATGAGTTTGCTTAATATATTAATGCATTGTCCATTAAGAATATGAGTTGAAGACATTTATGTAATTGAAACAGTTGAGGTTAGATTTGTGTATCCTTGTGTTTTTTTCTAGCTTTTTACTTTGTAGCCTTTAAGCTAAGAACTCACTACATATTGTGCAAATAAAATATTTCCGTCCTTGGAATCGTGTAGACTTTTATTATTCATAAAAAACTCCCCCCCCCCCCCCCCTCCTTTTCTAGTTGGCTGCTAAGCACTGTAGTTATTATACATACGCAGGTATGAACAGAGTTTATCTGTTCTAAAACATGCAAAGCTTGGCAAGGAAGGGATGATAACAAAATCTTCTATAATGTTGGGACTTGGAGAATCTGATGATGAGCTGAAGGAAGCCATGGCTGCTTTAAGGGCCATAGATGTTGATATTTTGACGCTTGGACAGTATTTACAGGTGAGCTAAACTACAAACCATTTGGCACCACTGGCCTTGTGATGTCACAGTCTCTAGCTGGTCCGAGTTTAGTCTAGCTAATCACCTGTCTCCGGAGAAAATTCCACTCCTAAACAGCCCCTGGTTACAGTAAATATTGTTCCTGGTTCAATAAGGCTGCCCTATCCCCATAGGCCATAATATCCTTACATCCCCTAAAGAGCGCCTTTTCTTACTTTACTACCTCTTCTTAGCCACTTACTGTTTTGACAATTCAAAGTTTTATGAATTCTTTCTAATAATACCTTGATGCTATTTTGTTTAGGGAATTGATATTTCCACGCGGTGGACCCCACATGTATAGCCTATAGCGACGGTTAACTGTCGTTATACATCTATAGCGACACTTTTTGTGGGGTCCACCGTGTGAAAATATCAGTTTCCTTTGTTTGATAGGAGTAAGTACAAAAAGAGTAATTTAGTAAACTGAGATTTAAAGCTCGACTCTAAAACAAGTTACACTTGTTAAGGAGTAATCTTAGAGGTTCACAACAGTAACTCAAGTTTATTCAGTTCCCAGGCATCTAAAAGGCAGCCTCTGCCCATGCAAACATCAATACTAACTTCCGATTGTTCTACTGGTGCAGCCAACTCCATTACATCTCACTGTCAAAGAGTACGTTACTCCTGAGAAATTTTCCTTCTGGAAGGAGTATGGAGAGTCCATCGGTTTCCGTTATGTAGCCAGTGGACCCCTGGTAATTGTCTTTATCTATTTTTTTTTATGCAAAAATGTCAATGCTTGATCATTACATAAAACTTGGCAGAGTTGGTTAAGCAAGATGATGGGATTTCATAAAATTAATTGAAACTTGAAACTCAGATTGGCTTCTTAATAACTTAGTTACTTTGATTAGATCGATTTGGCTCAGCTGCAGTGATTTTAAGGTGGGCCAAATCAGAGTGAACTTCTTGATTTCTCCATACAAAAAACTTTCAAAACCTCATTTCATTATCTTAAAACTTTATAAGAATTTTTACAAGAGCATCCTTAACATAATGATTCTTCCAGGTCCGATCCTCGTACAGAGCAGGGGAGCTCTTCGTCAAAACCATGGTGAAAGAGAGTGCCAAAAGAACCTCCAATGTGGTGCAGTAATCTTCACATAGATATAGACATACATACATATATTCGACACAATGGTAAAAATGCCAATGCTGATTACCAGGCTTGACAATGCGACTACAACTTGGGAGCACAACAGTTGCTCTCAGCACAATTTTGTTCCAAAGTTGACCCTACATCTTGAGGACATTTTCTATTTTTAATCATGTTTTGGAAGAAAATTGTCGAATGTACTGTTTACTATTTTATTTTGGATAGAGTTGGCTTATTTGTTATCCTATATGTTGTACAAACTATTTTTTTGGCCCTTTAATTCACTATATATAGTACTGTATTTGTTTATAAAGTTTTTTTCTTTATAAAGAGAGAAGCTAGTGTGCAGTAAGTAAGAAGATAGCCGGCGCTTTTGGAAGCATGCCGCATAACGGGAGCTCGTGTGGAACATTTTCTTATTAACAAAATATTTTGGCCGCCTAACATGGTGCCGGAGATACAGAAAAGTCGGCCAAATTATGACACCCGTGTGGCCGTGTGCAAGCTGGATAGACAACCAACCCATATGCAATTTGACTGGCCTACACCAACCTTGCGATAGTTAGTATATGTATTCTTTTTATATCAATCATTGTGAAATCTCATGTGCCTAATTTTAAAAACTACATATTTTATTTTGGTACATTTTAAAAAATTATGTCAGTGTGCACGGACATAGGCCGCACACGTACCTCAGACATAGTAGACCTTACACGTTTCTAGATAGAGATATTGGTTCATTCCATCTCACTTTGTTTGGGTTTGGCGTCACTCATCGAGCCGTTAATATAGAAATCCCATTGTGGAATTCTCGCGTGTGTCGGTGTGTGTATATATACATAGGGACTGTATTTATAACAATCAATTATTAAGAGTATTTTTATAACAATTAATATAAAAATAAATTGATTGTAAAATTTTTTGTTATTAGAGATTCTAATAAAAGTATGCCAATAATAATCTGTTATTGTAGATTAACTTTCATAGATATATAGAATTGAATGATCTAAATCAAGCAATCAACTACATTCCCAAACCTTCATTTCAGAATCAATCAATCTATTTATTTAATTTCTTTGAAAGTTTTAATCTCAAATCAGTTGAAAAATAAAACGATAAATGGATAAAAATAAATAAAAATTTGAAAAAGAAATGAAGGATAAATAAAATAAAAAGTAAAATTTGCTTGGTTTAAAATTAAAATGGAACACAAATGGTAAAAATTGAAAATACATTTATCACATGCCTAAACTAAAAGTTTAATTATAAGAAAAAAGATATATCTTGCAAGTTGATATATTTTTTTTTTGTTGCGAATTATGTGAATGATTATAATTAATAATATTTTAACGATATATTTAATGTAATAGATTAATCTCAAAAACTTATTTAATTCTATATTTTGATATACTTCATAATTATAATTCGATAAAAAAAAATTTGTATATAAATTCAATTATGTAAAAACGAAATAGCAAACACCAAGTATATTCCAATCTTATACCAGTAATCTTTAAAATTTATGCCTCGAGTTGGTTACCTGCACGCAAAGATAAACTCCTACCATTACTCTTCTTTGTAAAATTAGGAGGGAGAAATCATTTGCAACAAGGAAAAAAAAATATTCCAAAACTAGAAGATGAGCCTAAACAATTGGAAACTGGATTCGCAGTGATATTGGGGTGCATTTCTTTTTCTTTTTATCATCTTAGTGCCAAGTGCCTAGCTACCAAAAGCCCAAAACAAGTAGATTATTACCAACAAAAATTTTTTTGGTAGAATATTACCAACAAAAGTTAGTGTTCTAATTCTCTATAAAAAAAATCTATATATATAATTTATATTGAAATCTGTATCTACATTTACAGATAACCCATATAGAGCAGTAGTAGTACTTAACTTTCGGCACTTTTCTGGTTTTGCTATTTCTCCCTCTCTCTCTTCTAAGTCGGTCCCTTTATCATTGGGCATTCTCTACTTTATTGGCTTGGTGGGTGTGCGTTTTCTTGCTGTAAAGTCTTTGGAACTCTGAGAAACGGAAAGAGTGGCTCTGATTGTTCGTCGTCGCTGATTTCCGGTAATTGATATTTTCTGCTGATTAATCGGTCATTTATTTATTTGTTGGATATTTTGTACATGGTGTTGATGAAAGAAATGGGATAATAAGTTATTGTTTCTTGCTCTTTAAATTATGATTTCTTGTTTTAGTTTTTGTTGATGTTTCTTACTTTTGATTTGGGGATTTAGGATTTTTGGATCTATTTGAAGTAATTACACTTCAACTAGTTATACCTGAAAGTTTGAGAGACATGACAATTATGTTCTCAATTCATCTTTAGCATTAGATTCTCTCTATCCGCTTTTCTTTTATTGGAAAGTTGTAACTATTTCATTTTTTATGAGTACTGGAAATTTGTTGTAATTATTAATGTCATCATTGAATACACTAGTACACTAACTATATGATTCTCTCCAGCATTAACAAAAACTCTTTATAGGTAGCTAGCCTGTTGTATCATCTTTCTTTATTTTTCTGGATTTAAAGTTTTCGAGATAATACTTATCATTGTTGAACTTCTGGTTTGTGATTATTCTTTGTAATGTGAAAGGTTTGACCAGAGTCTAGGCATTTTGATTTCTGGATTTAGTTTGTTGTTCTTAATATCTTCAAATTGTTGATGTATGCGCTGCAGCTCCCTTTTACACATCAAGCTTTATCATCCAAGCATGCATATTCCCTTCATCTCGCATGTTTATGTGCCAGTTTTTGCCTTATCAATTGTACCTTTGTTCTGCTTGTATATAGAACATACATGGGCTAAGTTGTACATTTCATGGGAGGTATAGAGGATACTGAACCACCCTCGAAGCGTTTGAAAGGTCCCCCTGGTGATTCAAAGGAGGACGCACTTCATACACTGACATTATCGAGCTCTTCGGGAGACTCGATGGCAAGGCCGGTTTCATCCCAAAGAGATGATGAAAGAGTTGGTCTGAAAGGAATTATCAAAAAACAGGAATTCATCAAGATCATAACTAGGGCATTGTATTCTCTTGGTTATAAAAAGACTGCAACTCTTCTAGAAGAAGAATCAGGGATAACATTACACTCATCAGCCGTAACCTTGTTTATACAGCAAGTGGTGAATGCAAAATGGGATGAAGGCCTGGCCACATTGCATAATATTGGTCTGTTGGATGAAGCCATTGTTAAATCGGCATCTTTCTTAATATTGGAACAGAAATTCTTGGGTCTCTTGAAAGAGGAAAAAATCATGGCTGCTCTAAGTACTCTGAGGAATGAAATTGTTCCCCTTTCTATCAATGATGGCCGAGTTCATGAGCTTTCAGCCTACATTATTTATCCTTCCCAGTTTCAGGCCCTTGGACTTTCCAGTCAGGACAATGCTGGTGAAATCTTGAGAACAAATTGTCTAGAGAAATTGCAGAAGTTGCTACCTGCAGCAGTCATGATACCTGAAAGAAGGCTAGAACATTTAGTTGAACAAGCTCTTGACATGCAGAGAGATGCTTGTGTGTTTCACAACACTCTGAACAGTGAACTGTCATTATATTCTGATCATCAGTGTGGAAGAAATCAGATTCCTTCTAAAACATTACAGGTTAGAAATGTAGTCACAGGTTAAGGTTGTTTTTTACTTCACATAGGTGCGTGCTCTTTATCAGTATGTTCTTTCATCTGATCATAAGCCGAGATATTATCTATATTTTTTTGCTAAATGATATTATCAATATTTTAGCACATGGAATTATAAAGTGACACTTTGTTGTGTTTGCTGATCTCCTTTTACTATTTTAAGCTTTAAAAAATTATGACTGTTATGTTAGTATTATAAGGTAATTATTATTATGCTTTTGATTCTTAATCTCATTGTCATTATCAAATATTAATATCATTAATTCTCTTTCTTTAGTCTCTATGCGGACAGGGAATGTGGTTGGATTTTTACTTTTCGAGGTTATGTTGGTTCAATACATGCCATGCTTAGCCTAGTTAGGTTGTGTAGCAGTGTACATCAAGATGCCAGTTCAGTTACTTGTTTAAACTTCACATTGTTGGTCGGTTTAGTAAAATCAATTGTAAGGGTGTTACTTCCTATCCGTTGATTGTGAAAGACCAAGTAAATGCTTAGTACCCAAGTAGGCTTAAGTTGATCGTGAAGTTACGTTTTAGATTACCTTGCACTTCTAATTCAATCTCCCTTAGAAGGTAAGGGAAGGTCTAGTCATAGGAATAGAGTATGAGTGGGTTGTGTATAAGAAAAATCTGTTTGGGAGACTTGATTCCTTTATAAACACCCATTCAAGGTAGTTGGTATCTTTCTTTCAAACTTCTTCCAACAAGAATATCTTTTAAAACCTTGATAAAGGAAAAATGGAAACTTGAGATTTGGTTAGTTTCTTCTCATTGCTCTCTTTAGTTACTTCTAAAAAATTTATCATTTTTTCTTGTCCATATAGACTCAGGAGTGGTTAACAAGGCCGAAACCTAGAAAGATTTTATGTTATCTCAAATATCAATCTGGCTGAAACCTGGAATCTAAAATATGGTTCTGTGAATGATGCATTATATCTTGAATGGACTGCAATTTCATGTTAATTTGATAATATTTTTTAAACTAAAGATGCTAGATTTAATATTGAGAACATATCTTGCTGAAGTTCTGTTTTTTGAATTATTTTATAAATTAGAGTTTATCCTTATGATCTTTCATAATATTGTTCTCATAGTGATTAAGTCATCACTTTGAGTTGTTTAATTTATTGGATCAGATATTACGACAACACAGGGATGAAGTCTGGTTTCTTCTATTCTCTCATAACGGCACGTATTTAGCCTCATCCTCCAAAGATCAATCTGCAGTTGTATGGGAGGTAACTTCTGTTTTTTGATAATTCTTTCCATGATAAGTCATTCAGAATCTGTTTATGTGGTCTGTATGTGTATCTGTGTGCGCATCTTCAGGCTGCTTACATAACATCAAAAAGTACGTTTTCTTAAGAATTCCTAATACTCACAGATGTGTGATCGGTTGACTGCTTGAAAACCTGGATTCTGTGTGGTTTTGCATATCATCAAAACATCCTTAGGGTGTGTTTGGACGAAGAGTTTTAACTTAAAATGGGATTTTCAATCCTTAGATTTAAAATATGTTTGTTTGGCTTGAAAAGGTCAAAAAATTCTAAAATCAATTGAAGGGATTCGAGGATGAATTTCAAAGCTTAAAATACTCGGATTAAATTCTCAAAAAATAGGTGTCATTTTAAATTCAATAGAAGGTAAGAATCTCCAACATGTGTTTTAGGTGCTCTTGTGTATATATATATATATATATATATATATATATATATATATATATTCCTTTTCTACCTATTCCCATAAGCAAGAGCACAATATGGGACAGGGAAAAAAATAGTTTTTCTTTTTTTGTACTTTCTAATAGCTATTTTGACTCATCTTTTTATATTCTGAAGGAAAATAAATCACTAAAAACAGATAGTTAGGTATTTAGGTGCTAAAAAAATCCAAACAACGAAAATTTTAAATGTAGAGATTTAAAATCAATAGAACGGCATCATTCTAAATCATTTGATATTTCAAATTTCCTTACTCAGAGCACCCTTAGGGACCCTTTACTGCACCTTCTTACTCAAAGATAGCTTATTCTATAGTTGAGTGGCCATTTACCCGCATGTGGCACCTGCCAAACAGTGTAATGATTATCTTCAACTTTCATTTTTATTTTTGCCTCTTTAATAATGAATATATATGAACTTTTCAGGTCAAAGAGGATGGTCAAGTGATTCTGAAGCATATTTTATCTGGTCACCGCAGACCAGTGTTGACTATTTCGTGGAGGCCTGATGACTCTCAACTCTTAACATGTGGAGTGGAGGAGGCTATACGACGCTGGGATGTTAAATCTGGTGAATGTCTCCATGTCTATGAAAAAACTGGTGTTGGCCTAATATCCTGTGGATGGTTCGCTAACGGTGAAGGGATGGTCTCTGGCATGACAGACAAGAGTATCTGCTTGTGGGATTTGGATGGAAATGAGCTGGAGTGCTGGAAAGGGCAGCGCACACTCCGTATATCAGACATGGCCGTTACTGGTGATGGGAAGAAAATTATAAGTATATGTAGAGAAAATAAAATACTTCTGCTTGACAAGGAATCAAAATGTGAGAGAATTATTGAAGAAGAGCAAACAATTACTTCATTCTCGCTATCAAAGGACAACAAGTTCTTGCTGGTTAATCTTGTAAATCAAGAACTCCACCTCTGGAGCATAGCTGGAGATCTAAAGGTTGTGTCCAAGTTTAAAGGTCATAAACGTACCCGATTCCTCATAAGATCTTGTTTTGGGGGTTTTGAGCAAGCATTTATTGCCAGCGGGAGTGAGGATTCACAGGTAAATTTATTTCATTCAGCTATATTTAGTGAAAAGGTTCAGGTGGTTGTGATTCTGAGAATGCATTTTCAAATAAATTAGTAGAACGAAGTTATTGTGTACATAAGTGGGTTTATTTTGTTTAAAATCATTGCCCCCCTCCTCTTCTTTAGGTATATATATGGCACAGAGGCACTAGGGAACTCCTTGCGGCACTGCCTGGACATTCTGGAACAGTTAATTGTGTCAGTTGGCATCCTAGGAACCCTCACATGTTGGCTTCTGGCAGTGATGATCGAACAATCCGAATATGGGGCCTCGATGATCTGAAGTGCAAAGGTACATCTCACACCAATGGCATTGTTCATCCTCAACCCAACGGAAGAACATGAATTGATACTTTAAAAGTTGTAAAATTCCTTTGATTCAATCATCTACATTCCCATCCCATTTGTACAATTTTTTTCTTATTTGCTTTTGTTTTTGACATTATTATATTGGTGCCCTACCATGAACTTTGTAACTCAGTTGCCATTGTGCTAGTTCTAATTCTCCCTCCCTCCCTCCCTATATTATCATGAAAAGTCAATTTGCTAATTACCTGCGTCCTTATTTTTTCATCATGTAAAGGTATCCAATTGTACCATTTGTTGCCATGAAAAGTATTTTATAGAAAATGTTGTGGTATTTACCAAGTATGTTGCTTGCTTTCTTTTAATATTATTTTATTTTAAAAAAAAATTCAAAATGACATAATTTTAATAAAGACATATTATTCAAAAGAGATATATTATTTAAGAGGTATATTTTAGATTTATCATCTATATATATAAACTTTGTCTATTTATTTAAACATGTAAATTTAAAGTCATTTAATGTTGTTACCTTTTAAATGGTTAAATTTATCATAACTACTGTCTGTATTGGTAAAAAATAAATAAATAAATTCCTTTCAGTTTAAAATTTAAAATTAAACTAAAGATATTTCTATTTGTCTCCTAATCTCAAATATAATAGGAGTAGTCCTTCTTTAAAATTAATAAGTTAATTCCTATAAATTACACGCCACCCATGCATGTACATGAAAAGAAGCACGCTGCACCCGCACAAACTATCAAACGCACGCAACTAACGGTGAAAGCGAAACTACGTACTCCTATAGAATTTATGGGACCCACTGATTTTCTTTTAATTTTGAAAGTTTGTAACAAAATTGTAATTTGTTGGTAATGGAAGGTCTTCAAACAATCGTTGTCGCATGGGATACACGTTACATTAAAAGGGCGACGTCGCCTGTCGGAAAGAAAAGATGCACGGTAATGGGCCCTTTTGAACTCACGAATTTGATACGTTAAGTTTGGTCGGGATAATCATTCGATTGAATTACATTTTTTTTATATATTGAAATCGCAGATGAACACCACTGCCAATGAGCCCGCTGGAGAGTCTTGCATCTTCGGCTGTTCGAACAGCTAACAAGGCGAGAGCAGAACTCATTGTTGTGCTGACTCGTGGTGGGACTACAGCGAAGTTAGTTGCCAAGTACAGGCCAGCGGTCCCAATTCTATCAGTTGTTGTCCCAGTTTTGACAACAGACTAATTTGATTGGAGCTGCAGTGAAGAGACCCCAGCAAGGCATAGCCTGATATACAGGGGGTTGATGCCACTTCTAGCGGAAGGATCAGCTAAGGCTTCCGATGCAGAATCAACTGAGGTGATCCTGGAAGCTGCTTAATTTGAAGTTGGCAACAGGGAAAAAGGGCTGTGTAAGCCTGGTGACGCTGTTGTGGTGCTTCATCGAATTGGATCTGCCTCTGTCATGAAGATATGCGTAGTAAGTAACTGGGGCATGCCTATGATGGGTTCAGGAAGTGACAATCCCTGAGGTGGAAATTCCATTTAGTTTTATGATCTTAACTATGTTTTTATTTGGTCTAATATGTTGGATCCAATAGTATTACACTTTTGAGATGTGTGCAGGGGGTGCCTATGGAATTTCCTGCTCCTTCATGTCTTTCCCTTTCAGTTAATGTTGTTGGAGCTTAAGACTTCTATGGTATGCAGTTGGAATAAGAACCGAGGCTTATTTAGTAGTGCATGTTTGTGTTTGCACCCCAATATTATAAAATTATTTGAAAATTTTAGTTGTTACTGATGTCTGGATATCTCGGATGCCATCGACGCATTGACAAATCATTATATACTTTTGGGACGCAATAGACTACACTGCTGAAATTATTTGATGGTTTCGTAAACCATCGCTATATATCTATTGCGACAGTTTAACTATAAAAATATTAATTTCTCTTTTTTAAAGTGAGTTTAGTATTCCTCTTTTCCTTCTTATTCATTTCCTTTATTTTGGGGAGATGATATTCTAGCTCAGGATTTAAATCAAGCGCAATTGCAGAATTACGTAATTGCAGAGTGTGCATGAATAGTTGTACATTTGCACGGAAAATATCATCTTCTTTATTTTGTTGGTAAATAAAAAAGGAATATCTTTAATAAAGAAAGTACTTCATAAACGAAGCCGTCCTCGTTATTTTGTAGGGAAAGTCTAAAAAATATTAAAACATTTTGAATCAAACAAAACATAGCCTAAAAGTTTGCTTACTGCCAGATGCCAGATTATTTATATATTCATATATCCTATTCCGTTGTGGCCAATAAAAGCAGCCACGGTTTATAATATAGGGCATTATGTATTATTAGCCGGGAATGGTATTGAATTATTTACGATGGACATTTAACACCAGCGTTAGTTCACTATATTCGTAAGCATTCTGAAAAATGGAGGAAGTTTTTATTCTCAAGGAACGAAATTAATTAAAGGGTTTTTTTTTATTATATCTGTGACTAATATAAAGCAGAAATTTTAAAAAGATTTTATTTTCTTTTTTGCTATACTCGAGTATTCTCGAGAAGAATAAGAGGCACAGGCAAATTTGGTTACATTTATACTCCCTTTGTCATGAATTACAATAAGATCAACATTGACTTTTAAAAATCAATTACAAATATTTTTAAATTCAAAATTAACATAATTCATTTAAATTTAAAAAATATATATTATAACTAATAATATTTTTTAAATAATTTATTATATTTATAATTATATTGACATAAACTAAATAAATTTATGTCAATTTTATGTTTAAAATTAACTTTTAAAAAATTAATATTAATCAAATAATTCGGAACGGATGAATTATCTAAATTTGACAACAGTGACCTGTGCATGCAATTCTTAACTTCTTATGTAATTAAGTATACCAATCGTACAAGGTCACTTTTCTAATAACAAAACCACAACTTTCTAGGCCTCGAAATGCTATGGACAGTTCTTTCTCTCATCAACTCAAACCCACTTGTATTACTATATAAATAATTATTTCAATACAGAGTTCAACGCAAGGGGTTACAGTTACAAGCAGCGTGCTAGATATCAAGTTAGCGAGTGACGAGGCCTTGACGGCTTCTTCTCCATCATACGGACATTGATGGTCAATTCCGATAACAGTTTTATAAACCAGCAGCAGGTTTATAGAGGGTCATCCCTTGGCATTCCAAGTTCCAGTTAAAGTAGAGGAATTAGTAGTTGATGCTTCCATTCATATTGAATGTACAAAGAGGGACAGGAACTGTGCAGAGCCGGACAAAACAGAAGCATGGAACAAATTGACAACCCACACAGGCAGGTCAAATCTTCAGATAAGCATATTAGATGTTAGTTCCAAAAACAATCACACCTTACTTGAGTAGTCTGTATATTGATCAGTATTTTACTTATGAAACTTCTTGAAGTGCAAGACTCAGTTCCTGTGCAGACTTAGCAATGGATCCCCCTCTTCTAAAGACAATGAAACAGGAAAATTAATTTTAGGCAGAGTTACTTGAACAAATGTAAAGATGCAGCTGAGGAGAGAATACACACCTGGTAAGGGCAGGTAGACAGCATTTGACCCTTTCAAGCTCAACATAACAGAGATTGCAACGTTCCAGCCTTTTTCACCAAGAAAGCAACTTCGATTAGAATAAGCACACAAGAAACTGAAATGGAGAAGTTTGACAGGAATCAGAATCACACCTTTGCTCTGCCTCAATATCAACACCGACGGATGACGATGCAGATAAAGAAGAATAGATGACTGAACCGAATACCCTCACCAGCTTAAGCAGCATTTCCAGTGAAACACCTCGATACCTAAATGTGAAAAAAATAAAATAATCCTATTGATTCTAGCTGCTGTATTCTTATACATTTTAAAAGCCACAAGGCCACATCCCACATATGTTCGAAGCATTTAAAACTCAAAAAAGAAAGCCAGGGAGTTCAAATCATAATATAAGACTTTTAAGCCATCAACTCAACCAAGTTTTTTACTTTTGAGACAATTTTCTGACTTTAAAAGCCACAGATGTTCAAACCATTTAAAACTGAAAAAGTAAGCCACGAAGTTCAAATCTTCATACAAGAGCGCTCTAAATCAACTCACCTAAGCTTTTATCATTTGAGGCCATTTTCTATTTTTGATTGCCGAGATTTAAGCCGATGGTATATCTTGAGGAACTACTGCTCTAATCATTTAGTAGTTATGTTCAAGATTTATGGCGACCAACAAACACCCATGAAAGGGAATATGAGAAAAGATATTCAAAAACTCATATATCATCCCCATGACTTCAAACATTGACACAAGAAGACAATGTTATGTTGCACTAGACAAAGAAAACTTGGAAGGAATCGAACATAGCAGGGACCTAAAGGCTATGTAGAAGCAACGGAAAAAGGAAAAGAAATAAAAAGTAAATTAAATTAAGAAAATTTTCAAAATTTAGTAAATTTTATTTTAGCATTGAGTGGTTTGTTTTGATTTTAAAGTTACCTAGTTGGATATGTGTACTTTATGGGGCTTTAACCCTTTCTTTTTTGTTCCTTTCCTTTTCGTCCATTCTTTGAATTTAATCAATTTAGTTTGTAGGATTCAGAATAATGTAAATTAAATCCAAGTGAACCTTATTAATGAAATTTGTTGGTGCACAAGTTAAAACTTACTATAACACATTCCAAAATATATATTTTCTCTGAGAAACCTGTAGTTAATTCAATCTTTCTGTTCAATTTCTGCAGGGATTTTTTAATTTTTTGATAGGTACTTCTGCAGAAAATTGTTGCCATATGTTTTATTGAACAAGACAAGGTTATGGTTGAACTGCAAAGACGATGTTTGGTTTAGCTTTACAAAACAAAATTGTTGATATGATATGAATTGAATCCAGGAACTTCTTACCTATCCATTTCACTTTCAAGAAGACCTGAGAGGAGTGGCAAGAGACATGTGCAAATATCCAGTGTGACAATGTCAGTTTTTTCTGTCAAAATGCTAACAATATCAGCAAGGACCTGCATTATGCCACAATTAGAATCAAATATAATGGAATGTGGATTGAAATTGGAAACATAAGAATATTTTTCCATTAAAAAACAAAATATATTTTTACAAGAAATGAAATATTGTCCCGCAAATAAACTCACTCAATACTTACAGCATGATCAGTCATCTTCTCCATCACACTAATGGCCCCTTTGATATCATTTCTCTCCCAGTACTTGTGTACTATCTGCCAAAAACATACACAACATTGTATTCTTTCAGTAAAGTGAGCATTAAAACATGTTACAAAGGAACAACTAGTTTTGTGTACGACCTGAAATTCAACTTTTAAAAACTTCATTAACATTTGTGATGATGAGAATGGTACCTGCAATTTTGCTAAACGAGACTGCAAAGAACCAACAAATTGATCATGTTGTTTCATCAAATCTGAAATAGTATCCTCCTCACAAACAGGCACTATTTCCTTTTCAGCAGAGAAGGAGATTCTTCTTGGTTTAGATTTAAGGAATTATCACAATGAAGATAAGAACACATACACTAATATATAGTAATGCCCACTCAACCAGTATCATAGAAAAAGATAATCAAGTAAAACAAATTACACCAAGTGTCTGATCTAGCTCTTCAAATAAAATAAACTTTCATTTCTACATGATGTTATCAAAATTGGTTTTCTATTTCTTAGATAAAAGATATACAATACTCCCACCGTTCCAAAATATATGATCGTTTATTGACTTTTTGAAGTCAATTTAAGACATTTTCAAATCCAAATTTGAAATAGATTCATTTATTTCTAGTCAATACAACCAATTATAAGATTTATTGTTTCATAATTTTTAATGAATCTTATCAATTCTGAGTTCGAAAATATCTAAAGTTGACTTTCAAAACTTAATAATGATCTTATAATTTGAATAGAGGGAGTAGTTTCTAAAATTTGTAAAGCCATTAAAAAACAAGTGGACTGCTGTTATACTGCTAACAGAGTATGCTTTTAACAGTAGAATTACATGCTTATTGACTTACATTATTCTCAGTACAAGTTAAGACATGTTCATTTTAATTTTTAGCTGGATGTTTGACCTAATATTACCAGCTTTCTCATTATCTAGATTTACAATATTAGTGACAATAATCATAAAAGTTAAGGGCAAAGTTTCAGAAAAACTTTCTTAGCTATCCAAACTTGGGTAATCTTGCCAGGGATAGGATACTTGGTTAAACCAATTGCAAAACTGATGCATAGTCACATGGTTAGGTGTCAAAAATACTAAGAAACAATATAAAAACATACTAAAATGAAGCAGATTGAGATTATAAAATCCTTCGTGCTTAGCAAATCAAGACTTCAGTAATCAGTTTTCGTAATGATTCACAACTAATATTGAGACTTCACATTGCAAACCATACTGCTTTTTATAACCTGTGAGGAGACTACCTTTAGGGCTTTATTCCAATAACCTCATCACTTGGAAAAAGAGGAAAAGAGTAGACAACACAAGAATTACCTCAAAAATTTCTCAACCGGACATAATAAACTACAGACCTAAGCATTTATACTTTACATGGTAAATGATAATATATTCATTCTTGAAGTGGCCTTCGAGGACTATAGTTTCTTTTCGTGATTGCTTTTGATTTTTTGTTAAATGATTATATTGAAGATAAACAATACAGTAGGAACTTAAGGAAGCTATGGACCCAAGTTGTTCACTCAAAGAGAAAGAAAAGAAAATTAGAAATGGGTACACAATTCCCAAGGTAACCATACCCCATTAGTTGGGAGAGTGTCAACAGCAGAGGCAGAGAGATTGCTGGAAGCAAGACCCTGACGATCACAATATCTATCTTTCTTCTCCCAGTTCGCAACAAGAGAACGAGTTCTTCCTGTATAGTAATTTCAGTATCATTAGCAAATAGCAATGCTATACTAGATGTGCTACAAACAGTATCCTCGAAGAACAATTGAAAATACCTCCTCTTGGACTTTCCATAGAACAGGCATCTCTGTCTACTTTATGCACTCGAGTCTCATCTGCAACAGAAATGGAAACTAAAATTAATAGTATGAACATGATGTGACATCATGAATTCACTATATCAAAGTCATGATGAAACTAAAGTTATGACACTAGAATTGTAAGGGATTCGAGAAGAACAATGAAACAGGGAATAAAATTACCAAGTCCATAAATGCATCAACTGAAAACCATTTACACCAACTGAAAATCATCTAAAAGAAAGAAAACTAAGTGTTGAATTTGCAGCAAAAAGCATTCAATGTCATTGATGTGCAACAAAAACTAAATGATGAATTCTTCTCTTATTGATGTGCCTAAGCCCCAGGTTCCTCAGTTGGCTTCTGTATCAGTCTGGCAAATGCTGCAACCCCCTTTCTTGTAAGAGACTAACAAATTATTTCTCTGGGGTCTTTGACTAATAAATAATTTCAATTACCGTAAATATAACTTGATATTACATTTAAGAAACAAGGAGCCAAAACTGAAATCACTCAATTAAATAATGTGAAAGCGCACTTATGATAATTTGGTACGTACAACTTTCATGCAGGTAGCTGGTAGGTGACTCTGTCATTAAATTCATCTTAAGTTTAGCAGGATTGGTAGACCTATCATATTTTATATTCCTCTCAACTGCAGGATTTCCTGCACATGTGGTCTTAACTGCAGGAAAAATATTCCCTTCGGCCCCACTAAATTCAGGGGCCTTCAACAACTCAGTTTCAGACTGTCCTGAAACACTTGGGCTCTCCACGTCATCTTTAGTATTTGAAAACTTCCGAGAATCAGATGTTTTTGACTGCAAGGATAGTGACATCATTCTTCCAGAGAATCCTTCTCGTCTTAATTCAGATGCCTGCTCCAATCTTGCATTGTTTCTGGGGACAATTACAGGTACAACATCTGAACTGTTGAAACTTGAAGCACTGGCTGTTGAATGGATCTTCGCCATATTCCTCCTTGGAGCTGTTGCAGCAGGAACGGCCAAGGAGCTAACAGCAGTTGTCTTTGAACGAACATCTGAATTTACCCGTTGAGGGGTAACAGGTGTAGTGCCTGTAGCTTTATCATGTAGATACATCAAATATAATAAAAATATGTAATAACCCGTCTCCAGAGGAAAAACATGAGGTAAAATGAAAACAATATAGGATATACCACATACAAAAGTAAAACTGCAAAATTGGGCACAAGATACAAATATAAAGTCTAAAATAAGTGCAAAACAACAATAAATGAAGAAGAGCTTACATGTGAAAGATTTTGACTCCTTATTGATAGGATCCGAGTTTTGCGATGCTGAAAGCTTCCCCTCCGATGCTTTTGTTTCCTTCATTACAGGATCTGAGGTTTGTGAAACGGATAGCCTGCCCATACTAGCCTTTGCACTATTTTCTGTCGATACTGATATGCTCCTACTTGAATTAGATTTCAGTTCTGGAAGACCATTTGATCGAGGAGTATTACCAATTGCATATGGTTCAATACGCTGCAGGGGGTTAGAGGTTGCCAACATATACATCATTTTAAAATTCAGAAAGAAAGATGCAGACAAAGTTAACTAGTTGATGTGCGGAAAAAAGTATTTTACCGATATGTCTACAACCCATACTCCCACACAACTTTGATTGTAAGAACAGCCAAGCAGTTTCCCCTCATAAATATTAAGATCGGACAATCTAGACCATCCTACATCCACACTATCATGACATCTAATAGGTTCCCAAGAGAAAACCTACAAAATAAGCGTAGGTAATTTGTATAGTCATGAAAAGCATACAAGATAAATTTACTCTATCATCTGTCCCAGATTAGTTGACTATAAGAGGCTACCTTTAGACTTTCATGTAAACCACAGAGAAGGGTTCTCCCATCAGGATTGAAGGTCATACAACGCACTCCAGTGGTCTGGATTTGATACAGAGAAACTGAACAGTAAGTATGTGAAAAGAAAACTATACTGGCAATTCAAACATAAGCTGAATACAAAACCCAAAAGCAATTACGCCAATGATACACACACACACACATATACATATTCACCTCAGGACCAGCTGATCCTATAAGCTCAAAGGTTTCAAGGTCCCAAAATTTAACAGTTCTGTCAGCTGAACCTGTGAAGCATAGATTAGTATTAGACATAGAGGAACTTATCCACACCCACACACACACACACGTGTGACTTATATATATATGTGGGATGCAGGAGGTGATGGCGATGACAATGACTTTGTGATGAGAGAAAAAAAACATAAAAGGATGTATGATATGAATAGATACAGTATAAGGTTTTGAGATGGCTGGCCCATGAAAGCTACTCTTTAAAGGCTTAGTTGGAAAAAAAAAAGTGTGATGATTTTCAAAGTTTTAGATGTTGTTCAACCCAACATGTGTAATATTATAACATGGGATTCGTTTAAAAGAATATTGCAATTAACGGCACAGATTTTCACCTGTCAATTGCCAGCTATTATAGCTTCTCGTACAGAAAATTTTCAAATCTAAGCAGAAGGATGCATATATGTGTGTAATGTATGATTAAAAGAATAGTAATCTATTAGTTCAATTGCTCTATGTGACTCGACCAGTGTACTAGTTTCAATCTTATCTTTTACACTATCCATCCACCAAATCAGCATCCTGATAAATAAACCATAATGGGGAAAAAAAGTGCTGTTGCACTAACATCAACCAAAATGAGAAACATTATCACTTTTGAATCATATAAAAAATTGGATGCAAAAAAGGATATGGATTTGCATGCTACTTATTTCAAGAATAATGATGATGCAGGTATCAGTAATTTTTCCAACCTGTCGCCAGCAAGAACTCGTGGGGATGAAAATCTATGCATTGAATCTGGCCTTCATGACTCTTGAATTCGTGCAAAAGCTTTCCAGCAGTTAGATCCCACAGCTGCCACAGTAGTGATATATCTCAGGGATTAAAAAGTATACTTCAAGGTTTTCACATCAACAAGAAAGGTAGATGCTAATGAGAATGCTTCTAGGTACACAGCTAAGAAACTAACTTGGTGAAAAGCTAGTTACTATAATCGGCGTACGAGCATATTGCAATTTCAACCAATAGGTTTTCCATATCCCAGTGACAAATAGAGGGTTCAAAAATGTCACCGACATGATGAGGGCGACTTGGTGCATGACATGGGTGTTCATGGAGTTGGTGACTTAAATACAGGAAACACCTAACAAGGAGCCCTAATGCATGATATGCCTGCCTGTGATCAGATCTATTTGTACATTCAATGCAAAGTGTAGGCATCGGTTGAACAAAATTTAAAGAGGCACTTTGTTCAACCCACCCAACAGAGGTAATATGTTCCCCAAATGGATGTATATCCATGTTGCCGTATACACTAGATGCAGTGTGAACAAAGAAGATAATCAATTGTAACCTTAACAGTGTTATCCTCTCCACCAGATACAACCCAACGACCATCTGGCGTAAATCTGATTGCACTGACCCCTCGGGTGTGGCCCTTGTAGGTGTGAATACATTCTTTCCGTCTGATATCCCATATCTTTAAATTTGTGTCCAACGATCCAGAAGCAAAAAATTCCCCAAAGGGATGGAAGTCCAAGGATATGCAGTTTGATCGATGACCAGTGAGCGTGCGAATAACTAGAGGAAGAAATCAAACTCCAATGAATTTAAATTTCATATAAATGACAACATAAGATTCAATGCAATCCACGCATTTACTAAATCATAACTAACATACTTTTTGCCTCCTCTAGGTCCCAAAGCTTGATTGTACCGCTTGCAGCCCCCGCAGCTACTAACACTTCTGAAGAATCAAAGCCAACGGAATCAATAGCACTCGAATGACCTGACAAGCTCTGCACAAGGAGCAATAGGTATAACTTCAAATAGAAAATATAAAAGGTCCAAGGGAACATATATACTTATTTAAAAAACCATTTTCAAAACCTGCCATGCATCTAGGAAGCAATATAAACACATCTCAAAGTAACAAGATGCAGACATTGACATTTTGCGTAAAATTTGGAAGGGCAAAGATAAGGAATCAAGCAATTATATTAATAATTTAGCTACAATGGCTCAAAAGAGCAGGAACAGAAGTAGAAACTGACCAGAATGGCATTTGGTTTGCCAATGGCCCAAAGATTAACCTTGTGATCTTCTCCTCCAGTTACAAGAACCCTTGATGACTTCCTCCCAATCTTGAGGCAATTGACACTGGAAGAGTGCGCGACAAATTCCTCTACCAAAATATTCAAAGTCAAGGCTACACATTACTGTTCGACATTTTACTTCACCCCTAGTCAAATACGTCTTCTCCTAGTCCCAAAATCAATGCTAAAGAATTAAATATTTAGAAAAACATTTAGAGCCTTTTCCATTCACTGTTATATCCCATAATCCGTCTAATCTGACAAATCCTATCTATCTAGATAACTAAAGAAGCAAAAGAGATCAGCCACATCACCCGGATAGATCGAAAAGCCAACCCAAATTAGCACAATCATATTAAGTACATTACAAACATATAACCTTGATAAAGACGGCAATAATCCAATAAGGGAAAAAAGGATACGTAGCTTATAAGCACGTTTGGTGGTCGACATGACGAAGCGGAAAGATCGATAATGCGCAACAAAACCCTAACCCTGCCAGCACTGGCACAAATACAGCAGCACAGCAGCAACTCCACCTTCTTCAGATTCAGCAAGCTGCTTCTTCATACTATTCTTGTCACTCCATCCCAATGTGAGATCCTCCAGATCTCGACAACAACAAAAAATATAGAAACAAAAATAGGCACAAAAAAATCCCTAGCGAAATGTGAGCAATTTGTACTCCCGCAACTCCCAAGAACCCCAAGTACCGAGCTCAACAATGAGTGTTGTCGTTTGCCTTTTTTCCCTCTGAAAAAGCTGCACATTTATTCTACAAACACCATGTAAAAAAAATACCCAAAAACCAGAAAATAGTGATTTTGAATAAGGAGAGAGAAAATTAAAAGTGAGGTTCAGAGGAAGAGAAAGGTGGCTTTCAATTGCAAGATCTCTAGACAACAATGAACAATGATACTACTATTCCAATAGTCATGTTTAACCTTGAAAATAAATAAATAAATAAATATATTTAAAGAATAAAATTTGAAATCCGCTCCCAATATTCTATTTTACCTCCTTTTTGCTCTTCTATTTGGAACAACTACCAAACCTTACCCCCCCCCCCCCCCCCCATATCTCCCTCCTCCTTAACTCAAATCAGGAATATTCTTCCTTTTTCTGCTTTGCGATCATTTTTAATTCTTCCTTTTCACTTTCTTAAACATTATTTACGAGACGTTATTAAAATAATTATTTTATCAATAATATATTATAATTTAACATTTTTACATTATCAATGCATTAAAATTTAATTTTTCTTTTTTGTCGATTATTTCTATTTACGTGCGGTATACTCAATCACTAATTACATTTTTAGAGTTTAAGTCCAAAAATGATTGTCATTTTAAGTTTAATTTCAATTACAAGCACCTTAAAATATTAAGAAAAAATTAAATTGCGTTCTGTGCACCTTTTCCACCAAAAAATTGCACTTTACTACTTTAGTGCGAAAGGATGTAAACTATTTTACTGCTCAAATTTAAGGTGGTTTTAAATTGGAAATAAAATTAAAGGAGAAAATTTAATTTTAAGCCGAAATTATAAGGTTAATTTGGTAATTTAGTTTCTGGCGGTGGATTAGTTTGGGCTACTTATGAGTTTATGATGGGTGGTTTGGTAAAAACAATAACGGCCTGTGGGTGAGGGAGCTTATTAATTAATTGGGCTGCTTATGATGGGTAACAGCTTGGTCTCTGGACCTCCGTCTGTCTGGAAATTGGACTTGTTTAAACTTTGTGAAGACCTGTAACAAGCTATAAATGATACTCCAGCTTGTAATGTAAGTAATAGAGATTATATAGATTATACCACAAATTACAAACAGTCCACTTTAAATACTTCAACTAACCTATTCTTTTTGAAGACATTCTTGTGAAATTCCAATACATTTAATTTAGAAGAGATGGAATGAAGACTTGGAGATTGTTTGGTAGACCAAAGATCGAAAAAAATGAAAGAATTTAAATCTGAGATTTTAAAAATAGAAAAAAATATGGAGTAAAAAAGAATTTGTTATACGTAATGATTCAATCTTTCGTAAAATAGTGGGTTCTATATTTTAATTACCTTATGGGACTCAATATATTACAAAAAATTATTATATGAATTATTACGTATAGCAAAACTGAGTAAAAAAGAGTGAAAGGAAACATTCAAACTTCAACTCATTTATTTTTGGTTTTGCTAAAAACTTGCGGCTGAGATTTCATCCGATGATGGAAAATAAAGAAGACAGCATATATTATTATTATTTATTACATTTGATTTATACGTTATTGCATGTTATCACCTGTGGTTTAAAAATTATCAAATTACCACCCGTGGTTTCCTAAAAATTCCTCTGACAATTGATTGCACTAACCATGAAGTTGATCCGTCTTTTCAAAGAAACATATATGACATACAAGCCAAGGACGGAATAACAATTCTTTTCAACACGAAGTTACAAAATGGATTTAAATTGTTTTCAGTAAGAAACTAGTACATATGATAGAACAATATTTTAACCAGGTAAGTCGCTATATTTTAAAAATATAATTACTAAGCTAAAGTATTAAAAATTCTAAACATGGACTATCTTAATTATATAATAATACGTATTATGTGTACCTAACCATTTCAAATTTGAGATATTGTTAATTAAATTAATAATTTAACACACACACACATAAGATATTTGATTATTCAATATACAAATAATAATTATTTATGACTCTATATATATATATATATATTATTTTTAACATTAGTCGTGCTCCTATGTTTGGTAAGAAAATAAGTACATTTTATTTACTTTTTAAGTATATTCTTTGAATATTAATTTTTAAAGCTAAATTTATTTATAGCCAAACAATACATAATAAAAATGACTTAGACACTAAAACACCTTAGAGTGACGAATTAAATAACATATATATATTTTAGTGGGAAAAAAATTGCTTCCCTCGTTGTGTACTCCAACAGATTTGACATTTTAAATATTTTCATGAATTTTTTGAAATTCATTTTGGTAAGTAATTGGTGGTAGGATGGAAATAATTAAGTAAAAACAAATGAAGTGGATAGAACGTTAAGTAGGAGTTATAGAGGGTATTAAAGACATTTGAATAAAGAATATAGTTGTTGAAAAATAAACCACATGTAATTGGGCGAGTCAGAAACACTTGCTATTTAATTAGACGAATTTAAGGTAACGTGCAAATTTTAAAATACCATAGGTGATAATTTTGTGGTTTTTAAAACCACATGCGATAACATGTAACAACCTATAAATCAGAGGTGATAAATTATATTTTATCCAATAAAAAAATATTTTTTCATATAACAATATAATTTCCTTAACATGCCAACACTTTTTAATAAACACTCATATATACACAAGGATAAAAATGGATTAAAATATATTTTTAGAGTTCGTAAATTTTACAAACTAGACTTTTTAATTATGTGGAACGAAAGAGTATTAAATTTTTCAAAAATAAAGAATTAGCTATTAGATAATCTAAGAGTAAAATGTGCCCAATTATACCTTATGTAAACCTCAATGTTAAAGTGAAATCACGAAAATAACTAGAGTTATGTTTGTGTGTAAAAAAATATGTTTGAGATTAGACTATTTATCTTAATATTTAATATTATTTTGTACTATTTAATCATTTGATGAAGGATTATTAATCCCTTAATATTGGACTATTAATCCTATAAAGCTATTTAATAGTTTAAAATGAGGGGGACTATTAATCTCAAATTTTTCATTGAATTATATAATCCCACATAAATAACCTTAAGAATGATAAAAAAAAATAGTCCATAAGACTATTTAATCCTCTATCATAAAATAAAATAATTTAAAATAATATTAAATTAATATAAATAATTTAATTTTAAATATATTTTTTATAAATAAACATAACCTAGGAGCCTTAAATTAGGACAAATGAATAATAATTAAATACTTTAACTAACCTACTCTACATCACTTAATGATGTAGGACCGGAAGTTCACATTATTGGAATTAGCTCAAGATCTCGTGTGAAACATGAATTTAATAATAAAATTATTATATTTTTTAATATTATATAATAATATTCTCTCCGTCTTAAATAAATATTCATGAAAATGGAAAAAGATGGAGTAAAAAAGGGTGAAAGGAAACATTAAAATTCAAATCCTTCCTTCTTTTGTTTTGCTAAACACACTGTTTTGCTAAACACACTCTTGCGGCTGAGATTTCTTATTCAATGATGAAAAATATAAAAGATGTCATATTAAATTATTATTATTATTATTAGTCAACAAACAACCACACTAATTTATTAGAATATATCTACACATACACCCTCCCTACATAAACAACCAATTTTTGACAACAAAAAAAAAGTCGTAATAATCGTTTCATAAAAAGAATTTTATTTTTAAAAAAAATTGTCCACAAAAAGTTTTATTTTTTTATTGACAATAATATAAAATAATACAATATCAAGTTTATTATACTAATTTCATTATCATATACGGAAAAATATGAAAAAAATATTTTAAAATCCTTAGCATCATCTAATGGAAAAGTGTAGCATAATAAGAATAATTTAAATGTTATGGCATGAAAGTAAGTGATCCCATTAAACATTTCTGCCTTGGATAGTTGGATGGGTTGGGCCAACCAATGGCATAGTTATTTTGTCGTGTAAGAAGATTTTCAATAATTGGGGAGGGAAACGAATACAGACAAGACAAGTCTAATATACACAACAAATAAATATTACAGTTATCTACACTATTAAAAAGTGGAGCATAATATTAAAATTTGTATCATATCCTATTTTTAATAGTGTAGATGAATATGGTGTTTAATGTAATATTTGATTGTTGTGTATGTTTATCGTGGTTCAAATATATAAGGTGACACACACTTCTATATATCATTAGTGCGCTTGACACTATCATACACTGAACAATCTGTCTGTCCAATTTTCAAGCAAATCTGAAATTTAGGCATGGAGTGGTTCTGGAGCTTTACCCTTTGCTCAATTTTGATTACTTTGCCCGTCTTCCTCTGGCGCAGGATGAGGAATTCCGGCTCCAAGCTACCGCCGGGGCCGAGGGGTTGGCCAATAATTGGCAACATTTTCGATGTTGGAACGTTACCACATAGAAGCCTAGCAGTACTAAAACAAAAATATGGTCCAATTGTGTGGCTAAGTCTTGGCTCCTTAAACACCATGGCGATTATCTCAGCCAATGCCGCAGAAGAGTTGTTCAAGAACCATGATCTGTCGTTCATCGAAAGGACCGTGGTTGAAACAACGAGGTCACATGACTACTACAAGAGCTCAATTGGTGTAGGTTCATATGGGCCGTATGTTCGCGCTTTGAAGGCTTATATGCACGGTTGAAATGTTCTCCAAGAAGAAAATCAACGAAACAGCGTGTATTAGGCAAAAATGTCTAAATGATATGTGTTCCTGGATAGAAAAACAAGTGGATTGTTCGGAAGGTGGGATTGAGGTGAGAAAATTTGTCTTCTCGGCAGTATTTAATATGATTGGAAATATGATCTTATCTCGAGACTTGGTGGATCCGAATTCGGAGATGGCCTTGGAGTTTTCTGCAGCCATTACTGGGATCATGGAGTGTGTGGGGAGTCCAAATGTTTCGGATTTGTTTCCATGGCTTAGATGGCTTGACTTGCAAGGATTAAGGAGGAGAATGGACCGGATTTTGGCAAAACTATTGGAAATTACTTCTCGAATGGTGAAGGAGCGTCTAAAAGAGGGAGGACCACAAAAGAAGGACTTCTTGGACATGTTGCTGGCTTTTGAAGTTGCAAACGAAAAGGATGAACCAGCTAAATTATCAGAGTTTCAAATCTCCATATTCCTAGTGGTAAGTTAAATCCCCTTATCTAGATATCATTTTATCAATTAAATTTCTTTATTAATCAGGGACGGGTGCCTTTTCGCTAGGCATGATTACACACACACGCATATATATATACATGCATAATCAGTTCTATAATATAAACGAAGATAAACTTTTATTAAATATGTAATTATTGTTAGCAAGTATTGTTGACAATTCATAAGTGGAGCATGCATGCAGGAGATGTTTGTTGGTGGAACAGAAACAATTAGCACCTCAATTGAGTGGGCAATGACCGAGCTATTTCGAAATCCTAACGAAATGATCAAGATTAAAGCCGAACTTGCTAGACTCGTGGGAACAAACAAAAAAATTGAAGACAGAGACATTGATAATCTACATTACTTGCAAGCAACTGTGCAGGAAACACTACGCTTACATCCTCCAACTCCACTTCTACTTTCAAGAAAGGCGCTACGCACTACAAACTTCATGGGGTATAACATTCCCAAAAATACACAAGTTTTTGTGAATGCTTGGGCAATTGGAAGAGATCCAGAATGTTGGGATGACCCTTTGTCTTTCAAACCCCAAAGGTTTCTAGACTCAAATATTGGGTATAATGGTCAACATTTTGAGTTTATACCATTTGGGGCCGGGAGAAGAATTTGCCCAGGTATTCAATTGGCTCATCGTATGCTGCCACTAATTTTGGGTACGTTACTTGATCATTTCGATTGGGAGCTTCCCAACGATGTCACTAGTAAGACAGTAGACATGACAGAGACAATGGGGCTAACAGCAAGAAAACTGAAACCCTTGAAAGCAATACCAAAGCGGTCTATGTATGGCTTAAACTAAATTTGCTTTATCATTCCCAGGCCTTAATTAAGGTCTGTTGGTGTTTGCTAATGAGTAGATAATTTCAATCAAAGTTTGTTAGTAAATAAATAAAAGGTTTTAAAGTGTTGTAAGTTGTTGGTTAGATTTCTATTTATCCATAAATAAGAATTTTTTTGCTCTTTTTTTTTCCATCATTTGCTAAAATAATCATCTTTCATTTTATTTTTTGAAGTCAATTTGGTAACTCTGAAATTTCAAATTAATATGAATTTATTTGATTTTAGCTATTGAAACCGTAACCAACGAAAAAACTATAATAATTAGGAAATTATTAGTTTTCAAAATTTACATAAATTTAAATAAAAAAAAACTTAAATATTGATGTGACTTAAGTAAGGAAATTTAATTTTAATTTTTTTGAAAGAAAGAATTTTTCCTGCCCATCCTCCAAAATAAAACTTCCAAATAGGAGGGCTAAGGATGAATTGAATCCTAATAAAATACTAGTTTTTTTTTATTTTAAAAAAGGATCCATCTACAAAAGGAGGCCGGCCCTTATACAGTCTGTCCAATTTATTTAGTGCCAAAATAGTGCAGATCTCCGACAAACACACCTTAAACGCATGCGCCTTATATTAAACCAAGCTAATATGGACGCTGGCTCTTTCACTTTATTTGTTAGTTTCAAAATAGAGAGAAAAGAATGGAGAAGAGAGAAAAATTAGGAAAGAGAATAGAAATCGTTTGTTTGTGAGTTTTTAGAGGAGAGAAAAAAAATAAAAAATGAAGGAGATTTATAAAAAAGAAACTGATATTTTCACATAGTTTTTTTATATTTTCATATATGAAAAATATCGCTATAGGTCTATAACAACGGTTTTGACCGTAACTATAGGTATATAACGATAATTTATACATGAATATATCAAAAAACTATGTAGAAATATCAATTCCCTTTTAAAAATACTGTAATCGACATTTATTACCCTAACAAAAGTGCATAATAAAAAGTTTGAGGAATCTAATGTTTTGCATTTACAACACATTTAATTCTCTGCTTAATTGACAATTTATTTTAGGTGTATATGACATATATGAATGAGTAAGAATGTTTCTAATACAATATAATTTTAAATGAAACATAAACTAACACATTTAATTTAGAAGAGAGAGCATTGATGAACACTTATGTTACGTTTGGATTGGAAGAATAAATGTGAGAATGAAATGACTCATTTTTATGGAATGAAAAAATTGTACTTAGTTGCTCTATTGGAATGAAATAAATCATTTTCATTTCTCCCGAATTTATAAATTTTATTTATTAGAGGAGGATATAAAATGACTTATTCTACTTGGAAAAGAATGGATTATTCTACTCTCCATTCCATTTCTTCAATCATTCTATTCATTTAATCCAAACGTAACATTAGAGATTCTGCAAGTACACTCGTTTTGGTGTGCGTATTTGGTTGCAGTATGATTACAGATGCCGAGGCAAAGGGCCTTATTACACCAGGGAGGTTAGTTATCTGTTTCGTCATGGAGAAACTATGTTTGATGATCACTTAGGTCTGCAATTTTGAAAGCATACTGAAGCATGAGTTTAGTAATTAAATTTTATTTTACGCATATAGATGTCTTCAAGAATATCATCTCGGGTTAATTGTGATTTCCTTTTGTTGGGTAGTCTGGTTTAAAATCTTGCAAGCAATGAATATAACTGTCTAATACCATAATGCTAATAGCTTAAATTTCTGAATCCAGTCACTGTTATTTGGTTTATCTATGTTATGATTATGATTTAATATTAAATACTGAGATAAATCTCTTCTTTTTGTTCCCTCTATGAACTCTTCAATCGACACAACTATCGGATCCGACTCTAATGTTATTTATTTTTCTTTAAGAGTGTCCTTATTGAGCTTACCAGTGGAAATATTCTTTTTGTAGAATAGAGCAAGTATAATTTAGTCTGAATAATTTAATTTTAATGTTGTTTAGTTGTATTATATTTTAATGGATAAAAGGTACATGTACTCCTTCACTTTCTTTTGTTTTAGTACAACTAATTTGGCCTTACGAAATGGAGAAATTATTCCGTGTTCCAAGAGCAAATGAACAGTATGCTCCCCCCTCTCACATAATAGTTGATCTACAAAGGCCCCACCACTTGTGGACCCCATTTTATGTGAGAGGGGAGAGCATACTGTTTATTTGCTTATGTGACATTGAATAATTTTTTTGTGCTTAATATGCATATGATGAAATGTCATAAAAAGAATAAAAAGAATTTCTATTTGATTAAATGCCAAAACAGAATATATCTTGGTATTTCATAATACTTATTAGAATGTATACTAATATAACAACCTTTAATTGTATTTCTTAGGTAATGATCAAGATTGATCTTTCTATTTGAAATTTTTTGAAAAAAAGTTTAATCTCGATGCGTGACAAATATGTCGATAGTGGACAATTGTTGAGTCTTAGTTCAAGTTGTTTAATTTGAGGTATTGTAGTTTTGTTTTTATATTTTAAGTTGATTGATGTTCTCAAGTAATATTTGTTATGAGTACAAGTTCTTATATAACGCTCTTAATTCTAATTATTTGCTTCTAACTGCTTAAAATTTTTCTAGCTCATGGGATTAATTCAACATAATGCATAGTGGTAAGAAATTTTGTTCGTCTTCTCGTCAACTATTGACATGTATGCATATAGTACTTCAGTTATTATCATTTAATTTTTGTAGCCTCTATTTCTTTTGCTTAATTAAGGATAATAAATAAATGGGACCTGATTACTATGAAGTGAATTTTATGATAAGTTTATTTTTAGACTAATAATAAGGTGCTGACAAGCATATAGAAAAAACACTTCCGGATCCAAATAAATGAATAACTAAAGTACAAAGAGTCATTAGATGCAACGGCTACCTCCGGGGCGAAGAGGTTGGCCGGTGTTGGGTAACATTTTGGATCTCGGAGCATTACCACATAGAGGTCTAGCGGGCCTTAAACATTAATACGGCCCTGCGGTCTGGTTAAGCCTTGCATCCACCAAGACCATGGTTCTTCTCATAGCCATTGCGGCCGATGAGCTGTTCAAGAACCACGATCTCTCGGTCATGGACCGGACCATTGTTGAGACCATGCGGTCACATGGCTACTACAACTCTACAAGAGCTCTATGGTGGTTGCTCCATACGGCCCTTATTGGCGGGCTTTAAGGCGGGTATTTACAGTTGAAATGTTCACAAACAAAAGGATCAAAATTATGAAACAACTAACGTAAGGCAGAAGTGTGAATTATATATTGTTATGATAGAAAAAGAACTGGTGGATTAGCCAAGTGGTGGAATTGAGATGATAGTTTGTGTTCTGATGATATCTTGCGACTTCGTGGACACACATTCAGAGATGGCATCTGAGTTTTAAGCAGCCATGGAAGTAGTCATGGAGTGTGTTGGCCGTCCCTATGTTTCTGACTTATTTGCAAGGCTTAGATGGCTAGCCTGCAAGGTTTAAGGAGGAAAATGGACCGCCATTATGGGAGAGCATTAGAAATTATTTCTGAAATTGTGAAGGAGCGGGTGGAAGAGCGGCAGGCCGAGGCAGGCAGAGAAAGGAGGAAGAACTTCTTGAATATGTTATTGGATTTTTAGAACAATGGGAAGGATGAACCAGCTAAATTATCAGAGCACCAAATCTCCGTATTTGTATTGGTAAGTTTAATTTCCTTAATTTTGGGATGATGCAATTGGGCTAGGCCGAGCAATTTAGATATGATTTTTGAAAAACCAATTCAAAACAGGAAAATATACTCCTATTAAATAACCAACTCATGAGTTAAATTATTAGAGGGAGGTCCAAAGCTCTAATACCATGTTCAGTAACCAACTAATATAAAAGCTTAACCGGGCTTGTTCTAGTTTGAACCAAAAGCTTTTGGGGGTAATTAAATATAGGCTAAATGAGGAATTAGGGATAAAGAAATGTATGCACTAGTAGGTATACATACTAGAATCAATTGTTTAATATAGACAAGCGCACGTCTCTTTGTTCTATAATATAGGCATGTTTCTGATGTATTATTGCCTTAATACATAATTAACTTGTGCAAGAATTATTTATGGCCGGAACAGAAACTGTTAGCACCACAACTGAATGGGCAATGTGGGAGCTTCTTCGACAGCCTAAAACAATGATCAAGACTAAAGCATAACTTGCTAAAGTGATAGGATTAAACAAGAAACTTGAAAAGAGTGACATTGATAATATGCACTATTTTCATGCAGTGGTAAAGGAAACACTTCGCTTACATCCTCCAGCTCTACTTTTACTTCCAAGAAAGGTTTCTCGAGATATCAACTTCATGGGACACGGCATTCCTAAGAAGAGACCCGAATATTGGGAAGACTATTTATCTTTCAAGCCTGAAAGGTTTCTAGGCTCAAATAGTAGTGTTGATTACAAGGGTCAACATGTTGAATTGATACCCCTTGGCGCTGGCCGAAGGGTTTGCGCGGGTCTTCCGTTAGCTCATCGTTTGGTGCACCTCATTTTAGGTTCGTTGCTTCACCAATTCGAGTGGGAGCTCGACAAGGATGTTAATTAGTAGTGAGACAATTGACATGAAAGAAATATTTGGGATGACAGAAAGAAAACTCGATCTCTTAAAAGCAATACCAGAAAGGCCTACTGTCAAGTGTCTAGTTAGTAGTGAAGAAAATTCACTCTTCCTGTGTGATTCTCCTCGGAAATCAAAATTAGTAAGCTCAAAAGCTTTCCCTTGTTTCCTACGGTCTTTAACTTTTTACTTCAGTTAAGCATATACATCAAATCAGTGGAGTAATCCATAGGGTTATTATATATATGATTGTAAATCTTTGTTTGTTTACATAAATATTCTCTACAGTTTCTTTATTTGGACTTCTTTTGTTGTTTAAAACTGTGGTGGAGATAACTATTCCATTTGTCCATTTCATAATTATTTGTCTAGAAACATGATCAATAAATCTATAATATGCATCGGGTAAAAATTTACTGGATCAAGATCTAGTAGATTATGCACATACATAACATGATCTCTTGTTGAAATCTGATAATCACATAATCAACTCCAGCCTTCGGTATGGACAAAGATAAATAGAAGGATTATCTTTAAGACTGCTCTTCTTTTTGGTCAAGGGGACGAGTACATCACCAAGAACTATTTCCTGGTTTTGTTTTCTTAATGTATGGGCAAATACCATAATCATCTGTAATTACCTCTACCTTCTTCTCCTCCTCAAGGGGCTTCTTCAGCAATGGACCGAGAAACAAATCCAGCATGTCTTGAGTAGGATCGCCCGTCCTGCTGAGATTAGCTACAGTTTTTTCACTTGTCAGACTCCCAGCTGGATTAAGATAAGAAGCTGCTGCTTCTCTATGCGCGGGTGATCTCCTACTGGTTTCAAGAGCGCCGAGCGAGCCTTGTGGCTCATTTCCACAGAAACTAATAGCTGCATATTCGTTTTCTACTATCCGTCCTCCATCTGATGGCTGTTGTTGCCCCATATCTTTATCATCCTTGACAAACTGCACAACAACACAGAATTGCAACATCTCTCATAAATAAATTTATTGTGCAAGTTTTACAACAACAAAAAAAAGAATCTCAGCTGTGGGACAAGTAGCTAAATTCAATCCCCAAACTCTCCGCTTTTCCACTTCTTCCACGAACAGATTTCTGAACAGTTCCCCCACCCTCACCACGCTTTCTCTTCTCAAACACAGTTTCTTGGATTTCATTACAACTAGAACTCCCATCTTTTTGTCGGACTTTCCTCTTTCTTTTCACCGTTTTACATTTTACCACTAAATTAGACTGTTCTTCCTCTAAAGCATCCTTGCAAGCAACAGAGACTTCTTTTTCACGCGGTGCAGGTCTTCTAGCTCTTGACTTGGGCTTAACTGGAGGTTCAATTCCTTCCTTTTCCATGATTTTCTTCTTCCCCATTTCTGCTTGGTCTGCAGCAGACATCCACATTGGCGGTCGCTGCTTTTTACTCTCATCTGAAACAATTCCATTCATATTCTTTCCTTTGGGGGAAAATCTCTCTAGTCTCTTAGAACTATGTCACACTACACAGAAGATTAAAAACGCCAAAAAAATTGCATCAAGCTCAATTCTTCCTCAGCAAAATGACTCACGGTTCACATAATAAGAGCGCGAGCGTAAAAATAAATTTCAACAATTACATCACAACTTAATTTAGAAGCTCAAATATGTAGCATCAATTTAAGGCGATATGAAGGATCCAATTCTAATTGTAATTTATTTTTCTCGATAGAACCCTGTTAATCTAATGCCGAAGTAAAGTACTGAAGCAATTATACGAGGCCAAAAGCTCAAAAAAAATAATAAAAAATGATAGTTATGATAATTCGAGAAAAATAAAAGAGGTCAATGGTTGACTAAATCAACAGGCTACAAGTTCAAACTTGGTCAAAAGAACCGAGGAATTAAGCAGCAAAACTAGAAACCAACAAAAATAGAAAAACTTGATACTCACTCACTCTACAAATGCCTTGAAAAATAAAAGATTCTAACATGCCTAATTGAAGAATGATAATTGAAATAACAAATTGAGTACATATTTTTAAGTTATCAAAAGCAACTATCATTTGATCATATGCTCAAATGTTCATCCCTGGGCAAGCTCTGAACAGTATCTGACCATCTTCCTGGAGAATGGTCGCTGCTATTTGAAGACACTTGAGCTTCTGCTCTTGCATTCCTAATCATCCTCAAAACGTCTCTCATTCCCGGCCTATTATCCGGTGCAAGAGCGACGCAAGCCA
Organism: Hedera helix; assembly: GCA_947179155.2. Classification (NCBI taxonomy): domain Eukaryota; kingdom Viridiplantae; phylum Streptophyta; class Magnoliopsida; order Apiales; family Araliaceae; genus Hedera; species Hedera helix. Next base: position 37,533,520 of record OX359281.1, read on the forward strand.
TTGCAATGTTCAAAAGAGCTGCAAGTTTCTCCTCTGATCCCTCATTACTCGAGCCAGGTTCGTCCCCGGACTCTGTCTCTTCTTCTCGGACTGATCGAACCCATTGTGGAATGTCCAAGCCGTGTTCATGCACAAGGTCTTGGAAAGGAGTCTTGCCGGTGAGGAGCTCCAGGAGTACGACGCCAAAGCTATAGACATCGGCTTGTTGGGTGAGTGGTCTTCTTGTGTCTCGACATTCAGGGGCTCTGTAGAAGAGGGAAGAGGCACTGGATTCCTCAGCTGAATCTGGGTTTCTAAATGAGGTGAGACCATAATCGGTGAGGCAGGACTCAAAGTCGGATCCTAATAGTACATTAGAGGATTTCAAGTTCCCGTGTGTTAGGCCAGGGTTCTGGTGGATGTAATTTAATCCAGTAGCCAAGTCCTCTGCTATCTTAAGACAGGATGTCCAGTGAAGAGGCTTCCCACCAGCTGAAGTTCTTGATCCTGCAAGAAGAAAAGGTCACCCGGAATAAATTAATCTATAAATTTTCTGCATAAATTAAACTGGTTTCTGAATTCAAGAAACACTGGAGTTTCAAATGTTCTAAGCGTTGCACAATTGTCAAGTTCTAACTGTATTGCCAGGTTCTGGTACAAGAAATCCCATCAAAACTCAGAAAGAATGGATTTTGGATGCCCTCAGATATAGTTATCGTTATGCAATGAATTAATGTCTTGGAAAAGTAAAATTGATCGTGTAAAAATTAGTCAAAATTAATGTCAGCAGAGTACATATATGGTAGCTAAAAGCTTCAGTAAGTTAATGATACATTACATATTAGACATCCTCGTTTCCACTCCATTATCGGTGTTTCATATCTTAAACGTAGTAATATGAATGAACATTATATGTATGGATTTCTTCAGATTCTGCTATTTACAGATATAGATTTTGAAAATGGTAACAAAACAAGTAAAACTTGATGCTTGAAATTAAGGTTAAGTTTAGGTGAGAAATTTTTTTGGTAGAGGGAGCAGTGCTCGGTTAGAAGGCCTACCAATTTCGGTTTAAAAAAGGAAATGTCTCAATTAGGTGGCCAGCTTTATGCTAAGCTTACCTCACCATCTTACAAAAATATTAGTAGAAACTTTGAGAGTATGACGACAATAATGCCAAGAAATAGCAACAGACGAATATATATATGGTGTGAGCGGAACAATACTAGTTGTTGGCAAGCGACCAGATCTAAGAAAATGAGTAGTCAATTACTAGTACTCAAGTGGAAAGCGAAAAGTAAAGCAGATTAGTAGTTGTGGAGAACATGATCAAGCGAAAACATAGGCGCCATCTTTCACCTAAATCTAGATGATGGTGATGGATTGATAAGGAAAGCTTAAGAATAATTGACCATGCATACATACATAGCATAAACATGCACCGACAGTAGCAACATTATTATCCGAAGTCTACATGAAATTATTGGAAAGATTAACCCTTTCTGAACAAAGACCATATATATCTTACTGTTCAACTGTGAAGTATACTCTAGGTATTAGACCAGAGGTTGTTGGAGTGGCTTATTGTGGGGATAGATAGACATATATTGTGGGGATAGATAGACACATGAGGAGCCTGGTTGCGTAATCTATTTTGTATCAATATAAGAGCATGCAAGCTGTTATTTGGATGAACTTTGTATCTATGCATGCTCCATGCACGCAAAAATCAAAGTAAATAAAAGCAATTAATTTGATGTATCAGGCCAGATACTTGATAGAGAGACTTAAGGATTTCAAACGGACGAGTCTACTACATACACAACATAAAATCAACTACTACATCTATTTTAATTATTAAAAAGTGGGACATGATACGAATTTTAATGTAAAATTATATTTTTAATAGTTAAAATCAATTTTGTGGTTGGTGTTCATTTCAAATTTCTAAACTATTTCTATGAATTATTATTGTGGAGGCCCACGTTCTTAGTATTAGCAAGTTGTTTAAGAAAAATATTAAATGCAGTTATTGTGTGTGCAACATTAAAGTACTGTCATTGTTTTGTTGCTACCTAATAATTTTATGTTAAAGGGAAGGAGGAATGAAGTAATTAATTCTTCATTTCTAGTAAAAGACAGAGGAATTAATTCTTCAAGACTCCGTTAACATTTATTACATATTAACAAAATCCGCAGAATGATCAGTCACTGTTATAATTTTTTTTAATACTATTTTCTTCAATTTTAATTATTTGACGTTTTAAATCGGAATAAAAATATATAAAAATAAAAATATAATAATATAAAAAAATAAAAATAATTTTCTATAACGTCAAACAATTAAGAATTGAGAGAGTAGTATTTTTTTTGGGTGTGCACCAAGTGTCCCATTATTTAAAACGTCTCTCTCTCTCTCTCTCTGAGATTTTAAGCACTTACCTAACATTTATCATTTTCATAAAAAAGTTATTAATTTGTAAAATTATGTAGTTTTGTTCTATATTCAGTCTTAAAAATAATAAATTAATATACGAATAGTGGTGAAAATAATGACGTCAAACTTGAGATATTATTATATCATTTTATACCATCAATTAAAAGAAGAATTTTGTCAAAAAACATCAAACACCCCTTGCGTGGATATCCCGAAAGGAATGTGCATATATGGGATCATAGGAGGACTTGAAATTAGATTTATTTAGAAAACAGAATATATTGGCAGAAAAAAAAGAATGGCAGCAAAAAAGATGATCTCGTAACTATTTTTTTTTTTGACAGGCTAGGCTAGGCTAGGCGTCATGTATTTTATTCTATACTTGTATATATTCCTAAAACATAATATTACTAGTAGATTTATCTTATCAAATGTTGTTATGAATGTTAAAAGATCATCTATTTTATGAATAAATATATAACACCAAAATAATTATTAAAAAAAAGACATTTGAGAGAGAAACATACCGTGGACAAGAGAGAAAAGGCTGCCATTGGGGAAGTAATCAAACACAAGGAGTCGTTCTTCCCTGGCCTGAAAATAAGCCCGGATAGGTACCAAATTTGGATGCCGGAGCTTCCCCACCACCTCCATATGCCGCTGGAACTCCTCCACCCTCGGGTACCGTGCATCCTTCAGCCTCTTCACCGTCACAATAAACCCAGACTCCATCACCGCCTTATATGTACTCCCCATTGTACCCCTTCCCAATGTCTCCGCAGATGCCTTCAACAAATCCTCCAAGCTATAATTCATTTGCTGATCCCCTGGTCCGCAGAACACCAAACTCCCTACTCCCCCATCCCCTTCCCAAGAAAATCTCCCTCCCTTTCCACTGCCGCCGCCGCCCTCCCTCTCCTCCACCACCGCTTCCCCTGCCTCGCCGCCGCCATCAACCGCTTTGCTCTTCACTTCCCTCGTCTCACTTTTCTCTCTCTTTTTCACACAAATCACTAGTAATCCAACCAAAATACATAACAAAAGAAACCCACCAACACTTCCTACTATTATCCATGTAAGCTTTTTCCTTTTGCTATGTTCTGATTCTGGTTCTGTACTCCCTTTTGGGCTTATTGATGGAGGCAATCCAGTATTACTTACATTACATGGACGATTAATTTTCTCGCCGCATAAATTGATGTTGCCGGAAAATGATGACAAATTGAATCTAACCAATGCCGGTGTAGCCGGAATCTTACCGGAGAGTTGATTGTTTGAGACATTAAAGAATCTAAGACCCGTTTGATTGAACCCCGGGATGTCTCCCGTCAACCGGTTATCCTGCAAGTAAAGAATGTATAACCGCCGGAGATTGAGCAGTGAGTCGGGTATGTGACCGGTAATTTGGTTTCCAGAGAGAACCACCACTTTGAGGCGGTGGTGGAGAGAAATGGAAGCCGGGAAGTCGCCGGAGAAGTTATTGTTGTTGAGGAAGAGAGATTTAAGATTAGATAGGCCGGAGAGATCTGGGATTTGGCCGGAAAGTGAGTTGTCTTTGAAGCTAAGAACACGAAGTTGATCCAACTTATTGAGACTCTGTTCATCTAATGTCCCACTTAAGTTTAAGTGCTCTAAAACAAGCTTTGTGACCCTCCCATTCATACATTCTTTAATCCCTTCCCATTTGCAAACATTTTCTCCACTCCATTTTAGAGAGTTTAATAGATCAATCGAAGATTTCAGAGCAAAAAGAGCTTCAGCATCACTAGCTGATCTGGCAGCAGAAACAGAGAACAACAGCAGCAGCAATGGGATTAAAAAGAAAGAGGAGAGAAAAGGGTACCTTGAAAAAGGATGATTTTCCATGAATGCTGTTGTAGTCATTGATGAAAGCTGAAAATTATGAGGAATTTGAATAGAATTTTTGATTTGGGTTCCATACGGAATGACATTTCTTATCCAGAATCTTGAAACTACTAAGAATCTTTGAATCTGAAAGCGCCAGACAAATCATCTTCTCCCTTCTGGCTTTCACTGGCTTTTTATGTATGACTCGCTTTCAAAAGAAAAAAAGGGAACCCAAATCTCAAGATCTACAACTATCAATTGATCTGCTAATAATTATTCATTAATGGGTCCATAAATCTTAATTAAATAAAGGCGCCAATTAAGTGTCATTATCAGCTCCCAAAAGCTTCGACTTACCTAGCTAACAAACGTGACTACCCAAGCCAAAAACGTAAAATTAAAAGGCCTTCAGCAAATCACATAAAGAAACAGGGAGCATTTAAGCTCCAACAGAGCATGGAGCTGAAATCACTCCATGAAAAAATAGATGGGTGAAAAGGGGCGAGATTGATTATTGGGGGCTGGGATTTCTTGAACTTATTTGTTCACCAAATTCACGGACAAATGGCTTACCTTTCACGTGAAACTTTCAGACCCAGAATTACCTTTTCTTCTACATTTCCTTTTTCTCTCTCCGTATATATAATGGTTGAATACAACAATAATACTGTTTCCAAAACTGCAGAAACTTGAAGAAAAAAGAAGTCTAAATTGTTGGGTTCCTCGAGACTACTACTACTAATATGTTACCAATTTTTTGAAGATGGTAAAACCTTGGATCCATTCCAATACCCCACTCATTCCCTCTGAAACCCACGATTAGCAGCAGCTATGGGTTTCTCCGAATTTTTTTAATACTAGTAGTAGTAAAACATTTAACAAGAAATTTCTTTTTGCGGTTGTCGACAAATATAGTAAAGAAATGCTTGCTGGTCTTCAATGTTAATGCAGGTGTAATAATTTAAGAGAGAGAGAGACTCAGAGATAAATTAAAGGAGAGAAGAGAAATAGAAGCATTAAATAATTTTTCGTTTTGAGTTGCAAATTCAGTGAGTTTATAGTTATAAATAGTGAAATATTATTAAAATATAAAAATTTCATTGATTTAAAACACCATGTATCATTATCTCAGGACCAAATAATTTTTCGTTTTCCAGGCAGAGATGGGACTTACCCTTACTCTTACCATATGGGTGAAGAAATTGAAGAGGGCGGGGTTGTTCGGTAGCAGTAATAAATAGGGGTACCTACATTTAAGTAGCTAGTTAGCTCATACTAAACCCCACCCCCATTCCGGATTTTAATACTATACTATTTGCAATTATTAAATATTCTCTTTGTCTAAGTTTATTTATTTTAATTTAAAAATACATATTTTTTATAAAAAAATTATTTTCAAATTTTAAGTACTCTATTAGTATTTTTTTTAATTAATTTTTAACTCTTTCTCAGAATAATAAAATAGAGGAGAGAACAAAAAAAAATATAGTTATACTTATAATGTCAAAATGAATAGTATTATTTTTTGCGATATATGTCACGTAATTTTTAATAAATTTTATATAAAATTAAATAAAGATAGTATTAAAAAAATAAGATAAAAAATAATATTAAAATAAAAAAATGACAAATACATTTAAACAAACTTAAAAAAATTAAGATAAATAAACTTGATAAGAAAAAATACTTCTAAAATACAAGATCATTATACCAGTAAGCTTAACCAGTGTTAAATTCTTAGCTAGCTACAACGTAATAATAATACCTCGAGGGCATGTCGCTACTGATTTGAGCCAGGTCGATAAAGAGTTATAGTATATATTATCGATTCGTTTACAAGTTAGTTACATCCACGACCTTAGTTGATTGATTTGGCTATATTCCCTCTCCAGTCTTGGTAGTATTTAGTTTAGCATGAGCACCTAATGTTACCCGATGATGCTAAACTAAACCTTTCAATTAAATATTCTTAGTCTTTCTATTCTCTCTGTTCCAAAATTATAAATACAATTTAATTTTTTAAGTCAAACAACGACATATTAAATTTCAAATTAATATAAATTTATTTAATTTTAGTTGATATAATTATTATAATTGTATAACATATAACAAAAAATATTAATCACAAAATTTATTTTATTTTAAACTATTATGAGTCATATCAATTTTAAAATTTAATATACCGTCATTTGATCTGAAAAGTCAAACTATATCTCTAATTTTAGAACGAAGAGAATAAATGCTAATTAAGTTAAACGAACCTCCGTGTGTTAAAAAGCAAATTGTATATTTAAATTTGTAATTATAACACATATCAGCAATACTTTTGTTTATGTGTGTTAGCTCAAAAAGCGAAATAAAATAGAGTAATAATCGAAAATCAGGTGGAAATAACTAAGGGTGCTACTAGATAGATGAAAGTTCAGTTGAAAAGTGGCATACAATAAAGGCCAGCCAGTAGTACTATGTACTCCGGTATATATATGTATTGGTAGTTGTTGGATTCACGTTGAGGTGGAATGTAGACAGCATGGCCAGCTGTTACAACAGGCCAGGCCAGGTATATCAATGCTATTAAGAATGGGCCGGAGAACTGTTAGATCTGGTCCTGTGGTAGCCGGATATATTTCCGGAGATCCGGACCGATAGGGAGCCTACCACTAAGGACTAAGAGACAATATTACTAATTTTAATATTTTAATGTGTTTATAGGATAGGACCGACCCATATCCAAGTTTACATCTTTGACCTTCTGTCGAGTTCACGTGTGTATGATGTCTCCTACTATTCAATTCTATCAGGCTAACCAACCTACATCTGTCAGTAAATTTATGGGCAAGTAAATTGTACAATTCGTTACAGTACTACTAGATTCTGTTGTATCCAATAGTTTCAGGACATGAATTACCGACTTCTAAAATTATAATTATATAAAATTCATATGTGACAAAGCTACCAACTCAGGGCAACGTACACCCTCTTTCCTATAAAACAATAATTATTTGTTATATGTATATTCTAAAAATAGTAACTTATTAATAATAAAGTGACATGCTAACAGATTAAAGATCTTACGTCACATTATATTTTATTATATAACTAAAAAAATATACTCTTTTGTAGAATCATTTTTTTTACAAATGAGTTTTTTATTTTATTTTTATTTTTGTGTGAAATGAACAGAGCAACAATTAGGGAGTCAATACTAATTTTTAAGTAATTTACGATATTAATTTAAATTAAATAAATTTACATCAATTTTAAAACTTCGAATTTCACAAATTGACTAAGAAGAACGCGATATTGACACTATTTATAACACAATCACGGAATTGAAGAGAGACAAAAGAGTCGTTAAAAAACACAGCACAAAATGAGGTATATTGAACTGTTCCAAGTTTAGTTCAAGATATATTGAAATATTAACGGAGCAACAGTGCTGAAATGCAAAACCTTCAAGCAGCCTGTGAAGACCGGGCCGAGCAGCTGCTCTCTCCAAGGCCTTTAACCTGTTAGCTTCTATGCGAGATTTTTGTTCTTCCGAGACCTGAGCTTCAGCCGAGCTGCTACCAATATTACCAAGTGCCTGACTTGGTACTTCTTTCAGAGCTGATATATTAGCAGTAGCAATGTCATCATGTAAGGTCTGCAACGGCAGCTCCTGCAAGCAAATTCAATCATGAGATGCTGACTGAACTTTGAAAGCTCAAATAATCAAGTTAAACTGGGAAAGAAATAAACTACACTAAACCGGCCTTGTCATGCCTATTCACTGAATTCATCCAACTTGATTAATGTTCATTGTTTTAACATTATTCATTGTACCGTGTATGGTTCTGGAAGTTGTATGTGCAATTGTGCACTTTGAATGCACAAAACATAGTGTGTGGAAAACAAGGACTTCTAGATGGACATAAATAAGACCAGCGCATATGAACTCATAGAATTAGAAGTTACAGCTAACAAAAATGTTATAGAAACAGACCGCCAGATGCAACTTACCAACAACAGCACCAAAGCAGCAGTATTGAGAACATTAAAACATCAGCCAGACAGCCATTATGTCATTGAAAATCACAGCTTTCAACTATGCTTCTCAGAAGGTTGAAATTAGATATTACAACATTTTCTCTCTTTTTTAAATACGTCCATTATTAGCTACATATGTGAGTTAAATGTAAGTACTTTGGTTTACTTCAGTAAAAAGATTTTCAACACCAAAAGTGAATATTCAGCAAAATACACATCACTGGTGAACTCCAACAAACAAATGATAAACAGGGAAGCATATAGAACCAGTATGAAACAGAACTATTCTTACTTCAGTCGCCTTCTCATAAATCTCATGAAGCATAGCTTCCCGGAAATCATCAGTATTCGGGTTTTGCAAAGGATTGGTATCCTGAAAAAGACTTGGCTCCTCTATGTCTATGGCTTCTGCAGCAACACAAAGACTGATTAGAAGTTTTCAAGGATCACTAAGCACATGCCCTCCAGACAGTATCAAAGGAAACATATATGCCCATGTATACACACACACATATATACATACATAAAATATATTGTGGTGAGTGAATGTTAAGTTGGACGAGTAAAAAATCCTCAGCGCAGAATTATCACAAAACCATTTATTTATGTTTAGACAAAAATCCGTGTATTTATCTTCAAAACGGTACAAACGAATACCGTTTTGAAGAAGAGACCGGGAGCTCTTATGTATGTTGTTTGGTCATTTTGAAACCAGCACTCTTAGTAAACAAAAAATAAGATTTATGTCTAAAATCAAGAGTAGATTGAAAAAGGGCGTATATGAATGCCAACCTTTTCCTTGCATCAATTATGCTTTTAAAAAGTTATTTGTTAAACTGTGAACTTTTATTGTGTCGTCCAAACAGTATCAGACATGTAGTAGATTTGTAAGCTAAGTTCTACACGTCCTTCAAGTCATAAGAGGCTGCCATATCTGGTACGATATATCTCAATATTGGAGAATCAAGAAAACCACAGATTGAGAGCATATCATAAGTGTTATCTTAGAAGAATGATGAAGGAAGTCGAGGAAAATAACATTAAGCCTGCATAAGTTGATTTAAATGCAGTTTCATATAGTAGTTATTCCAGGCTCTTGCATCCAGGTTGGAGGAGAAACTCACACATTTATCCCTAACAAAGAACGAGATTTCTAGCAATTCCAGACCATAATCTATTAATCATAGAACAATTGCTGTTATTCAGACCTAAGCAAGAAACAGAATCACATAATTGCATGAGAAACTTAGAATCTGCATAAATAATGATGCAGATGCTAAATTATTAGAGCCTAAGTTTCTTAAAGAAAACTAAAGGAAAAAACTCGCAGAGGCTTCTAAATTAGCGAAAGCTGCAACAAAAAGAAATCAAAAAATAAAATAAAGGGTATAATGAATCCCATACATAACCGTCATTACTAGTATTTATAACAAAGATTCAAAACACTGATTTTAAAATTCTAGTCACTAAAGTTATCTAATATCAATCATACATTACAACTTAATATTATCAAAAAGAAAATATAAACCTTGTAAATATAAGTGCAAAATATAATTTGATACAACAATGTGAACATTGGCCAGATAAAGTGACGTGAAAAGTACACATAAGTAAACACAAATGCTACCTTGTTCCTGATTTGAAATGTCATGTTGAACTTGAACCGGGTCTTCATGTAGTTTGGTTGGATCCCCTCCATGGGCAACTCTTTCTCGCAATTCTTTAAGACATAACTGCTAGAAACATAGGGAGTCAATTAGATAAAAGATGACTAACAGTTTAAGAATAAAATCACGGTGGATATAAGTGGTTGCTGGATACTCAGGTTGATACATTAAATATATATATATATATATATATATATATATATATATATATATATATATATATATATATATATATATATATTATTGTGTGGTCTATAGCTAAGTTTTAGATTTAACACATTGCTTTCCTCTTTCCAATTGAGAATTGACAAACAACCAATTATCCGATGGAACTTCTTTTTTTTTCTTTTTTTTTTTAAATAAGTAGTGAGATATTGAGTTGAGTTTAAGTAATGAGAGAAACTAGTCCAAATGATGCGTACTATAAACTCATTGTGATTGTGCCCAATGAAAATAAACTTACAGTTCCAGTCACAACTTAGTGTTTATCTTAAATGTTCATAATGCAAAACGGACACATGTCCTAAGGAATTTTCAGAAATAGAAGCATCTCTCATCACTATAGATCTTAGTGGAGCCCAAAAGGTACAATTAAAATTTTGAAGGATATAGAAGTAATTGATTGACTTAAAACTTGATAACTTGCTTAAAAGTAATAAGACCAGCACTACTAGCAATATAAGACTGAATATGTAATGAATAGTGAACACTTATCAAAAAATATATATATATGTAATGAAAATAATTAGGCAAATAAACCTAAACATGTCTTTCATTAAGGGAAACACACAAAATAAGTAAATCCTTTTACCTTGACACGTTTTGTTGAACCAACTTGTTCTGCCTAGTGTACAAACTGATCGAATGAGTAGTAAGGAAGCAAATGTGAGTGCCATTCAGCATACAAGCCAAGTAGGCTGCAAATAGTTCATACATGCCTTAGAGATAGAGGATAACTAATGAAGTTATGCAGGCATAACACTATACCAGAATTACGAGCACAAAATAAACATGCCATTAGTGAACTAAGCAGTGTTGTGATCTGTTTTATATATGCAAGTCCATCAGTAACTACGAGCAAAATGTCCATTTTTTACATTGAAAACACATTTCGTATTCAAGTGCTACTCGAAATCTTACACTCTGTCACAATATTTACAGAACTATGCATTTAGAAAAGAATTGTCAACTTCTTATTGAACCACCTCATTTAATTAAAACACCATAATGGAAATGGAAAAGTTGGATTTAGTCACTTTCATTAAGGGCTCTGAACATTATGTCACTTTTTATTTATTTTTAGAAGGGTGATGCTAGGGATTTCAAGTTTTTAAGCACAAAAGTGTCTCATATGATATTTCATAATTACATTGGTTGGGTACACTTCTTGTGATAGACTATGTTATAAAATATTATTAAAATATGCAATGCCAATATTTGAGACCCCTAACATTACACTTTTTTTTATAAGGAACTGAACTCTTTTTTGCACAAAATGGAAAGACGGATTGGGACAAAGAAGAACATTATAGATCAAACCCACAGTCAAAATCAATGTCAAGCATCGCCATACCTCTTCTAGTGGTAATTCTCAATATAAAACATAAACCAATTTAAATTACTGAAATAACTGATCGAAGAGTAGTATTAAATCAAACAAATTACTGGATTTCACATTATATAAATCAATGTATAATACATGTACATATACCTAACATATTCGTACATATACAGATACATATATATGGTTGAGAAAATATTGAATCAATGTGTAATTGGGGTGGAAATACCTCATGTCCGCGGCTGTGATACTTGAAAGCTTGAGGAAAGTGACGGAGAACATAACCGAGGCCATCGTTAGAGAGAAGAATCTCCGCCGTGAGCTTTGGCCTAGATCTAGGAACTTTCTTCGGTTTATCAGTAGACTTAACAGTTACTGGATCACCGCCAGTCTTGAAAGCATACGGTGTTGATTTTGAGTTGTTCAAATCAGTATTAGAGCCAGAGCTAGGGTTTGAAGGGCAGTCCCTGGACCAGTGACCCGGCCGACCACACTTATAGCACCCTGTAGGAGCTGCACCACCACCTCCTCCACCGCCGTTCTCCATTTCTAGGTAAATTTTGGGGTTAAATATGAATTTTGTCCGGCAAGTCTCGTTTATATGAAATGAAATGACACGGGAGCTTGGGATATCTTTGGTGACCATTTTTGGCGGGAAAAAGGGAGGGAAATGGTTGAGATGGGTGTTTATTTCAGCTCGCAGCCCAGATGATTGTAAAAGCCAAATACGGAATATTTTTTGGGCTTTCGTCGGGAAAATAACGCGAGGGTAAATCAGATGGGTTAGGATGGTTGTTTATTTCAGCTAGCAGCCCTGATGACTGAAAAAGCCCAATACCAAAAATTCTTACTAATATTTTTTGGAGTTCGGTTGTACCAAGCAAAATATCATATTTTTGGGAAAATAAAAACTCCAATCCGTGCGATTTAGTTTTTGGAGCTCTTCTACGTAGACATAAATATTAGACATAAGTATTGTCCAATTATATTTATTTGTATTTTGACCCTTCATCTTAAAAAACGGGGGTCAAAATATAAATAGATAAAATTGGATAACACTCGTGTCCAATTTTCATGTTTACACAGAATTTTTGCAATTTTTAATAGACATGATATGAATTTTTGTGTAAAATTTTATTTTTTAATAATAAGATAAGAGTTTATGATTAAATTTATATTTTAAAATAGTGTTTATAAATTTATTATTTTTGATAAGACGGTGAACAAAACTCGTTTCGCGAATATACTAATGGAGTTGACATAAAGTGGCAAAAATGCTTGGGGCGGTGTAATCATTTTTCGTATTTTAATGGCTTAGTAGTTCATACCATTTTAATAATAATAAAGTTCTATTTGTCTATATATATATATATATATATATATAAATATATATTAAAAAATGATAAAAGATACTTTAAAAAGTGGAATTTGAACGCAGAAGATAAATTAGAGTTCAAATATCACTTCTTTTTATAAAAAAAAAATGTGTATATCATTTCTAAACAAAAAATAGCGCAACTGTGCATGTTAGTTTTTATAGATTAAAAAAAAATGATAAGTATATGTACACAATATTGAACCACAAAAATTAATTATTATATCTCATTTCACCATTAAAAAATAAATTCTGACATGAAAATTCGTATTAGACCATACTTTTTAATAGTGCGATAAGATGTAGTGATTGGATGTTGTGTATATAAAATAGTCCTTAAAAAAATCATTTTATGTTTTGTTTTAACAAAATCCAAGCAATAAAAACGGATGCCCTAATTTTGTTTAGGTCGAAAGGAGTAAAATAGCGCAACTTTGCATGATAGCTTTTATAGATTAAAATAAAAGGATAAATATATATACACAACATTCAATCACAAAAATCAATCACTACATCTCATTTTACCATTAAAAAATAAACTCTGACGCATAAATTTGTGTCAAACTACACTTTTTAATAGTAAAATGGGATATAATAGTTAGTATTGTGATTGAATGTTGTGTATGTAAAATGGTCTTAAAAGAATCATTTTATGTTTTGTTTTAACAAAATCCAAGCAATAAAAACGAATGCCCTAATTTTGTTTAGGACGGAGGGAGTAAAATAGGACAATTTTTAATCCAATTCCAAGCACAAGATTATACGTGTAAAATTTATTTATACTCTTAAGAAGAGAAAAGATAGATAAGATAATCCGATAACCATAATTGAATATTGGACGGGCTTGCATTAAAATTACAATGATACCACCACCATAAATCAAACACCTTCCATCCAGCAGAGGATTTCTGCTATTTTTCTAGAATTCTTTTTAGTCCCAAAGGTGATTACATCAACATCTCATTTTCACCAAGCAAATTTATATTATTATAAATGAAAAGAAAATGGTAACGCCTGTTCCCTACAAATAATAATAAAAATTAAAAAAAATAGAAACTCTTCTGCTTTCTTAAAAACTTCAAACTCATTGTACTTGCTACTTGGTATTTAAGTTTCTGCCATAAAGTTTTCTACATACAGAAAACCTCATCACCTACATTTAGGTGTTGGATTACCTACATTGCCCGAGTCAGGAATTCTTTCAGCGAGTGGGAATCTCTCAGCAGTTAGCAGACCAATCATAGTTCTGGTAAACAATGTTAACATGGCCGCCATCACCCAAGAGATGTGTCAAAAGACCTGCCTTAGTTGCATCCAAGTATTTCATTATCCACTTTAAGATCTCTTTTTCTTGCCCAAAATCCATATCGAACCTGCAGAAAAATATACAAATGGTAAGAAATCCCGACAATGCATTGCATCATTTCACATGTTTAATGAAATTTAATTCGGCATGCAAACCTTGCATGATCCCAGTGAAACTCACCATTTGATGATCCGAGTGAGATACACAGTCCTCTTTGCCAGATCCACCTCCATTCCACCATTTTGGAAGAACTCCTTGGCTGCATATCTTAATTCGGATTCGATTCCTTGGGGCGTAAAGAATCTCACTGTTGGGCTTGATCTTGTGCCATTGCAGAGCCCGAAATGAATCAATGGATTAACCTTTGGAAAAGCAAGCTGGGGAAAGAAAAGAAACAGTTTGTGAAACTTGTCTGATCATGATTTGGTATTCAGATCGTACATACATTTTACAACTGGCTTTTGTTCATAGAAGAATAGAAGGTAAAGATTGATTTCACCTCATCTTCTCAAAAGACAAGACAGTCTACGAACAAGTATACGAGTTCAGCAAAGAATGCAAGTATACATAGCAATATTACACCAGATTATCAAATACTTCTTTCTTTAAAACTTTCTTAGGTGTCAGGATTTTGGCAAAAAAAAACATAAGAATGTTATACAAGTAAGTAAACACCACATTTGTCCTTGTTCTTTTCAACCATTTCCATTATATATACATTTGGCCTTCCGATTATACTTTGCTGGTAGAATTGGAATTCATATTATAATATAAGACCACAGAATTGGCACTTTCCATCACAGAACTGGCAAATAACTGATAAGAGATTGTATACACTCTTCAAACCCTTACCGGCTGCTAGGGGGGTTTACTGGAAATCCAACCCAAAAGATGATAAGAGATAAAGGACCAAAAGAAAGAAGAAAGAGGATAACCGAAGGGTAACAACGTGCAAGTATTTAAAGGAAAAGGTAGAGGATGAACTATGAACAAGTATTTAGGACATTGACTGCAAGGGGATAATGCTATCCTGATCCAAGATATTCATGCAAAATTGAAAAATAGAGATAAAGAAGAATTCATTCTCACCTCTAAACGCTTGTCTCCAGCAGCATAGGGTTTTACCAATGTGTAAGGTGCTCGTCGATTACTTCTGAGGATCCCATTTTTAATTGCAGATAGGGAGTAAGGGAGGCCGCCAATTACGTACAGAAAGTCAGAATTAAATGATCTACGGTCGACAACTCCCCTGGGATGTCCGATTCTAATCACAGCATGGATGACCATTGCATTGAACAGGTTCAGAAAGAAGGCCAGCTTCTCATCTGCTGAAAGAGACAGGATGTTCACTCTATGAAGATCTTGTACCAAATTTACGTATCTGCAGTTGCAAATGAGAAGAAGAAAGCTCAGAGAAGATATCGTATGTTCCAATACAGAAACTTTAGCAATCACCTAAAAGCATAATAAGAAAAATGAAATTCCAAACAACAAAACCCCATATCATTGCAGAACATGCCTCCCTGCTTGGTTTTATTCCATCATTTTTTTCAGACAAAGTACATGACTAGATGTCATCGAAACATATCATTCATCGCGGAAAGGGACTAGAAAACACCAAAAGATTCAACCAAGAACTTTGTTGCCTGTCTATATAGACTAAGAAATCAAACTACGATCGACCACTCACATTATCTACCATGAAAAAAAATCTACTTGAACCAAGTAATTGTCTTTAAAGAACGACTTTTTTTTGTCTGTCTTCATATATGCAAACGTATACAATGGGGTGGGAAAGTAGGTAGGCAGGTGTGGGGACGGAGGACAATAGAATCTGTTAATAAGATCCTGGAATTATGCACCCTTTTTTCAGGGACGCATGAGATATGCACATGAGATGTCCTACTAATGAGGAAATGGCAATTTGCGAGTGAAAATGTTAGTTGAAGAAAATTTACTACCACAGAAGACGAAGAAGTAATAGTTCATATCTGGGTGACACACCCCAACAGCATCAATTACAAGCAATAATGAAACACTTGGTACTAACTAAAACATTTTAGTCATAAATACATAAAGTAACTCCCTCAGACTCATCTATTGTTGGTAATACAGTTTGACTTTGGTCCAAAATATACACAAAACACCATGCTCATAATTATTCCGATTTCTACTCCTACTTGTATAATGGGGTGGGAAAGTAGGTAGGCTGGTGTGGGGACGGAGGACAATAGAATCCGTCTGGAATTATGTACCCTTTTTCAGGGGCACATGAGATGTCCTACTAATGAGGAAATGGCAATTTGCGAGTGAAAATATTAGTTGAAGAAAATTTACTACCACAGAAGAGGAATAAGTAATAGTTCATATCTGGGTGACACCCCAACAGCATCAATTACAAGCAATAATGAAACACTTGGTAATAACTAAAACATTTTAGTCATAAATACATAAAGTAACTCCCTCAGACTCATCTATTGTTGGTAATACAGTTTGTGACTTTGGTCCAAAATATACACAAAACACCATGCTCATAATTATTCCGATTTCTACTCCTACTTGAATAATGGGGTGGGAAAGTAGGTAGGCAGGTGTGGGGATGGAGGACAATAGAATCCGTCTGGAATTATGTACCCTTTTTCAGGGGCACATGAGATGTCCTACTAATGAGGAAATGGCAATTTGCGAGTGAAAATGTTAGTTGAAGAAAATTTACTACAACAGAAGAGAAAGAAGTAATAGTTCATATCTGGGTGACACACCCCAACAACATCAATTACAAGCAATAATGAAACACTTGGTAATAACTAAAACATTTTATTTATAAATACATAAAGTAACTCCCTCAGACTCATCTATTGTTGGTAATACAGTTTGTGACTTTGGTCCAAAATATACACAAAACACCATGCTCATAATTATTCCGATTTCTACTCCTACTTATATCATCTATGTACTCTATACGTAAATGATATGTATTTTTAAGGGAGCATCAATTACTCGAAGTAACTGACTGAGCATGGTTGAGCTGGATCTCACAGCCAGCACCACAGAATATATTTAGCGAACGGTTCTAGTTACAAGCTCATGAGAGACGTAGAATTAATAGTTCTTGCAATGGACTGTACTGTAACTTACTACAATGGCAAGATTCTATGAACTATTTAATCCAGTGGGTGTCTACATCCAAGGGCGTGTCACCTTGAGGTTTTTAAGACGCTTCTTTTTAAGAGATGATCACACCTCTTCAATTTAAATGAGGCCATCATAATAAAACTTGAAATTTTCTGTTGGAGTGTATTAATTATTAAATGACTTCATGAAATGAGTTGAAAACTCGTATCGTATCTCATACAATCGCAAAAAGGAACTAGTTAACTTTGCAGTCAGCATATTAATTATACACTGCTTGTCTAAAGTAATCACATAATCAAGATTCTAGACAGCATGACCAATAGATAGAATTGGCCTCCTATACTGCACACAAGTTGAAGTCACGGGTCTAACAATTTAGCTATTTAGTCAATACTCAATTTCTTGGCATTGAATTTCTTAAGACAACTGACTGTCATTGTTAGAGCATATTGTGTGTAAAAGAAAAATACTATATGCAAAAAATAATAATAGAAATGAAAATAAAGCAAGAGAAGGATCCCATGCAACCAATAGAGGTAGAGGACATTAGATCTTCAACCATTAGGTTTGGCACTAGAAAATAACTGGTAATTCTATTGTATTGTGAGAAGATAATATGAATGGATAGAAGATAATATCTATAGAATGAGGTCAGTGAATTTAATGAAGTAAAATGTGTAAACTACCTCCGGAATTCCTCGCTATTGCTGATTGCAGCATAATCAAGATGCTTTTGGTCGTCAGAAGCATAGGATTCAAGTATTGCAGACATTAACTTGGTAAGCCTTTGGCTAACCACAGCAGCAGCCTTTGGCTCACTGTCACTGGTTGATCCTCGGAAATTGAAGCATTGAGGAATGAACGGCTCGTGCTCAAGAAATCGGTAGTAGTGATTTCCATCCTCAAATTCATTTTCTCTGTACAGTAACAGAAAAGAAGAATATTAAATATATTAAACTAACTCCTACTGTATAATAAGTTCCCACTTTTCCCAAAAATTATTCTTACCCAAAGACATGATGCACAAAGTGCTTTTGCACCAGCTGCTTTCCAATCTCAACTGCCTAATAGTGTTCCAACATAAAATTGGAAGTCAATAACAAGACATGCAGTGGAGAAAGAAACACAAGCATGAATTTCATCTCAAAGAAGTAAAACAAATATGAGGTCCAATAACACATTCATATGCATATTATAGTAAATATACTGACACTTGTATGTAGCCATGGTGATGAACATTCGTAAATATCTCCATGAGATTCCCATTAAAACTACAGCAGTCTCATTTATCATTTCTAAAATTTGAAGAATAAAAAGTTCAATGAATGCCCTTCAAACTAGGAACGAGAGGTAGTTGGGAGATAAATAGGACTGTGCACAGAAATTTTTATTATTATTATAAGCTGTTACACAGCTTCTAAAGATGACCGTTGCTGAACACACCCTTTATAGAATAGATTATCATAGGTTGAAAGCTGTTTTACCAGATTAGTAAACTGGTAGCAAAGCATGTACAAAGGATGTGTAGGATTTATGATAATATTTAATATCACTAGCACCAAAAAAATAATAATAATAACTAGGTGAAGAGCACATAAGTACTAAGTGTCTACATACAAGTATCAGAATATTTACTACAATACCCATATGAATGTGTTATTGGACCCCCATATTTAGAGTTAGCTTACAAATTCAAACTAATCAGTTGTTTAAATAACTATGATGAAGCTCGCTAAAGTCCCAACTTCTGGAACTAGTAAACTGAAAACCATGTGGCATCATACATGTTTGACGCAAGCACATGGATGGTGGGCAAGAGTCAACCATTTAAAAAAGACTTTTTCCATGGTGATGTCAAAGAAGTTGCATCACTCAAATTAACAATATTTAAATTGGCATTGAACCCATCTGAATCTAGTTAAGAAGCGCAACGTATTTGTTTTTAACAATAATTTGATATAATCAAGCATATCTAAAGGATTATGAGATAATGCCGCTGCCTATTCTACAAAGTTATTTATGAGAAATGCTTGTTTAAATGTTAATACATATAGACCAGCTATAAAATGATATTGGTCTAGGGGACTTTTAACAATTTTTTGGAAGACAGACAGACTTTACTCTGCCTTCTCTCAAAAAAAATTCAAATAGTGGTTAAAAATTTAGAATAAGAGGTTAAAAGCAATTATGACAGATAAATATGATTAACATAAGTAATGCATTTGGATTTTAAACCGAAACTACATGACACATCGCTAGAAGTATAGCCACAACATTTTTAACCAGAAGGATGAGAGATACAAGAGGCTCAAGTACCATAAAGAGAGTCTACAAATTATTACAACTTATACAGATTGAGTTGGATATTAAAGATTTCTCCCAGAAGAGAGTGCGAAAGAGGTATGCCTAATGAAGTTTTAGTGGAAAGGGTTATGGAATTAAAACTAAACCTGCTAACAATGTGAATTGAACACAGAGCTCTATCCAAGAACCTATCCCCGAAAAAGAAAAGTAGAAAACTGCTACCAAGTAAAATGCTTGCACTAATTCATCACAGCTCCTATTCCAAAGTACAATCGCTACAAATCATAATCTATCACCAAAGTGTTGCTACCCCTCACCTAGAATTTTATAGAAAAACTCAAAAGTCATCAGACAACCGTATGCATGCTTCTCATTATTAATGTTGGAATGGTTCCTTGTAGTCCCCACAGCCTGTGTAGAGTTTCTTAGTATTAATGCCTGGCTCTGTATAGTCCTTTAATGTGGACATGTCTATGCAAAAAAAATGAAGACAGTTGTGTTTATGGAATACTTAAAAAACAAATATAGCAGAGTAAATCATCAAGATACTTAAATATCAAATAAAATACTAAAATACTACATATATTTAATGAGGAAAATGAAGAAGCCAGTTTCAACACTCCCTACCGACTTTGATTTAAAAATTTAATTAATTAAAACAAAGTCATATAAAATTTTAACATACAAGTCAATAATGCTACTATGAGGTATAATTTTTATGCAAAATTAACCAATTTTATCATATGATCAAACCATGCAATGCAGTACTGAATTGAAGGGGAAAAAATACCTTCATCCTTTCGCAGCCCGCATAATGTTTCATAATAACCTCCACCATCTCAGCTCCAGAGAAGCAATTCTTCACGATTTTCAGCTTCATCAGACGGTCTTGAATTGGTAACCTTTGCCTTAATATCCCAACAATCTTCACCATCTCATCCATCTGGTCCTCCTCGGGGTCATCAAACCCATACACAGGAAGCGCAGGTGCATTGGCTGGACATTTCTTAGATAACAACTCCTTCAGCTTGTCTTCCAACATCCCACTATTCCTCAGAGAATTCAACACCACCAATCCCCCAAACAACTTTTCGTTGAAAAATATCTGTGGAACTGATGAAGTGCCTGTTCTCTCTCTCAGTTCCTTCTCTCTCATCGGAAACACGTCAATATTAATTTCCACATACCTGAAGAAATAATATGTCAATAATAAATACAGTACATATGAATTATTACCAATCACCAGTGTATTACCTTAAATTTCTCTCTCTGAAAAAAGATCGAACTGCACTGCAATCCCTGCAGTTGGACTTAGAAAAAAAGGTGATTCGACCTTTAAATTCCATTCTCTCTTTCTCATCTTCTTCACTGCTATTCTTCAACTTCACGATCACTTTAAGTCCGGACAAATTGAATTCCGTGACGTTGTTCGAACTGAATTTCTTCGTGATCGATGAGGACAGGCTATTACTCTTCTCCCGGAAGAATTTTCCGATTGTCGGCATCTTAACGCCGGGAACACTCTCCGGCAGCGAATGTGAGCGGTTGATCGTCAGACCTGGTGGTGCCTCGGGCTTTGGAAGCAGCGAATGAGGACGAATCAAAACTTGCACCTCGCCGCCATTGATTTTCGATCCAACGGCTACTTCTTCACCGCTCACGCTGTTCTCCGTCCAATCTCCGGCAGCTTTCTCGGTCGCCGGCGTACCCACGCTCTCCTCAATCTCGATTTTCGATATTTCAGTTGATGTATCTATATCATCACCAACTGTACCACCAGACGACAAATTCACCTCCTCGTGAATATCTTCAAAAGAATCCTCAGAGGAATCAACGTGATTGGGCGCATTTTCCTCGTGACAGTATCTTTCCAAAATATTTCCGTTGCTAATTTTCTCACCGTTGCAGGCATTTTGTATAAACAATTCATCAGCGGAAGAAATGAAAACGTCGTCGTATACGTCGCCGTCGAGAGGGACGATTTTAGCGTTACCGGCGGTAGGAACAATAAGATTGGTGCAATCTCCTCCTTTGGATAATT
This sequence comes from Hedera helix, assembly GCA_947179155.2. Taxonomy (NCBI): domain Eukaryota; kingdom Viridiplantae; phylum Streptophyta; class Magnoliopsida; order Apiales; family Araliaceae; genus Hedera; species Hedera helix. The sequence continues at coordinate 37,555,202 of OX359281.1, forward strand.
CCATTCCTGTCAATATTCCCTTTCTATCTCTCTCGCTGATTGGGGAAATACTGGAAATGAAATTATTTAAAGAGGAATCGTTGAAGTGGAAATGCTAAGAAATGGAAACCATGAAAAATATAAGAACAGGAAAATAAGCAGTCAGAAAGAGATTTATGAATCTAAAGATTAAAGATACGGAGATATCGGGTGTCAGTTATGAAGAAGAAGATACTTATATGAAATTTCTTATATATAGATTGAGGACAAAGAGGAGAGAGAAAGAAAGAAACTCAAAATTCAAAACTGTGGAAAGAAAGGAGAAAGGTATGAAGGTGGTGCCATATGGGGGACATGATGACATTGTTGGCTCAGTCAGCTACCAGTATATATGTATATAAACCGGCTAAATCAACCGGCTATCTGACAGAAACGTCTCTCGCCGGCGTTGGTCCCACATCAGCGCCTTTAATTTTATATATAGTCATTAGTCATCCTATTTTTGAAGATTTTATATTTGATGGCAAAATTACCCTTTACTAATCTGACTAATTTCTTTTTGATTTTTTCCCTTTCTAATTTCTTTTTTAAGAAAAACAAATCCTAAGAATAATATCAACCAAGATTCGTTTACTCTGTTAAATGAGGAATTATTTGGCGCACATGTTACGTGATATTTTATATGTTATTATTTTAATATTTAAAATGAATTATTTTATTTTAAATATTTAAATAACAGTATATGAATCGTGTAAAATATCACGTGATAAATATGTTCCACAAAGATATTTAATAATTTTTCCTGTTAAATAAAAAAGATAATAAAATATCTTATTCTTCTCTACTTAAGTATTAGAATTCTCTACTCCAACATATCTGGATTATATAACTACCTTGCATGTGGATTATACAGTTAAAATTATATGTATAATAAAGTTGAGAAAATATTTATTTTATTTAAAAAAAAAAAATTATAGACTTTTATAATATAAGAAAAAAATAAATTATAATTTTTTTTTTATCTAAAACATGTTTTATCCTGCATTATGTATTCAATTAACATATTTATGCATTGTGTATTCAGTTAACATATTTACGATCACAAATCACCGCAGATAAAATTTACTGTCTTCATGAAAAGACTCGACGCCCAAAAGAAAAACTCCCACAAACGATTGTAATTTATTACTAAAAAAAAGTTACACCCTTATGAAAATCAATGTTTGTAAATTTGGATCGGTCATTGAATCGAAAAAAGTACTAAATAGATAAATTATTGGTTTAATCAGTGATCGAATTGTTATTAAACCAATAACGTCATAAATATATAAAAAAATATATAATTAATAAAATTTTAAAACATCTATTTTTTTTATAAATTAAAATATAATGCAATAATATTATAATATTAGTAAAAAAAAAAACTTTAAAATCGGATCAACCGATTTTACCCATTGAACCACCGGGTTGCTGAAAACTGATTTTTTAGACTAAACTGAATCGACGTGCCAACCGATTCTTGTCGGACCGTCGGTTCAATCCGGGTTTACAAACATTGATGGAAAACCATAATTTTTAAAAGGGTGCTATTAGGGATTTAAAATTTTTAATTTCAAATGATGTGTTTATAGTAATATTAGTTAGATAAATTTTATGTGATTGACTATATCATTAAAATATTTAATATTATATTATTTGAGATAAATTATATATATGTATATATATTAAGACCCTTTAAAACTAAAAGTCAATTAAAAAAATAATGCATTTTAAAGAAAAATAAAACAATTCTTATTTTCTTTTCCCCTCTCTTCAGTAGCAGGACTTGAATCTTCTTTTTACATTTTTTTAATACACTTTTTAACGATTTGGCTAACCAACACTGTCATGAATTTTAACCAAAACCATAAGTGATACAGATGAGCTTAAATTTCATTCAAAAAATAAATAAATCATTTATTAAAATTCTTTCGCTCTATCTAGAGTACAGATATTAAACGATTTTATGTCATCAAAATTTATTATTACGTCATTATTATTAACCTAAACAGTTTATAAATTTAGAAGAAAGTAAAATGTGAAATAATTTATTGGTGAAATTATTACATGCTCATGTTTATTTCGTGTCATCCAGAAGCTTACGTATGTTAAATGTGTATAAATCACCATAAATTATAACTTGTTTAAATTACAATTTGCATGAACCAGTCTCGTTTACTTTAATGGCCTAAAGCAACTTGTTAATTTCACAAGTTATTTTCCACTTCCGCCAGTTCCCTATCTTATGTGAGATACCGATGGATAGATCACACAGTCAAATAGGAGATTTTATTGAACCAAGAATAATAATAATTACAAAAAAGTAAAATAATAATAACAATTACTCCTTACTCAAATTATAAACGTCTACGTAACACTTATGTTACGTTTGAATTGAAAGAACGGAATAATTAAAAAAATAAACTAAAAAAATAAATAAAATAAAGAGTGGAAATGTATCATTTCATTTGAGTTAAAATGAGTTATTTTATATATTTCTTAAATAATAAAATTTATAAATTTAGAAAGAATAAAAATAATTTATTTTATTTTAATAAAATAATTAAACATAATTTTTTTATATTATATAAAAATAAATTATTTTATTCTTATCTTCATTGAAATATAAAGATAGCATTAGGTATTCAACTACCCAATCCATTAAAATTGCAATTTTTAGCGTATAGCCGTGTAAAATAGATCAGAGAGACGGACTTTTAACATTTGATCTGGTCTCGTGACTTGGACAAAATTTAAAGACGCCATAATCAATGTAGAAAAACTAAATTTTGAATTATAGTGAAGCCCAAGTCATTTTTTTCTTGGTATAATAGTACGCATAACTAGATTTGACCAAAATTCATTCGAGTATTAATTTTTGGATAATACTCGCTTCTTTTTATTATATAAATTATTTTAAACGTAATTATATATATTAAATTTTTTTATTAATATTAATATTAAGTAATTAACGTTAGTTTAAAATTTTATTATTATCCATATATTAATTAATTATTTTTCCTCTTCTCTATCTCAATTACTCTATATTGATAAAAAAAAATAAGGGTAGAGTAGAAAATTGTTAGATTTTTTTCTTCTAAATATATGTAAAACATCTTATATTATGGGGGAAAAAAATCTTTTAAAATGACCTATATAATGAAAATGAAAGAGTTCTTACCATTATGTTTGCGAGAATTAAAATTAAATGTGATTGGATAATTTAAACTTTTAGTATAATAAATTTAATTTTACATTCAAAATTAACATGTATTCTTAGTCTTGGGAAAATATAATTAGTGTCTCTCTAATACACATTTAAACAAACATATGATCATTCAAAAAAAAAAGTCATCTGCTATAATTTTTACAACGAGTAGTGTACCTGCAATGATCCGAAATTTTTTGTAATATTGTTTATTCACTGCATTGAGTTATAAAAAATATTTTTGTGTAGTATCTAACGTATTGTACTATAATTATGAGGTGTCAATGAATAGTGAGAGAATAAAAATTTTCGGAAAAATTTTCTCGAAAAATACTATTCAAACGAAAACGCGTTTTTCATTATTTTTAAATTTTACAGTAGCGATTAACATTTATTTACTAGTTAATAATGAAATTACTATTTTTAAACCTGATAATCAAAAATTGATTTATTCTTAATAAGACGAAATTAGGAAGCAATTAACGATGAAAACCCTAATCGAGCTGATTAGGCTAATTATTGAAATTAAGATTAATGTAATTGAGTTATAAACTCTAATTGAAGTTCAAACCCTAGTTTTGGGATGATATGGATTGTAGGGTGTATTCAAAATTTAATATAGGACATAATTAATATTAGGGTTAATATTGGTGTTAATTTAAATAAAAGTCTAATATAAATTAATGTGGAAATTAAATTGAAATCCTAATTAATAGTCCAATTAAATTAATTGTCTAGCAAGTCTAATTGGACTATGTGTTTTATTAATGATATATTTAATTAAGCATCAAGTAATTAAATTTAATAATCCAATCAAGCTATTACCTAGCCCATTAGATTAATTAATCAAAGGTCCAAACATTTAATTTATTGGAGTCCAATTAGAGTGTGACCAAGGCCCAAGGAAATGTGTAAGACCCCGAATTTTATGAAATATAAAATTTAATTTTTTCTTCATATATATTTTCATGAAACAGTAAGTGGTTAAATTGATAAAGTTAAAAGTTCACTCTTTCTTTTGTTCCATTGTTCCATTGTTTTCAACAAGAGATGGGAACGTAGTTGGGTCTAGCCGGGGTATGGAGTGAGAGTCTGAGAGATAGCTATTGTAGTCTTCACGTGTTGTAAAATAGTGTGACAATAATCGTGAAAGACTTAGTTGTGTATTATTATATACTGTATTGTTGTACGTTGCACTACTTGTAATAATTTTGTTGTAATTTTTTTACAACTCAAGTTTGGGCTGTGTGGGCCCAGATTTGGGGGTGTCACAAAATGAATTTAATTGTGGCCTAATGAGTAGTCCAAATATATGTGTATGAGTGAATTTAATTGTGTATCAATATAGTTATTTAACTAAGCACATTTGAACATTAAATTTTGTTGTAGTTTTTTTACAACTCAAGTTTGGGCTGTGTGGACCCAGATTTGGGGGTGTCACAAAATGAATTTAATTGTGGCCCAATGAGTAGTCCAAATACATGTGTATGAGTGAATTTAATTGTGTATCAATATAGTTATTTAACTAAGCACATTTGAACATTAAATAAAAGGAAAAATAAAACAAAAGTTGGACCATCTTGCCCCTCAAAAAAATGTCTTCGTAGGGGGCTGATTTCTTAGGTATTTTAGAGGCTCAATGTCTTCGTAGAAGTAGGAAAAAATAGCTACAAGTCTAGTAGGCCTATGTTTCATTGGGTGAAGGAATTGATATGTATACTTACAATGGTTGTAAGTATACATATCAACTAACATCAATATACTGTCTCACTCTCTCTACACTTCATTTTATTAGTCATTTTTGCTTTCAAGTTGCTAGAGAGAAAAATAGAAAGAAAGAGATAAAGGTTGAGAGAAAAGAAAGCTTGAAAAGGAAAACCCTAGCTCTTCAAAGAAGATTATCAAAGGTGATACCAAGATAGATCATCTAAATCTCATCCCATTCCTAGTAAAAAGAAAAAGAGTTACCAAAAGGTTTAAAAGTTTTCAAACCTAGCTGTAAGACCCCAAATTTTATAAAATACAACATTTAATTTTTTTTCATATATATTTTTCCTTAAACAGTATGTAGTTAAATTGATAAAGTTGAGAGTTAAGGATGTTATGTGCAAATTTTATTTTGTCGGACAATATTCGTTTTGTCGGGGAATATTCGGTCGTCCGACGGCGCTGAAATAACTAATCATTGGTGGATCCCACAACGGAATATTTGTCGGATATAGAAAACGACAGAAGTAACATTTTTAAATAAAAATAGTCAATGATGTTATCATTTTTAACTTGTTGTTTAAATTATTCTATCAAAAACTCAACTGTTGAAGGCTAATGATAATTTATTTGTCATTATCTTAGTCATGATATTCTTTACTGGACTATTTGAGCTCACCATTTTCTTTTGTTCTATTGTTTTTCAACAGGAGATGATAGAGTAGCTGGGTCTAGTCGAGGGATGGAGTGATGGTCCGAGTTGTAGCTGTATTAGTCTTCATAAGTTGTAAAATAGTGTGACAATAATAATGAAAACATAGTTGTGTATTTTTTTGAATACTGTACGGTGATATGTTGTACGTTGTATTGTAATAGTTGTTATGTATTTTGACAACTCAAATTTGGGTTGTGTGGGCCCAGATTTGGGGGTGTCACATGTGACGCCCCCAAATCTAGGCCCACACAGCCCAAACTTGAGTCGTCAAAAGACTACAACAAAATTATTACAATGAAATACAACGTACAACAATACAGTGGATAATACAACACAACTAAGTCTTCATTATTATTGCCACACTATTTTATAACACGTGAAGACTATGATAGCTATCCCCGCACTCTCACTCCATTCCCCGGCTAGACCCCGTTACGTTCTCATCTCCTGTTGAAAAACAATGGAACGAAAAGAAAGGGTGAGCTCAAATAGCCCAGTAAGAAATATCATGACTAAGATAATGACGAATAATTTATCATTAGCCTTCAACAGTTGAGTTCTTGATAGAATACAATAGACTACAAGGTTTATATCAAAAACTGCAGTTAAATTCTTAAACAACGTTCAGATCAATAATAGCAGCGGAATGAGCAATCTATTAGAATAATAATGCAGACTATAATGTCCACTCGCTTCTCTTTTTAGTAAAAATATCATCAACTTTTATCATCTGAAATACCATTAGTCATGATAATAAAAATTCACAGTTCCTGGTCATAATCATGCAAATCAACAGTTCATCTTTGCACTACAGGCCAAAGATATTCAATAAAGCACCAACGGTCATGATTATACCAGATTCAGCCTTTGGTCATAATCATACCAACCAACAGTTCATCTTTGCACTACGGGCCAAAGAGAACATTCACCACGTGTCATAAAAGACACCGAACAGATGTATCGCCTTTAACCTAGTATATCGCCTTTAACCTATCATCTGTTCAACAATTATATCACATCTGTGCCCCCGGCCACAGATATTCACAACAGCTTGATTCTTGATGATTAATACAAATAACAGTGATACAAATGATGAACAGAAGAACAGGATAAACAATAAGTATCGGAAGTTTACTTTGTGCAGATTCAAATAATGTCCAAATTGCCAACATGATGTGGAGTGAAATTTAAAAATGATATTCAAGATCCACAGTTCAGAATAACGATTACAGTTCAATAGAAATGTTCAGAAAATAGGAAGGTTCAGTTGAACTAATGAAATTCAACTATTATGGAACATATAATATTTTCAGGAATTATAGAAGCAATAGTTCCATAATAAGTTTCGATTTAGGTGTATGGAAGAAAATAATATCCCTTACCGTAGCAGGTTTGATTAACAAAAGGTGAAGGGAATTAATATCCCTTACCATAGTAAGTTTGAATAATGGAAGATGAAAAAGATAGTATCCCTTATGAGTATAAAGGAAAATGATATCACTTACGAATATGGAATAAAAGTGTCATGTGATAATTCGTGTAGACAAATTATTTCCACACGAGACAAATAACAAGGGTTATTCACCAACAGGCGATAATCCGCACCGTAAGGTTATTCCCATCAATTTGAATACGAATAGTTATTCACCAAACAGGCGTAATCCGCACCGTAAGGTTATTCCCACAATTTAATAGAATTTGAACACGAAGAGTTATTCACCAAACAGGCGTAATCCGCACCGTAAGGTTATTCCCACAATTTAATAGAATTTGAACACGAAGAGTTATTCACCAAACAGGCGATAATCCGCACCGTAAGGTTATTCTCAAAGATTAATAAGGAATGAATACAAAAGGTTATTCACCAACAGGCGGTAAACCGCGCCGTAAGGTTATTCCCACAATTTAATACATGGAAATAAATGGCACAAGAAAGAAACGATATTATTTTCGAGAATCAAAGAATGATAATCCCTTCAAGTAAGAAAGAAAATAATATCCATTTATGATGATGAAAAGAGTGATACCCCTTACCGTAGTAAGTTTAAATAATAGAAGATGAAAGAATATGATATTCCTTACCTTAACACGTGACTGGATATTGATTTAAATGAGATTGATCAACCTATATATTTTTAATATAATTAGTAATTACCACATATAAATTTCAAAGTATATGATAACTCGTATATTATGAACTATCACAATTATATATATTTAACATAATTTTTGTAGTATAATATAACAACTTTAAAATAGTTTTTAAAATAATATTCCAAAATAAATCTTCCAAAGAAAGCTTTTAAAAATGAATCTTCTCAAAGAAGAGTCTTCTAAAGGAAGATTTGTGAATACCGTGAAAAATAGGAATTTATGAAATTACTACTCTTTAATAAAACACTTACTTGAAAAATTCCTGCACTCCTTTTGGCTTTCAAACTCTCAAAATAACCTTACTATTCTCAGAGAAAACTCATAAAATTCTTATAGAAAAATTTTATGTTTTAGGTGTGATTTTTCTATTTAGCTGAACAAGCTATTTATAGGAGAAAAGAAGTTACTATGCGCGGTAGGTGAACAGAAAAAAATTTCAGCAGAGGCTGCTGCGCAGCCTCCACCAACTCTTCAGCAAATTCTCACATTTCTCACATTTCATGTGGGCCCCACAATGGGTCCCACATGTTTCTTACTATTCACGTACTATTCACGTCACTATTCACGTCACTATTTCAAATAGTAAAATTAATTATTTTATTTTTTATTTATTTATTTATTTATTTATTTATTTATTTATTTATTTATTTATTCTTCATGTGAGTCCAACATATAAAATAATGTTACCACAATAATGTAAGAAACACGTTACATATTTTTATTAATTTAATAATATAAATTATAGTGTATTTGCTACTGTGACAATTATTAGATTCAATAATTTTAAACTACAGTGCACCAACAATTATTGACTCGATGATATGAAATACAGTGTAATGACAATTATTGAATCAATAATGCAAAATACTGTGTAGCAACAATAATTGAATTGATAATATAAAATATTATGCAGTGACAATTATTGATGAAATGATGCGTAACAATTACGGTGTCAATTATCAGACCAATAATATGAGACACTGTGCAATACCGTGTGCTACTGTAGAGTACCGTGTGCTACAGAAAATACCATAAATTACCGTATGCTACTATTCTTTTATCACCGGTATTTTAACAGTTAACACCGTTGACTATTTTTATTTAAAAAGGTTACTTCTGTCGTTTTCTATATCCGACAAATATTCCGTTGTGGGGTCCACAAATAATTTGTTATTTCGGCGCCGTCGTACGGTCCGAATATTCCCCGACAAAACGAATATTCCCCGACAAAAAGAATATTGTCCGATAAAATAAAATTTGCACATAACATCCTTAACTTTCAATTTTGTCAATTTAACCATTTACTGTTTCAGGAAAAATATATATGAAGAAAAATTAAATTTTGTATTTCATAAATTCGGGGTCTTACAACCTCCCCTCCTTATGAAATTTCGTCCCCGAAATTGACGTACCTGGCATTTCGAAGAGGTATGGATACCTAGACTTCATCTCAGATTCTAGCTCCCAGGTCATTTCCTCAATATCTTGGTTCCTCCATAAAACCTTAACTTGAGGTATAACCTTTGAGCGTAAGATCTGCTCCTTCTTATCTAGGATCTTAACAGGTACTTCCTCATACGTTAAATCTTCTGCTATAACGTCTGGTTCTAACTCAATGACGTGGTTTGGGTCCTTCACATATTTACGTAACATAGATATGTGAAAAACGTTATGGATGCGAGACATACTTGGTGGTAAGGCTAGTCTGTAAGCTACAGTTCCTACCCGATCGAGGATTTCAAATGGGCCAATAAATCGAGGGTTGAGTTTTCCTCTCTTTCCGAATCTCGTAACCCCTTTCCATGGAGAAACACGTAAGAATACATGATCTCCGACGTTGAATCTCTCATCTCTCCGATGAAGATCGGCATAACTCTTTTGTCGTTCTTGTGCTGTCTGTATTCGTTGTCGGATCATTTGGATCTTTTCGGTCGTCAAGCGTACCAACTCGGGTCCCAACAGTTTTGCTTCTCCTACCTCATTCCAACATACTGGAGAGCGACATTTGCGTCCATATAAAGCCTCGAATGGAGCCATACCTATACTTGCTTGGTAACTGTTGTTGTAGGAAAATTCCACCAATGGCAAGTACTTATCCCAACTTACTTTGAAATCTAGTACGCAAAGTCTCAAAAGATCTTCGAGGGTCTGGATCGTCCTTTCCGATTGTCCGTCCGTTTGAGGATGGTATGCAGAACTAAAACGTAGTTCAGTGCCCATAGCTTTTTGTAGACTGATCCAAAAGCGTGAAGTGAATCTAGGATCTCGATCAGAAACTATGGAAACTGGCATGCCATGCAATCTCACGATCTCATTTATGTACATACCGGCAAGACGTTCAAGTGAAAAGTTTTCTCGTATAGGCAAGAAATGAGCGGATTTGGTCAATCTATCTACGATGACCCAAATTGCATCTAAGCCTTGAGAAACTTTGGGAAGACCCGTCACGAAATCCATATTGATGTGTTCTCACTTCCATTCAGGAACCTCAAGTGGTTGTAAAGGACCCTTAGGTACTTGATGCTCTGCCTTGACACGTTGACAAGTTAAGCACCTTGAGATAAACTCTGCAATCTCCCTTTTCATATTGTTCCACCAAAATGTATGTCGAAGATCTCGATACATCTTGGTACCTCCAAGGTGGATTGCAAATGGCGTGTTGTGTGCCTCCATCATGATTTTATGCTTCAATTCAGGATCGTTAGGAACACAGAGTCGAGAGTTGACTCGAAGTATTCCTTTCTCGTCGATTCTTGCTTCGGGAATGGTACCTTCTTGTACTTTCTTTATCATGTTTATCAGTTCCGGATCGGTAGCTTGAGCAGCTTTAATTTTATCGATTAAAGCTGGTTCTACTTGCACGTGAGCAATCTTCGAGTAGGTCCCTGGTGTCTTTAGCTCCATCTCCATCTTTTGCAAGTCGTACAAAATACGCTTTTGTGTTGTCAGCAGTGCACTTGTACTCGCATAAGATTTTCTGCTCAAAGCGTCAGCTACAACGTTCGCCTTTCCCGGGTGATACTGGATTGTGTGATCATAATCCTTCAACAGCTCAAGCCAACGTCGTTGTCGCATGTTGAGTTCCTTCTGGGTGAAGAAATACTTGAGACTTTTATGATCCGTATAGATATCCACTTTCTCTCCGTACAAGTAGTGTCTCCAGATCTTCAACGCGAAAACGACTGCTGCCAACTCTAGATCATGAGTAGGGTAATTTTTCTCATAATCTTTGAGTTGTCGAGAGGCATAGGCTATAACCTTTCCATGTTGCATAAGGACACAGCCTAGACCTTTGCCTGAAGCATCGCTGTATATGACAAATTCTCCCGATCCTGATGGAATGGTCAGAACAGGAGCTGAAACAAGTCTCCTCTTAAGCTCTTGAAAACTTTTCTCGCATTGCTCGCTCCATATGAATTTTGTGCTTTTCCGAGTAAGCTGAGTTAATGGAGTGGCGATTCGAGAAAATCCTTCTACGAATCTCCGATAATAACCAGCTAGGCCCAGAAAACTTCGGACTTCGGTTACTGTCTTGGGTTGTTCCCAATTTAGTACCGTTTCAATCTTCGCAGGATCGACTGATATTCCTTGACTAGAAATCACATGCCCAAGAAACGTGACCTCCTCAAGCCAGAACTCACATTTCTTCAACTTGGCATATAATTTGTTCTCACGGAGCTTCTGGAGTATCAATCTCAGGTGTTGTTCATGATCCTCACGACTTTTGGAGTATATGAGGATGTCATCAATAAAGACAACCACAAAATGATCCAAATATTCCTTGAATATTCGGTTCATCATGTCCATGAAAGCTGCAGGAGCATTGGTTAGTCCAAAAGGCATGACTAAAAACTCATAATGCCCATAACGAGTTCTGAAAGCAGTCTTTGGAATGTCCTCAGCTTTAACCTTTAACTGATGATATCCAGAACGGAGATCAATCTTTGAGAAATGTTGAGCACCTTGTAATTGATCAAACATGTCATCAATTCGAGGTAACGGATACCTGTTTTTAATGGTGACATGGTTCAATTCTCGGTAGTCAATGCACAATCTCATACTCCCGTCTTTCTTCTTCACAAATAGAACAGGAGCACCCCAAGGTGATGCGCTCGGACGAATGAAACCAGTATCCAACAATTCCTGTAGTTGGACTTTTAACTCTTGAAGTTCAATGGGAGCCATTCGGTATGGAGTTTTGGAAATGGGCTTGGTACCAGGTTCAAGATCAATACAAAATTCAATTTCACGGTTTGGGGGTAAACCAGGAAGTTCCTCCGGAAAAACGTCAGGAAACTCATTAACAATGGGAATATCATTCAAGTTTGATGTATTTTTGTTCAAATCAGTGACATGAGCTAAAAAGGCTTGACATCCGTTTTTCAATAAACGAATGGCTTTATGGCTAGAAATAACAGTTATAGATTTCAATGGTTTAGTTGCTTGAATTTGCATGACAGGTTGATTAGGAATATGAAAACTAATAATCTTATGAAAACAATCAATTTTAGCATGATGGGTAGTCAACCAATCAATTCCTAAAATCACATCAAATTCATGCATCTCCAAAGAAATAAGGTCAACAGGTAATGTGAGGTTGTTGATTTGAACTAGGCAAGATTTATAGACAGTAGATGTAATGGTCATTTCTCCTAATGGGGTTTCAACTGATAAGTCAAAGTCCAAATTTTCAGGAGTTAAGTTTAAACGCTGAGCACATGCAGGTGAGATAAAAGAATGGGTAGAGCCAGTATCTAACAAAGCGTAGACTTCACGAGAATTTATGAATAGCTTACCGGTTATCACCTCGTTCGAGTTTCGTGCCATTTGGGATGTCACAACAAAAGCTCTCCCTTGAACTACAGATTTTCCCTTATCCGCGCTAGCTTTTGGTATCATCACTGCAGCTGGACTTGATTTTGTGGCAGGACAAAATCGCGCAAGATGACCCTCTTTCCCACAACTGTAGCACTTTTTGGACTGCAGTGTACAGTTTGGGCTGATGTGACCTTCCTGACCACACCTATAGCATCTCACTGGTGGTCGATCTTCTCCCCTTGAAACTGGGGTCGGTGCTGGTGCTGGTACTAGTGCCCTTCCATAATTATTATGGAATCTCTTTCTTTTGAAATTGTTCCCACTGGATTCTCCTCTTCTGTTATTTGATGTGGAATTACCACCGAAGTGTTGGTTACCTCCTCGATGGTTCTCGTTCCTGTGGTTGTTATCATTTCTCTGATCATTGACTCTTGGCTGTAATTTTTCATCTGTTTGCTCCACCCTTTGAGCCCTATCAACAACATCTGAATACAAATTAAATTTATGAGAGGTAAGTTGTTGACGGATTTCGAATCTTAGACCATGTAAGAACATCCGACTCATCCGTGCTTCGTCATCTACTAGATGAGTCGCAAAACGAGACAGTTCAGCAAACTTAGCTTCATAGTGAGAAACTGTCATGTTTCCCTGCTCCAGCTTAATGAATTCCACTTCCTTCATATGGCGGATGCTTTCTGGGAAGTACTTTTCATTAAATAGCTCTTGGAATTCTGTCCAAGACATCTCAAGTGCTGAAGGGTGGATACGTTTTACCGCTTCCCACCAGTGATCCGCCTCACCTCGAAACATAAAGGTAGCAAAGGGTACCTTCTGATCATCAGCGCATTGTAGGACATCAAGTATTTTTGTCGTCTGCTTCAGCCATACCTCCGCTTTGAGTGGGTCAGGCTTCCCGTGGAATTCAGGTGGTCCCAATTCTTTAAATTGCTTGACAGTGATCATCCTCAAATTACCAGCGTTTCTACCGTTATTGTTAACTGGATTTTCTCTTGCCTGATTCTGCATGAACTGCATGAAATTCCTAAAGAATCCATCATTCATCATGTTATCAGGAATATTATTTCCTGAGTTGGCAGGAGGATTGTTTGTGGCTTCTTGATTTTCGGCTACATTCGCTTCGGGTATTTCGTAGTTAACCTCTTGATTTCCAGATGCCATACTAAACTGTGGTCACAAAATAAATGTTAGTTCAAATAAACTGACTCATCACTTCATGTCCCTATATTCAAATCAACTCATTAGATAATAAAATCTAATTTAGGTAGGACACACTAGTGACTGATTCTATTCGTCTCTCCCCTCCTAGTTCTAACCCCAGATCTCCATTAAAGACCATATCCCTAAGCTCTGATGCCAACTGTGACGCCCCCAAATCTAGGCCCACACAGCCCAAACTTGAGTCGTCAAAAGACTACAACAAAATTATTACAATGAAATACAACGTACAACAATACAGTGGATAATACAACACAACTAAGTCTTCATTATTATTGCCACACTATTTTATAACACGTGAAGACTATGATAGCTATCCCCGCACTCTCACTCCATTCCCCGGCTAGACCCCGTTACGTTCTCATCTCCTGTTGAAAAACAATGGAACGAAAAGAAAGGGTGAGCTCAAATAGCCCAGTAAGAAATATCATGACTAAGATAATGACGAATAATTTATCATTAGCCTTCAACAGTTGAGTTGTTGATAGAATACAATAGACTACAAGGTTTATATCAAAAACTGCAGTTAAATTCTTAAACAACGTTCAGATCAATAATAGCAGCGGAATGAGCAATCTATTAGAATAATAATGCAGACTATAATGTCCACTCGCTTCTCTTTTTAGTAAAAATATCATCAACTTTTATCATCTGAAATACCATTAGTCATGATAATAAAAATTCACAGTTCCTGGTCATAATCATGCAAATCAACAGTTCATCTTTGCACTACGGGCCAAAGATATTCAATAAAGCACCAACGGTCATGATTATACCAGATTCAGCCTTTGGTCATAATCATACCAACCAACAGTTCATCTTTGCACTACGGGCCAAAGAGAACATTCACCACGTGTCATAAAAGACACCGAACAGATGTATCGCCTTTAACCTAGTATATCGCCTTTAACCTATCATCTGTTCAACAATTATATCACATCTGTGCCCCCGGCCACAGATATTCACAACAGCTTGATTCTTGATGATTAATACAAATAACAGTGATACAAATGATGAACAGAAGAACAGGATAAACAATAAGTATCGGAAGTTTACTTTGTGCAGATTCAAATAATGTCCAAATTGCCAACATGATGTGGAGTGAAATTTAAAAATGATATTCAAGATCCACAGTTCAGAATAACGATTACAGTTCAATAGAAATGTTCAGAAAATAGGAAGGTTCAGTTGAACTAATGAAATTCAACTATTATGGAACATATAATATTTTCAGGAATTATAGAAGCAATAGTTCTATAATAAGTTTCGATTTAGGTGTATGGAAGAAAATAATATCCCTTACCGTAGCAGGTTTGATTAACAAAAGGTGAAGGGAATTAATATCCCTTACCATAGTAAGTTTGAATAATGGAAGATGAAAAAGATGGTATCCCTTATGAGTATAAAGGAAAATGATATCACTTACGAATATGGAATAAAAGTGTCATGTGATAATTCGTGTAGACAAATTATTTCCACACGAGACAAATAACAAGGGTTATTCACCAACAGGCGATAATCCGCACCGTAAGGTTATTCCCATCAATTTGAATACGAATAGTTATTCACCAAACAGGCGTAATCCGCACCGTAAGGTTATTCCCACAATTTAATAGAATTTGAACACGAAGAGTTATTCACCAAACAGGCGATAATCCGCACCGTAAGGTTATTCTCAAAGATTAATAAGGAATGAATACAAAAGGTTATTCACCAACAGGCGGTAAACCGCGCCGTAAGGTTATTCCCACAATTTAATACATGGAAATAAATGGCACAAGAAAGAAACGATATTATTTTCGAGAATCAAAGAATGATAATCCCTTCAAGTAAGAAAGAAAATAATATCCATTTATGATGATGAAAAGAGTGATACCCCTTACCGTAGTAAGTTTAAATAATAGAAGATGAAAGAATATGATATTCCTTACCTTAACACGTGACTGGATATTGATTTAAATGAGATTGATCAACCTATATATTTTTAATATAATTAGTAATTACCACATATAAATTTCAAAGTATATGATAACTCGTATATTATGAACTATCACAATTATATATATTTAACATAATTTTTGTAGTATAATATAACAACTTTAAAATAGTTTTTAAAATAATATTCCAAAATAAATCTTCCAAAGAAAGCTTTTAAAAATGAATCTTCTCAAAGAAGAGTCTTCTAAAGGAAGATTTGTGAATACCGTGAAAAATAGGAATTTATGAAATTACTACTCTTTAATAAAACACTTACTTGAAAAATTCCTGCACTCCTTTTGGCTTTCAAACTCTCAAAATAACCTTACTATTCTCAGAGAAAACTCATAAAATTCTTATAGAAAAATTTTATGTTTTAGGTGTGATTTTTCTATTTAGCTGAACAAGCTATTTATAGGAGAAAAGAAGTTACTATGCGCGGTAGGTGAACAGAAAAAAATTTCAGCAGAGGCTGCTGCGCAGCCTCCACCAACTCTTCAGCAAATTCTCACATTTCTCACATTTCATGTGGGCCCCACAATGGGTCCCACATGTTTCTTACTATTCACGTACTATTCACGTCACTATTCACGTCACTATTTCAAATAGTAAAATTAATTATTTTATTTTTTATTTATTTATTTATTTATTTATTTATTTATTTATTTATTTATTTATTCTTCATGTGAGTCCAACATATAAAATAATGTTACCACAATAATGTAAGAAACACGTTACATATTTTTATTAATTTAATAATATAAATTATAGTGTATTTGCTACTGTGACAATTATTAGATTCAATAATTTTAAACTACAGTGCACCAACAATTATTGACTCGATGATATGAAATACAGTGTAATGACAATTATTGAATCAATAATGCAAAATACTGTGTAGCAACAATAATTGAATTGATAATATAAAATATTATGCAGTGACAATTATTGATGAAATGATGCGTAACAATTACGGTGTCAATTATCAGACCAATAATATGAGACACTGTGCAATACCGTGTGCTACTGTAGAGTACCGTGTGCTACAGAAAATACCATAAATTACCGTATGCTACTATTCTTTTATCACCGGTATTTTAACAGTTAACACCGTTGACTATTTTTATTTAAAAAGGTTACTTCTGTCGTTTTCTATATCCGACAAATATTCCGTTGTGGGGTCCACAAATAATTTGTTATTTCGGCGCCGTCGTACGGTCCGAATATTCCCCGACAAAACGAATATTCCCCGACAAAAAGAATATTGTCCGATAAAATAAAATTTGCACATAACATCCTTAACTTTCAATTTTGTCAATTTAACCATTTACTGTTTCAGGAAAAATATATATGAAGAAAAATTAAATTTTGTATTTCATAAATTCGGGGTCTTACAACCTCCCCTCCTTATGAAATTTCGTCCCCGAAATTGACGTACCTGGCATTTCGAAGAGGTATGGATACCTAGACTTCATCTCAGATTCTAGCTCCCAGGTCATTTCCTCAATATCTTGGTTCCTCCATAAAACCTTAACTTGAGGTATAACCTTTGAGCGTAAGATCTGCTCCTTCTTATCTAGGATCTTAACAGGTACTTCCTCATACGTTAAATCTTCTGCTATAACGTCTGGTTCTAACTCAATGACGTGGTTTGGGTCCTTCACATATTTACGTAACATAGATATGTGAAAAACGTTATGGATGCGAGACATACTTGGTGGTAAGGCTAGTCTGTAAGCTACAGTTCCTACCCGATCGAGGATTTCAAATGGGCCAATAAATCGAGGGTTGAGTTTTCCTCTCTTTCCGAATCTCGTAACCCCTTTCCATGGAGAAACACGTAAGAATACATGATCTCCGACGTTGAATCTCTCATCTCTCCGATGAAGATCGGCATAACTCTTTTGTCGTTCTTGTGCTGTCTGTATTCGTTGTCGGATCATTTGGATCTTTTCGGTCGTCAAGCGTACCAACTCGGGTCCCAACAGTTTTGCTTCTCCTACCTCATTCCAACATACTGGAGAGCGACATTTGCGTCCATATAAAGCCTCGAATGGAGCCATACCTATACTTGCTTGGTAACTGTTGTTGTAGGAAAATTCCACCAATGGCAAGTACTTATCCCAACTTACTTTGAAATCTAGTACGCAAAGTCTCAAAAGATCTTCGAGGGTCTGGATCGTCCTTTCCGATTGTCCGTCCGTTTGAGGATGGTATGCAGAACTAAAACGTAGTTCAGTGCCCATAGCTTTTTGTAGACTGATCCAAAAGCGTGAAGTGAATCTAGGATCTCGATCAGAAACTATGGAAACTGGCATGCCATGCAATCTCACGATCTCATTTATGTACATACCGGCAAGACGTTCAAGTGAAAAGTTTTCTCGTATAGGCAAGAAATGAGCGGATTTGGTCAATCTATCTACGATGACCCAAATTGCATCTAAGCCTTGAGAAACTTTGGGAAGACCCGTCACGAAATCCATATTGATGTGTTCTCACTTCCATTCAGGAACCTCAAGTGGTTGTAAAGGACCCTTAGGTACTTGATGCTCTGCCTTGACACGTTGACAAGTTAAGCACCTTGAGATAAACTCTGCAATCTCCCTTTTCATATTGTTCCACCAAAATGTATGTCGAAGATCTCGATACATCTTGGTACCTCCAAGGTGGATTGCAAATGGCGTGTTGTGTGCCTCCATCATGATTTTATGCTTCAATTCAGGATCGTTAGGAACACAGAGTCGAGAGTTGACTCGAAGTATTCCTTTCTCGTCGATTCTTGCTTCGGGAATGGTACCTTCTTGTACTTTCTTTATCATGTTTATCAGTTCCGGATCGGTAGCTTGAGCAGCTTTAATTTTATCGATTAAAGCTGGTTCTACTTGCACGTGAGCAATCTTCGAGTAGGTCCCTGGTGTCTTTAGCTCCATCTCCATCTTTTGCAAGTCGTACAAAATACGCTTTTGTGTTGTCAGCAGTGCACTTGTACTCGCATAAGATTTTCTGCTCAAAGCGTCAGCTACAACGTTCGCCTTTCCCGGGTGATACTGGATTGTGTGATCATAATCCTTCAACAGCTCAAGCCAACGTCGTTGTCGCATGTTGAGTTCCTTCTGGGTGAAGAAATACTTGAGACTTTTATGATCCGTATAGATATCCACTTTCTCTCCGTACAAGTAGTGTCTCCAGATCTTCAACGCGAAAACGACTGCTGCCAACTCTAGATCATGAGTAGGGTAATTTTTCTCATAATCTTTGAGTTGTCGAGAGGCATAGGCTATAACCTTTCCATGTTGCATAAGGACACAGCCTAGACCTTTGCCTGAAGCATCGCTGTATATGACAAATTCTCCCGATCCTGATGGAATGGTCAGAACAGGAGCTGAAACAAGTCTCCTCTTAAGCTCTTGAAAACTTTTCTCGCATTGCTCGCTCCATATGAATTTTGTGCTTTTCCGAGTAAGCTGAGTTAATGGAGTGGCGATTCGAGAAAATCCTTCTACGAATCTCCGATAATAACCAGCTAGGCCCAGAAAACTTCGGACTTCGGTTACTGTCTTGGGTTGTTCCCAATTTAGTACCGTTTCAATCTTCGCAGGATCGACTGATATTCCTTGACTAGAAATCACATGCCCAAGAAACGTGACCTCCTCAAGCCAGAACTCACATTTCTTCAACTTGGCATATAATTTGTTCTCACGGAGCTTCTGGAGTATCAATCTCAGGTGTTGTTCATGATCCTCACGACTTTTGGAGTATATGAGGATGTCATCAATAAAGACAACCACAAAATGATCCAAATATTCCTTGAATATTCGGTTCATCATGTCCATGAAAGCTGCAGGAGCATTGGTTAGTCCAAAAGGCATGACTAAAAACTCATAATGCCCATAACGAGTTCTGAAAGCAGTCTTTGGAATGTCCTCAGCTTTAACCTTTAACTGATGATATCCAGAACGGAGATCAATCTTTGAGAAATGTTGAGCACCTTGTAATTGATCAAACATGTCATCAATTCGAGGTAACGGATACCTGTTTTTAATGGTGACATGGTTCAATTCTCGGTAGTCAATGCACAATCTCATACTCCCGTCTTTCTTCTTCACAAATAGAACAGGAGCACCCCAAGGTGATGCGCTCGGACGAATGAAACCAGTATCCAACAATTCCTGTAGTTGGACTTTTAACTCTTGAAGTTCAATGGGAGCCATTCGGTATGGAGTTTTGGAAATGGGCTTGGTACCAGGTTCAAGATCAATACAAAATTCAATTTCACGGTTTGGGGGTAAACCAGGAAGTTCCTCCGGAAAAACGTCAGGAAACTCATTAACAATGGGAATATCATTCAAGTTTGATGTATTTTTGTTCAAATCAGTGACATGAGCTAAAAAGGCTTGACATCCGTTTTTCAATAAACGAATGGCTTTATGGCTAGAAATAACAGTTATAGATTTCAATGGTTTAGTTGCTTGAATTTGCATGACAGGTTGATTAGGAATATGAAAACTAATAATCTTATGAAAACAATCAATTTTAGCATGATGGGTAGTCAACCAATCAATTCCTAAAATCACATCAAATTCATGCATCTCCAAAGAAATAAGGTCAACAGGTAATGTGAGGTTGTTGATTTGAACTAGGCAAGATTTATAGACAGTAGATGTAATGGTCATTTCTCCTAATGGGGTTTCAACTGATAAGTCAAAGTCCAAATTTTCAGGAGTTAAGTTTAAACGCTGAGCACATGCAGGTGAGATAAAAGAATGGGTAGAGCCAGTATCTAACAAAGCGTAGACTTCACGAGAATTTATGAATAGCTTACCGGTTATCACCTCGTTCGAGTTTCGTGCCATTTGGGATGTCACAACAAAAGCTCTCCCTTGAACTACAGATTTTCCCTTATCCGCGCTAGCTTTTGGTATCATCACTGCAGCTGGACTTGATTTTGTGGCAGGACAAAATCGCGCAAGATGACCCTCTTTCCCACAACTGTAGCACTTTTTGGACTGCAGTGTACAGTTTGGGCTGATGTGACCTTCCTGACCACACCTATAGCATCTCACTGGTGGTCGATCTTCTCCCCTTGAAACTGGGGTCGGTGCTGGTGCTGGTACTAGTGCCCTTCCATAATTATTATGGAATCTCTTTCTTTTGAAATTGTTCCCACTGGATTCTCCTCTTCTGTTATTTGATGTGGAATTACCACCGAAGTGTTGGTTACCTCCTCGATGGTTCTCGTTCCTGTGGTTGTTATCATTTCTCTGATCATTGACTCTTGGCTGTAATTTTTCATCTGTTTGCTCCACCCTTTGAGCCCTATCAACAACATCTGAATACAAATTAAATTTATGAGAGGTAAGTTGTTGACGGATTTCGAATCTTAGACCATGTAAGAACATCCGACTCATCCGTGCTTCGTCATCTACTAGATGAGTCGCAAAACGAGACAGTTCAGCAAACTTAGCTTCATAGTGAGAAACTGTCATGTTTCCCTGCTCCAGCTTAATGAATTCCACTTCCTTCATATGGCGGATGCTTTCTGGGAAGTACTTTTCATTAAATAGCTCTTGGAATTCTGTCCAAGACATCTCAAGTGCTGAAGGGTGGATACGTTTTACCGCTTCCCACCAGTGATCCGCCTCACCTCGAAACATAAAGGTAGCAAAGGGTACCTTCTGATCATCAGCGCATTGTAGGACATCAAGTATTTTTGTCGTCTGCTTCAGCCATACCTCCGCTTTGAGTGGGTCAGGCTTCCCGTGGAATTCAGGTGGTCCCAATTCTTTAAATTGCTTGACAGTGATCATCCTCAAATTACCAGCGTTTCTACCGTTATTGTTAACTGGATTTTCTCTTGCCTGATTCTGCATGAACTGCATGAAATTCCTAAAGAATCCATCATTCATCATGTTATCAGGAATATTATTTCCTGAGTTGGCAGGAGGATTGTTTGTGGCTTCTTGATTTTCGGCTACATTCGCTTCGGGTATTTCGTAGTTAACCTCTTGATTTCCAGATGCCATACTAAACTGTGGTCACAAAATAAATGTTAGTTCAAATAAACTGACTCATCACTTCATGTCCCTATATTCAAATCAACTCATTAGATAATAAAATCTAATTTAGGTAGGACACACTAGTGACTGATTCTATTCGTCTCTCCCCTCCTAGTTCTAACCCCAGATCTCCATTAAAGACCATATCCCTAAGCTCTGATGCCAACTGTGACGCCCCCAAATCTAGGCCCACACAGCCCAAACTTGAGTCGTCAAAAGACTACAACAAAATTATTACAATGAAATACAACGTACAACAATACAGTGGATAATACAACACAACTAAGTCTTCATTATTATTGCCACACTATTTTATAACACGTGAAGACTATGATAGCTATCCCCGCACTCTCACTCCATTCCCCGGCTAGACCCCGTTACGTTCTCATCTCCTGTTGAAAAACAATGGAACGAAAAGAAAGGGTGAGCTCAAATAGCCCAGTAAGAAATATCATGACTAAGATAATGACGAATAATTTATCATTAGCCTTCAACAGTTGAGTTGTTGATAGAATACAATAGACTACAAGGTTTATATCAAAAACTGCAGTTAAATTCTTAAACAACGTTCAGATCAATAATAGCAGCGGAATGAGCAATCTATTAGAATAATAATGCAGACTATAATGTCCACTCGCTTCTCTTTTTAGTAAAAATATCATCAACTTTTATCATCTGAAATACCATTAGTCATGATAATAAAAATTCACAGTTCCTGGTCATAATCATGCAAATCAACAGTTCATCTTTGCACTACGGGCCAAAGATATTCAATAAAGCACCAACGGTCATGATTATACCAGATTCAGCCTTTGGTCATAATCATACCAACCAACAGTTCATCTTTGCACTACGGGCCAAAGAGAACATTCACCACGTGTCATAAAAGACACCGAACAGATGTATCGCCTTTAACCTAGTATATCGCCTTTAACCTATCATCTGTTCAACAATTATATCACATCTGTGCCCCCGGCCACAGATATTCACAACAGCTTGATTCTTGATGATTAATACAAATAACAGTGATACAAATGATGAACAGAAGAACAGGATAAACAATAAGTATCGGAAGTTTACTTTGTGCAGATTCAAATAATGTCCAAATTGCCAACATGATGTGGAGTGAAATTTAAAAATGATATTCAAGATCCACAGTTCAGAATAACGATTACAGTTCAATAGAAATGTTCAGAAAATAGGAAGGTTCAGTTGAACTAATGAAATTCAACTATTATGGAACATATAATATTTTCAGGAATTATAGAAGCAATAGTTCTATAATAAGTTTCGATTTAGGTGTATGGAAGAAAATAATATCCCTTACCGTAGCAGGTTTGATTAACAAAAGGTGAAGGGAATTAATATCCCTTACCATAGTAAGTTTGAATAATGGAAGATGAAAAAGATGGTATCCCTTATGAGTATAAAGGAAAATGATATCACTTACGAATATGGAATAAAAGTGTCATGTGATAATTCGTGTAGACAAATTATTTCCACACGAGACAAATAACAAGGGTTATTCACCAACAGGCGATAATCCGCACCGTAAGGTTATTCCCATCAATTTGAATACGAATAGTTATTCACCAAACAGGCGTAATCCGCACCGTAAGGTTATTCCCACAATTTAATAGAATTTGAACACGAAGAGTTATTCACCAAACAGGCGATAATCCGCACCGTAAGGTTATTCTCAAAGATTAATAAGGAATGAATACAAAAGGTTATTCACCAACAGGCGGTAAACCGCGCCGTAAGGTTATTCCCACAATTTAATACATGGAAATAAATGGCACAAGAAAGAAACGATATTATTTTCGAGAATCAAAGAATGATAATCCCTTCAAGTAAGAAAGAAAATAATATCCATTTATGATGATGAAAAGAGTGATACCCCTTACCGTAGTAAGTTTAAATAATAGAAGATGAAAGAATATGATATTCCTTACCTTAACACGTGACTGGATATTGATTTAAATGAGATTGATCAACCTATATATTTTTAATATAATTAGTAATTACCACATATAAATTTCAAAGTATATGATAACTCGTATATTATGAACTATCACAATTATATATATTTAACATAATTTTTGTAGTATAATATAACAACTTTAAAATAGTTTTTAAAATAATATTCCAAAATAAATCTTCCAAAGAAAGCTTTTAAAAATGAATCTTCTCAAAGAAGAGTCTTCTAAAGGAAGATTTGTGAATACCGTGAAAAATAGGAATTTATGAAATTACTACTCTTTAATAAAACACTTACTTGAAAAATTCCTGCACTCCTTTTGGCTTTCAAACTCTCAAAATAACCTTACTATTCTCAGAGAAAACTCATAAAATTCTTATAGAAAAATTTTATGTTTTAGGTGTGATTTTTCTATTTAGCTGAACAAGCTATTTATAGGAGAAAAGAAGTTACTATGCGCGGTAGGTGAACAGAAAAAAATTTCAGCAGAGGCTGCTGCGCAGCCTCCACCAACTCTTCAGCAAATTCTCACATTTCTCACATTTCATGTGGGCCC
The DNA here is from genome assembly GCA_947179155.2 of Hedera helix. Classification (NCBI taxonomy): domain Eukaryota; kingdom Viridiplantae; phylum Streptophyta; class Magnoliopsida; order Apiales; family Araliaceae; genus Hedera; species Hedera helix. Next base: position 37,579,628 of record OX359281.1, read on the forward strand.
CACAATGGGTCCCACATGTTTCTTACTATTCACGTACTATTCACGTCACTATTCACGTTACTATTTCAAATAGTAAAATTAATTATTTTATTTTTTATTTATTTATTTATTTATTTATTTATTTATTCTTCATGTGAGTCCAACATATAAAATAATGTTACCACAATAATGTAAGAAACACGTTACATATTTTTATTAATTTAATAATATAAATTATAGTGTATTTGCTACTGTGACAATTATTAGATTCAATAATTTTAAACTACAGTGCACCAACAATTATTGACTCGATGATATGAAATACAGTGTAATGACAATTATTGAATCAATAATGCAAAATACTGTGTAGCAACAATAATTGAATTGATAATATAAAATATTATGCAGTGACAATTATTGATGAAATGATGCGTAACAATTACGGTATCAATTATCAGACCAATAATATGAGACACTGTGCAATACCGTGTGCTACTGTAGAGTACCGTGTGCTACAGAAAATACCATAAATTACCGTATGCTACTATTCTTTTATCACCGGTATTTTAACAGTTAACACCGTTGACTATTTTTATTTAAAAAGGTTACTTCTGTCGTTTTCTATATCCGAAAAATATTCCGTTGTGGGGTCCACAAATAATTTGTTATTTCGGCGCCGTCGTACGACCCGAATATTCCCCGACAAAACGAATATTTCCCGACAAAAAGAATATTGTCCGATAAAATAAAATTTGCACATAACATCCTTAACTTTCAATTTTGTCAATTTAACCATTTACTGTTTCAGGAAAAATATATATGAAGAAAAATTAAATTTTGTATTTCATAAATTCGGGGTCTTACATCACACTAGCTTTCCATTTTAAAATATGTTCTATGTATGTTTTAAGTGATTTTATTATTCAAAAATGTGTTTTGATGGTATAAAACTATTTTTAAAGCTCTTGATGCTTAAAATCATGCTAGACTAATATATCTAAAGTTTAATGGTTTTAACACGAGTTTTGGTATTCATTTATGTAGAAAAGTTTAACAAAACATGAAAATGGTTTTTGCTGGAAAAATCCTAAACTGAGCAGCGGGTTCCCGGAGTTATTGTTCACGTTCCGTAACTTGTTTTTGCGATCCGTTAGTTTTGAGTGGTAGGTCTATCAGATAAAAAGAAATTTCAAGTAGAACGACTGAAAAATATTAAACGAGCAATTTATGGTGATTTCTCTAGCGAAACAGTTTTTGCCGAAAAATCTGTCAAATGCTACAGGCAAGATTTTTCTTGGAGCTGTTTTGGCCATTTTTCAAGCTCCAAAAATTCTGCCCAGTTCATATGTAGTACTATATGGTAATAAGTAGTCATTGTAAAAAAAAAAGCTCAATCTGACCTCGGATGAGTGAGTTATGATCCGATATTTATTTATGTTTTAAAATAAAGTAACGGTTATAACTTAAAACGTATAAATCTCAATCTTATGAATGTTTTACTGCAGGTTGTATATGGTGGCAGGAAGCTGCCATACAAATTTCAGAATTTTTGAATAAAAACTCGATTTTTAATAAATCTTGCAAACTTCAGACAGTTGACTTTTTGAAAAAATAGCAAATGAAGTTAAAAAATTAAAAAAAAAAATTTGTGTATAAAATTAAATATACTAAAGATATCCAAGAGAAAAATAATAATAATAAGTGAATTAAGTATTTTTAATAAATACAATTGACTTAAGGAAAATTGCATAAAATAATTATGTATCATTTAATTTTAATTAAATAATACATAAAAGTAATTATTTATTATTTATCTAATATTAAATAATAAGTAAAGTAATTAAAAATAATTAGAGTCATTATTTATTATTTAAATGCTAAATAATGAATAAAGAAGTGAATAAAATAATTAAACAATTTAGTTTTAATTGTTTAAAGTTTTTAAATATTATTAAATAATTGAAATATTCTTAAATAATAAGATTAGTTAAGTTATTATTAAATTATTACTAAATAGTTAATAATAATAGTAAATGATTAAATTATTATTAAATAATAATAATAATGGATTAAATTATTATTAAATGATTAATAATAATAGTAAGTCATTATATTATTATTAAATGATTAGTAATAATAGTAGGTAATCAATTAAGGTGTTAATACTTAATTAATAACTTTTGTAAATGAGCTTGATATTAATAATATTATTTGGTAATTAAAATATTATCCAAGTGCGATAATATTGTCGTGTAAGCTATGTGTTGATAAATAGAAGATGATGTGCTTAAGTAGCAGTTTGTATGATAGTAATATATGGATCTATATGTGTTATGCTAATTAAAAGATAAACCTATTTAATATTAGGTCTTTCAAGGGCTGTAATTTAAGTTGTATGAGCTGTAATCAACAACTAAGACAATTTTTCTAACTCAAACTCAAGCTATTATTTTTTAGCATGTTAATGGTTTGATTATCGTTAATTATTCCATGTAAATGCAAGTATTGATATTCGCACGTTGGTGTATTTGAAATTTATGTTTTATCATTGAACAAGTAAATTAATTAAAGTTCTTTATTTCATGAACTGTTCAAGAATTGGTTTACGCCTTTTATTTCGGCTAGACATATAAAAACTATTTCAAACCAATTGATTGGTGCAGAAGTCTTGTACTGAGAGAACAAACCCTTAATGGAGAATTATAAGTGTCGTTGTCCGACACGGTCAGAGTTTAATGTTATGTATATACATGGTGTACGAGAGACTGATCCCCTTAAGTACAAACTGATTTATAAAAGGATAAATGAAAAGATTGATTTCTTAAAAATGTTCATAGTCGGTTAGACCACTCAGTGGTAAACAATCATCTTTTATTCATTCGTTTGAATTTTGATTATCTTATCAGTTATTTCATCAACTTATATAAAATGTTGAGCATTCTTTTTATTTGTAGTTATTCATGATATGATTGTATTATTTATTTTAAACTTGTTAAGCATATTAGTTGCTCACTTCAGGGGTGGCTTAAGACAATTTGAGGCCTAAAGCGATATTTTTAATGAGGCTTTCTATGTTTGGTACATCTTTCATTGACTTTTATGGTCAAATTAATTATTTTTTAAATAAATATATCTTATTATTATTTAATATATATGTAAAAAGCCTATAAACATTATAAATTATATAAAATTTAGTACTAATTTCAATGTTTATTTTTTTTTAAATCTAAATATATATGCTTAATTATTAATTTTAAAAATGGTCAATTTGACTACAAAAATCAATGGAGATTTTTTATTTTGGGACGGAAGGAGTATTAATAATTTTTATTTAAATGAGGCTTTTTTTTATACTGTTAATTTTTTTTACATATTTAATATTTGAATTGGATTATGAGCCTTAAAAAATTATTTGGCTTATATTTTTATAAAACCTTTTTATATGAATTATTTATGATGTTCAAAAATTTGGGGCCTTCCTTGAAATGGGGCCTAAAGCGCAGGCTTTTTTTTTTATAAGGTAGGGCCGGCCCTGGCTCACTTTTATTATATATATTATGAACTAATTGCAGTTAGACCTAAGTACTCTAAGAAGGACAAAGGCAAAGACAAGTTTTAAGAATAGTTTAAATATTTCTATTTCTGTTTTGTAAATTATGGAACTCTGTTTATATTAATAAGATCGCTATGATGTATTTTATTAAGGTTGAGATATTGGGACCGTAGTAAACCTTTTATAATAAATAACTTATGTTTATTTATTCTATATTTAATAATATATGTTATTTAGAGATCATGTACGTATTTAATCGTAAATAGTGAATACAAGATTGAAATAATCCTAATTTGGGAGCGTTCTTACTAGAAAAAATTTATATATTAACAAAAAAAAAAAATCAGTACAACATGTTATCTCTGCTTCCTTTACAAAAGAAGCAATCAATTAAAAAGTAATAGACAATGATGGTATTGTTAAAGCGAGAGAGAGAGAGAGAGAGAGAGAGATGGCTCAATCAAATCTCTCAATCAAATCTTAGTTTATTAATGCTATGCTAATATAAAACGATAAATGCCTCTAAATTTATCATTATAATTTTATTATTATATTATCAATTATATAAAAACAAACAATAACTATATTTATTCAGTTAAACATCCAACAAAAATATATTTTAAAATTTTTATAGATTTAACAAAAGGTTCTTATTAGTCTTTTACTAAGAATATATTGCGTGTTGATTTTTTTATTGTTAATTACGTGAATAAATGCTAATGATAATTCTTTTAAAAAGATCTATAATAAGTAAAATATTTTTATAATTTTATTCAATCTCATATAATCAGTTTCATAATTGTAATTAAGTAAAAACGTGTTACAATACTTCATAGAACCATGTAAATAGCTTGTTTATAATTTGGACAGACAGTTAATGATAACATAAAAGTAGGAATAACATTATAATACAAGAAATGAATATTTTGCGATAAAATATGTCAATTTTTTGCTGCCAATAATTACATTATTAATTTATTACTATAATTATATTTATTTATAAACCATGTTAGTATATTACTTTTCTCGATCGAAATTATAATTGGTGCGACTATTGCTGCGTTAATGTAGGAGTGTAATGGTACCAACTTAAGAATCGTGGGTTCGACCGACCAAATGGGGACTAAGGCAAAATTGATTACGTTTGAGGGGAAGCAGTCAATTGTTGATATTTGGTCCTCCTATCCTATCCCAACTCATGACCAAACTATTCCTTACACGGTTTTACTTTATACTCGTTCGTGATTATGACTATCAATTTGATTCTTCTCAATTTGCTTGGCGCAAGATCCCTCGCTCATTATTAATTTAAGAATAACAATATTAAAAAATGAAAATGTCATAATAAGAACAAGTCTATTATGGAGTACTAACTCCCAATTACTATTTCCTCCTAAGATGTAAAAGTGTCCTTTGGAAAATTATGCATTTCTTTGCAACAAAGTAGGGTGGTTTTTCATTAAGCCTTTTCATCATTTATTTAAGTCATTCAGATATTATACGTGTTGCGTATATAATTACCGTAAAAATATGATAGAAGTTTTATTTAATTTTGGGGATAGAATAAAAAATTAAAAATAAATTAAGAAAGACAAAATTAAAATAAAACCAGACATGTAGGAATAAAAAAGGAAGAGATTTGTGACACAATTTAAAAAAGACGGTTACTTTCATTATACTCCCTTTATAGTAAGGGATGAAAAAATTGATTTTAATAACTAGTAGGTTCGGTTGTTTGTTTTCTACTGAATGTATATTGAATATCATGTTATTTTTTATTATTTTTAAAACAAAACTTTGATTTTTAATTATTCAATTTTAATTAGACGGAAGTAAACTTAATCCACCTTTACTTTTGAATTTGGGATTTATATTCTAAAGGCCCAAGACATGGTTATTAGTTATTACTATGGGCTTCATAGAGCCTTCTATTGTTCATTCTATAAACGTATATTCACACATTTCCTTCTTGTTTTTTACTTCCAAATTTACTCATCTCCTTTACCTTTTTTGATTCCCCAAACTTATCTTCTTAAAAGTTGGTCCTTACTTTTTATTGATTTGAATAAAAGAATGCTAAGCCTCAAAGGCTTATTTTGAACGTCTAAACAAACGTCAAATTAACGTGTAAAAAAGTTAATTGAAAAAAATAAATTTGAAAGAGAGATTGAGTAACGTAAAATATTTGAAATTTTGTTATATATTGCAAAAAAATTCAACCGAATTATAATATGCGACGTATGTGCGTACATGGGTAGACAAAAATTAAGAATGATTCTGCCCTAATTTAGACTATCTTATACATAGAATTTCACGTTAAATCATAATTAAATTTTATCACATATTTGTCGATATATATATTATTTTCCAAATATTTGTATGTAGACTTAACTCTTAAAATATAAGTAGTTCTATAGTTTGTGTAGTATTATACTTCCTCTCCGTCCATAGAATGGAGTATCATTTTCTTTTTTATTTTAAAATTTAAGAATTAGGGGTTTAGAATTTTAGCAAACAAAAAAAATTATATACTTTTGATGATGGAGGGGAGCGAGTACGTAATAGAAGATTCAACGGGCCACTGGGAGATAGATCATATAGGTGCTGTTGAAGGAGATCTCGTGTACGATGGGCCTCCGCCCAGTTGAATGTATCCAAGATTATATTCAGTTCAATGAATATAAGTTTCTTAATGATTTTCTACGGAACCTGGCTTTACTATTATCCGGCCCATTTGTAATTAAAACGACAAGTACTTAAAATTTGTAAACTTCGCAACCTTATCATAGTATTGTAATTCAAAGGAAGATGGAATTATGATGAGAAATACTTTTATATTTTGAAACAGAAAAAATATTAATGTTAATTATAGAATTTTATTTCTTATTTACCAAGCTACACATTCATATATATATATATATATATATATATATATATATATATATATATATATAACATTACCATTTCATTTCAACCAGCTACGTAAATAGATAATGTGTAAAGTAAATGATAGATTGAATGAATATTATCGTTTCATTTCCACCAGTTATGCCTACCTTTATTTTCAATTACTCATTTTTTTTAGAGAGTTATTATTTTTCGAGCAAAATTTGATATTTTTACAGATTCTCTCGCATGTGAGTGTAACACCTATTTGCAATATATTCATGTAAAGAGATCTTGGAAATTTTTTATTTTTTTTTGTAAAAACATCAATTTTCCTTTTTCATTAATCTAAATGTGGATGACTCCGATTTAAAACATTCATCTTGTTCCACTAATCTTTTTTTTGTTGTTGCTAGGTGTTTAAAATATTTTAATATTGGTCTAACTCCGACTATGAATTACAAATGGATATTTATTTAGAAATTGATAAATTTACAACAGATTTTGATATTTTTATAATAAAAATATCGCTATAGATATATAACGACGGTTAAACCTTTGCTATATGCTCTACATTTATGTGTGAAAATATCAAAATTGTGAAAATATCAAAATTTGTTGTGAAAATATTAATTTCCTATTTATTTATGAAAAAATAATTGATATTTTTACGAAAAAAATTAATATTTTTATAAGATTCTATTCATATAAAAATAAATTTCACTTAATATTTATATAAATAAAATTTTGCGAAAATGTTAATTCTGTATGAAACTTTTGACCATTCATGACAAGATTGGAAAAAAATTAAAGAGCAGCAATATTAATGTCCATGCACTAGCTAGCTACATTGTTTGTACTTGATGATCATAATCATGATTATGTTCATATTTCAATTAATCCATAATTACGATATCGATTTTATATTTGCAGTGGCATAGAGTGGAGGTCTAATGGGTGATTTGATTAATTAAGTAGTGTTTTGTTGTTGTCATCTCTTTACCTGGAATTGATTATCAACAATGAAATTTTTTGCCTTGCCACGTGTCACGTATAGAGAGGCCACAGATAAGCACCGAAAAATTATGAGAAATCAACATACAAATTCTTTTTTCATAAATGATATAATATTATAAAATAATGAATAATTTAGTAAAGTTTGAGAGAACTGCTCACAGTTCAAATTTGATGAATAATTTTATATTTTTTAATTGAAATAAATATATTTTGTATCGCAATATATACGGATCATTTGTAATATATAAAGTGGAGCATAAAGATATCATAAAATTTTATATTCATATTATGATATCCCAAAAAAAATGACTTAAAAACTAAAATAATTCTTATATTTGAAATAAAAAAAGTACTTTCTTATATTTTTTTCAAAGAGTATTATATATATATATATATATATATATTATCTTCTTTCATAAATGTTGGGGAGCTTAAATAAAAATATCAAACTTTAATAGGGTTGAATTTTTAAAAAAAAATTCAAGGTAATGTCCTAGCCCCCCGTGCCCTGTAGTGGCTCCGACCCTGCCGCTTATAATTCATGTGAGTGGGTAGTAGTGGATGCTTTCCAGAAAGATAAGTAAAAAAGATTTAATTTTGTCCTTAAATTTGTTGAATAGGAATAATATAATAATAAAATTATGATGATAAATTTTGTGATATTGTATTATTTTATATTATCACTATATAAATAAAATATTTATTATAAAAATTAATAAATAAAACTTTTATTTGTGGAATAGTCGGATAGCAAGGTAGCAATTAATTAAATTAAATTGGCACAAAGTTATCTCGATGGTCGGTCTGCCAACAAAAATGCAACTTCTGGTTGATGATCAATAATCAATTATATTATTTATTTATTGTGCTAGTTGCGTGGCTGGTGTTGCTTAATCTGTGCACTTGTTCTTTATCATCCTTCCTATATATTTTAGTATTTTACTATATCTTAGACATCATAACGCAGTAACTTCACACACATTTCCTACTTTTTATCATATTGAGATGATGATATATAAGTGGGTTTTGTAAAATATAATATATATAGAGATCATAAAGCATTTTTCTTCTTCTTTCATCCTTAAAAATTTAATTATATTACTATATATTTTTTTTCTATTAATTTTTTTTATATTTTTATTTAGTCTTTTAAATTTTATATATTTTTTTAATTTATATCATCGAGTGCTAATGTATATATATAGTTAATTATGATGACTACACTGTTTAATTTGTTAGCTAGAGATGCTTATTCTTGCTTGTGCGGGTCGCATTAATTATGTTAGTATTAATTAATTAGGAAGGAAAGTCTTTATGGAAATTAATTTAGATGGATATTTATTAATTCGAGCAATATTAGCATAATTTTCTGAATTCTTTTATCACTTGTTAATGGGAAATGATGGAGGGAGCGAAAAAAAAACTAGTAGAAACTTTGTCCTATAAATAATCATTATTTAATTTTCTTTTGGACTTTTATTTTTATTTAGAAACCGTCACCTTTTATCATGAATTTGGTTCATAACCAAGCTGTATGGTTATTATTCTTCAATTTCAAAATATAAAATTATTATTAACTTTTAAACATTAATTGTTAAATATTTATGAATTTAAAATTAACATAATTTATTTAAAATTATAAAATAATAAATTTTATAGTTAATAATATTTTTAAAAATATTTTATTATATTGATCGCTTTATTGATTAAAACTAAAAAAATTATATAAATTTTGAGTTTGAATGTATTTAAAATTATAAAAAATTAATAATAATTTAAAATAAACGAAGTAATATATATATATATATATATATATATATATATATATATATATATATATATATGTATGTATGTATGTGTGTGTGTGTGTGTGTGTGTGTACGTTTACTCGTTTAGCTATATTTAGACTCTAACCGCTACTAGTCTTGGCCAGAAAAAGTTGCGAGTCAAGAGACAAATCTCTACTCGTTAGTCGTCTCAAAGGAATAAGAAAGCGTGAGACAGAAACAGGAGGAAGACTTTTTAATTTTCTCATCCTTTCTCTTTTTGGGGCACAAAAGTAATTATATTTGACAATATTTATGATAATAATATAATATCTTCACATTAAATTTATTATTATAATTTCTTATCATGATTATGCAATACCGATTAATTATATAAGGGATAAATATTAAACAAAAACAAATCTTTAATTTTTATAAATTTAATAAATATATTTTTTTGAAACCGAGAGAGAATATGTTAGTGAGTCTGATCCCGGTTAAACATCTCATCATAAGATTAAAAAATATAATTTTTTTTAAAATGATAATTTAAAACACATATATATGCAGAATATGTCATTATCAATAAAAAATTGTTTTAGTAAAGTAAATTATTTTTATAAATACGATTTTTTTTTATAAAAGTTGGAAGGTAAATTTTATAAAAGAGGTACAAACATGAGGGTTAATTTTGCAGTTTAGTCTGGAAGTTTAGTTTTGAGTGAAAAAATTAACAATTTCGCTAAGAAAAGAGTTAGTTAAATTGACACACCTGAGCAACAAGTGTGTCAAATCATAAACGCTTGTGCACGTGTCGAGTGCCACCACCTTTCTCTCTCTTCATAACTCCGTACTAATGGAGTATTAATTAACCAAGTAAAAGCTAGCCCACTAGAGCTAATACCGTTTATCAAGAGTAATTAATTATTCAATGATTTCGTTTGTCATTGGCCTAATCTCATTGATGATACGGGGGACTGATCGTTGTAGTCGTTGTTATAGTGCCCTCATCACTATCATAAGTTATTAAGTGTTTTTAGAGTTTATTTTATAATAATTTAGATGAATTATATATTATTATTTTAATATATATTAAATTTTTTATAATTAAACTCATTGATAATAATATGTAATTTATCTGAAGACATCACATGATAATATTATTAAATAATTTTTTTATCACTATACTCACAGTTTTCCATCCTCAATGGATTTATAGATATCTCTCGTTTGTTTTAAAATTAAAATTTTAAATTTTGAAAGTAATTAAATGATAATATATTAAAATTTAAAATTAATATAATTTATAAAATTTTAAAATAAAATAAATTTTTTTAAATTTATCATTAATAAGTTTGATTATATATTATATAATTTCAATAATTAAATCTATTAAAATTAAATAAATTTAAAGACTAATATCTGGTGATTTGACCTCTAGTGTTAGTAGGGAGGAGTAATTATAATACTGGAATCAATCCCTTCTTTTCTCTCTGTCCTTTTATCTCTCTGTTTTCAGTTGCTTAATTGCAAGAACTGAAAGTTGAAGGAGGAACAAAAATCTCATCTTTTGAACCTACAAAGCGTGTAGTTTCCAGGTGATCGATACCCAATTTTTGTCTTTCTGTATATTCAATTTTGTTCTAACAAACCCCCAAATTTTTTTAATTTTTTTTGGGTTTTCATTTGCTCTGAAACAAGATGGTTAAAGGTTCAATCTTGATTTATGGCTGATTTCACTTGGCCCTTTTCTTTCTTTTTGTATTTGGGATTGTTTTTCTGAGATGGGTGTACTGGAACTATGGGTAATCTTGATTGTTTTTGGGGTTTCTTTACAAGTTGAGGTTTTGAATGCTCAGAACCTGACATGCAATTCAAATGATTTGAAGGCATTGGAGGGTTTTATAAATGGTTTAGATTCAGTTATTGCTATGTGGAAATTGAATGCAAATTCATCTTTTTCCTCCAATTGCTGTGATTGGGTAGGCATCACTTGCAGTTCTTCCTCTTCTCTTGGAATAAAGGATGACTTTGACTCTGGTAGGGTAGTTAAGTTAGAGCTTGGAAAGAAAAGATTAATGGGCAAGCTCTCTGAATCAATTGGCAATTTAGACCAGCTTAAAACCCTTAATTTTTCCCACAATGTCCTCAAAGGCTCCATTCCTACATCACTGTTACATTTACCCAATTTAGAGGTTTTGGACTTGAATAACAATGCCTTTTCTGGGTTGTTTCCGGTGAGCATCAATCTGCCATCAATTCGAGTTTTCAACATTTCTCAAAATTCTTTTCAGGGTTTGGTTCCTGCTGGTATATGTAACAACTCACCCCGTATTCGAGTTATTAATTTGGCAGTGAACTATTTCAATGGACGTATTCCATTGGAGCTTGGGAATTGCAGCTCACTGGAGCACCTAGACCTTGGTTCAAACAGTCTCTCCGGTACTATACCAGATGATCTGTTTCGGTTACCAAATTTGACAACATTCACTCTTCACGACAATAAGCTTTCTGGGCAGTTGAGCAACAATATTGGTAATCTCTTTAAGCTCGTTCATTTGGATATTTCCTCAAATAAGTTTTCAGGTGGTATACCAGATATTTTTCTTGGGTTAAATAAGTTGCAGAATTTCATAGCTCATTCAAACAATTTAACTGGTAAAATACCCCAGTCATTGTCGAATTCTCACACTATTGTTGGGCTTTGTTTGAGAAACAATTCATTGGATGGCCGGATTTATTTTAATTGCTCGGCAATGACTAATCTTGTATTGCTTGATTTGTCTTCTAATCGATTTCTTGGGTCCATTCCTGATAACATACCCTCTTGTCCACGATTAAGAACAGTAAATCTTGCCAGGAACAACTTCACTTGTCAAATCCCAGAAAGTTTCAAGAACTTTAGTAGTCTGTCTTCTCTTTCTCTCTCAAATTCCAGTATCTATAACATTTCATCTGCCCTTAGAATTCTACAGCATTGCCAGAACTTAACTACTTTGATTCTTACCTTGAATTTTCATGAAGAAGAATTGCCTTCTGCTCCTAGTCTGCAGTTCAAAGCACTTAAGGTTCTAGTAATTGCCAACTGCAAACTCACCGGTACCATTCCCCAGTGGTTGAGTGTTTCCCGACAGTTGCAATTGTTGGATTTGTCTTGGAACCAATTGGGAGGAACAATTCCATCTTGGTTTGGCAGCTTTGATAAGCTCTTTTACCTGGACTTATCAAATAACTCTTTCATTGGGGAGATTCCAAAAGACCTTACTGGGCTTCGGAGCTTCATCTCCAGGAATTTCTCTTTGGAAGAGCCTTCACCAGATTTTCCTTTATTTATGAAAAGGAACAAAAATACCAGTGGGTTGCAGTATAATCAGCTTTGGAGCTTTCCACCAAAGCTGGACCTTTGTAATAACTTCCTCAACGGATCAATCTGGCCAGAATTTGGGAATCTGCAAAAGTTACATATTTTGGACCTGAAATACAACAATTTATCAGGAAGCATTCCTGATACTTTGTCAGGCATGACTAGCTTGGAAACTTTGGATTTGTCCCATAACAATTTGTCCGGGAAAATACCTCCTTCTTTGGCGCATCTCAGCTTTCTGTCAACGTTTAGCATTGCATACAATAAGCTCTCTGGCGCAATTCCTACTGGAGGCCAATTTCCAACCTTTTCGAACTCGAGCTTCGAAGGGAACCAAGGTTTATGCGGCGAACATATTTCCCCCCGTCAAGTTTCTGCTCAATTTCTTCGTGGATCAGCTGTAAAATCAAAGAGAAAGAGAGGAACTATGATTGGAATGGCTGTTGGGATTGGCTTTGGGACAGCTTTTCTTCTTGCTCTCGTGATTTTGATTGTTATGCGGACAACTGGCCAAGGGGAAGTTGATTCCGTGAAGGAGGCTGATGGCAACGAAAATGGTTTGGAAGGGGTTGGATCAAGGCTAGCGGTATTTTTCCAAAATAGGGAGAATAATAAGGAGCTCTCACTTGATGACATTCTGGAATCCACACACAGTTTTGATCAAGCCAACATTATTGGTTGTGGGGGCTTTGGCTTGGTCTACAAGGCCACCTTCCCTGATGGTACAAAGGTTGCAATCAAACGGCTCTCTGGTGACACTGGTCTGATGGATAGAGAATTTCAGGCTGAAGTTGAAACACTTTCAAGAGCTCAACATCCAAACCTTGTCCATCTTCAGGGGTATTGTAATTATAAGAATGACAAGCTCTTAATATACTCGTACATGGAGAATGGTAGCTTGGATTATTGGTTGCATGAGAAAATTGATGGACCTTCTTCACTAGATTGGGATACCAGACTTATGATTGCGCAAGGGGCGTCAAGGGGGCTTGCTTACTTGCACCAATCGTGTGAACCCCATATCCTCCACCGCGATATTAAGTCGAGTAATATCCTTCTAGATGAGAAGTTTGTAGCTCACTTGGCTGATTTTGGTCTTGCGAGGTTCATATTCCCATATGACACCCATGTCACCACTGATCTTGTCGGGAGCTTGGGCTATATCCCACCCGAGTATGGTCAAGCTTCTGTTGCAACGTATAAGGGGGATGTGTATAGTTTTGGGGTTGTTCTTCTGGAGCTTCTTACTGGTAAGAGGCCAATAGATATGTGTAAAACAAGAGGAAGTCGGGATTTGATATCTTGGGTTATTCAAATGAAGGGGGAGAAAAGGGAAAGTGAAATATTTGATCCGTTCATCTATGACAAAGAACATGTGAAGGAAAAGTTGTTGGTTCTTGAGATTGCTTGCCTCTGCTTAAGCGAAAACCCTAAAATAAGGCCTTCTACTCAGCAGCTAGTATCGTGGCTCGACAACTTTGACATCAACGTCTAGCTTAGCTCTGTGGCAGTGGAAAACTCTGGTCTTATGGTAAGGCAGTCACCTCAGTCATTATTTTGAACAAGTTTCATGGTTGAAGCTTATGAATTGGTGCCTCACATGAACACTAGGATCCTGTTGTATAAAATGTACATGGGAAAATTTGTTTGTTTCTTTAATTGAAGAGATTGTTGCTTCTCAAACATGTACTTGCAAAATAAACTTTCTGAAATTTTCCTATTATGTTGTGTTTCATGGTCGATACTAAATAAGACGAATCTTTCTCATTGTTTGTAGTTCTGGAATTTTCATAATTATTTATTAGATGGCATCTCCGGTTGGCCGCAAACTATTTGATTTGAGCAGTCACAAATCCATTTGAAATGGTGGCAGTGAGTCCAGAAATCTGTTATGTTAAATCAGTTAATTTAGGTTGCAAGAACTGGCGTGTTCCTGTTAGAATTAGAATAAATTTATTAAAAAAAAACCAGATACAGCTCTCCCTGAAAAACGAGTTGGAGTTCATTTTACTTGCTCTGAGCTATTGTTGAATGTTGCATAGGTTTTTCTCGTCTCTTTTAGACAAGGTGCGTCGTTCTTTATCATGTTCTTGTAAGAATTTCTGACTATATATATTTATAGTGCGGCGTCTTCTTTAGCTTGAATATTTCCACTAAATGCTTCAGTTGCTCCACTCACAAAAAATATATTTGGTTTGATCATGGTTTATAAAAATGTAGATGGTTATGGTTATGGTTATGATTTTATTAAGAATTATTACCTATTTTTAATATAGACGAGTAATATTTCTCAAGGGTAAGGGCGCCGATTTGACTAACTGTTATTAAAAGTAGTGACTTGGTCAATTTTTTTTTTAAATGGTGTAGTTTTGCTTAGTCACTACTAAGAGTAGCGGTTAGACAATTTTTTTTTTTTTTTTTTTTTTTGCATTCATAAATTTTTATATGGACGATGTAAGAGTAATTTATTGGAATAATACTCATAACAACTATTTGCTATAAATCACTCTCTCATATGTACACTCTTATATATACCGTCCATAAGAAGATCTAACGGTATATATATAGGGGTATATATAAGGAAATGATCCATAGCAAATGATTGTTACGGAGACTATTTCAATAAACTAATCTTAAACCATTCATATGAAAATTTAAAGGTAAAAAAAAAAAAAACCCAACTATTAATAGGAGTAGCGGTTAGACAAATTGGGCAAAATTTTTTTTTATAATTTTTAGCCGCTACTTTTATTAAAAGCTAGAGAAAAAAAAAATTCACCGTTAAATTTTTATATAGATGGTGTAAGACTATTTTACTATAATAATGTATACAACAATTATATGGGTCATTCGTCATATATATCTATATAATAAAATAAAACTCATTTTAAATCTAAAAGCACAAAGACGGTTCGGAATTTTTCAACTTAATTTAATGGCTCATATTTCATCTCACAATTTTTTTTCTGCCAAAATCAAATTCACCCCTACACTATAATAATAATAATAATAATATAGATAATAATAATAATAATATAGATAATAATAATAATAATACTGATAATAATAATAATAATAATAACTATAATAATAATAATAATATTTATAATATTTATATTTTATAATTTATAATTTTTTTAATAATAATATAGATAATAATAATATTTTTAATTTTTAATTTTTTTTTGTTATGTCGTATTTTTAAGTACGGACAATTACTAGTATGTATATATATATATATATATATATATATATATATATATATATATATATGATAAGTAGTAGGCTGCCTTTCACTAAATATAATAATAAAAAGTAACAATTAATTGAGCCAACTCAAGTATGACTAATAAAAAAATCAGTCAAGGCGGACCAATTTTTTTGGTGATAATAATGGATAGTATATAATATATATCTGATAAGTAGTACTTAGATATATATATCCTTTCCCTAAATATAAAAATAAAAAATAACTATTAACTGAGTCAATTCAAGTATGCTCAATCAAAAAATTTAGTTAACTCAAATAACTCTTTTGATTATTTTTAAAATTATATATAATATAAATTATATAAATTGAAATTAAATATTTATAGGTCCAATATAAAACGACTCATATTTTACGTTTAATTTTATATTTATTTGCTTTTCTTTTCATTTTTAGGCAGTGCTTCTCTTTCTATCTTATCTTTCTCTATCTAAAATGGACAAAGTGGTAACTCACCGTCTCACACTCTCACACTCTCGAACATTAACGCCACGTTTATTTACGAGAATTGTAATTTTAGAATTATAATTTAATATATAAATTATAATTTTAAAATTATATTTATTTATAAAAATTATATTTAAGATAAAATTATTAATTTAAAAAATATCTTATTTATTTTTAAATTTGGACTTGAAATTATTTGTCTATGAATTATAAAATAACCTAATTATCTTAGGATTATAATTCTCTGATTGAACATGGTATTAAATAGTTCTTAATATCAAATTATTTTATAATCTCTGGACGAATAGTCACAAGTCAAAATTTAAAAATAAATATAGGATTAATAATTTTATTCCAAATATAATTCTTACAAATAAACATAATCTTGAGATTATAATTTATGACTTGATATTATAATCCCAAAATTATAATACTTGTAAACAAATATGACCTAAGTTTTTATTATGGACAAGCCTAGAGACATAAAATTTAAACAAAAAATTTAATATTATATTTATTTTAACAATTAAAAAATAAGATATAATATAAATTTTAATATCATTTTTTATTTTTATTAATTAAAATAAATATAATATTTAAATATTATACACTTATATTTATTCAATTACAGCAGATATGTGATGCGGAAGATAGAATACGGACCTCAAGACACCTCTTAAATATAATTAATTTACTCGTTTTGAGTCCGCCTAATAATGTTGATCTTTGATCCGAAAGTAAGCAAATTAAATTACTATTTTTATGAGCTAAAATGCAGTATATACTCGGGTCACGGACAGTGTGATAATTATAATATGTTAATAAAAATAATTTATTAAATATAAATATTTAATAAATAACGTGTCATAATTTTAATCTCACTCACTCGAATATACATGTACAATAATATCTAAAATTTTATTTCTTTTTATGTTGTCACATGTTTCTCTCTCAATAAGTGCAAAGTAAATTTTATCTTTTATAATGTAAAAATAACAAATACATTTATAAAAAAAAATATCAATTTCTTTTTATTACTGTACAATATTAAATATCTTAATATTATGTGCACATGGTAAGTTATCAGTACACATCTTAAGATTATTGATTCAGGATTGTCCGAACGCCAGATATTATTACGTGCAATAGGGTATTCCATGCACACCTTAAGATTGGTTGTGGTTTCCGGGCAGTAGAAACTTGCGTATTATTAAATATTCTTGAGACATTTATCTCACAAAGTGGAGGTGATGAAACGTATAATTTGTATAAATTTTTTCATTTTTTAAGTCGATCTGACCCATTTGTTTGTAGAGCTATTTATTCGATTGTAGACATTTCTGGAACACTTTTAACACAGGGACAAATAGTTAATTTTGAAAAAACTTATT
The DNA here is from genome assembly GCA_947179155.2 of Hedera helix. NCBI lineage: Eukaryota > Viridiplantae > Streptophyta > Magnoliopsida > Apiales > Araliaceae > Hedera > Hedera helix. Next base: position 37,597,299 of record OX359281.1, read on the forward strand.
GTCAACCTCTTTCAGATATGAATCTATCTGATTTAGAAGGGAAAAACTCGTATCAGTATCTCAATTTCAATTCAAACATGAATTTGATTCACACTCCATGTTCTGAGAAATATTTACCATCCGAAAAGAGGAAAAAACAGAGTCGTGATGTCTTATATTATTCATGTTCTGTCACATCAACACATAAATTGAACCATTTTATTTGAAGTGTTAAAGTTAATGTTATTGATACTGTTAAAATTTCAATATGTTATCGATAATGTTAGAATTTAACACTGATATTGATAAATTAATGTACTTATGACCACGACGTCAATATAGCAAAGAAAGAGGAAAACACTTTAACCAATTCAACTTTGATTACAATAAGTCCCTTTGACTTTGTAATAGCATCCACAAAAGAGAAAAAAGCTTACAAACAAACAAGCATATCACACAAATTACATCAAAATGTACGTTTATGAATTAAAATTGCACTACATCTCATGAAACATAGAAGAAGTAAACATCAATAATTGGACTCAGCGTCGTCTTCCATCTCGTGTACAGCTTGAAGCGGACCACTTCCATAAACAAACCCGCTGTCTGAAAAGCTAGCCACAGAGCCATTCCCAAAAAGACATACCTGTGGCTCTATCTGGTTCAACCGCTTCCATTCACTATCCGACAAGGTCCAACTGAAAATGTCTATATTTTTCCTTATGCGATCGGGCTTTACGCTACATGGTAGGACACTCGTTCCTCTCTGAAGACCCCACCGCAAAATAATCTACAATAGATCAACGCTAACAAATCATGAGTTAAAATGTACAAATAAGCTCCGAACAGAAAAAACTCTTCTTCTTTTAGGAAACAACAGTAATGAGGTTTTTGCACGATTTTTACTAGCACTCAGTATTAGTTCTATCACCATTTAGAATGGAGGAACTGCAACTCCTTTCATAAGATTTGGTAATGTGATTAAAGACTTGAGTTTTTCCTACTTATGAACATGCAACTTATGCACTATATTATACCCTTGTGTAATGATTGAGATTTTCACGATATAAGCCACAAGGTAAGTGCAAATCTCTTGAAGAGGCTTAAGTTGGAAGTTCATTGCATCACAAAAAAGAAAGGAAAAAAAAAATTAATAGTATCTTTCATGATTGTAACAGGAGCTTAGTTCAGAGAATATAACCAAAGTCAAGTCACCTTTATAGCTAATTTGCTACAAATCATTGTCAGACATTATAAGGTGAATTGTATCCCACTATATTGTGCATTTGGACCCCCTCTGGCTACAAAAAATTTCAGGCCAACTTGGTATAATTCAGCAAACATGACTAAACCCAGAAATGCCTTTTATTTCAAAATTAGTTGGGGGTAGGCTGGAAATGAAAATTCAGCAAATTTAACTGCTGTAAAATATCATACTATTTAAGATAACAATTCTGCCTGTGTTTCCTTCATAATGCAAGATATGGGTTAAACACTTAAACAAGATACCAGGTCCTAGATCTCATGCTTTTACTTTCTCAACCTAAACTCAGTAATAAAAAGATTGAAACCTTCATCACAACTTTGTTGAAGTGTTGTTATGTAGTTCACTCCCAATAGAAGCTGGATGTGAGGAAGGTGTGAGTCATATATCTAGAGGCTTTGCAGGTCAAACACAGTCTTACTAGCGAAAAGATCAATTTTTTATTCTTCTTCGAATCATAATCTTGGTTTTGGAAGCTTCTCAAGCTTTTGGGATGAGTGATGTAACCCTTCCTTTGGATGTTGATTCGTTCTAGGTGATATTCCTAGATGATTTCTGTTCTGACCTATCTAGTACATGCAATCTCTGACCTTCTACACCTCTCTTCTCAATCATAAAATCATACTTTGATAAGAGCAGCAATATAGGTTCAATTCTAGCAACATAATAGCACAGATGAATTTTCACGCCACAGGGTAACATTCTACAATGGAAGAAGGTACCAATAAACAATCTCTACACAAAATGACAGATTCATACAAGATAAAATAATTTTTTACAAAAAATTATAAAATATTCAATATGCTCCATTGGTTATCAATTAAAAACTTAAATTTGATAACTATATTTAGATATTTTCAAATGGTTCCAAAATTTGAGAACTTCTGTTTTCTTTAGAAAGAAAAAGTTGGATTGTTTTCATATGGATGCAAGCCAGAACGAGAAGTTAGCTCTTGTCACGTTGCAGGAAGGGACACGCATAAGAATGATAGTATACTGAGCGTTAAATCATTTTCTGAGTGTAAATGCATTGGAATTCAACACATAGAAAGAATCATTAAAAAGGAAACTCAAATAAAACAAAAGATTATGACAGGGATAATTGAGTCAATTATACCTGTTCTGGTGTTTTTTTATGTCTGTCTGCTATCTCTGCAACGACTGACAGTTTCAACATTGGCCCGTGAACCGATCTTGACCTTCTAAATGAAATGCGAGGAGTTCCAGGCTCATCTTCCTCACCTGATCCACTTTCAGAGTGCCCGGGACTGGAAGTTGGCACTCCTAACGGTGTGTGAGCAGATACATGAATGCCTCTTGATTGACAAAATTTTACAAGTTCATCTTGCCTCCAGAAAGGATGTAACTCCATCTAATAAAACCAATCATAAATCAGTCATGATACCAAAAAATTCTTGTTAGCAAATTCAGCCAAAGAATATAATGGGGTAATAATTAACAATAAATCAGTGAAACATGGGCTGCAGTAGAAGCCTGTAACACGTTAACTTCACAGTCCAACATCTTGTCTCAATAAAATTCACACTAAAAAAGTTGACATTCTGTGTAAGATGTTAAATGAAACTAGACGAAAGCAATACTGGAAATAAAAGATAAGCAACCATCAAACTTGGTAGCAGGATAACATAATTCAATACTATCCATTTTCAAGCTAAATAGATAAATGGATGAGAAAGAACAAGTAAAGCCCTTATTCAAAAAGAGATTTTCAGCATGGCATCAGAAAAAAGGGAAGATGAGGTGAAGAAATTTATTTGTTGCACATTAACACAAGACCAAGATAAAAACTTACTTAGACAATTTCAAATGTTTTTGACACACTGTACAGCAGTTTGAAAAACAATTGGTAAAGAAATCTTCTTTCTGCTTCTCGACGGAAGCATTGTTGTCCTTGCTTTGGGCAGAAAAATGACTGAATGTTAATCATGGTCCATCTCCAAAACAACTGTGAAATCTCAGACTACTTCTTAAGTCCTAATTGTACAACACAAAATTTATGTTTATTTGCCTAAAACCAAATAAATGCAGGTGACCATCCCTAAGGTGATCAATTATTGGGTGCAACATTTTGGAAGTTTATTGTGAATCAGAAAAGCAAGGATTCAACTATTTGCAAGTGAAAAGTTTCTGTCAGCTAGTGAAGTTGAGTGAGAGAGTTTTGTTATTCGTGATTCATCAGTCCTATTTCATCAAATACCTTCACCTAACTATTAAGTCTATCAACAAATATTTATTTGCCTAAAAAAGTGTAAGAAGGGGTGGGTAGATTTGTGAACAGGAACAGCAGAAAATCCCTACCCTAAGAGAGGAGGAAAGATTCAAGATGAGAAATTCAATGCTAGATGGTGAATTGTCTTCCCAATTTCATGGCCAAAATTACACATCAAGACATGTGTTTTAATAATATTTAGTTCTTAGCCTATGTTGCCTAAACAATGAGAACCATCGGAGGACCACAAGTTATTTCAAATATAGAAAATAGACAGTCACACAACTTTCACATTGTTGATCATTATTGTTGTCTCTATTAACTTCTTATTTTTTACAAACCTAAAAGACACTAAATAGTGGAGTTCTAATACATCTGAACACGTAACAATTGTCAAACAAATTTAGTTAAATGTTATAAATCAAAACAAGAACATGTTACCGACCTGATTGACTGCTGGTACAATTTTGGAGAATCTTAGCAATTCTTTCATCTGCTGCAGACTGAAATTGCTAACTCCAATAGCTCGAACAAGACCCAACTGAACCAGACCTTCCATTGCTTCCCACGTTGTTTTCAACCGGTTCAAAAATTGCCGACACTCACTCCCAGATTGTGCAGGAGGATCAGTAGCATCCCCAAACGCAGAGCTCTCAGGCCAATGCATCAAATACAGATCCAAGTAAGATACCCCAAGGTTCTTAAGAGATACTCTAACTGATTTTTCAATCTTATTAATTGAATTCATAGTACAATACAGCTTAGAGGTCAAAAAAAGATCCTCTCTCTTCAATGAACCTTTAAAAGCTTCAACTAATGCTTCCCCAACTTCAACCTCATTCCCATAAAGATGTGCACAATCTATGTGACGATAACCCACTGATAATGCAGTTTTCACAGCTTGAACGCAGAGGTCACCACCGCTCTGCCAAGTCCCAAGCCCTATAGCCGGAATTTTGGCCCCAGTGTTCAACACAAAGTAAGTTCCTGAAGCCCCAAACTTTCCTTTCATCCCTTTGAATTTCTCGAGATGTACAAATAGGTTTTTAGTAAAAAAGATTATATGAAAAAACCCAGTAACCCAAAACTCACACCAAAGCAGACTTTCTACCAAATTCAATCCAAAAAATCAAATCTTGGATGCCCAAATTTCTAAAAATTGGAATTGACAGATGCAAACCAGATACTAGAATACCCAAAGAATCTCAGAACCAAATTAAGAAATACCCAGTTCAGATAAGTATAAGATTCTGAAGCAAGAAGACAATGAAACATTATAGTCAGAGAACAACAATCTCAACAGAAGTAGAAGATCACATCAGTCGTTTGTTCAATTATCTGAACAAAATCCAATACTGCAATGATCATAAGAACAACCAAATTAATAAAACTGAAAGACTATTCATTGACAGTTCACAAGAATTGAAAAAACAAGCCAATACTGACCTTTCTTAGCAGGAAATCAGACATATATTGTGGCATGTTCAAATAAAGGGGTGGTCAACAAAGGCAACACACAGCAAGAAACCAACAAAATACCAAACAAACACTCAACTATTCATTTTTCTCTCTCCTACTAAGTCTCTATCCTAGTGGGAAAGAAAAGACAATTGATGATGTTTTATTATTATTTTATGAATCCTATATCTTAATCACACATATTTTATGATGATATTTTGTGGTAATATTAGGGATAAAAACCAAGAAGATGGGAAATGTGAAGAAAAAGACGAAGGAAATACGAAGAATATTCAAGGGAAAGCTAACCACCTACTACAAAACAAACAAGTCAGAAGGAAAAAATAATTCATTTGAGAGACGGGAGAGATTTTCATACTTCTCTCTATTTGGGTCTAAGCATGGTTTTAAACGTTGGGTCCAAGACGGCTGAGGAGACAGCTGGATTGTCCACGTGGACCAACAGGAAGAGTACACGACTGTAGTGTGAAAGGACAGTTATCTTGTAGGCTTTAGAGATGGAGATGGTAGAGCCGAAAAGCTTCAAAAGTCTAAAAGGCGGAACTAATGTAATAACAGTGCTAGCAGGGTTTCAATTTATTCAACAAGAATTGATTTCCCGTCCAAATCCTTCTAGAGTATATTTTCTTTTTTCTCACTATATTATCTTGTTGTCAGTTTAACTCAATATTAAATATTTTATTTCATTTCAAAAAAATTAAAAATGCATTTTGATTTTAAAAAAAAATAATTGACTAAATATGCTTTGACAACTCGTAGTGAAGTATATCAAATTCAATTCTTCCATGCGACTTACTATCTATTTTTTATGTGATACTTGTATATTTTTTTTATATGAAATTTGTAAATATCTTAATAACAGTGTGTAATTATTATAATTTCAAATGAGAAAGTTAATTTTAATTATGAAATATTTTATACTAGTAACAACTCACCTAATATGAATTCAAAAAAAAAAGTCAATATGCAAAGTCTTAAAATTCAAATTCGATACAAACTTATTTTATTTTAGTACAAATAATTATAAATCTTGTAAAATAACTAAAAAGTACGAATAATTACTATATTCGTTATTTTCAAAAATTAAATCAATCCAACCATATCAACAATTTTGATTTTTGAATGATATTCACAAATTGAGTTAAAAGAAAGAAGTAAAAACATATCCACGTTTTTGGAAGAGTTAAATCTCTGTAGGTGGGTTTTGCGATTAAATTAGTGTCACTAAGACCAGTTTTGGGAGCGCAAGGTGTTTGGACTACAGAGAACGATTTGTAAGAGCGTTAGCTTGGTGTTGTTTGGCACTTGCAACGAATACGCTAAACCTAGTTTGTGTTGAAAAGAAGGTATTCTACATATCCTAAACAACAAGATATCAGAGAGAGAGAGAGATGAAACTTGTGTATCCATGATTTTTCTTTAATTTCGTAAAATCATCAACTGCTGGTTTACCTGATTGATTTGCTCGGAAAGCTAGCATCAATTATCAACCAAAAGAGAAACAAGACAAACATCATTACATTACAACAAAAATCACAACATAGATCCCAATGCTCGAGTGTTGTTTCCTTTTCAAATAGGTCTACTACCTTGTGACATCAAACTGACACTGCAGACACCCTGAAATTATCTCACAACTCTAGTCGTCAGAGAATGGTCCATTAGTACGTTCCTCGTCTTGCTTCCATTCTCATCACAAAATCAAACTTGTCCATTTAGGCATTTGTTAGACGAATCCTCTACATTGTACATCATCCATGTCTTGTTCAGCGAATTGGGTGATATTGTGTGATCCCGCGCTTTGGAGGCAACTTCCTCAAAATGAAAAGAACAAGAGTAGAGGGTAGTATCTCCACCAACTGCGGAAGTTGTACACACATATAATTACACGTACACAAACATGTATTACTAACATTTATATGAATCCATGTAAGCTATGAACAGATACTTGCCAAGTAATATATGAAATTCAGAACTGGGTGATCCACAACATCAAGGTTAGCTGCTTTATCAAATGCATTAAAGCACATCTGCACATAAGATGTGATATACATAAAATTTAGATAAACAAAACAGCATGAAGCATCAAATATTTGAACTTGTTTTCCAGCAATATTAGTGTCAATTATCACTATCACTAACTGGAAGACTTAAAACCATGGGGGCAGGCGAAGCAGAAGAGATAATTTGCAATGAGCACACAAGGACTCACCATTATGCATCTAATGAGGAAACATGCAAAGCATATGGTAGTAACGTAGCCAACCTAAGCAAGTCAAAAATACACAGGTAAGTAAAAATATTAACATGAAAATGCATGAAATGAAAAGGCAACAAATAATGAATTAATATAGCTACCTCCTGTAGCTTCTTACGTCGCCCTTTTGATTCTACAGGGAATCGCTGCAACATCAAGAAGAGCCTGCATTAAGATGAAAATCAGAAACATTGACCAAGATAGATCTCTATAGATGATTGACATTTCCTAAATAGGTAATAAATTCAGGCATTGCAGGATGACATAAATGCACAGATATTTATAAAGATGCATAAAGTTTGGCAGCATCATGGATGCCAAAGAATTGGATTACCTTCCACCATACAGGAGAAATCCTAAAGCTGCAAACAAAGATACACCTGCCAATGCATATATGTTAGGAGCAGCTTAAAAAAGTAAACAGATTTCAGTACAGCATAAATATCAAAACAATAAAACAGTAAATACTATCTAAACACAAACCAGCAAAGAACAGCTTTGATAGGATGACCAAAACTGGGACAGGATTCCACCAGATAACCAACCACAAGACAATCTGGGAGACATTCAAAGAAAAAGGGTTATTCATACAATCAATGCATCCTCACAAACAAAACAGCAGCTTTGCAGGTGTATTAGTGTGTATGATGTTTCATTCCCATTACATTCAAACATGAAAGCGGAATCATGTAATCAACTGCATAAACAACTATCAAGGATTTGTCAGCCTTAACTACCTGAAATAGAAGCGTTTTGCTAGAATGGACTTCATAAAATATTTCATCCTATCACACTTTCTATCAAAAATAGTAATCAAAAAGGAGCTAATCAATATTATTGCAAACAACCTTCCAACAATGTGACCACTATAGCAGGAGAGATGCTAATCACATGGCAAAAGATTTTAGTATACGTCATGAACTACAGCTGACTGATTTTGTAATTAAATTTATGTTTAAATTGCGTTTCATTGATGTAATTTTAGGATTGTTGAGTTTCCTAAAGATGTCCTACATCAGAAGCTTGGTAATAAAATTCAAGGATGTCCATCTACGGTAGAGGTGGTTAAATTATAATACTAAGATGTCCTATATGTGATCAAATTATAATTGTAAAGACCTTAAGTTCAGTAATATATTTCTTACATAACCCTTACTTGTTTCTGTTCTTTTCGTAGTTTTATAGGCTCTAGGTTCAATCACACAAATTACCATAAGCGACTTGTACAGTTATGCTGATCTGACTTAGTTTAAACCTAATTCAGCAATTCATGGACCAGAGAGTGAAAGCACCTCATTGCAGATACAACCTTTTGAAAGCATCACAAGAGCTTATTGTTAAATGATTATGTTTAGCAATTATATAAGAATGAAATCTATTTTTATTTGTATATACAATTGAAAAGGTGCATAAATATTAAATTAGTTACTTATTATGTGGCACAACGGTGAAGAATTTATTCGCCCTAAGGGCTGAAGAGTCGGAGGTTCGAGACTTGCCACGAACTTTTTATTAGTTTTAATAAGAGGATGCGCAATATGCATTAAGTAAAGATCCTATGCGACAAGTCACATATTTTGCACTCACAGTGAAAGCAAATAGTCACCGATTAATTAGGTGACTAAGCTTTAAAATGATAATTCATAAAAAGAACATAATATGGGGTGACTTGGGTCTATCCATAATATGAAATACCAAAGGATGTCCATGGAAGCCATCTATTTGCAAACTATAATTGACATTGCAGTTGAGTTGCACTAAGTAGCCAGTTGACGGAGCATGTAAAATGGGTTAAAAGCAATTTCTATTTTAGAAAGAAATTGTGTTTAAGGTGTTGGTAACATAATTAACATGTCTTTCTATAACTCTACTAGTAAAAGTGCTTAATCTCATCGCACCACTCCACCAAAGGAACATTGAAAACTGATTTATTATTTTTTAAAGCATAATGAGACAAAATGATTAACAAAAGAAGGAAAAGCAAAATATTTTTTTCTCCAAAAAAATAAATAAATAACAATAGCATATAATAAATTATATTCTTTTAGGAAAACCAAAGCAATGTTCCACATAGGAACCAAATTAAACCTTGGGAGGGATGGTATAAAAATTGAAAAAATGTTAACCTGAATGGCATAAACCACCACGTTGATTGTCAAGAAATTTGGCCTGAGCCCATCTGTAGATACAGCACGTGCCTGTGGAATGATTGATCCATCATTAACATAAAAAAAAAAGTGAGATAACCAATCAGCAGTAAAAGTAAGAGCTGCTGAAACCTACCTGGTAGTATATTTCAGCCCAAAATAAAACCAATAGTGCATAAGTTGTGAAAAATGCAAGACTTGGCACATCAAGCAACATGTGTCTTAGAATCTGGCAAACATCACATTGATAAGCTAAGATTAGAAACAATTCTCGGATATACACAGGTGTTAAGATTCTAATTTAAGATTGTTCTTAACCTCTGGTTGCAACTTCTGAACATTTCGTCGGAAGACAAAAACTATAGATCGAACTGCAAAAACGTAACCAGCATACTCAAAAACCAGTTTATAAAATAAGATCAAATCAGAGAGAGAGAGAGTTGCAACTTAAAAGTGCAGTAGACTGAAAAATACAAACCTCCATTAACCAAGAAATTGAGAAAATGGAAAACCTTTTGAGTGGTCCATCCATACTCGGGCACTCTCAATTGTATCCGAACCAGTTGTACCTAAAATATTGAAGAGCAAAATAATTACTATTCCAGATCATCAAAGTTACACATTGCCTCCAATTTTCCTGCTTGATTGCCAATTGAAATGTGATAAAATTATTTATCATCCCATTTTTATCATAACACAATAATTGGGGAACTACCATTTTCTGAATATACGGCTAATTAACAAAATAAAAACAAAAACTTTTACATAACTTAGATCAACTTTAGTGCTAGTTCATCTTTTGTTGCTAGACCGTGATTGAGAATTTTGTATAAAAGGAGGACAAAGGTGGCAAGAATTCAAACTAATTTGTTGGATGCCTTATTTTTATTAACTGCAAAAACTATGCTTATATCCTCCTGTCCCTATTGGTAACTCAAAACTAGGCTCAAATAGAATCACACTCTTTCATGTTCGACTCTAAAAGTTGCCATTTGATCTGCCAAAATTTTGAACAGAACGAACATAAACAGCATTTGGTTTCATTGAACATCGCAATTACTACCCGCAAAAGCCGAAGAAATATTAAATTATTTAAGTACTGTAGCAATACTGAGTTTTTCCTTTATTTTAGCCTTTTTAACTTTCAAATTAAGCAATTAAACATACTTTTGGTTTTGGTTCATTGTATCAAAAAATACCAAATGACAGGTAAATCATTATTATTCAATTCCAATCTCCAAACCCTATTATACACATGTATAACCACGCGTAATTACTTCATTATCAATGAATCATAAAACCGGAAAACGAAATTACCAGAGCTACGGCGGCGACAATCCCATAAAGTGCGGCGAGAACGTGAAATATTCGATTCTGCCAATCTTGTGAATGGTTTACGATTTTCCACCAATTAGAGGCATCTTTAAGGGTATACGCCACCACCGCCGACGGGCTCAAGAAGACCCGCTCCATCGCCGGAGATCGGGATGATTTTCCCTATAAAATCAGGTAATATATGTCCTCTTCTCCGGAAGAAAGGAAGTCAGATTGAATCTCGTCGCTGCTATTTCACTAGAGAATTTTTTTTTGTTTAATTTTCGGGGATTGTAATTGAAAAATGGCCGGCGACAAAAAGGAGAGGCGAGTAATGTATGTGGGAGAGGTTTATAATAGAAAAGGAACAGCTAGTAACCGGTGGCTCACGCGGCCGCAGTACAATTCCACGTGGTATTTTAATGGTATGGGTAAATTTCATTTCACTCGTATTTAATCTTTTAGGCGGCTTTAATATTTCATCAAACTTTCCTATGGATAATATTTATATATTAAAAAAAAAACTTTTTACATTGAATTTTGATGTATGAAAATTTTAATGTTATATATAAATTCATTATGTGAATACTTTTTCAGTCAATTTTATGCAATTTTTTTGCACAAATAAAAAACTTGGGTTATGTTTGTTTGCAAAAATTATATTTAGGATTAGACTATTTGTATTAATTTAATAGTATATCGAACTATTTTATCCCATGACGAGGGATTATTAATTCCATAATATTAGACTATTAGTCTCATAAAGTTATTTAACAGCTTAAAATGAGAGGGATTATTAATCTCATATTATATAATCCATCATAAATAGTCTTATGAATAATAAAAAATAGTTCATAAAACTATTTAAAGATCTATTAATCTCCTATTATGAGATAAAATAATTCGAAATAGTGTTAAATTAATATAAATAGTCACATCCTAAGTATAATTTTTGTAAACAAACATAGAAATATAAATGTTAACTTTCTTACCGAAATTAAAAATATGTATAATAAACTAATCAAATTATGCAAGAAAGGATACTTAGTTTACTAACTCAACTTTTGGATATAAATTTAAACATAAATTTTATATTCATCATTAAAAAATAAAATTTAATATGAATTTTTGCTTTAAACCCTATTTTTTAATAATAAAAAATTAAAAATAAAATTTATATTCTAAAATTTATACACTTGGGACTTATTCTTCCTCAACACCTATGATAGCCCCGACCTTTGCAATCAACTCAATGTTTTGCACTTTGACGCATTAATTGAATCCATCACCTAAGCCGTGATTACGGTTAGAAATTTACTACTTATGCGAAGAATTTCATGGTAAAACATAATCAAAAACATTTATTTATAGTCCTCTTTTTTCTCCATTTTCTTTAGACAAAAATCTTATCTTACATCTTTAAATTTGGAGAGCGATGTCTTTATTAAGAGAAATTATCTCTTAGATCTCTATTTTTATATTTTAATATTTTTTTCTTCTTGTAGAGTTTGTTTTTTTTAAGTTTATTTTCTCTATAATATGACCGTTTTTTTTTATAAGAGAATTTTATTATCATACCTTGGGAAACGTTACTTTCTCCAGTTGTGAGATTTTTTTTAAAATCCTTTTGGTACGTGAATCGTTAAAAATAAATCGTTCAAATTTAGGTGTGGCATTATCATGAAGGTCGATTTTTTTTCTTTTCTTCTCGTATTGAAGAACTGTTCAGATCGGTATATATTGTTATTATTTTTAGAATTTGTCTGTTTTTTAGAAGTATATTTGGTATCTACTAGTTATTATTATGATTGGTCGCTTTCCTGATTATTTGTTATTCTGTTTGAAAGGATTACCTTTTCAGTTTTTCATATTGTAATTTTTTAACATTTATAATAATTTACAGTTTTTATATATTTCAGTCGATTAGACTGTTTGATAAATAAATAAAAATTATTCATATTAGGTTGAAAGTAAAAGTCACCAAAGATTGAGGGAATGCTCTCCAAACTAATTTAGTCGAGAGAAACAGGAGAGGAGAGTGGAATTCGAGATCCAAGGAACAACCTTGGCTCGTCCGATGACCCAATAGACACTCTTTGTGTGAAGCTTTGACAATCCTCAACTTAATTAGTCCCCATCAACTTTAATTACTCCTAAATCAATGAATCTGTAGGTTTGTCATGTGTTAAGTTGTTTGCTCGTTAATGTCAATTAGAAGCCTTGGATTGACATCTTGTATTTTGCCATTTGGCAATACAAGCATAACTTAAACCTGTTTTTAGGTGGATGCTTAGTTAATGTTGATTGATTCTGTGGCCTAATTTGCCATCTTGATTTGGACACTACTAGAATATTATTTAATTTTTTAATAGATATCTATTTGATTTTTTAATAGATATGATTCGAATTGGACTCTTAGATTATTTTGTCAACGGTATAAGATGTGTTTGTTAAAATAGTTTTCATACCGACCATTTGCTATGGATTTTAATTATCAATCATCATCATACATTAAGTACACAATTTTTTTAAAAAAAAACCTTCCTTACGTATATAATAATTAGTTTTTACTATTATAAAAAAAATATTTTTAAAATATGTCATTTCATTTTTAGAAAATAAAAAATAACACTTTTAAATATAATATTAAAAACTAAAATAAATTCATTTTATTTTAATTAATATATTTTTACTATTGTAAAATGTAAAATATTTAAAGTGTATCATTTAACAAGAAATTTATATACTATAAGAACAAAATTATAGTTATTAGTTTGTTACAATTATTTTAGTTTCAAAACTTACATGAGTGGATGATAAAATTTCATTAAAAATACATTAATTTGATACTTTCTCTAAAATGTTTAAATTTTGATTGATTTTTATGATCATAGATGATAACGTTAGTGACAAACTTTAAATCGTGATGAGTTATTATTCATTTTTTTTTTAATTTTTATAAATAATTTGAATAAATTACTTATTAGGTAACTGATAAACAAATTCAGATATCTAAATATTCGAATAATCTGTTCATTTGAATAAAATAAACGAAAACGGATATTATCTGCATTCGAAAATTATTTTAAATACCGATTACGGATTATATTTTTAAAATAGGTCAAATACCGGATACGAATATAGATAAAGTATTAATTTTCTGAATACGGATATAGATCTCATTGTATCCGAATCTATGTATATCCGTTTACAACTTTGTGTAATCTTATAATACCCAAAACCTTTAGATATTATAAATTACACCCTTCATTAATAGTACTTTTTGTGAAATGCCACCGGAGGCCTGAGATATGAGATCTTACCAAACTGGACGTTTGGAGTCTGGACCACTCTTTAAATCGCCCATATTCCTGTTTTAAGTTTGATAATTGTCCTTAAAAATTTGTTTATGAGTTTTATTTTTTTGGGGAGGGAATGCTCTAATTTGCCCCCTTTCTCCTTTTAAAAATAAAACTCATAAAGAGGGTGTAAGCTGTAATTCTGTGTAATATATCATATTTTTATAATTATAAATAGTATAATTAAAATTAATACCAATCAACTAATTTATTAAATTAAATAGTATAATTGTTCAAAAAATAAAAGTAACCGACATTTTTTTACAATTTGATGAACATATGAATTTGTCATTAAAATTTTAATAATTAAAAATTCTTTTAAACTTTTAGCAATGAAAATATTTTTTATTATTCTGATTTTTAATAAAATTAATATTAATATTATGAACTACCTATTAACATATTTTGATCATTACTAACAATATTATTAAAATCAAATAATTGGTGTATTAGATATTATTAAAGAGAATGTGCAATGAATGAGAATCAAATCAGACAGTGCGTGTGGGGCGAGGAGATGTATGGTCAATCGAGTCGCTTGATGCAGGGTTAAAAAGAATTTATTTATTTGTGTTATTTATGTTATTTTTATATTTTTGTTAGTTTATTTTTTTATAAAAAAAATTGCATTCATACAAAAAAAAGTGAGATCTTGCTAAGATTTTTTCAAAAAAGTCTTTACCATTTATATTTTATGTATAGAAGGAAAAGGTATAAATTAATATGTCGACTAAATCAATAACTATTTATGATTTCATAATTGAATTAATTCCATGGCTTCAAATTAGAAAAATGTTAATATTATAGTAAAACATCGTACGATGTGATAAAAAGCAACGTGCGACTTAAATGACACGATCCGGTGTGGGCCTATCAACTTTTGAAACGCACCCATGATGGTAGTTTGATTACTCTCCTATATACTCTCTTCATTTATTTTTTATCTATCTTTTTATATTGTGAAATTTATTCTTTTTATTTATCATTTATAAATTTCAAAAACGTATTAACGCGTGATTTTTTATATTATTCGTGCATTAAATATAAATTTGTTTATCTTTTATCTTTTAAATGAATTTTAGAAGAGTAATATTGATATTATATATCCAATTTAATAAATTATATAAAGTATTAATTATATTTTTTAATACACGTGTTTTTGTCTAAAATGTGAATTAAAAAGGAACGGAAAAAGTAACAAACTAGTTACGAGTATATAAAAAATCAAAAAATAAAATTTAATGGGAGAGAATAATTAAGGGTGATGAATAAGAACCAAGCTCATCTTCAGACTTTTATTCTCCTGATTTGTCTAAATCCCTAATCCCAACCATCCATCTAATAAATGTACAAATAAATTTTGTGTCATCCCATTAGAGCTCATGCAATAATTGCTCATATTTGCTTTCTCTAGAAGATAAGTACCCATTGTAAATAATGATGGCCTTAGTCATTTTAGGGAATTGATATTTCTACATTATTTTTTGATAATTTTATACGGTGGATCTCATAAAAATATCAATAGCGATGTAACATCTATAGTAATACTTTTGTAGGGTTTATCGTGTGGAACTATCAAAAAAATAGTGTGAAAATATTAATTTCCCCATTTTATTGTTTTTTACAAAATTCAACAACTTGGTCCACCGGCCCAAACCTTTACACTCGAGCCAAGTTTAATGGAATATTTATCTCCCAAACATAAGCTAATAATTGGGACAAGATGTGTAACACCCCCTTCCCAAAATAGAAAGAGAGGTTACTCACAAAACATAACAAAACTATAAAATAAATCAAAAGCTCTATTTTGCTAAAATGAAAACTTTAATAACTGATAACCTCCACAAGTCAAACGACAAAAAATACCAAACTGGTTCAAACCACAATCTAGAATAGTTATTACAACTCCAAATCAAAAGCAATGTAGCACAGCCTAAACAAAATATATCTAAGTCACTGGGTAAAGGGAGCTCTCATCACACTTGCCCACGATCCCCCTGATTTCCTGCTGGAAGAAAAATACAGCATGAGCCAAATGTCCAGTACGGATATAGAGAACAAAATAAAGAACTGAAACAAATAATGCCATTAACTGAACTGAAACGAACATAACTAACATAACGAAATAATTGGCTGAATCAAAGGGCTGGGTGTTATTTCATACCGAGCTCAAAAATATAACAGAAATATACCTTGTCACACAGACAAGTCAAATAATGCCACGCAAACAAAATAATGCCACACAGGCAAAATAATGTCGCGCAGGCAAATCACACATTGGATCGCGAGTCCAAATGCATGAAAATCGGAAGGTGTGTTTGGCACAAACATCACCAAACCGCATAACAGAACAGAACAGAAACTAGGGTCAACCCATACGCCTCCCACAACAAAACACCAAATTTGGCCATTGCCCACCAACACAAAATGGAGACGCCGTGGACTGATCACACCGCCACGGAAGGTGTCATGCCTCGGTGCCAAGAGACATGCCTGTGGTACCCCCACAGGTGGTTATAGCTCAGGTATACCCTACGGTATAATCTAATAAAGATATCATGCCACAACGAATGCGACATAATACCCACAAAAGGGTTCTAAGTGTACATGTTAAGCTGAAACGAATCAATACCAAATCCCCAAAATAAATTAACATGTACATTCTACGAAATCAAAAATAATCACTACACTTGATTTAATAATACAAAGAGTACAAAATAAGTCTATGTAACGCCAACATGAAGCTATCATATTAATTTCACAAGGAACAAACATGTGAACTAATAATGAAATTCGAAACGAGGAACTAAATGAACTAATTAAATTTAATAAGAATATCGCTGAAGGAGTACGGAATCCGTACCTGGAATCAGTAATGTAATACCCAATTAAAATTCCAATTAAAGTTCGTTAACTCCTTCGGTCCGATCTAAAAACACAATAATTTAATACAATTAATTATCATTTTTAATAATTTACCTTTATGTAAAAAAAATATATTAAAATACATTTTGTAGTCAAAAGATACATTTTAATATAAAGTCACTTACTAAAATAATACCATAATATAACATTTGTTATATAATAGTATAACTTAGCAAATTACCATATACATATACATTTAGATTTACAACAGTATACAAAATTTTATACTACCTAATTATCAATTTGGCCAAACATGACATCTTATAATATTAACATTTCGGACCTATATATGTTTCATATTCATTTAGTGAATCATGCCTTAATCAATTATATTCATGTTTAATTTATTTATTTTTATATAAATCTTAATTTTATTATTACCATAATGTTATAGTTCCAAAGACAAATTAAACAAATATATATATACACTGCCTTTCGTTCCATACATAAAGTTAGAATATATAAACTATTTGTTTATATTCATGATAACAGATCAAAATTCCTATATGAGCTAACAAAATTCCTATATGAACTAACCTTCTAAACTGATGAAGTTATCCATTACAAGCATTTAAAATAATAATATATATATATATATATATATATAGAAAGATCATACCATGACAACATGTACAACAACATAAAGCAATTCACAATCTGACATTACTTTTTCTTTCTCACGGATGGAACAATTTAAAGTATAAAGAAATAAAAAAAAACAATCACATCCAATAAACAAAAGAGAAGAAGCAATGCAATTTAACCTGTTTAATCTTCCAAGGATATGAACGCCACAATCAGCATTTTCTTTCTCTCGGTTTTAACGTAAGCGACTCATGATATATATTTTTATCAGACACAAGGATACGTTACACTATAAATGATTTACGTTTTCTTTCTTTATTAATTAATATATTTAACAACTTTCTTAATTTTAATAGTACATAATTTTAATTGGACTTAATTAGTTTTAAGGCCCAAATTTTTATTTTTAAATTAAACTTATTCCTTAATTACCAATAGCCCACATAATTTTAATTAATAGGTTGACTCAAACATAAGAAAAACCCAATTAAAATATTTTAAAGGTTTCCTAAATATCTTTATTTTATTTTATTTTTATTTTTATTTTTATAGGGTATTACAAGATGAATAAGACGTTTGGAGGACAGTTGAAGACTTCATTGTTTTGAAGAAAAAAAACTCTTTATTTATATATATATATATATATATATATATATATATATAAATTTTCCATTTCAAAAAATAGTGGTGACATAATTATAAAAATTTGATCAATAGTGAAAATAATTACAATAATTAAAACATCATAAAGCATATTATAGAAGTGGATAAATATGTATTAGTAGTATTGCAAATTGTTGTTTAAATTAATTATTTTATATTGAGGCTGTGTGTTGATCATGTATAAGTATAATTGGTATTTAGGAAAAGACCCATATGCTCATCCATAAATAATTTTCTTGCTGCTGTTCTGGATTCAAATTTTTAACTACTACAAAAGCAGAAATCAGTTTAAAGCTTCAGCCTTTATCCTACTTCAAGTACCAAGAGCACCGAGGCTTCCATGGATAAAATGGAACATCAAATAATCAATATCAAGATTCTGCTGAAGTAGCACCTTGACACAAACCGAAGGTTCTAGGTGTCTCATAATCACTTGTTATTTTGCGCCACTGGTAATTACCCAAATAAATATTGGGGGTAAACTAGAAATTTCCAAAATCTTGAGCTAAAAATTATAAACCTGAAGCAACCAAGAAAAATAGTATCACTAAATTGTTTCTTATTGAAACTTTCTAAATATAACAGTAATGACTTTGGGCACACTTTACTGATGAAAAGGGCCAAAAGGCCTCGATCAGGCAGAATTTTTTTCCATAACTTAAATATATGAGAAAAGATTCTTATAGTACAAGAAAAAACAAAGTTTTAATCATCCCTGCTGCTACTAGGTACAGAATCCTTGCTGATTCAGAACCAGCCCACCAAAACAAAATCCGCAGGTTCCAGAGTGCATTAATAGGCGAGAAAACTCGGTATAACCCCCTCTTCTCTCACACTCCCATCCTCTTTAATCATGAATACATAACACCTATTTTCTTTGCAAAGTCATCTGCATCATCATCTTCTTCGTAGTACTCCTCTTCATCTAAGTTGTAGTCTTCACCGTCAGCCTGCTCATAGTCATATTCACCTTCCCTCTGATCATAGCCTTCGACCGCTTTATCTTCAATTGCTTCATCGCCAATCATGCCCTCCTCAGTCTCTAGCTGTAGAGAAGACTGACCCTCAGTTGATTTCATCTTTTCATCGGCTCCACCGATGTCACTTGCAGCAAGTTTGGATTCCTCCTTGTTCCCATGAACACGATTCACCCCATCGTTAGACACAGAGGAAAAGATGCCTTTTGTCTCTTTGTTCTCAATGGGCATCATAAAGTTTTCTTTTCCTTCATTCTGATTATTATCTTCATTATTTGCAGAAGTCATGCCACTTTCATAAACTGCTACTTCACCTCCGCGTTTTCGCTTAAGAATCTCACTTAGAGGCTTTGGCCCTTCGAATGACATGTCCCCTTCAACCTGTTGAGGAGCTCCCTCCAGCTTTGGGTATTTCCTTTTCCCAAGCGACAGTCGATCACTCATGTGCTGCTCATAACCCTCGGGCTTCTTCCCAACCCTCAGCTCTTCAAGCCTTTTGGGACCAGTAAATTTGGCATTATTGTCATCTGCGTCTCTTCTTATGTGCGGACCTCTGAAATTTTTCTCATTATTAATATCCTCTTGCACTCTTCCTTTTATTCTGTCTCTAAGCCTTCCCTGTGGCCTTTCCGGTGACAATCTGCCACGATGCCTAGCTCTCTCAATGTCCCTTTCTGACCAGGAATCATTTTTATTAACAGGAGACGTTGATCTACCTGGAATCTTTATTCTTCCCTGAAGTCGACTGCTTGCTGAACTTACCTGTGCAGGCAAATGGTCCCTTCGAGGAGCCCGGTACCTCCGATTCTCAACATGGTTTTCACGGGAATGGTCATGGCTAATAACTGATCTTAAACCATTACCGCTCTTCTGCTTAGATAAATGATGTCGCAAGTCTGACTCATCAATTCGATCAGCACTGTCAGCTATTGGGTACCGCCTCCTTTCTAGATGAGCAGAACCCCCTAACATCCTCTCAGATGAAGCTCTGTGTTCCTCCCTACCATAGTGCCCTTGCAGGCGCTCATACGAGTCTAAACCACGTGACTCATGATACGTATCTTGGTCAATATCAACCACCGAATTGTAATCAGAACGACCAATTGCGTAGTCATTAATTGGATTTAAACTCCTTCCTTCATGACCCCTTGTTCTTCCAAATTGATCTTCATTGGGATAATAATCAGAATCTCTAAGCTCATCATCCACGAGAACGTCAAAACCAGGCGAAGGCTCCCTTGAGTATTCATCAGCATCCTTATCATTCAAAATACTCTGGTCATCTGGTACATGAACCTGATAGTTACAGTTTGACCTGCTGACTGAGTTCCCATTGCTGGCAGCATGAACATTTGCTGGTCTGTACCTAGGAATCTCATCATCCAGGCTTGAAAGCAATGCCATGTTATTTTTAATGGCAACTCCATTTCTCAATGGATCCATTTCAAATTTGGTTACTTGTTTTGCCTGAAGGGGTACGTCAACAGATTTTGGGACATTAATTTGTGATACCTTCTGTTCCTGAGAACACTTTTCAAGCCCACCAAAAGTCTTCCTACTAGGTTGAGACTCAGTAACAGGGGTAGCTGCTGCAAACTGAGCAACCTTATTACTGGCGGGGTAAGGTGCATGCATAAAGGGGCATATATCGCCTTTCAAACAGTTGCCTCTCTGGAAATAAATGCAGGGGACTGCTTGTTTACCCAGAACATAAGGGGCCAGTGCTGAAGGTTCTGCTACAGCCTGTGATGGCGATAAAGAAGGTCCCAAAGTAGTAGGCACTTGGGTTCCCAGTAATCCATCTAGAGGCTGAGAAGTGAGCAATATTAGTATATCCTCACCTAGTAATATAAATGAAAATTAAGAGGGAAGCCGTGTTCCTAATTATATAGAATTAGTACTTTAATTATCCCAAAGGTTTGTGTAATATTTAGAACTTATCAGATATAAATGATACGGAAATAATCAAGAAAGAGACAAGACTTACGGGATGCCGGAACCCGCACTTTGGATTCAAGCAATTACCATTCAACCAGTACCAGCAATCCCTGGGGTTAACCCGGGCAATGTCACTATGGCGATACTCACATTCACTTCCCTGTTGAAAAGGAAAACAGAAAAGATTAAATAGAAGTTCAATAAAGTTTCACTGAACAAAAAAATAATCATAATTAATCAGTACACTTTTCCAAATTTCAATTTTTTGTTTAATAAAGTAGTTAACTTTTGGTGCACATTTGACTGAAGCGTTTCTATAAATGTCACATAATTAGACTGACGATGACAATGAATTTAACAAACCACCAAAAGGAGACCGCTACTTTAAACATGTCTTTCAAGTTTCATCTTTACGCATTGTGAAATTCAGTAAACAATAGCTCAAACTGGAAACACAACAACACGTATTTAAGTAAATTGTTAGAAATATTGACTACAAAAGCAATGATTTCAAACTAGCAAAGCTACATTGACACACATTTCTAGGTTTCACTAAACATTATATGCATAAATGGTGAGTGATAAATATCGTCATAGTATCCACCATTGCTTATCTTTCTTGTAAAATTGACTTTTTGTTTCTTGGCCCCAATTGAACAAAAATGTTACATAAGGTATTAAAGAGAGTGCTAGGTATATAACTTCAACATCAGACAGTCTAAGAGGACTAAATAGAAGTTGTATAACTTTCTTACTGAAAACACCTTCCCTCTCTTCTCTCTCTTCACACCCCATAATGCAACAATGAAACCAGGGCATCATCATCATCACCAACCAGCATTCACACAAACACATCAGATAAACCTTAATCAAAATCACAATTGATGCCATATCATTCTTTATAGTAGCTCAATGTAATACCAAGAACAAATCAAATTCGCACTATCTAAGACTACAATAAAAGCTGCAGAGAAACAGATAAGAACATAACCTAACACTAAACAAGATCTAAAGTCAATTAATTATCAAGCTCTAGATCATAAACTCTTGAAAAGATCTAAATCAAGAAGAAAAAGAAAATTCTCAAAATCCAGCAGTCAACCGAGCTGATACATACATATATGTATAGATATAAGAGAAAAATTGAACCTTTTTGCATGTCAAGGGAGAAGCGAGAAAGTAGACGCAATCGGTGTTTCTTTTCAAGGCTTCTTCTTCTGCTGTTGTTGGAGCTTGCGTTGTAGGCTTTAATTGTTGTTCTTGTGTAACACTGAACATGGCGGGATTCTGATATCTTATAAGAAACGAAAAGAAAAGCCCTGAAAGAGATGTAACTAGTTTCAACTGTTCAAGATCTAGGGTTTGGAGCAGCGGCTCCACGTGAGAATGAGGAAGCGAAAGAATAGAAATAAAGCAATTAAACTTTGGGGGAACAGAGAAAGTGAGCCGCCAGAGCAAAGATGAGGAGGAGCTGAAAAGGAGAAGAACAAATATGGTGCGAGGCTTTAATAAGGCATCGAAGTTTGTCTCTTTTTTTTTTAGGGGATTAATTTTAGATGCGATCGATCTCTGGTTGTAATGCGCTTGTGGTTTGTTTTTGTGTCTGTGAAGTGAAGCGGAAACATAACGTTTTTAGAGGGATTAAAATATATCACTAAAAAGAAATTATTTATTGATATTTGGAGTATTTCTTTCGAGTGTATGATTGAGATGAGACAACTATATCCTGCGAGTCTGCATAATTTAAAAACGTCTCAAAATTTATTCGTTTTTAATTATTGAAAAAATATTCTTCTTAATATAAAATATTAAATTGTCATTCATTCACTCGTCTCTCATTTTATTACGCAAATTAGTCTTGATAATTTTTATCGCAAAAAATACTCTTTCAACAATAGCAGTTGTAACTGATAAAATCAAAGTCAACTCAATCAATTGATATACGTAACCCCAGATCACTAACAATATCATTCGGATTAAATTTCAATTGATTTACGTAACTCAGGATCACTAACAATATCATTCGAATTGAACTTCACACGTTAATTTTTTATACCATCACTTGCTTCAGAACTTGGTAATTGATTATGTGACGCCCCCAAATTTGGGTCTCAAATACACGGATCCGGTCATCACAATCCAATACAAACATCTACCTCTAAACAACATACAATAACTAAGTGCGGAATAATAAACATATGTTGTTCATTCAAAAGGTGTTACTAGTCCCAAGATACGATAACCTTATACAAAAGTACACAAATACCCTTAATAAAGTACTTAGGGTTTATATTACATAACAAGTAATTTAGTTAACTAAAAGGCTGCATCCTGAAGTCTATCACTTCATCTTTCCCTTACCCTTGTTCTTCCCAACAGTCTCGGGTTTCGCTGCAATAAGGTTTCATGATATAGCAAAGGTGAGTAACTAGTTTGCTTAACAAGTTTAAATAACAATAAGAAACAATATATCATGAACGAAAGGGAATAGTTGAACAATTTAATAATATGAATAACATAAGCAGGAATAATGATTTGCTTTTAGAATTAAGATAGTCAAATAGACTATGAACTATAAATATCAACTGAAGTCAATAGCATATTGACTCAATGGTTACTACCAGAAATATGTATCCGAGGGGATCAGCTTCAGTACAATATGTGTATGCATAACATTTAATTTTCGTATTTTGTACCTGATATTAGATACAGGGTACTCCCCTATAATAAAGGGGTGTTCATGATAGTCTAAAAATCTGCATCTTCAATGATTTGGATAGTGTAAGACCCCGAATTTTATGAAATACAAAATTTAATTTTTCTTCATATATATATTTTTTGAAACAGTAAGTGGTTAAATTAACAAAATTGAAAGTTAAGGATGTTATGTGCAAATTTTATTTTGTCGGACAATATTCGCTTTGTCGGGGAATATTCGTTTGGTCGGGGAATATTCGTGCCGTACGACGGCGCCGAAATAATAAATTATTGGTGGACCCCACAACGGAATATTTGTCGGATATAGAAAACGACAGAAGTAACCTTTTTAAATAAAAATAGTCAACGGAACTGTTAAAATACCGGTGATAAAAGAATAGTAGCATACGGTAGTTTATGGTATTTTCTGTAGCACACGGTACTCTACAGTAACACACGGTATTGCATAGTGTCTCATATTATTGGTCTGATAATTGACACCGTAACTGTTACGCATCATTTCATCGATAATTGTCACTGCATAATATTTTATATTATCAATTCAATAATTGTTGTTGCACTGTTTTTAAAATTATTGAACCTAATAATTGTCACAGTAACATATGCACAGTAATTCACATTATTGAATCAATAATTGTCATTACACAGTAACGTATGCTTTATTTTACATTATTGTTATCTCTATTATGATGTTATTTAAACAGTTGTATTTCATTAATTTATTGACTTGATATCTAAGAGCTAACTATACTGTATTTATAACAATTAGTCATAATAATTGAATTGATA
Source organism: Hedera helix (assembly GCA_947179155.2). NCBI lineage: Eukaryota > Viridiplantae > Streptophyta > Magnoliopsida > Apiales > Araliaceae > Hedera > Hedera helix. The sequence continues at coordinate 37,621,923 of OX359281.1, forward strand.
AAGTTATTTGTTTATAATATAAAGTTAGGTGATTATTAGGTGATATGAAATGAATGGTGTAGATTAAAGTGTGAATTATTGTTGAATAATTGAATTGATTTGTTTATAATATAAAGTTAGGTGATTATTAGGTGATATGAAATGAATGGTGTAGATTAAAGTGTGAATTATTGTTGAATAATTAAATTGATTTGTTTATAATATAAAGTTAGGTGATTATTAGGTGATATGAAATGAATGGTGTAGATTAAAGATAATATAATATTTGAAATGGATGGTGTAGATTAAAAGATGATCTTTAAATGAATGGTTTAGATTAAATGAATGATAAGATTTTTGGCTATAAATAGAAGCCTTAACTTAAGGATTTTTCATAAACTTCCTTACTTGTTCTTTCTTTCTTTCTCTAAATATTTCTTGTGAAAGTTCTCTCTAAGTGTGCTTAAGTCATCTTGAGTATTTGTGAAGATCTATAAGTATACGTGTACTGTTCAAGTTAATCAACCTCATTTAAATCAATATCCAGTCACGTGTTGAGGTAAGGGATACCATCTTTTTCATCTTCCATTATTCAAACGTACTATGGTAAGGGATGTCATTTTTTTTTTCATACTCTCAAATTTACTACTCGTAAGGGATACCATCTTTTTCATCTTCCATTATTCAAACATACTATGGTAAGGGATTATCATTATTTGATTCTCGATAATAATATTGTTTCTTCCTTACTCATAAGACGTGCCTTTTATCTCCATGTATTAAATTGTGGGAATAACCTTACGGAGCGGATTGCCGCCTGTTGGTGAATAACCTTTCGTATTTATTTCCATGTATTAAATTGTGGGAATAACCTTACGGAGCGGATTGCCGCCTGTTGGTGAATAACCTTTCGTATTAATTCATTATTAATCTCTGAGAATAACCTTACGGAGCGGATTGCCGCATGTTTGGTGAATAACTCTTTGTACTCAAATTCTATTAAATTGTGGGAATAACCTTACGGAGCGGTTTGCCGCCTGTTGGTGAATAACCCTTTGTATTAATTTCCTTCACCTTTTGTTAATCAAACCTGCTACGGTAAGGGATATTATTTTCTTTCATACTCCTAAATCGAAATTTATTATGGAACTATTGCTTCTATAATTCCTGAAAATATTATATGTTCCATAATAGTTGAACTTCATTATTTCAACTGAACCTTCCTATTTACGTGAACCTTTCTATTGAATTGTAACCGTTATTCTGAACTGTGGATCTTGAATTTCACTCCACATCATGTTGACAATTTGGACATTATTTGAATCTGTACAAAGTAAACTTCCGATACTTATTGTTATCCTATTTCTTCTGTTCATCATTTATATCATTCTAATCATCCAAAAATCAAGCTGTTGTGAATATCTGTGGTCGGGGGCACAGATGTGATATATTTGTTGAACAGATGATAGGTTAAAGGCGATATAATAGGTTAAAGGCGATACATCTGTTCGGTGTCTTTTATGGCACGTGGTGAATGTTCTCTTTGGCCCGTAGTGCAAAGATGAACTGTTGTTTGGTATGATTATGACCAAAGGCTGAATCTGGTATAATCATGACCGTTGGTGCTATATTGAATATCTTTGGCCCGTAGTACAAAGATGAACTGTTGATGTGCATGATTATGATCAGGAACTGTGAATTTGTATTATCTTGACTAATGATATTTCAGATGATAAAAGTTGATGATGTTTTTCCTAAAAAGAGAACCGAGTGGACATTATAGTCTGCATTATTCTTCTAATAGATTACTCATTCCGCTGCTATTATTGATCTGAACGTTGTTTAAGAATTTAACTGCAGTTTTTGATATAAACCTTGTAGTTTATTGTATTCTATCAAGAACTCAACTGTTGAAGACTAATGATAATTTATTCGTCATTATCTTAGTCATGATATTCTTTACTGGGCTATTTGAGCTCACCCTTTCTTTTGTTCCATTGTTTTTCAACAGGAGATGAAAACATAACAGGGTCTAGCCGGGGAATGGAGTGAGGGTCCGAGGAATAGTTATCATAGTCTTCACGTTTTGTAAAATAGTGTGGCAATAATAGTGAAGACTTAGTTGTGTATTATTATACACTGTATTGTTGTACGTTGTGCTTTGTTGTAATAATTTTGTTGTAGTCTTTTGACGACTCAAGTATGGGCTGTGTGGGCCCAGATTTGGGGGCGTCACAGTTGGCATCAGAGCTTAGGGATATGGTCTTTAATGGAGATCTGGGGTAGAACTAGGAGGGGAGAGACGAATAGAATCAGTCACTAGTGTGTCCTACCTAAAATAGATTTTATTATCTAATGAGTCGATTTGAATGTAGGAACATGAAGAGATGAGTCAGTTTATTTGAACTAACATTTATTTTGTGACCACAGTTAATTATGGCATCTGGAAATCAGGAGGTTAACTATGAAATTACCGAAACAAATGTAGCTGCAAAGCAAGAGGCGACGAATAATCTTCTTACAAACTCAGAGTTGAATCATTTGCCTAAGGCAAAAATTATGCGTGTTCTATCCAGTAAGGATGAAGGTGAAAGCTCTGCTACAGTCGTTCCAGATCCATTCTTAGAAGCAATTAAAGGAAGTAACGAACTTGCGGAAATTATTGCCTTTAATTTACTCACTAATTGGGAGAGTGATATCACCTGGTTATGCTCTATAACAAAGGATCAGAATATATGGACTTTTCATATTAGTCTTTGGGATTTATGGTGTTCCAGCTATGATTTTCAAGATTATTTAAAAATGATGTTTCTATACTTTTGGGCGTTACAATTTAGAGGAATTCAGGTTAAGTTAGTCACTATCGTGGAAACTGCAGTCTATCGAAAATACTATTTTAATGGAAATCATTGGTACCTTACTACTGATGAAGTTGATGAACCCGAGAAACAGTTTGCTAGAAAATTATTCAGTGGTATTCCCATGGTTGAAATACGTGAAGATCCGAATGAAGTATTCGGGATTCGATTTGACGATAACAGTCAAGAAACCGAATGAGGTGATAACTGGTAAGCTATTCATAAATTCTCGTGAAGTCTACGCTTTGTTAGACACTGGCTCTATCCACTCTTTTATCTCACCTATATGTACTCAACGTTTAAATTTGACTATTGAAAACTTAAATCTTGTCTTATCAGTTGAAACCTTATTGGGAGAAATACCTATTACATTTACTATCTATAAATCTTGCCTAGTTCAAATCAACAACCTCACATTACCTGTTGACCTTATTTCTTTGGAGATGCGTGAATTTGATGTGATTTTAGGAATTGATTGGTTGACTACCTATCATGCTAAAATTGATTGTTTTCATAAGATTATTAGTTTTCATATTCCTAATCAACCTGTCATGCAAATTCAAGCAACTAAACCATTGAAATCTATAACTGTTATTTCTAGCCATAAAGCCATTCGTTTATTGAAAAACGGATGTCAAGCCTTTTTAGCTCATGTCACTGATTTGAACAAAAATACGTCAAACTTGAATGATATTCCCATTGTTAATGAGTTTCCTGACGTTTTTCCTGAAGAACTTCCTGGCTTACCCCCAAACCGTGAAATTGATTTTTATATTGATCTTGAACCCGGTACCAAGCCCATTTCCAAAGCTCCCTACCGAATGGCTCCCATTGAACTTCAAGAGTTAAAAGTCCAACTACAGGAATTGTTGGATACCGGTTTCATTCGTCCGAGTGCATCACCTTGGGGTGCTCCTGTCCTTTTTGTGAAGAAGAAAGACGGGAGTATGAGATTGTGCATTGACTACCGAGAATTGAACCATGTCACCATCAAGAACAGGTACCCGTTACCTCGGATTGATGACATGTTTGATCAATTGCAAGGCGCTCAACATTTCTCAAAGATTGATCTCCGTTCTGGATATCATCAGTTAAAGGTTAAAGCTGAGGACATTCCAAAGACTGCTTTCAGAACTCGTTATGGGCATTATGAGTTCTTAGTCATACCTTTTGGACTAACTAATGCTCCTGCAGCTTTCATGGACATGATGAACCGGATATTCAAGGAACATTTGGATCATTTTGTGGTTGTCTTTATTGATGACATCCTCATATACTCCAAGAGTCGCGAGGATCATGAACAACACCTGAGATTGATACTACAAAAGCTCCGTGAAAACAAATTATATGCCAAGTTGAAGAAATGTGAGTTCTGGCTTGAGGAGGTCGCGTTTCTTGGGCATGTGATTTCTAGTCAAGGAATATCAGTCGATCCTGCGAAGATTGAAACGGTACTAAATTGGGAACAACCCAAAACAGTAACCGAAGTCCGAAGTTTTCTGGGTCTAGCTGGTTATTATCGGAGATTCGTAGAAGGATTTTCTCGAATCGCCACTCCATTAACGCAGCTTACTCGGAAAAGCACAAAATTCATATGGAGCGAGGAATGCGAGAGAAGTTTTCAAGAACTCAAGAAGAGACTGGTTTCAGCTCCTGTTCTGACCATACCATCAGGATCAGGAGAATTTGTTATCTACAGCGATGCTTCTGGCAAAGGTCTAGGATGTGTCCTTATGCAACATGGAAAGGTTATAGCCTACGCCTCTCGACAACTCAAAGATTATGAGAAAAATTATCCTACTCATGATCTAGAGTTGGCAGCAGTCGTTTTCGCGTTGAAGATCTGGAGACACTACTTGTACGGAGAAAAAGTGGATATCTATACGGATCATAAAAGTCTCAAGTATTTCTTCACCCAGAAGGAACTCAACATGCGACAACGACGTTGGCTTGAGCTGTTAAAGGATTATGACCACACAATCCAGTATCACCCGGGAAAGGCGAACGTTGTAGCTGACGCTTTGAGCAGAAAATCTTATGCAAGTACAAGTGCACTGCTGACAACACAAAAGTGTATTTTGTACGACTTGCAAAAGATGGAGATAGAGCTAAAGACACCAGGGACCCACTCGAAGATTGCTCACGTGCGAGTAGAACCAACTTTAATCGATAAAATTAAAGCTGCTCAAGCTACCGATCCGGAACTGATAAACATGATAAAGAAAGTACAAGAAGGTGCCATTCCCGAAGCAAGAATCGACGAGAAAGGAATACTTCGAGTCAACTCTCGACTCTGTGTTCCTAACGATCCTGAATTAAAGCATAAAATCATGATGGAGGCACACAACACGCCGTTTGCAATCCACCCAGGAGGTACCAAGATGTATCGAGATCTTCGACATACATTTTGGTGGAACAATATGAAAAGAGAGATTGCGGAGTTTATCTCAAGGTGCCTAACTTGTCAACGTGTCAAGGCAGAGCATCAAGTTCCTAAAGGTCCATTACAATCACTTGAAGTTCCCGAATGGAAGTGGGAACACATCAATATGGACTTCGTGACGGGTCTTCCAAAAGTTTCTCAAGGCTTAGATGCAATTTGGGTGATCGTAGATAGATTGACCAAATCTGCTCATTTCTTGCCTATACGAGAAAACTTTTCACTTGAACGTCTTGCCGGTATGTACATAAATGAGATCGTGAGATTGCATGGCATGCCAGTTTCCATAGTTTCTGATCGAGATCCTAGATTCACTTCACGCTTTTGGATCAGTCTACAAAAAGCTATGGGCACTGAACTACGTTTTAGTTCTGCATACCATCCTCAAACGGACGGACAATCGGAAAGGACGATCCAGACCCTCGAAGATCTTTTGAGACTTTGTGTATTAGACTTCAAAGGAAGTTGGGATAAGTACTTGCCATTGGTGGAATTTTCTTACAACAACAGTTACCAAGCAAGCATAGGCATGGCTCCATTCGAGGCTTTGTATGGAAGGAAGTGTCGCTCTCCAATATGTTGGAATGAGGTAGGAGAAGCAAAATTGTTGGGACCCGAGTTGGTACGCTTGACGACCGAAAAGATCCAAATGATCCGACAACGAATACAGACCGCACAAGAACGACAAAAGAGTTATGCTGATCTTCATCGGAGAGACGAAAGCTTCAACGTCGGAGATCATGTATTCTTACGTGTTTCTCCATGGAAAGGGGTTACGAGATTCGGAAAGAGAGGAAAGCTCAACCCTCGATTTATTGGCCCATTTGAAATCCTCGATCGAATAGGAACCGTAGCCTACAGACTAGCCCTACCACCAAGTATGTCTCGCATCCATAACGTTTTTCACATATCTATGTTACGTAAATATGTGAAGGACCCAAACCACGTCATTGAGTTAGAACCAGACGTTATAGCAGAGGATTTAACATACGAGGAGGTACCTGTTAAGATCCTGGATAAGAAGGAGCAGATCCTACGCTCAAAGGTTATACCTCAAGTTAAGGTTTTATGGAGGAACCAAGATACTGAGGAAATGACCTGGGAGCTAGAATCTGAGATGAAATCTAAGTATCCTTACCTCTTCGATATGTCAGGTACGTCAATTTCGGGGACGAAATTTCATAAGGAGGGGAGGTTGTAAGACCCCGAATTTTATGAAATACAAAATTTAATTTTTCTTCATATATATATTTTTTTGAAACAGTAAGTGGTTAAATTAACAAAATTGAAAGTTAAGGATGTTATGTGCAAATTTTATTTTGTCGGACAATATTCGCTTTGTCGGGGAATATTCGTTTGGTCGGGGAATATTCGTGCCGTACGACGGCGCCGAAATAATAAATTATTGGTGGACCCCACAACGGAATATTTGTCGGATATAGAAAACGACAGAAGTAACCTTTTTAAATAAAAATAGTCAACGGAACTGTTAAAATACCGGTGATAAAAGAATAGTAGCATACGGTAGTTTATGGTATTTTCTGTAGCACACGGTACTCTACAGTAACACACGGTATTGCATAGTGTCTCATATTATTGGTCTGATAATTGACACCGTAACTGTTACGCATCATTTCATCGATAATTGTCACTGCATAATATTTTATATTATCAATTCAATAATTGTTGTTGCACTGTTTTTAAAATTATTGAACCTAATAATTGTCACAGTAACATATGCACAGTAATTCACATTATTGAATCAATAATTGTCATTACACAGTAACGTATGCTTTATTTTACATTATTGTTATCTCTATTATGATATTATTTAAACAGTTGTATTTCATTAATTTATTGACTTGATATCTAAGAGCTAACTATACTGTATTTATAACAATTAGTCATAATAATTGAATTGATAAAGTTATTTGTTTATAATATAAAGTTAGGTGATTATTAGGTGATATGAAATGAATGGTGTAGATTAAAGTGTGAATTATTGTTGAATAATTGAATTGATTTGTTTATAATATAAAGTTAGGTGATTATTAGGTGATATGAAATGAATGGTGTAGATTAAAGTGTGAATTATTGTTGAATAATTAAATTGATTTGTTTATAATATAAAGTTAGGTGATTATTAGGTGATATGAAATGAATGGTGTAGATTAAAGATAATATAATATTTGAAATGGATGGTGTAGATTAAAAGATGATCTTTAAATGAATGGTTTAGATTAAATGAATGATAAGATTTTTGGCTATAAATAGAAGCCTTAACTTAAGGATTTTTCATAAACTTCCTTACTTGTTCTTTCTTTCTCTCTCTAAATATTTCTTGTGAAAGTTCTCTCTAAGTGTGCTTAAGTCATCTTGAGTATTTGTGAAGATCTATAAGTATACGTGTACTATTCAAGTTAATCAACCTCATTTAAATCAATATCCAGTCACGTGTTGAGGTAAGGGATACCATCTTTTTCATCTTCCATTATTCAAACGTACTATGGTAAGGGATGTCATTTTTTTTTTTCATACTCTCAAATTTACTACTCGTAAGGGATACCATCTTTTTCATCTTCCATTATTCAAACATACTATGGTAAGGGATTATCATTATTTGATTCTCGATAATAATATTGTTTCTTCCTTACTCATAAGACGTGCCTTTTATCTCCATGTATTAAATTGTGGGAATAACCTTACGGAGCGGATTGCCGCCTGTTGGTGAATAACCTTTCGTATTTATTTCCATGTATTAAATTGTGGGAATAACCTTACGGAGCGGATTGCCGCCTGTTGGTGAATAACCTTTCGTATTAATTCATTATTAATCTCTGAGAATAACCTTACGGAGCGGATTGCCGCATGTTTGGTGAATAACTCTTTGTACTCAAATTCTATTAAATTGTGGGAATAACCTTACGGAGCGGTTTGCCGCCTGTTGGTGAATAACCCTTTGTATTAATTTCCTTCACCTTTTGTTAATCAAACCTGCTACGGTAAGGGATATTATTTTCTTTCATACTCCTAAATCGAAATTTATTATGGAACTATTGCTTCTATAATTCCTGAAAATATTATATGTTCCATAATAGTTGAACTTCATTATTTCAACTGAACCTTCCTATTTACGTGAACCTTTCTATTGAATTGTAACCGTTATTCTGAACTGTGGATCTTGAATTTCACTCCACATCATGTTGACAATTTGGACATTATTTGAATCTGTACAAAGTAAACTTCCGATACTTATTGTTATCCTATTTCTTCTGTTCATCATTTATATCATTCTAATCATCCAAAAATCAAGCTGTTGTGAATATCTGTGGCCGGGGGCACAGATGTGATATATTTGTTGAACAGATGATAGGTTAAAGGCGATATAATAGGTTAAAGGCGATATAATAGGTTAAAGGCGATACATCTGTTCGGTGTCTTTTATGGCACGTGGTGAATGTTCTCTTTGGCCCGTAGTGCAAAGATGAACTGTTGTTTGGTATGATTATGACCAAAGGCTGAATCTGGTATAATCATGACCGTTGGTGCTATATTGAATATCTTTGGCCCGTAGTACAAAGATAAACTGTTGATGTGCATGATTATGATCAGGAACTGTGAATTTGTATTATCTTGACTAATGATATTTCAGATGATAAAAGTTGATGATGTTTTTCCTAAAAAGAGAACCGAGTGGACATTATAGTCTGCATTATTCTTCTAATAGATTACTCATTCCGCTGCTATTATTGATCTGAACGTTGTTTAAGAATTTAACTGCAGTTTTTGATATAAACCTTGTAGTTTATTGTATTCTATCAAGAACTCAACTGTTGAAGACTAATGATAATTTATTCGTCATTATCTTAGTCATGATATTCTTTACTGGGCTATTTGAGCTCACCCTTTCTTTTGTTCCATTGTTTTTCAACAGGAGATGAAAACATAACAGGGTCTAGCCGGGGAATGGAGTGAGGGTCCGAGGAATAGTTATCATAGTCTTCACGTTTTGTAAAATAGTGTGGCAATAATAGTGAAGACTTAGTTGTGTATTATTATACACTGTATTGTTGTACGTTGTGCTTTGTTGTAATAATTTTGTTGTAGTCTTTTGACGACTCAAGTATGGGCTGTGTGGGCCCAGATTTGGGGGCGTCACAGATAGCTTTTAAAATCTTTAACATAAATATCTAGCCGAACAATGGCTTAAACCTACTTTGAACAGTTTTTTAAAACAATAGAACAATAATTAAGTACAAATCAAGGACTATACAATATCAAGTGCAACAAGTGCGAATAACAACAATATCGATGTGGAATAATTATAAAGTAATTAAACCACTCAAAGCATGCTTGGAATTACAGTTCAAGCTTAACTAAAAATTTGCTCAATGAAATGAGTTTAGAGATAAAGAACTTGCCTGTCTGCTCAGCTACAATTAATGTCTAGCTTTAACTAATTGGTTTTGAAAGACCTAACATTAATAAAGTTGGTCTAATAATTAGTACGACGTATTTGCACAACTATACGCTCACTCAGGAACTTATTTATCATATAAGTACTAACACATAATTTACATCAGTAAAAATAATATTATTAACCTTATAGACCCTTAATCATTTTAGGTTAATAATTTAATAAGTTAGAAAATATTTTTCTTAAGTGTTGGACACTTATTTAAACCCTTAAACAACTTATCACAATTGTTTAATTAAAGCATAATTCAATTCAAATTATTTTATTAACTCAATCTCTATTTAATTACTATTTAATCTTGATTAAATAGAAATTAATTAATTAATTTTAGTTATTAAATAAATAATAACTAATTGTACTTGCTTATTATTTAATAATAATTAAATAATAAATAATTATTGATTTAATTTTAACCTTCTTTAATTTAATATTAATCAACTAATAATTAACTAAGTAATTGACCTTACCTATTATTTAATTTTAAGAAAATTAAATAATAGTTTACTAATTTTAATCCTCTTTAATTATTATTTAATGTCAATTAAATAATCATTAATTATTTAAAATATTTTAATTATTGTTTAAGATTAAATAAAATTCAATTTATTTATCCTTATTTATTATTTAAATAAAAATTAAATTATTAATTAAATAACTTAATTTCCATTAATCATTATTTAATGCAAATAAATAATAATTAATTACTTAATTATCCTTATTTATGATTTAATAATATTTAAATAATAAATAAGTAATTTATAAATTTTTATCTCTCTTTAATTATTATTAAATAGGAATTAAATAATAATTGTTAATTTATCACCTTTATTTATTATTAACATTTTAAATAATAAATAAATAATAAATTTATTTTACTTAACCATGATTTAGCTAACTAGATTAATATTTAAAATATTTAAATATTAAACTTAATGAAAAATGTAATGTCCTAGAATTTCCACATCTTTATTAATTAAATTATTAATTTAATTTCCAACGAGTTATTTTTACGAGATTATTTAAATCTTTTTATGTGATTAATTAATTATGTGATTAAATAATTATGTAATTAATTACTAAAATTAATTAAAGGAGGTCACTAATATGTTATTAAATTAGTGAACAAACCCTAAAGTTTTAATATCAAAATAATTGATAAGTTTCCTATTAATTAAATATTCAATTAAATTGAATATAATGAGTTAATTAAATATAATGAATTAATTAATATGATTATTAATTAATGTAAATAATGTGAAATATTAATTAATTATATTAACATATTTAAACTCACGTATGGCATAAATATTACTACCACACATTATTAATTATATTAACATATTTATACTCACGTGTTGGTTTATTTAATTTAAAAATAAAAACTAGATTTAGAATAACCATTACCTTGATTTAATGGTTATTTTTCTTTTTCTTTCAAAATAAGTGGTGAAAGAAGATGACATGAACCAATAACTCATTCTCTTGTTATTTTTGCTCTCAAATATTTTCTCTCACAAGCTATTTCTCTCAACTCTCTCTAGCTCTCTTTTGCTTGAAAAATAAAATGAAGTGTACATGTCTACCATTTCAAGTTTACTTAAAAAAAACTAATAGATACACATAATTGTCTTTATGAGTCACCATGCCCCTAAATGACAACTTACACAAGAAATGAGTTAAATGACACATTAGGTGAGAAGATGAATGGTCCATGTACTTTAAAAATCAATACAAGCAATCCATTTATTAAATAAATAAAAATAAAAAAAACATTTTTCTCTCTCTTTCCCAAGCATGCTCGGCTGATGTATTTTTTGTCCCAAAATCATTGTCATATGCTTACTTTTTTAATAATTAATAAGTTACATAATTGTTTTTCCAAGTGGACTCTAGCTTTGTGCTTTATTTAAAATACCAATTGGGCTCCTATTAAATTGTTTGGGCTACTAGTTTGCCAAATTTTATTATTCTTCACTTAGGCTACTAATAGATCCATGTTAGGCTAATTTAATAATTTACACATTAATTATTCAATCCATGATTAAATATATAATTAGATTGAATAAATAATTAAATACTCTAACCCATTAGTATTAAATTACTAAATGGACTAATAAATATTATTATTAATATTTCACATTATTTACATTAATTAATAATCATATTAATTAATTTATTATATTTAATTAACTCATTATATTCAATTTAATTAAATTTTTAATTAATAGGAAACTTATCAATTATTTTGATATTAAAATTTTAGGGTTTGTTCACTAATTTAATAACATACCAGTGACCCCCTTTAATTAATTCTAGTATTTAATCACATAATCATTTAATCACGTAATTAATTAATCACATAAAAAGATTTAAATAATCTTTGAAAACTAACTCGTTAGAAATTAAATTAATAATTTAATTAATAATGACGTGAAAATTCTAGGACATTACAGATTATTAGAAGAATCAACAGTTCTTGGTCACTTAATCAAATATTTATCCATAATCTAGAATAAATAAAAACATTAATTGTTAATCAATAAATATACAGTCATTATATCATCAATATACCATCAGTATGTTGTATGTTATATGTCGACGCCGGGAAAATCGTTTCCTTTTAATAATAATTACCCTTTCCAATTTTAGCCTTTGGATTTAAAATGTGATTTTGAAAAGGGCCGGCTTGAATGTCGACGGGGTTTGAAAGATTAATTTTTATGATGAGCCAATTGACCAGAGTCGGCAGTTGGTATTTCTGCAATGGATGTACCAATTCATCCGAATTTAGTTTTAGTAATTGCTAGCTCATGTATGACTCCGAATTAATTGGTCGGCGAACCGAGCTTCATAGAGTTCGGGAGCTTGCTTAAGCGAGGGGAAGGTGTTAGGCACCCCCCGACTTCCGTGAAACACGGTTACCGCTATCTTAATGCTTTCCTTTCCTTTAAATCCTAAAATGTGTGTTTGTGCGCGTGTGTATATGTGTGTGCCTATGAAAATCTTTGGAATGCTTTATTTCCGAAAGTACTTCTGAAATCTCGTTGACCCTATGCACGAAGGATTCGATTTATTTTAAAAAGTTCATTTTTTAAGCTTTCATTTTTTTGGTAACAAAATCTTTAATGATGACATTTGCGAAATAAGGTTTTCGAATCCTTCGTCAAATAAGAATGAAGCTCATTCGATACTTTCGATTTTATTTTAGCTTACGAGTAATCTAATATTCTACTTTGATTGATTTTATGAAAATCTTTATCTTTTCATTCCAAAATCCTTTTTCCGTGTCGAAAAGGGAAAACCAAGCATTAAAATGACGTTGGAGCTATTTGTGGGCATGTAAGTCGTCTAAATAGCCCCAAACGCCCGCAATCACATATTTTACTATTACGGGGCCTTAAACCCGATTTTCGGTATCGATATCATTTTAAGGCCCAACATTTACAATAAAGGCGCATCGTGATCGTTACATTCAAAAGCTATAAAATAAACTACAAGGATATCATCGGGAGGTTAGGAGGAGATTCCATCGGTAATAAATCATCTCTAACCGTCCCTAATCCATAGCTCTAAAACATATATGGACTACATCAGCTCTAACTTCAAAAACATATATATAGTGTAAAGGTTGAACAAAAATCGGAGGAGCCTCACTTTTCTCTCAAACCCGTAGGTTTCTCTCTCTATCTCTATCCTTCCGCCATTTTTTCTTTCTTTTTTCCTTCCTCTCCTCTCTCGGACGCAGAAATGACCGTTGAATAGCTGACGGGGAACAGCCGCAGGTTCATCTACGGTTGGCTGCAGATCCATCTGCGGCTGCCTGTGGTAGCCGTCTGAGCCGCCGCCTCGGCTGCCGTGTGTTTCTCGAGCTACGAAAAATGCCCACTTGTCGTTGACCGCAGATGCATCTGCGGCTGCCCGGCTTCCTTTTCTCGATTTTTGTGGCACGCAGTCTTAAAACATCATTTTTTGATGTATTATTTCGGAAGGATGTTACTTGATATAGAATTTGCTCTTTGTGCTTGTCTTACGACTACCGTAAGCGTAGTGGCCATTCGTCGTCTTTGGTGATCCAATCAGGTTTTTCTGGATCAGTTGTTTGCCTTGTCTCAAGTAACTTGATACTCGTTGTTCGTTGTGGCGGCTTTGACCGTAAGTTGTTGTGGTGGCTTCGTGTTGGGGTCCACCTTCCTTTTCGCATGTCGGGTAAAGTGATGATTTTGCCCTCATGTCAGGATTAGTATAACAGTGAAAAATTTAGATGTCTACACTATAAATATATCATCTCTCAAATTTATATTCAAATTCATTTTGTCCAATTATAATATTTCACAATAATTTCATCATTCATTAATTCAAACATTTCATCATAATTTCATCAACTAACTTAATTCAATAATTTTAATTATTTCACAAACAATATATCATAATTCATAAATATACAATATCAATTCAAATATTCAATGAAAATAACACATAATCTCTAATTCATCATCGGGAACAATGTCTATACCGGTGGTGCAAATCTGATCCTCAGAAATTAGTGCTTCAATTTTTTTAAAGTGCAAACTCGTTTAAAGTCTCCATTGTTCTAGAATTTAATTTAGCAAAAAAAAAAAAAATAATTAAAATATACAAACTACATAGTGTCAATGAACTACAAAATCTATAATTTATCCATTAACATATTTAGGGTTTTTGATCCAAACAGAAAACAAAAAAACAACCACAATGGAGAAAATTATCAAACAAACATACACACAACACAAAATTAAGTACACATATATTTGATTAATACAAAAAAAAAAAAAAGATTCTAACCCAAAATATATATATCGAAAGAGAGAGAAATTCGTGGATGATAATCTAATTTTCTGTTGTGGGTATGATTTATCAAACTTCTTCGATTGGAATCTTCCTTGTTTCAGAGCTCCGACCATTTTTCTCTCTTTAAACAATGCTCCATGAGTGAAAAATCAGCAAGTACCTCATCAAATTTCTTGCGGAGAAGCTTAGATCGCCGGCCGGAATACCGGAGTCATATGACCCCCCCGACCCCCTAGTTCCGCATCTGGTCGAGGATACGTGTGTTTATAAGTAAAAAAAAATGAGTCGTTCTATAAGGACCGGGACATTGGACCCGAATTAGCGGACGGTCTAATATTTTTTTTTTAATTTTTTATAATATTTATTTTAATTTAAATATTTACAAAATTCAGTAATTTAAATATAATTTAAATACATGTAAATAATTAATTTTGATAAAAAAATTTGCGTGAATTGGTTTAAATTGTATGGAATTAAGAATATCTAAAAAAATGACTATTGATACAATTATCGAAATATTGTTAGTTTATAAGTCGATTCGGTATAAGGATGGTATTGATAATATCAGTTATATACTGATTTTTTATTTTCTTTTGTAAATTTTTTAAAAATAATTTTATTGCATTTATAAGGTCATAATGTGAGATAAATAATAATATATGTATACAATGACATAATTAAAACAAACATTCAATAAACTTCTTTTGTTTTTTCGTTAAGCAACAATAAGCTCCCATGATACCACTATATGTTTTTTGTTGTTGCTCTTTATGCTAAAGTTATTGCTATTCATAAAATATCTCTTATTAGTATTAGAGGTTAGTTTATAATTTTTATTTCACCAATTATCTTGTCTCTTAATTCTTATCATGCTTCTTAATGAATAAATCTAAATATTTGTAATATATATATTATAATTGGTATATATTGGTACGGTACAGTATATATCGCTTGAAAATAAATATCGATTCTGATTAACTGGTATATACTGATTATTTTTATCGGTATCGTACCAATTTAAATTTAACCAAATTAACCATGCCGAATCGATTGGTGCCGATAAAATATCGGTTATACCGAATTTTTTGAACACTCCTAGTCGAGGAGGCTATTAAATCTAATATTGAATCGTCTATAGTTTAACTCTTCTATCTATCTTTTTTTTTTTTTGTGTGATTTGAATTCTTCTCGGCCCAATTTATATGTCAATTGATACTAAATTTCTATGTGGATAATCTTAAAAATGCACCTCCACATCTAACTGGTGTATCCTCATATCTTAAATGTTTATCTTAAATTTGTGTGTTATTGTTGTATTAATATATAATAATTGTTCACGCATAGCATATGACTAAAATTCCTACTTTTGTGTAAAATGTAAAAGCTACTACTACAAAATGTCTCAAAACACAGCCATGAGCTCCATTGGCAAAGAGGAAATGTGTCAAAAGTCATTTCCATTGCAAGGAATTGACAATGTACAGGAAAAGCTAGTAGAAACAGAAAACTAATTGGACTCGGACTAAGAGACTACTGAATTAGTAGAATACCCATTTTTTTCCGGATAAAGAGAACTCCTAATTTTTTCCAAAAACACTTTTTGTTTGTTTTGCCCTAAACACAAAGATGATGACCTTAACCTCATTTTTTTTCAGGTAGACGTCGAAAGGATGAGGGCGGAGCATGATAAGCTTACAACCAAGCTAGCAGCAGCAGAATCCAAGAGAAACAGTCAAGCAGCGAAAACAGAGAAGCAAGCAAGGTACATTCGCAAAACTGGCCAAATTCCTTCCTCATTTTCCTGCTGTGTTCTGGTGCTCTTGAAATTTGAATTACCTTCGAGGCCAGTTTTGTCGGTGTAGAAACTTAAAAAGATTAGTCTGGGCATTTCTACAGTACCAAAAGAACCAAAACTTCAATGGGTTAACTAATCGGAACATTCAATAGTCAATAATTTCAAGATTCTGCCATAGTTACACCTCAACGAAAATTGAAACTCTTTGGGGTGTCCCAGAATTACTAGTTATTTTCCTAGGTTGGTAAAACCCCAAATAAACAATGGGTAAACTAGAAACTTTCAAGTCTTGAGCTAAAAAAAATGAACTTGCAGCAACCAAGAAAAGTAAAAGATAGCAGTAAGTTGTTTCTTATTGAAACTTTCTAAATACAATAGTCATGAGCTTTGGGCACACTCGACTTGTGCAAATCGCCAAAAGGCCGCAATCTGGAGGAATTTTTCCATGCAATCATAACTTAAAATATATGAGAAAGATTCTAATAGTATAAGAAAAAACAAGACAAACAAAATCCGCAGGTTCCAGACTGCATTAACAGGCGAGAAAACTCAGTACAACCCCCTCTTCACTCACACTCCCCGTCCTCTTTATTCATGAATACATTACACCGATTTTCTTTGCAAAGTCATCTGCATCATCATCTTCTTCGTACTCCTCTTCCGGATCCACATTCTCACCTTCATCTAAGTTGTAGTCTTCACCATCAGCCTGCTTGTAGTCATATTCACCTTCCCTCTGATCATAACCTTCAGCCTCCTGATCTTCCATTGCTTCATCAGCAATCATACCCTCCTCAATCGAAGTTGATTTGATTTTTTCTTCTGTTTCACCAATGTCACCTGCTGCAGGTTTCGAATCCTCCTTGTTCCTATGAACATGATTCAACTCATCATTGGACATAGAGGAAAAGAAACCTTTAGTCTCCTTGGTCCCAATGGGCATCATAAAGCTTTCATTTCCTTTCTTCTGATCACCATTTTCATTATTTACAGAAGTCATGCCACTCTCATAAACTGCTACTTCACCTCCTCTTTTTCTCTTTAGAATCTCACTCAGAGGCTTTGGCCCTTCGAATGACATGTCCCCTTCAACCTGTTGAGGAGCTCCATCCAGCTTAGGGTATTTCCTTTTCCCAAGCGACAATCGATCACTCATGTGCTGATCGTAACTCTCAGATTTCTTCCCAACCTTCAGCTCTGCTAGCCTTTTGGGACCAGTAAATTCAGCATTATTGTCATCTATGTCTCTTCTTATCTGAGGACCTCTGAAATTTCTCTCATTATTAAAATCCTCCTGCACTCTTCCCTTTGTTCTGTCTCTAAGCCTCCCCTGTGGCCCTTCTGGAGACTTTTTGCCATGATGCCTTCCTATCTCAATTTCGCTTTCTGACCAGGTATCATTTTTATTAATAGGAGATGTTGATCTACCTGGAATCTTTATTCTTCCACGGAGTCGACTGCTAACTGAACTTTCCTGTGCAGGGAAATGGTCCCTTCGAGGAACCTGGAAACTCTGATCCTCAACATGGTTTTCGCGGGTATGATCGTGACTAATAACTGATCTTAAACCATTACCCCTCTTCTGCTTAGATAAATGATGTCGCAAGTCAGACTCATCAATTTGATCAGCACTGTCAGCTCTAGGGTACCGCCTCCTTTCTATATGAGCCGAACCCCCTAACATCCTCTCAGATGAAGCTCTGTGCTCCTTCCAACCATAATGCCCTTGCAGGCGCTCATTCAATTCATAACCACGTGATTCACGATTCGTATTTCTGTCAGCATCAGTCATCGAACTGTAATCAGATTGACCAATTTCGTAGTCATTAGTTGGATTTAAATTCCTACCTTCATGACCTCTTGTTTTTCCAAATTGATTTTCACTGGGATAATAATCAGAATCTCTAAGCTCATCATCCACGAGAACATCAAAACCAGGCGAAGGTTCCCTTGAGAATTCCTCAGCCTCCTTAACGTTCAAAATACTCTGGTTGTCTGGTACATGAGCCTGACGGTTACGGTTTGACCTGCTGACTGAGTTCCCGTTGCTGGCAGAATGAACCTTTGTTGCCATGTACCTAGAAAACTCATTTTTCAGACTTGTAGGCAACGGCGCTTTTTTTCTAATAACTCCATTACTCAATTGATACATTTGAATTCTGGTTACTTCGTTTGCCTGAAGGGGTAATTCAACAGATTTTGGGACATTAATATGTGAAACCTTCTGCTCCTGAGAACACTTTTCAAGTCCACCAAAAGTCTTCTTATTAGATTGAGACTCGGTAACAGGAGTAGCTGCTGCAAACTGAGCAACCTTATTACTGACAGGGAACGGTACATGCATAAAGGGGCATATATCACCTTTCAAACAGTTGCCTTTCTGGAAATATATGCAGGGGACTGTTTGTTTATCCAGAACATAAGGGGCCAGTGATGAAGGTGCTGCTACAGTCTGTGATGGAGGTAAAGAAGGCCCCAAAGGAGTAGGCACTTGGGGTCCCAGTAATCCATCTAGAGGCTGAGAAATGAGCAGTATTAGTATATCTTGACCTAGCGATATAAACGGAAATTAAAATGGGAAAATAAGAAGCTGTATTCCTAATTATAAAGAAATACTACTTTTAGCATCCAAAAGATTTGTGTAATATTCCAAATTATCAGAAAGAAATGATATGGAAATAATCAAGAAAGAGATGAGACTTACAGGATGCCGGAAACCGCACTTGGGATTCAAGCAATTACCATTCAACCAGTACCAGCAATCCCTGGGGTTAACCCGCGCAATATCACTATGGCGATACTCACATTCACTTCCCTGTTGACAAGGAAAATTGAAAGAGATTAAACTATAAGTTAGTAAAGTTTATTGAATAGCAAATAATCAGTACTTTTTCCAACTTTCAAATTTTGGTTTAATAATGTAGTGAACTTTGGGAGCATAAGTGACTAAAGCATTAATACAAATGTCACCTAATTTGACTGATGTCGAAAATAAATTAAACAAACCCTAAGAAGAGAATGCTAATTTACATGCTTTTCATTTTTAAGCATTGTGCATTTCTGGTAATAAATGAAGGACGAAATTCAGGAAACAATTACTCAAACTGGAAACACAACAACAAGTATTTAAGCAAATTGTCAGAAATATCAACTACAAAAGTGATGGCGTCAAACTAGCAAAGATACAATGACATGGGAGGTGGGTTTCACTAAACATTCTGTGCAATAAATGATGATTCATAGAATCCGCCATTGCCTTTCCAATTGAGTAATTGATAAATTAACTTTTTGTTCCTTTGTCCCAATTCAATAAACAATTTATAAATGGCATCCCCTCCGTTCCACAAAAAGTGTCCAATATGAATTGTGTCCTAGTCAATTTGTAAAATTCTAAAATTTTAAAAATAAATGTGAACTTACTTGATTATGATTAATGCAATAGTTAAGATTGTAAACTACTTAAAAAGTATTACTAAGTAAAAAATTGTTATTCCAAAAGCTCAAATAAATTCACATCACAATTTAACTAGGATCAAAGCTAAATGGAACTTTTATTTTTGAATGGAAGAGGAGGGAGCATTAAATAAAGTACTAGGTATAAAACTTCCTTTGCCAGAAACTTCGAAATCAAAAAGTCTGAGGGAATTAAATAGAAGTTATATAACTTTCTAACTGAAAACATCCATTCCTCCCTCTCTTATCTCTCGTCTCTTCACACCCCCAACAACCAGATAAACAAACAGCATCATCATCATCACCAACCAGCATTCAAAGAAATACACCATATAAACCTTAATCAAGATATCAACAATACCATATATTTCTTTATAGCAGCTCAGTGGAACATTTAACTATAAGAACAAATCAAATTCAAACTATAAGAACACAATCTAACCTAAAAAAGATCTAAAAGTCAATTAATTATCAAGCTCTAGAACCTAAACACATGCAAAGATCTAAAGCAAGTAGAAAATGATATGCTGAAACGGGTGCTAGCTTAAACTGCCGAAAATTCTCAAAACCAAGTAGTCACCAGAGCTGATACAAACATTAATTTATAGATATAAGAGAAACAAAAATTGAACCTTTTTGCATGTCAACGGAGAAGCGAGAAAGTAGACGCAATCGGTGTTTCTTTTCAAGACTTCTTCTTCCGCTGTGGTTGGAGCTTGAGTTGTAGGCTGTAATTGTTGTTGTTGAGTACCACCGAACATGGCGAGATTCTGATGTCCGATAAGAAACGAAACGAAAAGATGTAAATAGGGTTGGATTGTTCGAGATCTAGGGTTTGGAGTAACGGCTCAACATGGATGGATGGGGAACATGAAAGAATTGATCTAGTTTATAAAACAGATAGAGCAATTATACTTTGGGGGATTACGAAAGAGAGCCGCCGGCGAGGAGGAGCTGAAAGGGGGAAGGAGAGAAGAGAGAGTGAGGTTTTAAGGGATTAAAGTTTCTCTCTTTTCTCGAATGGTGACGATGATGGTGATGCGCGTAACGTGGTTTTTGTGTTTGTGATGAGATGAGGGCTGTATACTAGTATTAAGCCTTAAACTTAGATGTATGTGTGAGGCTGCCTTATCCCATCTATCTTTTCACCCCCACTTTACTTCTTTGTACTTTTGTCAGTGACCAAGTCCTATTACATACGGGATTAAATTATCTATAATAAAATTTACATATTTTTTTATTATAAAATTTATAAGATATTTTTTAAAATTTATAATAATAATTTATCTTATCGTCGTAGTTTTATTCTATGATAACGAGACAAATTAGCATCATAAACTCTAAAATTCATTGTTATAAGTCTCATAACAAAAATATATATTAGAGTATATGTCCACGTTTTGTTTTGTTCTCGAATGTATTCTGATGCTCACGAGATTATGAAAGATTTGGTTAGTTCAAATAGGGTGTTGCCGGGTTCTGATATTTTTGATGTGTTGTGGTCAACTAGGAACGTTTGTGTTCCCGGTTATGGAGTATTTGATACATTGTTTAGTGTGTTGGTTGAATTGGGAAAGTTTGAGGAAGCAACTGGGTGCTTTTCAAAAATGAAAAGATTCATAGTTCTTCCGAAAGCACGTTCTTGTAATTCTCTATTTCACAGGCTTACAAAGATAGGCAAGGGCAATGTGTCAAGGAAGTTTTTTCTGGATATGGTAGGCGCTGGAATTGCCCCGACAATATTTACATTTAACATAATGATAGACTACCTGTGTAAAGAAGGAGACTTGAAAACTGCAAGAATATTGTTTTCTGAAATGAAACAATTGGGTATTACCCTGGATATTGTTACATATAATTCTCTTATTGATGGACACAGAAAACTCGGGCAATTAGATGATTCGGTTTGTATATATGAAGAAATGAAGGATTTAGGTGCTCACCCTGACGTGATAACATACGATGATTTGATTAATTGTTTTTGTAAATTTGAAAAAATGCCTCGGGCTTTCGAGTTTCTGCACAAGATGAAGGGGAATGGCTTGAAACCAAATGTTGTAACATACAGTACATTTATTGATGCTTTTTGCAAGGAAGGAATGCTGCAAGAGGCGATCAAGTTTTTCATGGACATGAGGCGAGTGGGGATTACTCCTAATGAATATACTTATACTTGATGCAAATTGTAAAGTGGGTGATGTTGGCGAGGCTTAGAAGCTGGTCCAGGAGATGTTGGAGGCTGGTTTCAGCTTGAACATCATTACCTACACAGCATTGCTTGATGGCCTTTGTGAAGAAGGAAAGATGAAGGAAGCAGAAGAGGTATTTAGAGCAATGCTAAAGGCTGGGGTAACTCCAAACCAGAAAGTCTACACTGCCCTTGTTCATGGGTATATCAAGGCCCAAAGGATTGGTGATGCCATGAATGTATGGAAACAAATGAAAGAAGAAAACATTGAACCAGACTAGTTGCTGTCTGGAACTATCACTTGGGGTCTCTGCAACCAAGGAAAACTTAAAGAAGCTAAGATTTTGTTGGATGAAATGAAAGAATGTTGTATAGAAGCGAATCACGTGATACACACGACACTTATTGATGCTCATTTTAAGGCAGAAAAAGCCATGGAAGCACTTAAATTGCTTGAAGAAATGCAGGTGTTAGGCATCCATCCCACAGTTGTGACATATTGTGTATTAATTGACGGTGTGTATTAATTGACGGTTTATGCAAATTGGGGTTTATGCATGAGGCGATTGATCATTTTGGTAGAATGCAAGACATTGGTGTGCAACCTAATGTTGTGGTTTATACAGCCCTTATTGACGTGACGGGTTCTGTAAAACTAAGTGCTTAGAAACTGCCAATAAGGTATTTGATGAGATGGTAGACAAGGGTATGCTTCCAGATAAAACTTGATGTAGGACGAAAATGGATGACCAAGTAATTAACAGGTAGTGACAATTCAACAAGAAAGGTTAGTAAAAACTAGGGTGATCCAACTGCAGGAGAATCATTACTCTTAGGGTTTCCCAACCACAGTACGGAGAAAATGTATTGATCACAACCAATAGTTAGGGTAATTCCACAATTAATAATCAATAGCTTCAATAATATGAGTACACAATCTGTTTAAATAGACTACTAAAACCCTAATCTGATGAGAATAATAAAAAGACACAAATATCCTTACTAATAGAAATAAAAATAAAACAATCCCATAAATAACTAAATACATCAAATCTCCAAACAAAAACATCACGTGAAGTGCAAACTGATTCCCATCAAAACTCAAGCTAGGAATTTGCTTGATGAAATGATTGGAAAGGGTGTTACTCCTGACGAGTTTTCTTACAGTCGTCTGGTAAGAAAGTATTATGAGCTTGGTAACATGGATCAAGCACTAGAATTGCAGAACGAAATGGTCAAAAGGCACCTTGTTAGTGGAGCAAGTGACTATGTTGTTCCGTAGGTTCAAACTTGAGACTGCTAAATGATTGTTTGTCCTTTTGCTGATATAGGGTCAGAGATTTGAACCAGAACGAGAGTAGTCTCATTCTCTAATGGTCTAGAGGTATCAGATGTCTGCAGACAATAATCTTCATGCAGACTCTCAGATGGAGAATTGATAGTTGCCGAACTATTTGGTGCTGTTGGGATCTTTTGACTGTTCCTCGGATGTCGTCTTCTTTCGGCATTTACCATGAAGAACTTGCTTGGAGTCTCCTATGAAATCTGCTATGGAGTTTGCTCTTAACTTGAAGTAACTTCTGAAAAGAACTCACACTACTGTTTTTTCTAGAGAAACTCTCTCATTTTTTAACTGAGGTGAGTAGTGGCCCTAGATTCTCCAAGGTTGTTAATTGTCACTACAACACAGATTAACATTGGATCTTTTTAGTTTTTCTAGTCAAAATTTCTTTCTAACCTTAGATGCATGGGTACGTTCTTTCACTTTTTGATCACCTGATACTGCTTACCATATTCTCTTCAATTTAATTTCATGATATTTTGTGGCAGTGGGCTGCTTAAACAGCTGGTTTACTCTCGGGACACAAATTCCATGAATTAACCAAGTGAGTGTACAAATATATTAGGGGTTTTTTAATTTTCTTTTGACAATTTACCTTTTATGACATCTTCAAATTTTATTTGGATTTCATAGTCTTAACTAGTAAACTAACTTTTCATATCTGTTGGTTAGCATAAGTTAGAAACTGTTCTACTGATAAATTTTAGTCTTTAAAGGTTAAATTGAAAATAAATCTTCCAAATATAATACTCTCGTAATATCTTTGATTGAGCTAGGCATAGTTTTACTTTTGATGTGTTTTATTCAAAATCTTGGCCACACTACCTGTTTAACGGTTAGATGATTAACTTTTTGTGCAAAGTCATTGCAACTGGGAATAACTCAACTCCGCTGTTAACTTTTTGCTCCTCGTATATTCTAATCAAATTTGCTTTTTGTCACTTTAGGGCAGTGCTTGTTTGAATGCGATGAAGCAACACAAACCTAAGTATTTTACTTCAGAATAAATGCATTATCTCCTAGCCCATCCAAAACTGGTTAACTGCATCCTTATTTGAAGTGGTTAATTACTCTAACTAGGGAAGTTTTGTTTGTTCTTATGTGTATATTTGGAGTAAAATATTTGTATGAAGTATTTCCACGATTGAGCATTGAATGTCATGATTCATGAATTACAAATGTTGGGATGTGACAAACGGTGATCTCTATTCTTATCTACAATTTATGAAAAATAGCCCCAAAAAGTAGAAGTATGCCACTAGTTCCATCTGTTTCACCTAGAGATACTCCATGAGCTGCTTTGCTTATCTATCTATTAAAAATATCAACAACAAAAAAAAGAGAAAATTTTATCTAAAAATTGAGAGATCCATTTTTGAATCCCCTAGTGGTGGGAGTAATGGAAGAGGCCATGTGAAATAAACTCAACTTCTGTGTGAAAAATAAAAAAGAAAATCGTTTTTGTTTCACTTAGTATATTTATCCTTTCATAGGTAAGACCCTATCCCGAAAAAGTAGGCAGCTGAGCTGACAAGGAGTGTAACACATTGTCTAGAGAGTTAAGTTTGAGAAAGAATTTATTTAGTGTTATCAAAGGAGTTGAGTCTAACCCCTTCATATTAGAACTGTAATTCTTATTTCACTTAAGTGAATGTACTTATATATTGAACTTCATTTGTAATCTGTCGTACAATTATGATAGAGGATGGTTCGAACTATCAGCAGATAATTCTTTGTTTTTAGTACATTATGATTTATGAGTCTTTCTCTCAAATGCTAATCATTGAAAAGCATTACTGTTGAGCTGCATTATCAGAGTGCATTTGGGAGTAAACTGCCTGCTGCGATGTTGGCGGCAGGTGTTTGCAGGCATTGACTGTCGGACCAAATGCATCGAAGGAAGTAGTCTGGCTACAGAAAGGAGGCAGCTTGAAGGCATCTACTGGGTGTAAATTTCTACACTAACTAATACTAATATTGGCATTATTATTGTAAATCATTTATCGTGATAAATTGAAGATTTTATATACTCCATATACATTGTTTTGATGATTCAATCTTCTGCTTGCAATGAAGTATTACTCTGTTGTATTTTCATAAGATGTCATGTTATCCTGTTACCAATATACTGAAAATAAAATTTAGAGGAATTCACAAGTTTCAAGTATTAACTTCTTTTCTGCCGTAATGATTTGAAATCATTCGTTACATCACAAAAATATTTTTAATTAACCGAACATCGTAATAGCACATTCTAGTTATACTTCATTTCACAAGGAGTCTTAACATAGTAATAGCACGTTATAGTTATAGTTATACTTCCTCCATTTCAAAGAGGAGTCTTGCTTACAAAACTTATGAATTCTGAGAGTATATAATTATTTTTAATGTTAAAGTCTTAATTTAATAGCGATGATATAATAATAATAATAAAGTGATTGAAAATATTTGGATATTATGTAATTCTTGGAGAGCTACTCAATGATGTTTCTATGTTAATTATCTTACAGAGTTAAAAATTTAAGTACAGTTATATGTATATATATACACACAATAAAATAGTCTATTTACTCCTTTGCAAATGTTGCTCTAGAACTCTTTTAACTTGAGCGAGTGCAATTTATATCGTACTTGCTCATTGAACAGGCACACAAGCACTAGTCAAACAGGCAGAAAAATAATCAATCGTAATAGTAGGTCTTACAAAACTTCTTGCTTTCATTACGACTACACTACTTTTAAGCCGAATGGATGAACTCATAAGTAAAGTTTCATTCAAATTAATTAATTATTTTTATTTTTTATTTTGACTTTTTGTTTTTACGTAAATGATAAGAAGAAAGTGAGTGAGCGCTTTTTTTGCTATAAATGACTGATCTCTCCATTTATTATGAAACTTGTTCTTTAAACTATAGTGATGTGGCCGCCCTTGCTCAATTTAGAACACACCTTGATGTTGCTACTCAATAAATCAATGAACAATCCTTATATATATATAAATTCTAAAATTATGGATGTGAATAAGTTACACAAATATAAGATCACGTGCCTTCTATTTCGATGTGGTGATGTATGTCAACAATTTCAAAATAATATTAATAAATAAATTTAAAATGTTGAAAATATATTTATTTCTTACACACTTACGCGGTTGTAATAATAATGTATTACAAGGTCAAATTAAATAAAATTTTACACTCATTTTTATATTTTCTTTCTATATGTTAAGTTGTTGTTTTTTTAATGTATGAAATATGTCTTAGATAGTGAATTGGATAGGTTATTAGTTTTATTATTTTTAAAATTTAAATAAATTATGTTAAATATCAAATTAATTTTATAATTTGAAATAAAAAAAATACAGCTCAATTTGACATTAGAAAGTCAAATTGCTCATCAATGTATAATCAAATTACATTTTTATCGAAATAATTTTTCTCAACACACTACACCTTGCTCACTTGACCTAACCGGCTTGGAAGCTGGTGTGGATATCGGTGGCAGGCTTGGATACTGCTTCTGTTACCCGGAAGCTAAGGTACGTCCGCAGGGTTGGATTCTCTCTCCCTCTCGTTCCCTATCAGTCCATCAAGTTCAAACCCCTATCAAAACTCTCCCTCAATCTCTCTGTAGTAACAATCGAATTGTTCACTCAAATTCAATGTCTTTTCAATTTCATCTCTACTTTGCAGACAAATATTTCATCTGGAAGAAGAAGAAGTGGAAGAAAGATAGTGAAGAGGAGAATTTTTAGGGTTTGAAGGCTTAGATGGGAGCTAGGGTTCCAGTACAACACTATAATTTGAGATCTGCGAATCCATTTATTGAAGGAGGGAGCTCCTTACACGACCTCAACACCGTTGATGGTCGCCCTCCTGGAGGAGATATTGACGGCATTGATCGTGATGCTGTAACAGATGATAGCTTGGACAACGATGGAGAATCCAGTGCTATTGTGAGTGTTTTGTTACCCTAATATTTCTAGAATCAACTTCAATTTCGAACTAATATTATTTTTTCATTTTATGTTCTGCATATCTGAAGCCAGCTTACCTCTTTACAACTGTTTGTATTGGAGTAAATATTATTTTGATAAATGTTGGGGAGGTTTTTATGATGTTTTATGCTTTGGGATTGTTATAAATATTTGATTGAAAGGAAAGTATTTTCCTGGTTAAACTATACTATTAATATTTCAGGGCTGCCTACATGAATCGTACCGGAACTCTTTACCACTTCACAATGTAGGTGTGGATGAAGATCGTTCTAGCCTTGAGAATAATGGGTGTTCGAGGGATCCCTACAACCTTTTAACCATCAATGGTGATTATTAATTTTATTCTCATTTATTTTTGAAATTAACATTTATTTAACCAAGTTTTTTGAGTTGAATGATCTAAACTCTAGATTTAACTATATACTAGATATTACGCCAATTGAAGTAGCGAGGGCAAGGTTTTTGGACATCATGGTGGATCATTTTATTAGTTTGCATGTGACTGAAGTACAAGATTCCGAGGTGGACTATATGTCTCAGACTGCTCAAGATAAATTAAGCAAGAGGCGATCCAAAGAGATCCAATATGAAGGCGATGCACGGTTTGTTTTGCCTTTGATGTATGTGGCAAATATGTATGAAACTTTGGTTAATGAAGTGAATACAAGGCTTTCTTCCTTAAATAGCTCGCGTGAGAAGACCATCAGTGTTGCCCTTGAAGCAGCTGGTGGTCTGTACAGAAAGCTCGCCAAAAAGTTTCCTAGGAAAGGTGCCATATTATTTATTTATTTATTGGTATATTGTGTGTGAGTGTCAGAGTGTGTGTGTATATATATATCACAAATGACGGTATTTGGGAACATTTGCATATCATAGAATAGGAAATAGGCTAGAAATAGGAAATGGTCCAGCATGTAGCATATAATTGTTGCTTTCTTTTGTTCACCATGTTTATATCTTTTAGTTCTCAATTACCTGAAGTCCATATGTTTTCTCGTTCCCTGCACAAGGTTCATGTGTTTGTGATTGTCTGGCAATATATGTTCTTGTTATCTAATTAACATGAATAGTGCTTGTACTGATCTTGTGAATGTCTTAAAGCATCTATTAAACTGACTTAAGAACTATCGTCTTCTAAATTTCTTCCATGTTCACCACTCCCTTTTTGGGACCTGTTGTTTTTATTCCAATTTTCATTTTCCATTTCTTTTAAAGCTCATTTGAAGTTTGAGCCTTCAAGGTCATAAGTCATTTTTTCTTTTGTATATTGACAAACAGGATCATGCATATTTAAAAGAAGGGAATTGGCAACTTCATTCGAAACAAGATCAAGATTTCCAGAACTAGTGATACAAGAGGAGAAGCGAGTTCGGTTTGTAGTTGTCAATGGTTTGGCTATCGTTGAGAAACCAACTAACATGCATATTGATGATGCAGAGTGGTAAGCTGGAGGCTTGAATTTTGTATATTTATTGTAGTTCTCTGTTCGATTTGCAATAACATATTTTTAAATACACGCTATATATTTTTATGCAGCAGTTCCGTCTTATGTTAAGAGAGTTGTTAGATCTTATTACCCTGATTAATTGGTTCATGGAATTTCTCCTTATTAATGCTATTTTCAACAAGTTCATTTGTAAAAGGAGGCAAATTAACCAGAGCTAGTTTTGTGACTTTTGTCATTGGAATGGAGTGGATCAGTGGTCTGAATCCTAAAATACGGTCACAGAGATTTTCTATTGAAAATGATTTGGAGATCTTGTACACGGAAAAAGTAATGAAAAAAGATAAAACATTTGATAAAAACCAAGCATGACGAGGACTGTTTTTGTGTCCTCAATGAATTTTCTTATTCTTGATTGGAATAACTTATTAGTTATTAGAAATTTAGAAGAGGATAGCTTGAAATCACTCTCTACTCAACATCTCAACAATGCCTCTTATCCCTAACTACTTGGGGTAGGCAGCTTGAAATCACTCCCATTGAGGTAAATACAAAACAGGTCGAAAAAACTACTTTTTGGTTCCTTTGAACTTCAAAGGAATTCATACACAAGGAGTAGGTTTTGTTATGCGTCACTTACTTACCTTTGAATTATACCACAAACTGACAACTATCTGGGTAGGTTATTATTCATGTAATTTACCTGCATTAGATGGAGTATACTGTAAATTTAGTGACACAAAGTTGTAGTAATTTGTTGTTATTTGGGAATTGGACTATGCATATGTTTGCACACATTTTAAAATCGTTGCCGAAAACACTCCAAAGAAAGCAACCACAGAGTAAGGGGGTATGGAAAATTGGTAGCTGAGCTTTTCGCTTCGTCTTTTCCATAATGAGGGAGTATAATTTTTATCAAATTATCATAATAAGTAAATAGCTTTAGTAAGTGGTTTAATACTCGTGTAAATATTTTTTTCTAATGTAAATAGGAAATCTTATCAGAATAATGTTATTTGTGATTTTTATCAAATTATCATCAATACTAACATCTAACAACGCAAGAGGCGATCTCAAATACAATTATTCCTAGTCAATTTCGTTATAATAACGTAAGAAGCGATCCCAAATCTAATTATTCTGATTCAACTTCCTTGGTCACGATTCAATTAACCGAGTTTGGCTTAACCCAATTTGGATAAGGTTGAAGGGTTGTTCCTTCCCAAACTCTTCTTCTCTCATAAAACTCTTCTTTCGAGGAGTCATTTCCAAACTTTTCTTCTCCCAATAAATTAGATATTTATGAATCAATAAAATTATAATTATAGTATATAATAATATTCATATATATCACTTATGTATAATATTGGAATATTTATACATTATATATATATATATATATATATATATATATATATATATATAGAGAGAGAGAGAGAGAGAGAGAGAGAGAGAGAGAGAGAGAGAGAGAGTATTTGCAATAATTTTTTTTAAAACATTTTAATAAAATCAGAACATCTAAGGAAATAAATAGTTTAATTAATAATAAAAACACTAAATTGTACCATATAAAAATAATAACAGCACATGATGATCAATATTTAAATAAATAAAATAAATAATACTATTAAAATATTTTTAATTTTTTTTTTTCACATTAGCCCGTGTCTTACACACACGGGCTATCAAGCTTTTAATAAGTAAATAACGTTATTAAGTGGTTTAATACTCGTGTAACTATTTTTTTCTAATGTAAATAGGAAATCTTATCAGAATAAAGTTATTTGTGAATATGAGATATTTGCAAACTCTACTTTTATAAAAATAATTGTGATTTTGCGATATATTTTATTTAGTTTTTGACTTATAAATGGCTTGCTTGCTGTACATTGAAAGTTTAAATCACTTGGCCCTTCAAAATTATATATCTGGCTTAGATCTCATAAACTTATTGTTTCTTCCAAGGAATTTTTTTTTTAAAATGATCAAGTGATTGTTGAAGTCGGTGGCATTTTAGCTATCATGCTCACTAATATAGGTTCAAAAGATTGACGGGTCGAAATGAAGTAGCGGTCTCTGCTCGAGACTACAAGTTTTATGCTCCAAGACACAAGTACAGGCGTGTCACACCAAATTCTGTTTCCAACATCCCTGGTTTGCCGGTGAGCTTGATGTGCCTTTTGACTAATAGCAGATTGTTTTTATGGACTTTAGGCGATATTGAAGCTAATATATCACCCTTTGATATATTTTTCAGATCTTTCCTGGTACAGATGATTCTTCACCAATGGTTAGTTCTCAAGGCTATCGTTCTATTAGTGAGGTAAGATTTTTTTCCCTTGAATTGTCTTCCTCCCTGCAATTCCCTTCCTTGGAAGTAGGCATGCTTTCTTTTTCCAACAGGATTTTGGGTAGTTGGATTAATGAATTTTTTTCTTGTTAGGGGTTTTGATTTTTGGTCTATGTTTGCGAATGATTTGTCTCAAGTCTAGCTAGTTTTTAGTCTTTTGATAGCCTCTCTTATTTTATTTTAATTTATTGGGTAGAGGCCAGTCTCGGATATTTTACACCTGTTAATGTAGGGAAAAGTCCTCAAAAGTCAAATCTGAGTAATTTGTCTTAGTGGTTGTTAAGGGAAAGTTCATAATTTTTACAATTGAGCTCGTTTTTCTTGTTTCTTGATCATGAGCTTAGTCAATTTGTTGGTAGTGAAAGATAGAAGGCATGCTGCTTCATGTTTTGTCCAATAATCAGAGAAAGAAATATTATCACCTTGTCAATAAATAGTTTGATTTCAGTAATCTGTTTTTCCCCTCAAATTAACAGGCTACCAAGAGTTCATATAGGCTATAATTACAGGAAGTTCTAGGAGTTTTCTAGCATCATACAGTTGACTAATTAAGTACAGATTACAATTTAATAATACATGATGGTCAAATTGGATTTTAAACACATATATCATCAAATCCATGAGGATAAATTATGCCCTCCTTGAGGTAAGGATAAAGAGATGAGCCATACGCTATTCTTGAAGTTTCAGATATTTGACCAAGAGATCATGACCCCGTAATTGAGGGCATAGTGGTCTTTCTAGTGAGCCACCATGATTGTCAAAAAAAATTATTTTTTGAATAGTGAAGTTATGTAAAGATAGAAAAAGAACTAGTTTGTTTGTAACTTTTATCCAAGTGCACAAGAGCTTCCATCATAATGAGTTTATGCAAGTTTTCTTATTTCTTATTCTTCTTCGTAAACAGTAGAAAGAAACACTACTGTGTTTTCGGAAGTGTAGTATTATTAAAATATTTCCTGAAAACCGAAATAGGAATGTAGGACAAGGCACGTTTAAAAAAATAAATCAAACAAGTGTGATTTGAAATGCTATCCAAATAACAAGGAAAACATTTTCATTCATATGGTCAGTTTGACATTTATAGAATGATTATTAATTTACATATTGTTTAATATTTGTACAGCCTCAAAATCAGCAGCAAACTCCATCAAAACAGCATATGCAAACACCATTGCATCAGGGTCAGTTTCATCCCCTGCACCCTAGCCATCAACCTATTAACCAAAGTCAACATGTAGGGCACTTCTCCCACAACCATCAGTGTGGACCCCCATCTCACTTGCCTGAAATTGCACATGAACAGCAGTCATCAACTATTTCTCAACACATGGCTTGCTTACAACCGCTAGGTCATGTTGGCGGGCGTTTGCATGTACTGGTGACATATTTCTCAAAACATGCACCGTCTTTCTCATGCTTGCAGAGCTTTTATGATGTTATACCATTGTAGTTCAATTTTTTTTGCTGTCATTTAGGGTTCACGAGTGTTGTATCATATTCATTTAAGCTACACTCTGAACTGTGATGGGGGTCTACACTACCATCAGTGTGGACCCCCTTCTCACTTGCCTGAAATTGCACATGGGAAGCAGTCATCAGCTATTTCTCAGCACATGGCTTGCTTACAGCCGCTAGGTCATGTTGGAGGCGTTTGCATGTACTGGTGACAGTTTTCTCAAAACACGCACTCTCTTTCTCATGCTTGAAGAGCTTTTCTGATGTTATACTGTTATAGTTCGATTTCTATTTCTGTCATTTAGGTTTCATGATTGTTGTATCATATTCATTTACGCTACACTCTGAACTGTGATGAGTTTCAGTAACGTGATCGGGTCTTAGATATCATGGTTCATGGAAAAAACAGGTTAAGTAGATAAAATTAAATAATAATAAAAAATATTTTGTTTCCTTTATATTTTCTTTTGAGGTTTGTGGAGAAATTGCAAATAATATGAAAATACATTATATCAATTAGTTTGATTATTTTTAGCTGAACTTATTCTTCACCTTCTAATTTACTGCCTTTTCTCAATTGTTTGCAATTCAGCCAACAAGCCCTGCAAAGTTTTGTGATGAATGTGGAGCCCCCTATTTGAGAGAAACCTCTAAGTTCTGTTCAGAATGTGGTGTCAAGAGGCTAGGAACATGACAAAATCTATACGTCTCTCCTGTCTCAAAGGTAGACATGTGATTCTTCATTACTTTAATTCGGTAGAACAGTTTCAAATATGTTTGTGTGTATATATACCAGCACGTCTTTAGTTTTTGTAGGTTGTACCATTTGGTTATCATAGATTCCATTAGAGATGTGTGAAAACGTACAAATATAATGACCATATGGTTAGAAGTTAAAAAAGTTTTGCAAGCAATTCCTATTTATACCACAACAGTACACCGTTTATGGTAACTTGCATAGCCTTTCTGCTTGGGTCTCGGCCATATATTTTCAAAATCATCATTTGTGCTATGGTGCATGATTCAAAATCATCATTTGTGCTATAGTGCATGAAGTTATTTTGTACACGGTCTCCTGGCCACTTATAGACAGGACTCTGTTTTGCAGGAGTAATGCAGTAAACCTTTGGACTCAGTGCTTTGAAGATTGTTTGCGGCTGCTTTCATCTTCACAGCTCTACTATCCAGCTTTCGTGCCAGAAATAAGAGAGACAGATGTATTAGCTTGTATGTGCCTCTGAAGCATCTCCTACACATTTTATGTTCACATTGCATCTGAATACAACATTTGCACCTTTAACAGTTGGTGAACAGTCTCCTGTATAATTAGTTTCTCCTTTCATCCCAAATTAAGTGTCATGGTTGCGGTGTTTCTTCAATAATCAATATGTTCTCCCTTGTACACTCAACAGGTAATATGATCAACTCGTATTAAACTTGCATTGATTTTTTTAATGATACATTTTGATACATCCAAAATGAAAAGGGCATTGATATTTTTACAAATAAGTGTATTTAAAAAAGATTCTCGTGAATAGTAAATGACTCTCAATCTCGTGTGAGAGAGATCTCGTGTGAGATTGATGTTTATGATTGGTAAGTGTTATGCAAGAAGTTATGATAGCGGTTGGACTAGAGTTTTTTCTTCTCTTGTGGTAGAGGTCTAACGAAAGTTTTTAGGTATATATATATATGAAAAAAATTGACATAAATATTTTTTAGAATTTTATTATTTATTTATAGGTAGGATTTTAGGGTATTCCTTAAAATTTTGAGTTGAAAGACAATTCCTAAATTTTAGGATTGAAAAACGATTTTGTGCTATTTATTATAGATATATAGATTTTTGGGTTAAATGGTTACTACTAAAATTTAGGATTGAATTTTATTTTACTTATTAAAGATATAGATATTAGCATGACATGTAGAAGAAAATGTCTGGATACAAATTTTATTGTTTCACTTCCACCTTTGACTAATGGGCTGGCAATTTACTCCAGCTCCCCCACAAGCATAGTCTAGCGCCATCTGCAGAGTCTACTCACTCGCCTCGCTTCTAATTATATATATATATATATATATATATATATGATAATGTTGTAAAAGTTGATCTATCCTTATAACATATTTCAGTTGTCTAGGCTGAGATTTGACGGCTTATATTGCCCTCGTCCGCAGTATAATATTTAGGTATCCTCTGTATTATACCGTGGACGAGAGATATTATTCAAAATGTCTACAACATTTAAACGAACAAACTAATCATCTGCGGTATAATACTGCGGACGATGGACACCGTCTGCAGTATAATACTACAGACAACATTTTAATTGAGTTTTCTCCCGTTCGCAGTATAATATTGCAGACGCTAGACCTCCTTTCTTGACTAATTTTAGCTAGCTTTCCTTGACTCTGACTAATCTTTCTAAAAATATTCAATCAGTTTCAAAGAGCCTTCCTTACACTCTCACAGGGATGTACGATTCAGCGAGCATAGCATACTAGTAAGCATACATCTATATATCGGTAATTTGTAATTTTTTTTGTGAAAGTTATTTATTTGTTTTGCTACGGATCTGTTGTTGTAGAATCATTTTATTCCATTACAAGTATTGAGGAAGAATTGCATGATAATAGTGATGTAACAACTACTTGTCAAATTTTTGATGAAACCATGCCTTATGTTGGTCAAATGTTTGATACGTTGGAAGATGCTGAATTTTTTTATAAAAAATATGCGAAATGTGTTAGATTTGAAGTAAGAATAAAAAACTAGTAGAAAATATGACAGCACTTCTATTTTTTGTTTTATAATGTATCAGTGTCGTAAAGTTGGCTATAAGGTGGTTAAGAAAAATGAGGATGTCGCTGATGATGAAGAAAATAATACAAAGGAAAAAATGAGGATGAACTCTATCGATAGAACATAATGTAGAATAAAATTTTATGTTGTCCATAATTAGAGGAAAGATAAGTAGTTTGTGTCTACACTTGATCTGAATCACAATAATGATTGTGTCCCCAAGTAAGGTTTCACAAATTCAAATGCACAAAAAATATTTCAGGATGTGATAGGAATTTGATTGAAACCCTTAATAATGCCGAGATCGAGGCAAGTAGGATGATCTGAGCTTATTGGAAGGAGGTATGAGTAATGTTGAGCTTTCTGAAACGGATGTGCGAAATATAGTCAGATATATTAGACGTGATAATATAGATTTGAATGATGCACATGTTGCAATAGATTACATGAGAAAGTTGCAGTGTGAGAGTCCGAGCAAATTTTATTATAGTGTCAAACTAGGCGTGCATAATCGGATATGATGTATTATATGGGTTGATTATAGGTCAATACTTGCTTATCAAAATTTTGGTGACGTTACTTTCGATATCACATACTGAACAAACAAATATTTCATGCCTTTTGCTCTTTTAACGTGTTTAAATCATCATTACCATTCTATATTGTTTGGGTGTGCACTATTGAGCGATGAGATTGATGATACATTTGTATGGTTGTTTGAGCAGTGGCTTGAAGCAATGAATTTCAAACATCCATTAACCATTGTCATTGATCAAGATCGTGCTATATGTCGAATGCGATTGTTAGGGTTTTCCTTAATATATATCATGCACTTTGTACGTGGTACATTACCAAAAAATATCCTGAAAAACCTGGTCATATTTATGCTACTCATTCGACTTTTAAGCCAGATTTTAATTACTGTCTTTAAGTCTCTGAGTATTCTAGATTTTGAGGACAAATGGAATTTGTTGTTGGAAAACTATGGTCTGCATAATTATGAATGGTTGAAAGCTTTATATGAATTAAAAGAAAAATGGGTTGGGGTGGATTCAATAAATTTCTTTGCAGCGGGAATAACTACCACCTCCAGGAGTGAAAGTATGAACAATTTTTTTGACGAATATGTAAATAGTAGTACGGAGATTAAAGATTTTGTTTTAAAGTCTCAGACAACAATTGAGAAACAGTACGTTAGAGATAAACAAATTGATTAAATTACAGTCAAACGTACAATAAAAATTCTTTTTGGAGGTCCATTAAAGATGCATGTAGCTAAAATATATACCAAAGAAATGTTTCGGCGTTTTCAGATTGAACTAACGAAATCGAACAAGTTAACCAGTTCAAAAGTTCATGAGATGTGTACTTTTGATTCTAGAACATACTTGCTGTTCAAAGCCACGGTTCTTGAATCTTGTCGTAGACATTTCACCGTTGTGCATAATATAAATACTGGGATGGCAAAATATAATTGCAAGATGTTTGAACATACTGGTACTCTATGCAGGTACATTTTGAAGCAACTAACTTCAAATAACCATGTTTAGATTTCTACAACATTGATACATAAGCGATGAACCTAAGATGCTAATAAAACCAATGGTGTTGCCCCGTATGTGTTGAGCTTTGTGACGGATTATACTGAGACGCAAATCAGTCGGTTCAA
Organism: Hedera helix; assembly: GCA_947179155.2. Taxonomy (NCBI): domain Eukaryota; kingdom Viridiplantae; phylum Streptophyta; class Magnoliopsida; order Apiales; family Araliaceae; genus Hedera; species Hedera helix. The sequence goes on from OX359281.1 coordinate 37,659,003, forward strand.
TCATTTATGCAAAAGATTTCTTGGTTTTGTGTTGGAAGCTTCATGTTCTAAAGAGACCATTACTTATGTTACTAAAATGCTTGATCGTGAGATACAAATTGTGGCCAAAATACCTGTCGAATGGGTGAATATAGAACGGAACGACGGTGTTCAACATGTTACCCTGGTTGACAAAGTGATGGAATTACGTGATGGTTATGATGACGATGATGTTGAGAATTTGTTCGCAGACAAAAGATCGTAAAAAAGTGAGACGATTGAAAAGTGTCGTCGAACAAATCGCACAACAAAAATCACTTTGAAAATGTGTAATATGTGGAATATTAACAAATCATAATAAGCGTAACCATGATAAAGCTTTAAGATTGAAATAAAATGGTTGTCAATTTTGAATTATTTAAATAAAATGTTTGTAATTTTTAAATTCGTTAAATAAAATTGTGAGGATTTAATGTTGTAATCGAAGGGTATGGTCTGTTCAGACAGACATCATCCGAAGTATAATACTGCGGACGAGTAAAAGTGGAAAAAAAAAATCACATATCCGCAATATTATACTGCGGACGGTGGGAATTTTGATTTTTCACTCTTCCGTAGTATAATATTGCTGACGATGTATAGAACATCCAGAGAATTTTGATTTTTAATTCGTTTGCAGTATAATACTGCGGATGGTGTGCAAAGTTTTTAACCCGTCCACAATATAATACATCGGACGGTGTGCAGAACATCCAGGGAATAATCAAACAAATAAAACGATATCCACAAAAAATCATATTTAAAACGAAACTCTACTGCTAATGCACTAACAAATTGAACAATCAAGGATGTCCAATAGTATATTAACATTCAATAAATTCAATTGTCAAACACATCAAAATATATATATATATACAACATTAAATTTTAATAGAATATACAATTTAAGATATATTCTGCAATAAATTTAATTGTCAAAAATATCAAAATTTATATACAACATAAAATTCCAATATAATATACAATTTAAGATATATTATTAACAATCTTAGTCATTTGTTCACCACTCATGTCTCTAGCCCTATGCTTACTCAACTCATGGACAATTCTATACCTAACTAGCAAAGCGAGGATCAAGCGGTCCTATAGATGCCTTGGACAACGTAGTTAAAAACTTCATTACGTAGATTCCGCAATCAACACCATTATTCTGTTTAAGTCTAGTAGACTTAAATGCCCAGGACAATTTTTTGTTCGAAAATTTTCTTTCTGGACTGAAAATTCAAATGACGTTCGCAATAAAATCACATTGTACATTAAAAAAACAAACCTGTTAATACTATTGCGATATACAATCCATGAAATTAAAAATTTAAATAGTCAAAAGTAGTAACTTACCATATATTCTAACTCGAGACGATATCGACTGCTTATTTTATGGCTCGGTACATTGTCGTGGTACGAATCCATAAGTAAAACTCTCCATTCATTGAGGTCTAGAACGAATAAAAAATAATGTTGGTTATTGTGATTAACGGGGAAAAATGCAAAATCACATTCGGACAATTCTGGTTGTCGTCCGTGGTTGAAAAAAAACGGGGAGACATAAAAAAAGTCGTACTTCTTTTTTGAGGTAGACAGTTTGTTGTAAGGCGGGTACTACTTTTGTACTAACTGGAAGAAACAACAGGGCATGAAATAAAATTATCTTCGGTTGTATCGTCCTCGCAAACGATCTTCGCGCAACTTCAATAAATTGATTTACGCGTCGATTGTTTGATCCCATATCATGTTCCCTGGCCGAAGCGAAAGTACATCCTTATGCATCAATCTGTACTCGTCCTCCAGTCCTTTGTGAGGGAACTGTGACTGATCCACCACTTCCAAAAACCAATTGCGATTTAGCCACTCCACCTTAGCTGCCTTCAATGGTTTCACCGAATTTCTCTTAAACACAGATGTCCGCTCCACCTGTAGCCACCTAGGAATATGGTGATACACTCCGACTCCCACTCCCTTCGAATGAGATTTAATGATGGGTGTCTCTTCAAATATTGGAGTCCAATGCATATATTGCACTTATCCATAGCATTGGCAAAGGGAGTCCAATCATATGAGTAAGGGGGCGGATGTGTTAACTACAATTTGGGTTCCAACGAACTCTGAAATGAGATGTCAGGACGGTAAGGAGATTTTTGGCCGAAGGATCAGGACCAAAAAATGGCATTTATTGGTAATGATACGGGGGATCATTAGGGATCTGGTCATTTGGGTAGTCAAATATGCCCTGGTTTTCTTCCCTAACCGAGATAGACATTGCGTACCACTCCTCGTACACGTGTCGAGGGTTGTGCACAGGTGGTACGGTAAGAATGTTTCTCACAAAATTACGAGCTGTATCGATCTGTAGGGATAAACCACAGACATATGATTAACAAACAAGAAAATAAAAATAAATCATAATGTTTAATAAATAAAAAATGAATATTGGACTTACAAGGTTTGAAGCCTCGAACTGCTAAAATAAGCCACGCAGTGTATATGTCTCATCTGGTTCAACTTGCGATCGGCTAATTCTTGTACGACTAATGCGTATATACCACCATAGGTAGTCTGCAAGACTAATTTGCTGTCGAGTAGCCACAAAAAAATCTAAAACGATATCTTGCCACGCATACCACGTGGCTATGTAGTCGGCACACAGCTCCATATAATCTACGGAGCTGAAAAGACCTCGCTCCCGACGGAGTTCAATCATTTCTATAAGGGCCTCGGGAATATCTTGTAGTTCTCAAATTGTCTCAATACGCGATCTGGCATTTAAAATTCTAAGACGTCAGCTAAATCAGGGGAATACATGAGGCCCCACTGTACCAAGCTGCCAGGTACTCTTGAGCCACTTAATTGTCAAAATTTAAATACGGCCTTCAATATACCTTAGCAGCTGTTATCCCATCAAACTCCACTCGATAACAAATTTGATTGTGATGGGAGTATGGTATTCTGAACTCTTTAATTTTGTCTTTATTTCTTCTGTATGACCAAACTCTTACCCGGGACAACCCGTGGTTGACTCCTCTTCTGTAATTAGGCCTCCCGATTGCTAACCGTTCGTAAGCCCAGACCTGTGTACCATTTTCTCAAGTTATAAATTACAAATACAATGCGCTATAAATTTAATATCAATGTAAATTCATATTTAAGTAGAGTCAATACGATACCTGGAGAAGTGTTAAACATCCCGAAAAGCTTTTAGCATCGAGGAGGGTGACTTTATGTAAATTGTGATACAAAGAAGCCAAAATCGTAGCTCCCCGTGCACAATTGCACACTTTGTCAATATCTTGTAGAAATAAAAGATATTTGGGGTGTATGACATCGTGAAAAGGAGATGCAAATAAAATCTTCCCCAGTATATACTATACGTACGCTTTGGTGTACGTCACCACCATCTCCATGTCGGCATCTAAGGGTAGTTAAGAAAATCTACCGACTAACCAATTCAAGACAATACTCCATCGGCTATACGGTTTATCTTTATTCAATACATATTTACTAAATTCACTATGCTAAAAAAAAATTGAACTTTTTATTAGTGTACATGTTAAGGGTCGACCTATAATCCGTAATCCTAGAATGAAGTATACATCTTTTAAGGTTATTATCATTTCACTCGTTGGGAAGTGAAACGTATTTGTCACATTCCGCCAACCCTCCACCAAAACTTCTATCAATCTAACATTTAACTGGTTACATAAATTTGTATTACAAAATACCCTGTACCCCCAATCTTGTAATAACTGTTTTTGGGCATCATTTAACACTCACATTTTTATAGATCTTTCACTCTCATTTGTTCTTAAGAAACGTGTAAAGCGAGGATTGTTCCATGCAATACTGGAGATGTGATTAGCCTGATCCCATAATACAGAACTATTAATTGGTCCAACATTGAATTGATTTTGATAACTAAACCAAACAAAATAAACATATATCAACATAAAATAACACACTATTATAATTACATATAAAATAAAATTATTAAAAAGAACCCTACCTCAATAGGTATGTTTAATAGTTTTTGATGATGACAATAATGTATCTTTGATTTTGCAACAACACTTTATATTCAATTTTTTATTTTTGCAAAAAACAAATATAGACATAAGGTTGATCTTTTGTATACAACAAAGAAAAATATCCAAAATATTATCAACTTTGCTTATCATAAACCCTAACAAATATGGATATAATAACTTACCTTAGTGGGTAAGAGCAAAGATGTCGGATTGTAACAGTGATGTGCCGATCAGAACGGTTGCTTGATTGTTTTTTTCTCAAATGTGCTTAGGTCGGCTAGATCTCAGATGTGAAAGATCGTGAAAAATATAAGAGTTTTAAGTGGACAACATCTGCAGTTTAATACTACGGACGAGAGCACTCCTTAAAACGACACCGTGCAAACTTATATCTCTCGTCCGCATTATAATACTACGGACGGTAGATATTTAAAAAATGCCATCACTTATTTAATATTACGGATGATATTTTTACAATTTTCATCATCTGAAATATTATATTGTGGATGATGAGTTTGTTCATTTAAATATTAGGGTCATTTTGGACAATATCACTCGTTTGCAGTATAATATTGCGGATGAGGGCTATATAAACCGTCAGATCTTAGCCTAGACGGTATGAATATTAAAATATAACAGTTTTTTTTTATTAGATTGTCAAAAAAATAAAATAACTGGGAGACAAATTATACGGTAAAAAGGGAAAAGGAAATATAATGCCAATAAATTCTTGACACACTTTTAAAAACGAATAATTAGTTCAACTGGGGAGGCACCACAACTTGTGTTCCATTGTATTGACGATCTAAGGTATGGGTTACCCCCCTTGTGGTGTTGCTCAACTCAAACAAATCATGAGCATTTGTTTTGACTTTCATAAAATTTCGAAGGGCTAGCTGGACCCCTCTAGGATATATAAATTATATATCTTAGTTATATAAACTCAGTTTGTTTCAAGTTTTTTTTAGTAAAATTTAATCTTATGGATGCAAAAATATGAGTAAACTTAATTTTTTTTTTATTCAATCTTGAGGTTGTATAACACCATTATTATTATTTGAGTTATAGTAGTTAAATACCCTCTAGGATATATCCTTTTTTGACAAATATGAAATCTTCAGCAATTCAACTTACCAAAGAACTACTAGTCTGGAAAAAGAAAGATTTACAACTTCATCTGCATGAAACTATAGGGAAACAAGAAAAAAAGAAGAGCAGATGTTAATGTCATTTGGACTAGATTATCTATTGAGATTGTCAACGATATTCAAACTGAAGAAAATGTCAACTCAAAATCTGCAGATTCACAGTTGTATATGAACACTGAACACCAACAGACAAAAGTTACACTTCAATCTTTTGCATTGTCAAATCTTCTTGTTCTGCATACAAGATAGCAGCTCAAGATTTCCTTCGACGCCATAGCATAGATAAAAAGTTCTTTACAATGGCATATGACCTTTTCTGATTAAGAAGAGGTAGAATGTACACAGCTAGTGAATAAACAAAATACATACATGATAGAAATTATAGATCACCAACAAACTTTCATAAACGATAGTGAGGCCTTGTAAGTTGTAACTATTTATTTTTACGCCCTCCTTTACCCTTTTTGCTCTTCTTGGACTTGCTATTCCCCTTCCCCTTGTTGCCTCCAGTTTCTTGATTGCTACTGACAGTTTGAGTATTGGAAGCAACAACATTTGGCAACAAGTTAGCCTTTCCTTTATCGGATTTGCTAACATCTTCAGCTTTCTTGTGATCAACTTCCTCATTTTGGGATTTGTCTAAAATGCTAGACTCTGATGCCTTCTGACTCACCACAAAGTTGCCCATCAGTGGCTGATTCAAGAAAGTTTCAAGCTTTGGCCTTCTCAATTCCAAACTCTTCAAAAGTTCTCCAATGCTTTGAAAATTAAGTTCATGCTTCTGGTTTCTGAAAAATAAAATCCAAGAACCAAAAGTTTTCAGCTTCTGATGACAACACTGGAATAGCGAATTTCTTTTGGATACAACTAAATGCACAAACCGAACCGTTCAGATCAAAGCATAAATACATCAAATATCTGAAAATGATCTTTACAAAAAAAAACCTTTTAATTCTATACACCTACTTGATATGTTTTTTTTTTAATAATGTAACTAATGGTTATGAAACAGTTAAAAACATTTTCAATCAACTTGTGAAATTCTCACATTAGATCAAGAATCATTTTTCAATTCAAGATTCTCACATTGTATCATATATAACTGACCTGGTATCAAATGCAGAAGAAAGCTGCTTCAGTTCGTCGAGCATTTTGTTCGCTTCCGCAAAAATGCTTCCATATTCACCATCACAAGGATTCTTATCAAAAAATTGGGCTATTGAAGCAGTTAAAAACTTCAGATTTAGGTCTACTTCCACCTGGAGATTATAAAAAAAAGGTAAAGGAAAAAAACATTGAATTCTGATCATAACCTACCCTTAGCCATATAATTCACAACGATGCCATCCATAATCAATCAATTTGGCATTACCTTTATCTTCGCAGCATTAGATGTAGAGGTCATAAAACTTCCTTCTTTTGTTCTAGCCCCTGGCTTTAAAGCATCAATCATTTCCCCAAAAAGTCCCCAATTCATTTTCAAGTTCTGATTTGTTGAAGTGAAATTTGAAGATGGCATTGTGGAGCTCTCTCCTACATCACCACTAAGAGGAAATTGCCCACTGCTCAAAGTAATCAGACCCCCTTTTACATTAGTTTGGTGGCCTTGGAGAGCTTTATCGTTCCTTGGAAACAACACTCTTATTATATCGTCTCTGCAGCGAACAACTCCCATGTCAACGACAATGGCATCTTGGCACTTTTCTGCATAATTTATTCCCAAGCACACAATTACAAGAGGATCCCCAATCTTTTTTAATGCCTCCGAAAGCAAACTTGGGTTCAAGTCTATATAGTTACGTTTCTTGCATCTTCGGAGGACACCAAGGAATTCCCTTGGAAGCACATTAGTAACATCACTCATCCCCAATAGATTGAAAAGTATTTCATGATACTTTTTAGAGGCCAGACAAAGTAAACACAAAATAACAAACAACTTCAACACCAAGAGTGGATAGTAGAAGTTGAAATTTATTTTAGATATTTTAATCCAATCTGCTGTATCCTGTTTATTGTAGAGAAACTGTTCGACAATGCCAGCCACAAAATCAAATATTTCTCCTGAAGATAATTGCACACCAGCTACTAAACTCGAATCTGGGTGAGCATTTGAATGCTGACAAAGAAACCATTCAACAAATGAAGATCTTGTTGTGAAAAAATATCCTTGGAATTGAGATACCATGGTCAGAAGGTGGTCAACAAGATACATGAAACAATTGGGTGATATATAGTCAGATCTACGCCAATTTGCTTTATAAGTATCTTCCAAAGCTTTATGAAACTTGTATACCAGAGAGTTCTTTCTTGAAGCTCCATTAAAATCTCCTAATAGCGACTCTGAATTAGAATTTTCAGAGGAGTCCCCATTAACGTCTCCACTGAGATTCTTAATGAATGTCATCCATGATAAATTCTCTTCAAACCTTTTCAGAATTTTCTTGTACAGCTCCGCTGGTTTTCCTGTTCCAAGCCACACCATTACCACCTTCCCAATTTGCCTGTAGGTTAGCTTTTCCTTGGTACCGATGTCTCTAAGAACAACTTCTTCCAGTAATTTCCGGGAAAGTTCAGTCCCTCTAAGAGATACAAAATTCTCAGATAATGCTTTCTTCCAGTCTAAAGGAAAGACATTTGCAAAATATTTTGTGGATTGGTCAACAAAATCTTGTAATGTCTTTGAATCATGAAAATTGCAGACCAGAAACTTGCAATCCAAAAGAAATTTCGCTACCTCAAAGATGTGAACGAGACATCTGCTTTGCATAAACGGTGACAAAAAATTCTTGAGTGCCAACTTATTGAGGGATTCAAGAATTTGCAATATCTTCATTCCTACAGAAATTAATTCAGATTGCAAGTAAAACCGGGTGGCAGATACAAACTGTCCAGCATCAACAGATAATAAATTTCCGTTCTTCTGTAGAGTTCTGTCATCAACTCTTCTTAACCAATCAGCATCAGGTATTAGCAAAAGGAAAGTGGTACTCAAATTACTGAACTGCCTGCGAGTACCAAAATAGTTCAAACAGAATTCACCGTGACCCATAAATTTACTGCAGTCTTGGGTTTCAAGACGATCAAGATACTCAAAGATATTCCCAATGTTTTCTTTCCATAGATTCCAAAAGTAAACCAGAGTTGTAACAGAAACCAGGTTCAGTGAAATCATTTCTTCTGAATGACATGAATTATCCACCGGCAACTCATCTTCCCTCACGAATTTTGAGGCATCTATGCTGAAATGAGCATCCAGAATCTTTCGTAAAGATAATATTTCTCCTCTGAGACTTGTGTTTTTCTGAGAATCTTTTAAATACTTCTTCAACTCAGCCAAGTTGCTGCGTTCATGTGATAAAATGTTAGTCTCATTACAGACAAACTCATAGAAGAGATCCGATTCTTGTTTTGCAAATGCCTTGGCCTTTAATAAAAGTTCTGCTTTCTGCGTGAACTGCTTTAGCGGCCAACCACTACTTTTGTTCATCCATAGCGAGATGCAAAATATATACCAAAGGATGAGTGAGGATGCCTCACGGAAATGTCCATCCTTTCCTCGTAGATCAGCCTCAAGTAGAAGATCTCCTCTCAGCCTTGCTATTTCTGCAGCCTCAACAAAGTTTCCTGATTCTTCTTCCAAAAACAAGAGCTCATCAAGGCAATCAACAGATTTCAAGAAGTTTCGTCTTAAATCCATTGAATGAAAAGCTCTAACAAATCGCATCATGGATATACTATCTTTGAGCTCATTATAATTGTGAGCACAACCCTCTAGAAACTCCTGCTCCATTTTTTCTATCTCTTTACTTTTGACAAAATCATTATCCTTGGGATCATGTTGTTTCCAGTATTCAATATATTGCAAACCCACGTCAAAAATTTTTGCTTTTGTGCAGACCGACAAGCACTCTGAAAAATAACTTCCCTTGGCATATACTTCTGCTGCAATATCATAGCATCCTGCCAGATCAAAACATTCTGCAGCTTTCTTCAGCTCAGATTCCCCACACTTGTCAAGATAAATTCTTCCTGCAGCGAAACAGATAGCCTAAAGTTCAAACTTTGCCAACGTTAAATAAGATCTGTATATAGATTCTCTACTAAAGCAACAAAAACCACAACAAAAGGTCATAATACAAAATCTAACATCTTATGGGACATGCTATAATGGAGCTAAAGTATAGCTTGGAGAGACTGATTATTGAACAAATATAGCTTTTTCATGAAATAAAGATCATAAAGCATCTAAAAGAACTTTTATGGATAAGAAGTGAGATAATAAGGAAGCAGTGAGATAATAAGGAATGAGAGCTAAGGCTATCAAATACTAGATGCAAACTGTATCTCCAAACTAGATCTTCATGAAGAAACAGTAAATTCTTGTTGCTGTCTTGTGAGGGTTCCACCCCCTTTGGCGGGATTCTTCCTAATAAAGTTTTACTTATTAAATAAAAAATTAGTAGTTCATACCTGCTCTTTCAAACTCCCCCAAGTCATAATAACAAATAGCAGCTGACTCACCCTTGCCAATAGAATCAAATATTTCAGCAGCTTCCCTAAGGCAAGTGCAAGCCACTTTAGGATTTGAATCACGCATACGGTCAGCAGATGCTTTTAAGCCAGATGCCTTTGCCCTTTTTTCCCACGTTTCATCTCCTGCTCTTTCAAAGCACATGGTTGCCATCTCATAGTTATGCTCAAGAAAGAGCTGCAAAAACACAATGGTCATACTTGTAAATACATACACTGTGGCAAATAAATATAATTTTGACTGCAATAAAATCACAGACAATACAACCACAGCAACAGACAACACTAAATGGCTGCAGAAAGGGAAAAAAGAAGAAGGGATAATAATAGTAGTAATATAGAGCCTAATGAATCAAACCTTGATACCCCTCGCTTTCCATTCCTCTGAGCTGCTTGCAACTTGCATCGCCTGTGCAAGAGAGTCATCCAATTTCCGTACTTGGACAAGGCACTTCCTCTTCCAATAGTCAAACATAGGCCTGGACAGCTCCTCTATATTTTCAGAAATCCATAACCTTTGCCTCGTTCGAGTTATAGCCACATATAGTTGTTTCAGTTCAGAACACATGAGATTGTGCCTTGCCTCGTTAAAACTTGGGAAAGACATGGGAGAAGTAGCATCAAGCATATCTTGTTCGTTCATGAATTCATATACAACTCGCCACTGACTTTTCAAAGGCGAGGAGCCAAAAAAATTGTAGAGCAATACATCCTACATGTTGGAAGATTTTATAAATCAGATGTAAGAAACTTAATTACGTAGGAAAAAGGAATCAAGCTGAAACTTCAATGGAAAATTTTGGCTTAGGCACATCCCTAAAAATATATCAATAAACTTTCTCAGAGAAATATAGTGGCAGCATGGTTCCCTCAAACCAATCATTCGAAATAATCTACAAGAAAGATTAGGATCTGGCAGCTCCTCGGCAAGAAGGATTATAAATTTTGAATACGCGCATCATTCAATAAATAAGAAAAAGAGTCTAGGTCAACAAATAAAGAAAATAAAAACTAGCAAACCTGAAATTCAAGTCCCTTGCACTCCACAATAGTCAAAACAAGAGCTTGTTTCCCAACATAATTCAAAATTTCTTTCCTAGCAGAATCATCCCGAACTAATATGACTTGCTCTGCACCAAAGCCGACAATCTTCCGATCAGCACTTCCACTATTACCAAATATAGTTACAATTGCATTTTCATCATTCCCGGGCTCAAGCAAAACAGGAGCTTCACCATATATAAGACTAGTCTCAGGTTTCAAAACATCAATAAAATGAGGAAAAAATCGATAAAGAAGATCAATAACACTCTGTGCTAGTTTTAGCACGCCATCATGAGTGCGGAAGTTCTGACTTAAATTGAAAATCTCTGACATGCGTCCTTTATCTTTTCTTCCAGCAGATCCATCACTTGCTGATTCCATGAACACTTTGTAGAACAGGGATCGTATATCCTGGAACCTAAAATCAATCCCTCTTGCAATCGTTTGTGCAGTATCACCCGAGAAAACAAAGCCCTCGTCGATATTTCTGCAAACATATTTGAAAAGAGAAATCTGTCTCATGGTAAGATCTTGCACTTCGTCTATGTATACAAAGTCCATTTTGTGACCTTCAAATCCTTCATTTCTTAGTCGATGATGAAGATCAATTACTAAATCAGCTAAGTCATATTCTCCATGTTCCATCTTCATTTTTTCATAATCCTGAAAAATATCGTAAATCTTCTCTCTTTTCTGCCTACTCAATGTGGAAACCCGACCCCCAGCAAGTTGAAGATATTCCTCCCGGTCAAGTTTACCATCACATGCATCCGCCGCTTGTAGGCCTCCTTTTATATGAGAAATTATCTCAGTGAACACTCTGGAAGAATCAAGTTTTTTAGTGAGCTTAGTACTGAAATGGGGCCAGTAATTTAAGCAAAACCTGTCATAAGTAACCTCCTTGGTTCTTATGAAAGCTTGCAATGCAACTGAGCTTGAGCTTCTAGATTTACCCTGACTGAATCCCTTTATATCATGGAACCTTTCAAAGTAAGAATTACCCAATGTACCATCAAGCATCATTAAAAACTTTTGAAATGTTATCACAAGAGGGTACAAATTAGCAGGGATGTTAAGGAAAGAATCTGGGATTTCTTTGAATAGGTCAGCATCATCCATGCCATCCTTGTCAAGTAAACCGTCTTCTGAGAAGTTACCACCTCGGGCAAAGCTGTAAGAATTAAATACGTGCATTAAGATACTAAGGCTTCTTACTCTACAAAAACAGAAACATTTTTTCCACCCATTTTGCATCCCAGATATGGTAAAATTGGATGAATTGAGACATTTTTTGTAGATAGTTTTTTCCAAAAGACCTTTATCTCAGATACAAGCACATATTACAAAGAAAATATTCCAGAAGTAAATCGTCTCTAATCACACAAAAGACATTTATTTGGACAATGACATGTAAATCATGATCAATGAAAGGACCAGGCACGCTCAAAAGACTGTTCAGCACAGAATAACAATCATAAGAAAATAATTAAGTAGGAAAATTAAGTTACAAACGAAGTCAGGGTTTTGCTCAAGGGAAGCAATAAATAATTGATAGCAATTCATCACTATTCACTGCATTGTAGATATGTTAACTGGATGCTTCTCATTCATATATATTTCATTCTTAATGATTTGTTAAGTTTACAAAGCTTAATGGAGGCATTCAAATCAAAGTGCAAGCGATGCACAAAACAAATCAATTTGCCATAAATGAAAGTTTCATAATTCATGTTTAGGGTATAACTCACGATTTATTTCCTTTCAAGACATAAAGAGTCCACTACAACACAATAAATGCTGTTAAGAAAATAGGATGCAAGTTGCAACAACAACAAAGTTGATTATTGTACACACCTTTTCAGCTGGGAGACATGTTGTTTCACCGCGAAACAAAGTTTTGGACTAACTGTCACAAAAAGCTGACGTAACACAACCTCCTTACTCTCTCCAATGCACTTGCTAACTTCATTTTTCTGGGTTCCATCCATTACAGTATTGCTCTCAGCTACACAATATCCTTCAGAAGCAATAAAGTGACATTGTTCTTTTTGGAATAATTTCATGGTCAAAACCGTAGTTTTCCCTGTGCCTGACCTTCCAAGAATAAAGGAGCTTTTACCAACCAGAATGATCTCCATCTCCTCATCAGTTACTTCAAATGGGAGATCCAGTTCTCTACCATCGCGATCAGACAGCAAGTGGTTCACAACCCCAGATGATAAGGAATAGAACTTCATAAGCAACAAGCTCTCATTCACCCTTGAATTTTCGACATAACTTCTACCATCAATTTCATTACAGCTAGAGTCACTACCCAATTCACCATTATTAAGATTTTTATAACGGATAATGTCATTGGAAGTCGCCCAACTCTTTGGAACTTCCAAATTCCTAAAAACAAGCAAACAAACCAAGTGGAATAAATATGAATAGGATTGCGAGTAGAAGTAAGCAACATAATTTTTCCAAATGATAAAAAAGGCTGCAACACAATTCCGAATCTAAGAACATCCTTCTACTTTAATAAACTGTAAAAGAATTAACATACCCGTCAAGGAATTTCTCTTTGCACCGATTAATATAATCATTGGTGTACATAGAAAATATGCTATCAAGACGTTTCACCAATTTTGGCACATCCTCTAATAGTAATATATCCCAAACCTTTAAAACTTGTTTATAATTCGACTCCTCCTTGACAATGTCAATTGTGCTAACAACATAGAGCCCTTCAACCTTGAATTTTTTCAGGATCTGAGAAGAGCTTTCACAAACCGAGTCCACATTCCTATTCTTAGGTCGCCAGCCACTGGAAAGCTTCAGTAAAAGGTTTAACACTGACTTTTTCAAGCGAGAGGACATAAGCTTTCCAAATGATTTTTTGAAGTTATCACTAAAAAGAACCTAAACACGTGGAAGAATAAAATTGATTTTAGCAGAAAATATTATGTAATACATAACTTCAAAAGGGGAAAAAAATAACAATAAGCAACTAGAAGCTCTAAACCTTCCATCTTGCACTTTTGAAGAGAACACTAGCCCCATTAAGCAAATCTTCAAGTTGATCTAGCTCCTTCTTCACATCTAGTATGGATTTGGCCAAATTCTTGTCTTCATCAGCGTTGAAGAAACAATTACGATTCTTTGCATCACGTACTAATGCTTGCCAAATCGATTCCTCGTTAGCTAAGGTTCTTTCATCTCCCAGTATCCAGAGACAGTGCCTAGAGTGAAATGGAAGAAGTGCATATAGCTCATGTTAAAAAAGATAAGTATAGAAAACAATCATAATAGAAAATTCAATTTACTCCATACCGTGCTCTTGTCAAAGCAACATTAGTTCTGTGATGACTGCTCAAGAAACCAATGGATCCATGACTATTAGATCTAACAGTAGATATTATTATGATATCTTCCTCCCCACCCTGAAACCCATCTATAGACTTCACCTTCACAGAGAATCCATCAAGCTTTTCATACTTTTGTTCAATTTTATCTTGGATGGTGACCACTTGAGCAGCGTAGGGTGATACGACACCAACACTAAGCTTCCTTTTGGAACCATTCCATGCTATCATTTTGAAAGGAAAAAAACACTACTTAGCTTTAATAACGTTCTTCAAGAAATCAAGAGTACATAATCTATACTAGCAGTGACCTATACAGCGAAAAAGAAAGAAGTCTCCCACCAAGGTGCTAAGAAAGCAGCATTAGAAAATTATCTTTAAAAGAAACAATCAGGTAGGATTTTTTGTTGGTTTACTGTTTTTACACTTAATTAGTTCTTAAAGAGAATGGTGGCAGCAAAAAAGCTCACAATTTTTTTGGTTCCTTTCCGCTCTGTTTAAGATTCAAATGGAGTTTTAATAAAATTCAATTCCCTATGATGTAAATTAAGAAATATCATTAGCCAAACATGCACAAGTATGAAATCCTATATAAGACACCATCAATAGATTCTCATTGAATTGACACACCTTTGTACAAATCCTGGACTATCTTCGTTACAACAGCTACCTCAACCATATTTCTTCGGCTATATCCAACGTCATCCATTTCTTCTCTCCCGCCAATGACATTTATGAAAGAATAGGGACCAAACATTGGTCCTGGAAGATAGTTTTTCTCATAATTTTTACTCCGAACATTTTGTGCATTGGAGATCCGGTTGTGATAGAAGTTCAAATTAGGGAACAAACTAATAGATGGATGCATCCTGTATTGAATATTAAGCAGGTGCTTAGAATGACCCAGTAGGCTCAATCTTTCAAATAAGCTTCGACCAAAGCCAGCTTCATCAGAAACCTGTAAACAGAAAATATTTGATGTGTGAAAATGAAACACGAGCAAAAAACTCTTAAAAGTAACAGATGAACATTTTTTAGAAAACAAATTATAAAGATTTTTTATTTTAATTAAGATAAGCAAGGAGTATGATGGATATTTACTTACACTGCTTCTGACAGTTGCTGGCAACTGGCACTCATCACCAATAAGAATTGCATGCCTCATACCCTGAAGTTGAAGGGGTATGCATGATTCACACTCTTTCAACTGGGCCGCTTCATCAATAACCAAAAGTTTCAGTGGCTCCATTTCTATTGAATGCAACTTGTATGAACTAGATACAGTACAGAAAATTAAGGAAGCCTTCTGAAAACAGAATTCCATTATCGACTCTCTGTTCATAGCACGTGGAAGGTTAAGTTCTTCCAGAGAAAGCCGAAGACTTCTTAGAACAGAAAGGGACTTGCTTCTTAGGCACAGCAGCAATGAAAACTCAGAAGAATCTTCAACATTTTCTGGATGTAAAAGAAGCTTCTCTAGTTCTTCAGAAACCACTTTGTCTTGAAACAACAACTTTTCCAAAGAATCAAGCGAGTGACCAAGAGTAACCATGTCATGGAACTTACTTTCTCCAACAAACTTTCTTGGTAAATGACTACAAAATATTAACAAGCATCTTTGGAGGGGTGCTGCAGTACATCGGAACCGATCTCTCAAGAATTCAAGAAAAGATTTATATTCCAACTTTTGAACTTCATCATCATCGTTATTTTCCTTTGATTTTATCAATTCATTTTCCACGAAAACATTGTACTGAGAAACACAATCTTCAAGTAAACTTATCATGGAATTTAAACAATGCTTCCAACCTGTACGCGGCCCTAGGCACTCTGTAAGCCTATCGACACGATAATCCAGATAGATATTTTTGATATCTGAACCAACTTTAAGCCTGTCCTTGTTGCCAAATAAGAGTAGATCTCCACAAGAGCAAAGAGAATCATCCACATATCCTGTCAATAAATTGAGTACACGAGAAGCAACTTCTGTAATTGCTACATTTGTTGGTGCACATATAAGGGTCCTCAAGCTCATTTTGAAGAGATGGAATAGCATCACACTTATAGTTTTTGTTTTTCCCGTCCCTGGTGGACCCCATATAAGTTCCACTGAAGGCTTATGGTCACATTTCAGTTTACGAAGTGCACCCAAAACTGCCTCAGTTTGTGATTTATTCAGGTTTAACTCACTTGTACCAAATATATCACCCCATTGGTTATTGTTAAGTACACAACAAATATTGCAATTTTCAACAACCTGCATTTCACAATTTCAGATATCAATCAGGATCAGCATAATTTTTTTAGTAGAAAGCCTATCCATGAGTTCATTTCCACTACGACGGCTAACCAAATAAAATGGAAAAGAGGAAATGATTGAAAGAAACAAAGGCAGAAATGAAAGATGAAACTCAAAATCCAGACATACTAAAAGGAAATGCCAGACAAACAGCTGGGAATACATCTTATAAGCTATGGTCATTGAAACTTAAAAGAAAGCACCATTATTTGCTTACACTACATACCGTGTCAAAATTGGGGCAAAAAATCAAATACTGAAAAAAGTTTTCCGTTTGTATTTTGATTTCTTCATCAGATAAAAAGGACATTATCTTTTCCAAAATAGCAACAGTACCACCAATTTCAAACATGAAATATCCCATGAAAGTAAAGAGCTTTATCTTTTGATCAGGTTTAAGAAATTTGTTACAATTGTGGCAGCTAGTTACAAGAAAACACTCAAGGATCGAGTTCTACTTACAACATTTCATGCAAATATTTTGCAGGCTAATGGCACATTATTCAATCCGTAATAAAATAAGTCATAATCTTACCTCATTATTGGCGCACAGAATTTTCTTGATTATATTTAGATTCCGAAACATGTTCAGTGCATTCCAAATTCTGTTATTTGTTGTTAAATTTATCAAGAAAACAACAAATAGAGATTTCCGCATCCCATCTTTGACTTCAACATCTTTCAAGACTTTAACTTTAAAATGAGTGGACGTACTACAGTCTTTGTTCTCTTCCTCTTCCTCTGTGATATTGATAACTGATCCAAAAGTCCACATTGTTCCCAGCTGTTGTAAATCAGAAACAGTTTCAGGCTTTGCATCCGCGATAATTAATATATCTCCAGGCAATGTTCTATAGGGCTCCCTTCCACGATCGCTAAATCTGTTTTTCCAATGATCAACCTTAACATCATATAGTAATGTTCCATATGGTTTAGCCTCATCAACAGAGATCACCTCAGCAAAGGGTGCCCAGTGCATAATCTCCATGCTAGAAGCCAGTTCTTCTCTTGTCTCTTCCAATAAAGGAAAAACATATGAGCCAAGATACTGCTCCACCGACTGAAACGATGTTGGAATATTTTCCACCTGAAATGAAATAATGAAAGTTGTTCTAGGGTAAGAAGTCCTCGGTCCTCAGCAGCAGGAAAGTATTGCCTCATACCATTTTCTTTTCAGAATAATTGAGAAAAAGAAACATGAATAAAGGATCTAACACCGATAAAGCAAGTGAAGCATTTCAAATGCAAGCCAAAAAAGCTGACATTCACAAACATTCTAGCAGGCTTCATGACCAAGGCAGTAAGTCACAGTATAAAGAATGTACTTGAACTTGAGCAAAAAGGCAAACAAAAATATGAAGAAAAATATGCAAAATATCAAATAAGCACCATGTACACTTCCTTGTCATTACAAATACACTCATACGAAAGATATGCAAAGAAGATTAATAAAAGACTTTGGTATTAATTGATGCTCCATTAGAAGTCAGAACTGCAACAATTTCCTACCAGGCACAATACAGGTACTCGTACCTATCATCCACAACTGAGGAAAATTTAATGCCCTTTTCCATAGGAATTTTAGTTTTTCAATTAACTGACTTATTCGTCTTAAATTAAATTCAGACTGCTTCTCATGTATTAAGTTATCATTCAAAGACTACACAGGAAATCCTTGATCCACCTTCTTCCACTAATAGAGAGATTACCTGAACAAATATAGCTTCAACACCCAATATTGCAACTAAATAATTAATCTTATGCCATAGGCTTGCTCATAATATTTTCTCAAAAAGGAACTTTTACAACATTTGACCTATTGAATGAAGACTTTACCTTTTACAGATGCAACCTGACTCAAGTCCGCAAGCACATTTACCTTTTACGGATGCAATCTGACTCAAGTCCACAAGCACAAACCTAATACCTTACTGTTTAATTCCCCGTTGATGATAGAGGCAGAATTAATAGAATTTTAGTATGCAGTTGGCAAGTTGCTAATATAAGTTAACAGTTTGGTAAAAATAGGTTTTAGTTGTGTAATAAAATCAGGCAAAAAAGGCAAAAAGAAAACTCATAAAAATTCAAAATAACAAATAGAGTTTTTGCCTAAACTAATGCAAATCGAGTTCCAGTAGCATTAGTTTTGTCAGCATGAGACATTAATATTTTCCAATCAGATATTTCATAGAAAAATATTTCTTTGTGACTTTTAGAGTCTCGGTTATATGAAATTATAACCAAATTTGATAGACAGTAACAGACAATTGTTTGAGACCAATTGGTATTTGCTACACAGATTTGTTAAAAAACAGATCTATATAGATATTTCATAGAAAAATATTTCTTTGTGACTTTTAGAGTCTCGGTTATATGAAATTATAACCAAATTTGATAGACAGTAACAGACAATTGTTTGAGACCAATTGGTATTTGGTACACAGATTTGTTAAAAAACAGATCTATATATATATATATATATATATATATATACTGCAGTTGATATAGCTAGAGCAAAAAAATAATACTACCAGAGTAATAAGCCATGTTTAAAGCTTTAAGTGTTAACTATCGCTATAACAAATACAAAACTATGAATAAATGTATATTTGCTCCGGCAACATCATTTTTGCTTTCACAATATTAACCTGCCATATTATTGCAAATTAGGCCAACCAAACTTTATCAAATTCTATTAATATGGTGAAAAGAAAGAAAGTTGATTGTAATTGAAGAAGCTACATCAGTCAAATACTATTGACTATGATCTTGAACATAAGTTCAGGCGTGACTTCCGAAAGAGCCAAAGGTTTGAAACACATTTTTTTGCAAAAAACTAGAAGTGATACAGGCCCAAATAATAGCAGCTTAATGACTGAAACACGTGCATGAGCAATAAATTGGTTTGAGCCACAAAAGCCCTGCACATCAAGCCAAAGTGGGGTTGGGCAAAAATAAAAAATAAAAAATAAAATTATTACAGATAACTGCATCTTTCCACACTAGTAAAGCCTAAATAAACTTTCTATTAGATAATATTAAATGCCAATAAATTAATCCAACAGCTGCAAAATGTCAAATGAATCTAGTAAGTTAAGACAAAGAAGATGCAGCATGAAACAAAAAAGCAAACCTGGTTTTTATATAGACTCTTATCGCAGATGTCATTAAGAGACCAAGAGAAAACCAGATCAGTTAATCCAACGTTATTATGCATTGCTGTCTTCTTATTGTGTGAGGAACCGCCTTCCATCATCACTTTCCTCCTCCAACTACTTGTTCTTCTAATTATCTACAAAACCCATAACACCAAAATCTCATTCATATTTAAAGGATGGAAACA
Source organism: Hedera helix (assembly GCA_947179155.2). Lineage (NCBI taxonomy): Eukaryota > Viridiplantae > Streptophyta > Magnoliopsida > Apiales > Araliaceae > Hedera > Hedera helix. The sequence continues at coordinate 37,678,772 of OX359281.1, forward strand.
CAGAGAATAAAATAAAAAGAAATATGGGGTTTTCTTAGGTAGGAAGGAAAATGTAAGAAATGAACCTACGAATCTTTAGTACACGCACTAAGCAAATTAACCCCTTTAAACAAAGAAAGAGATATTCTTGATCATTTCATACGGAAATTCATTTTTTGATCATTTCACAAGGAAATTCATTTTTATTTCTCTTCTAAAGCTACAAAGATGGAAGCTTTTTCGCAAATTAAAGATGAAACAATCAAAATTAAGGCTGGTCCTGGTCTTTTCTGGGCCAGTTGATTTAAAGGTCTTGCTTTTTCCATAACATATTCATATTACTGTTACTATCAAAATATTTTCTCCCCTTTTATTTTGCTATCTGGTAGACTGGTAGTATGACGAGTATATATACTGCTCTCTCCAATCCATTATAATCGTTTTAACTTATTTTGTACTTCTTTCATTTATTTTTAATTGATATTTAAAATAAATAAAAAAGAAACAGATATTTCTATCGTATTTTTTGTTATTTTTGCATGTGAGTCATCTTTTTTACTTAGAGCGACAATTTTAACATATAAGGTATAATCATAAATATATAGCGACGGTTTTAAAACCGTCGCTACAGGTAAAAAGAAATAGGGCCAACATACGTATAAAACAAAAATCACTGTAAAAATAACAGTTTCTTAAAAAAATATGAAGAAGATTAAAAAATACGATTAATATTTTGTTTGATTTATTAAAATAGTTATAAATTTTCAATAATAATTTTATAAAATTTATTAAAAAATTTAAAAAACTAGTATTTAATTTAGGAATAATATAAAAAAAGTAAGTAATCAAATTTTTTTTAAATCTACAAATAATAAAAATAAATTTCACTCGTTTAAAAAAAAAAAAAAAGAATGGAGGTAGCATATTCCAAGTAATTCTTGTTTACATATATTTAAAAAATTCGTAATTTCTATATCCTAAAATACCTATATTTATATCTTCTTTTCAAAGATATTTAATACAATTAAGTAATTATTTTTAATAAAATATAATAGTTAAAATTAAATTATTAATTGTTATATTAATAAATATGCATATTATTTTTTGTAACGATACAAATTTAATTTATTAGTAGTAGACTAGTAGTAGTGAATTGTGATACTATTGCAAAAGGCGTTGTGGAACATACATTTACATCGTACGATACAAAGAAGTAGGACCCACGACCACGTGGACCGTTCGCGACCAAGACCTTTGCAACAAACCTTCATCGGGAAGCATTATTTCTTAATCTGGCCTTAATTACTTGTATCCTGTTCACAAATAAAGGATTCTTTAATGGGTGAGCAATGAAATTAACCGTAATCTTGAGATTATGTCATAAATTTTTTTAAAATTTTTTTTGGCCTTGTAAATTTATTTTATCACAAATTTTTTATTTTATTTCTAAAAAAGTAAATAAAACTCTTTTTATAAGATAATTGCACACGCAACGTGTATGTGGCTCGAACTAATAAAAGATATTGATAAGAATTTTTTATTTTGTTTGTTTCAAGCGTGTCTCAAATAATATAATATTTATAGTATAATCAATCACATGAGATTTATTTAATTAATATAATATTATTATATCATTTGAAATATTATTTAAGATTAAAAATTGAGACTCCTAACATTATTCTCACAAAAAAATAATAATTTAATAGTATTATATATATTTGTTTTATATTTAAATAAAATTAGAATCAACCAACAGTATATATTAAAAATAAGTTTAAAGTAATTAGTAGTACTATGTTGACCTACAATATAAAATGAATGTTAATGAAATGATGATAATAAATTTAAGACTATTTTTTCTTTTTTATATTATTATTAATATAAATAAAACTCTTATTTTAAAACAAAATATTTTAACAAAAGCGAGATTCTTATTATTGAAAGGAGAAAATCCAAAACTAAACAGGTTGATTGTTTCTAACTAAGGTATGCTGATTAAATTTCTTGGAAGTTTGTACACTAGAGAAGCGAAAAGTTCATGAATTTATCTAGAATTATATGACATCCAATATATTTTTTTCATTTTGATTTATGACTAGCCAACCCGTGGAACAAATTTGGTGGGTACTGTAAGATTAATATAGCTTTAATTTATGTCATTAGTCAATGTAACCATTTGTTATTTAAGTATAATAAATAGACATATTTGTTAGTGCATTTATGTATTTTCTGTTATTTGATTTAATGATAATAAAAAAATTAATGTATGTATGAACAAGTAAGTTTGAAAAGTCTTCGTAAAAAATTATATGTAAAAAGAATTAGAGATTAAATTTGTTAGATTGTTTTAAAATGTAAAATAAGGATATGTTTTAACTGAATTGTCTAAGGCGGTTTAATAAATCGTTGAGTATGGGGCTAAGTCACTTTAAAATCATAGAGTGAACTACGACAGTCTGGAAGATCATCAAGTAGAAGGCAAAGACAATTTGAAATGCAGAGTAAACTAAAACTCTGAGATTATAGAGTGATACTAGAAAGTAGAGTGATACTAGACTTGGAGCAGAATCGAAGAATCATTCAAATCGTAAAGTGAAAAGAGTAAAGTTAAGTCATTCTATTATCTGAGGATTGACTCTACAATTTTACACAACTAAAATCATAGAGTGCAATTCCTAACTTGTCAGTGACAAAGATTAGAAGGTTCAACACATAATTTTAACTCAAGATACTCAAGTGTGTTGGCGATAAAGATAATAGTCTAATCAACTTTATCCCAACGATTATATTAGGTAAAGTCTGTGAACAAGTCTGCTACTGCACCAAAATAGTGTTTTGACAAAGTTTACTTAAGCAGCTACAGTAAAGAACCAATCAGAGTCATAAGACATCTATATTGACAAAGTGTTTTAGCTAGACAATCCAAAACTCCAATCTACGATTTAGAAAAAAAATTGATCTATTGCTAAGTCATTCGAAGAGGACTTAAGTTACTTAACAGCACCCCAAACATCATCTTACAATCATTTTAGATCTTAGCGATCTACTATAAAGTTAAGTCTTAGTGAATTGCTTGATTCTAAGTGAATCAATTTGTGTGAAATCAAATCTTAATGATTTGTGTGATTCATAGTGAATCACTTTTTTGTACTGCTTTATAACTGCTTCCATATTAATGCATCTTTAATATATATAATGTGACTTCTATCTACATTATTACTAAATTTAGAGCTGTGTTTTTTAATAAATCTTTGAAAGGTATTTATAAATTACATATTCTGTTGTGATTAAATGAACAAGTTAACTGTTTAATTAATTTGGTAAACAATTTTAAATAGAGATTTTTTAAAGAATTTATTTAACCCCTTTCTAGATCTCTTTTGTGTCATTTAGGAATAACAATATTAATTTTTATTTATTATGTGCATATATTTAATACTCATAATATATACTAATCGTAACCGATAGTACTCTATATAATAGTTGTAAGACCCCGAATTTTATAAAATATAAAATTTAATTTTTTCTTCATATATATTTTCATGAAACGGTAAGTGATTAAATTGATAAAGTTAAAAGTTAAGGATGTTATGTATAAATTATATTATGTCGAATAATATTCGTTCTGTCGGGGAATATTCGTACGACGGCGCCGTACGAACCAATTATTGGTGGACCCCATAACGAATAATTGTCAGATATAGAAAATAACATAAACAATTTTTAAATGGTCAATGGTACTATCACTTTTAATTGTTAAAATATCTGGTGGTAAAAGAATATTAATATACGGTATTACAAGTAACATACGGTATTGCATAGTAGCACAATGTATTGCACAGTAGCACACGGCATTGCACAGTATTTCGTATTATTAAACTGATAAAGTCGTTATCGTACAATATTTGACTTTATTGTCACATGCACAATAATTCATATTATTAAACTGATAATTGTCACAATAGCATATGCACAGTAATTCACATTATTGAATCAATAATTGTCATGACACAGTAACGTATTCTTTCTTTTACATACTTTCTGCATTATTGTTATCTCTATTATGGTGTTATTTAAACAGTTGTATTTCATTAATTAATTGACTTGATATCTAACTCAGAGAGCCAACTACACTGTATTTATAACAAATAGTCATAATAATGAATAAGTGTGAATTATTGTTGAATAATTGAATTGATAAAGTTATTTGTTTATAATATAAACTTAGGTGATATAAAATGAATGGTATAGATTAAAGATAATATAAAATTTGAAATGGATGGTGTAGATTAAAAGATGGTCTTTAAATGAATGGTTTAGATTAAATAAATCTTAAAAGATGAAATGAATGATATGGATTAAACATTATCTTGAAATGAACGGTTTGGATTAAATTAGAAAATCTTGGTTATGATAAGATTTTGGCTATAAATAGAGGTCTTAACTTAAGGATTTTTCATAAACTTCATTACTTGTTCTTTCTTTCACTCTCTAAATACTTCTTGTGTAAGTTCTCTCTAACTGTGTTTAAGTCAACTTGAGTATTTGTAAAGATCTATAAGTGTACATGTACTGTTCAAGTTAAGCAACCTTATTTAAATCAATATTCAGTCACGTGTTAAGGTAAGGAATATCATCTTCTTTCATATTCTATCATTTAAACTTACTACGGTAAGGGATTATCATTATTTGATTCTAAAAAATAATATTGTTTCTTTCTTACCCATAAGATGTGCCATTTATTTCCATGTATTAATTTGTGGAAATAACCTTACGACGCGGATTACCGCCTGTTAGTGAATAACCTTTCGTATTCATTCCTTATTAATCTCTGAAAATAACCTTACTGCGCGGATTACCGTCTGTTTGGTGAATAACTCTTCGTGTTCAATTTTTATTAAATTGTGGGAATAATCTTACGGCGCGGATTACCGCATGTTGGTGAATAACCTTTCGTATTCATTCCTTATTAATCTATGAGAATAAACTGACTACGCGGATTACCGCATGTTTGGTGAATTAATCTTTGTATTCATTTCTTATTTGTCTCTTGTGGAAATAATTTGTTTACACGAATTATCACATGACACTTTTATTGTATATTCGTTTGTAATATCATTTTCTTTCATATTCGTAAATGATATTATTTTCCTTTATACTCATAAGGGATACCATCTTTTTCATCTTCCATTATTCAAACTTACTATGGTAAGGGATATTAATTTCCTTCACCTTTTGTTAATTAAACCTGCTACGGTAAGGGATATTATTTTCTTTCATACACCTAAATCGAAACTTATTATGAAACTATTGCTTCTATAATTCCTGAAAATATTATATGTTCCATAATAGTTGCACTTCATCATTTCAATTGAACCATCCTATGTACGTGAACCTTTCTATTGAACTGTAACCGTTATTCTGAACTGTGGATCTTGAATATCATTTTTGAATTTCATTCAACATCATGTTGACAATTTGGACATTATTTGAATCTGCACAAAGTAAACTTCTGATACTTATTGTTTATCCTGTTTCTTCTGTTCATTATTTATATCATTTTAATCATCCAAAATCAAGTTGTTGTGAATATCTGTGGCCAGGGGCACAGATGCGATATAATTGTTGAACAGATGATAGGTTAAAGGCGATATAATAGGTTAAAGGCGATACATCTGTTCGGTGTCTTTTATGGCACGTGGTGAATGTTCTCTTTGACCCGTAGTGCAAAGATGAACTATTGTTTGGTATGATTATGACCAAAGGCTGAATCTGGTATAATCATGATCGTTGGTGTTATATTGAATGTCTTTGGCCCGTAGTGCAAAGATGAACTATTGATCTGCATGATTATGACCAGGAACTGTGAATTTGTATTATCTTGACTAATGGTATTTCAGATGATAAAAGTTGATTATGTTTTTCCTAAAAGGGGAACCAAGTGGACATTATAGTCTGCATTATTCTTCTAATAGATGGCTCATTCCGCTGCTATTATTGATCTGAACGTTGTTCAAGAATTTAACTACAGTTTTTGATATAAACCTTATAGTCTATTGTATTCTATGAAGGACTCAACTGTTGAAGGCTAACGATAATTTATTCATCATTATCTTAGTCATGATATCTTTACTGGGCTATTTGAGCTCACCCTTTTTTTTTGTTCCATTGTTTTTCAACAGGAGATGAGAACGTAGCTGAGTCTAGCAGGGGGATGGAATGAGAGTCCGAGGGATAGCTATTGTAGTCTTCACATGTTGTAAAATAGTGTGACAATAATCGTGAAAGACTTAGTTGTGTATTATTACACACTGTATTGTTGTACGTTGCACTACTTGTAATAATTTTGTTGTAGTCTTTTGACAACTCAAGTTTGGGCTGTGTGGGCCTAAATTTGGGGGCGTCATAATATTTTTTGTTGGAGTAAATTGATTGCGGCAAATTTTTTTTTATTGACGCCTAAAAGGCCTACCAAATCAACAATTACCCTCATTTTACATCTTTATATATTAATATATATAATATTAACCTTCTAAATAATTCAAATTTCTTATGCTTCAAGGTTTGAGTACCAAACTTTATTTGATTTTCCATGAGTTTTTAGTTTTTACTATTTTCGGTTGCAAATTCATAGCTTGTGTTCTGAAAAATGGTAAGGAGAAATATTTGACTTGAACTAAACTAAAACATCAATAAAACAAAAACAAAAGCATATGAACACCATTTAATTTAATTTTTTTTATGGTCATTTTAAAAAAAAAAAATCAAATTCAATTTCTCACACACTTCATCAAATCAAGATTCTGATGTAGACATCATTGAAGTCCAGAAACCTCGGCCAATCTTTCCCAATATGTATCCCCTGCCTTTTCAAAGCACATCATTGCCAATTCATAGTTTTTCTCATAAAAAAGTTGCAGTAAATAGGAACACAAGGTAAATATATGATCCAAACTATGAGCATTCCAAAACTTCGAACATGTATTAGGTATATGTTTCAAATATTAGTATCTATCTCATGGAAACTCTGATTGAACATGCGACGCTATGACTATATATTCAAGGAACTAAGCATAACGATGATAAGTATAAAGGAGATGAAGAAGTGCATGTAACTAAAAAATGATTAACTATAAATAGGAGGAGATGAAAAAGTCCTACATCTTGAAAAAGTAGAGCCAAACGGATCATTTTCGATCATTATTCGTAGATGACTCTCCATTGATTTTGAGAGGTGATGCGATGAAAAAGTTGTATAGCAATACATCCTTAAAAATGATATAAATAGAGATAAGATGATGCGGAGGAATAATGTTTAAGAAAAACATATATAAAAATCATCGATCAATTTTGAATCAAATCCAAAAGGAAGGTGTAATAGATGGAGATGTTACCATAAAGCCTGATGCAAGACTCTTAAAGCTCATTGAGCTTAATTTTCGGGAGTAAACAAATTTATTAAAATCAACAACAAACTATTATGTACCTGAAACTCAAGTCCCTTGCACTCCAGGATTGGTAGAACTAGGGCCTTCTTCCCTACATAGTCACATATCACCTTTTTCAAACAGTCATCACGGACTAATATTTATTTGTTTAGCTCCAAAGGCAATATCATGACTCTTAGAATTCTTGGTGTTTCTGAATATAGTTCTCAAAGCATACTTGTCATTCCCAGTGTCGAGAAAAATGGGAGCTTTTCCAGATATAAGGCTAGTCTCGTTGAAAAATAAATGGGCAAAGGAAAGAAATGATAAATAAGATTTATGACACTCTGAGCTAACTTTAAAACTCCAGCATGCATGGGTACGGAAGTTATGGCTTAAATGAAATAATCTTGAGATTTTCTCTTTCTTGTTTCTTTTACCTGCTGCATCCCCATCCTGTCCTAGTACGAACTCCTCGTAGAACAACCATCGTATATCCTCAAACCTAAAATCAACCCCGCTTGCTATAGTCTGGGCTGTGTCACCAAAAAATGTAAAACCCTCATCGACATTTTTGCAGATATACTTAAAGAGAGTAATTTGTCTCATTGACAGGTCTTGCACCTCATGAATGAATACAAAATCCATCTTATCACCCTAATATCTTTTGTCTTGATGAAGATCATTCACTAAATCAGCTAGATCAAAATCACCTATAACGACTTTTCTCTTCTATCAGATTTGCTAACATCTTCAGCTTTCTTGTGATCAACTTCCTCATTTTGGGATTTGTCAATGGCTGTAATGGGGAACGGGGTAATTAGGGCACACAATATCTCACGCAGAGACCCCACAATGAATCAAAACTGATTTTATATTTTCAATCTCCCTAAAATACTGAAGTACAACTCTATTTATAATCTCTTCAACAAATATCCTAATCCTATTTGGATTCTAAAAGATAAATACAAACTTAAATAAGGTAATTATAATTAATTAATATAAAACCCCTAATTAAAATACAACTCTAATTTATGGGCTGGGCTGCTTCTAATGTAAGACCCCGAATTTTATGAAATATAAAATTTAATTTTTCTTCGTATATATCTTTGGCCGTAGTGCAAAGATGAATTGTTGATCTGCATGATTATGACCAGGAACTGTGAATTTGTATTATCTTGACTAATGATATTTCAGATGATAAAAGTTGATGATATTTTTCCTAAATAGAGAAGCGAGTGAACATTATAGTCTGCATTATTCTTCTAATAGATTGCTCATTCCGCTGCTATTATTGATCTGAACATTGTTCAAGAATTTAACTGCAGTTTTTGATATAAACCCTGTAGTCTATTGTATTCTATCAAGAACTCAACTGTTGAAGGCTAAGGATAATTTATTCATCATTATCTTAGTCATGATATTCTTTACTGGGCTATTTGAGCTCACCCTTTCTTTTTATTCCATTGTTTTTCAACAGGAGATGAGAACGTAGCAGGTCTAGCCGGGGAATGGAGTAAGAGTCCGAGGGATAACTATCGTAGTCTTCACGTGTTGTAAAATAGTGTGGCAGTAATTTTGTTGTAGTCTTTTGACAACTCAAGTTTGGGCTGTGTGAGCCCAGATTTGGGGGTGTCACAGTTGGCATCAGAGCTTAGAGATATGGTCTTTAATGGAGATCTGGGGTTAGAACTAGGAGGAGAGAGACGAATAGAATACGTCACTAGTGTGTCTTACATAAATTAGATTTTGTTATCTAACGAATCGATTTGAATGTAGGAATAGGAAGTGATGAGTCAGTTTGTTTAAACTAACAATTATTTTGTGACCACAGTTTAGTATGACATTTGAAAATCAAGAGGTTAACTATGGAATGCCCGAAGCGAATGTAGCCGAGAATCAAGAGGCCCAAAAAAATCCTCTTGCCAACTCAGGAAATAATGTTCCTGATAACATGATGAACGATTAATTCTTTAGGAATTTTATGCAGTTCATACAGAATCAAGCAAGAGGAAATCCAGTCAATAATAACGGTAGAAACGCTTGTAATCCGAGAATGATCACTGTCAAGCAATTTAAAGAATTGGGACCACCTGAATTCCAAGGGAAGCCTGACCCACTCAAAGCGGAGGCGTGGCTGAAGCAGACAACAAAAATATTTGATGTCTTTCAATGCGCTGATGATCAAAAGTGTTATTCGCCACTTTTATGTTACGAGGTGAGGTGGACCACTGGTGGGAAGCGGTAAAACGTATCCACCCTTCAGCACTCGAAATGTCTTGGACAGAATTCGAAGAACTGTTTAATGAGAAGTACTTTCCAGAAAGCATCCGCCATATGAAAGAGGTGGAATTCATTAAGTTGGAGCAGGGAAATATGACAGTCTTCCAATATGAAACTAAGTTTGCCGAGTTATCTCGTTTTGCCACCTATCTAGTGGATGACGAAGCACGAATGAGTCGGATGTTTCTACGAGGTTTAAGATTCAAAATTCATCAACAACTTAGCTCTCATAAATTTAGTTTGTATTCAGATGTTGTGGATAGGGCTCAAAGGGTAGAGCAAACAGATGAAACATTGTAGCCAAGAGTCAATGATCAGCATAGAGAAAGGAATGACAACAACCATAGGATCGAGAACCATCGAGGAGGTAACCAGCACTTCGGTGGTAATTTCGCATCGAATAACAAAAAAGGAGATTACAGTGGGAACAATTTAAAAATAAAGAGATTCCATAATAATTATAGAAGGGCACCGGCACCAGTACCAGCATCAACCCCAGTTTCAAAGGGAGAAGATCGACCACCAGTGAGAGGTGTGGTCAAGAAGGTCACATCAGTCCAAACTGTATACAACAGTCCAAAAAGTGCTACAGTTGTTGGAAAGATGGTCATGTTGCGCGATTTTGTCCTGCCACAAAATTAAGTTCAGCTGCAATGATGATACCAAAAGCTAGCGTGGATAAGGGAAAATCTGTAGTTCAAGGGAGAGCTTTTGTTGTGACATCCCAAATGGCACAAAACTCAAACGAGGTGATAACCAGTAAGCTATTCATAAATTCTCGTGAAGTCTATGCTCTGTTAGATACTGGCTCTACCCATTCTTTTACCTCACCTGCATGTGCTCAACGTTTAAACTTAACTCCTAAAAATTTGGACTTTGACTTATCAGTTTAAACCCCATTAGGAGAAATGACCATTACATCTACTGTATATAAATCTTGCCTAGTTCAAATCAACAACCTCACATTACTTGTTAATCTTATTTCTTTGGAGATGCATGAATTTGATGTGATTTTAGGAATTGATTGGTTGACTACCCATCATGCTAAAATTGATTGCTTTCATAAGATTATTAGTTTTCATATTCCTAATCAACCTGTCATGCAAATTCAAGCAATTAAACCATTAAAATCTATAACTGTTATTTCTAGCCATAAAGCTATTCGTTTATTGAAAAACGGATGTCAAGCCTTTTTAGCTAATATCACTAATTTGAACAAAAACACGTCAAACTTGAATGATATTCTCATTGTTAATGAGTTTCCTGACATTTATCCTGAGGAACTTCCTGGCTTACCCCAAACTGAGAAATTGAATTCTATATTGACCTTGAAATAGGTACTAAGCTTATTTTCAAAGCTCTATACCAAATGGCTCCCATAGAACGCCAAGAGTTGAAAGTTTAATTATTAGATATCGGTATCATTCATTCTAGTATAAAACTTATATCGAGCGAGGAATGCGAGAAGAGTTTTCAAGAACTCAAGAGGAGACTTGTTTCAGCTCCTGTTCTGACCATTTCATCAGGATCAAGAGAATTCGTTATAGCGATGCTTCAAGTAAAGGTTTAGGTTGCGTTCTTATGTAATATGGAAAGGTTATAGCCTATGCCTCTCGACAACTCAAAGATTATGAGAAAAATTACCCTACTCATGATCTAGAGTTGGCAGCGATCGTTTTCGCGTTGAAGATCTGGAGACACTACTTGTACGGAGAGAAAGTGGATATCTATACGGATCATAAAAATCTCAAGTATTTCTTCACCCAGAAGGAACTCAACATGCGACAACGACGTTGGCTTGAGCTGTTGAAGGATTACGACCACACAATCCAGTATCACTTGGGAAAGGCGAACGTTGTAGCTGACGCTTTGAGCAGAAGATCTTATGCGAGTACAAGTGCACTGCTGACAATAGGGCTGAGCAAAAAATGGATAAAATCGAATAACCGAACGTTACCGAATTTTTTTTACCGAATTATTTCGGTTTTTTTGGGTATTTTATTCAATTTGGTTATATCCGAATTGTTATTTCGGTATTCGGATATTGTTTTGGATATTAAATTTTTGTTGTTCGGTTAACTGAATAACCGAATTGATAAAAAAAAAAACTTAAAACACAGAAACTTTTTTAATAAAAGTCACGGACTGAAACTCACGAATCACGATCCACACGAGACACGACCACACCCACATACATCCCCAAGTCTCTGATGCAGCTCTGCCAATTGCCAAATTTGAAATCCCTAATTGTTTTGTGGCCATTGTTCCACTACATGTTGCCCTTATCCCCGGATCTTGGTGGTAGGTTCAATCGGTCGCTGTGGCAGGCTTATGTTTCCGTTAATAAGATATTTGCGGATATGATTATGGAGGTGATTAACTCGGAAGATGATTTTGTGTGGATTCACGATTACCATCTCATGGTGCTACCCACCTTTTTGAGGAAGCGGTTCAATAGAGTGAAACTTGGGTTTTTTCTCCATAGTCCTTTTCCGTCATCAGAGATTTATAAGACTTTACCTATCAGGGAGGAACTCCTGCGAGCACTGTTGAATGCTGATCTAATTGGGTTCCATACTTTCGATTATGTTCGCCATTTTCTCTTGTGTTGCAGTCGTATGCTTGGTTTGTCATATGAATCTAAGCGAGGTTATATTGGCCTCGAGTATTATGGTCGAACTGTTAGTATCAAGATTCTTCCTGTTGGTATCCATATGGCTCAACTTCAATCGGTTTTGAGCTTGTCGGAGACGAAAACGAAGGTTGCTGAGCTCATCAAGCAGTTTTGTGATCAGGGTAGGATCATGTTGCTTGGGGTCGATGATACGGACATATTTAAGGGCATTAACCTGAAATTACTAGCTATGGAACAACTCCTAATTAGGTCTCTGTTTTATTTGATTTGTTTCTTTCTTCTTAATTAGATTAATTGTTTTGCTCAAAGTTTATGGGTTCATTGATTTAGGCTTAGAGTCTGTTTCTTCTCACTTTGTGTCACATTCTCGGTTTGGGTTCATGTTCTCATTTCTCTACTGGCAAACTATTTTGTTCTCTGTATTTGGGTTTAGGCTGCTTGTCCTTGTTTTTGTCTCGGTTTGGGCTATGATTTCTTGATGGTGCTTTGTTGGTCGGTTGCCGCTGGTTATAGCTAGGTTTTCGGTGTTCTAGCTGGTTAGTGTCCCAGTCACGCACTTGTTGGCTTGATTTTTTTTTTGATAAAATGGGAATCAATTTTGGTTATTAACCGAAATAACCGAATTGCAAATTCGGTAATTCGGTTTTCGGTATTTCGGTTATTTATAAATTCGGTTAGTTTTTCGGATAGTGAAATTTATCATATTTCGGTATTCGGTTCGGATATAACCGAACTGCTCACCCCTAGCTGACAACACAAAAACGTATTTTGTACGACTTGCAAAAGATGGAGATAGAGCTAAAAGCACCAACGACCCACTTGAAGATTGCGCACATACGAGTAGAACTAGCTTTAATTGATAAAATTAAAGTTGCTCAAGCTACCGATCCAGAACTGATGAACATGAAGAAGAAAGTACAAGAATGTGCTATTCCCGAAGCAAGAATCGACGGAAAATGAATACTTCGAGTTAACTCTCGACTCTATGTTCCTAACGATCCTGAATTAAAACATAAAATCATGATGGAGACACACAACACGCCGTTTACAATCCACCCAAGAGGTACCAAGATGTATCGAGATTTTCGACATATATTTTGGTGGAACAATATGAAAAGGGAGATTGCAGAGTTTATCTCAAGGTGCCTAACTTGTCAACGTGTCATGGCAGAGCATCAAATACATAAAGGTCCATTACAATCACTTGAAGTTCCCGAATGGAAGTGGGAACACATCAATATGGACTTCGTGACGGGTTTTCCCAAAGTTTCTCAAGGCTTAGATGCAATTTGGGTGATCGTAGATAGATTGACCAAATCCGCTCATTTCTTGCCTATACGAGAAAACTTTTCACTTGAGCATCTTGCCGGTATGTACATAAATGAGATTATGAGATTACATGGCATACTAGTTTCCATAATTTCTGATTAAGATCCTAGATTCACTTCACGCTTTTAGATCAGTCTACAAAAAAGCTATGGGCACTGAACTACGTTTTAGTTCTGCATACCATCCTCAAACGGATGAACAATCAAAAATAACAATCTAGACCCTCGAAAATCTTTTGAGACTTTGCATACTAGACTTCAAAGGAAGTTGGGATAAACACTTACCATTGGTTGAATTTTCCTACAAAAACAGATACCATGCAAGCATAGACATGACTCCATTCGAGGCTTTATATGGACACAAATGTCGCTCTCCAGTATGTTGAAATAAGGTAGGAGAAGCAAAATTGTTGGGACCCGAGTTGGTACGTTTGACAACAGAAAAGATCCAAATGATCCGACAACGAATACAAACTGCGCAAGAACGACAAAAGAGTTATGTTGATCTTCATCGGAGAGATGAGAGATTCAACGTCGGAGATCATGTATTCTTACGTGTTTCTCCATGGAAAGGAGTTACGAGATTCGGAAAGAGAGGAAAGCTCAACTCTCGATTTATTGGCCTATTCGAAATCCTCGATCGAGTAGGAACCGTAGCCTACAGACTAGCTTTACCACCAAGTATGTTCCGCATCCATAACGTTTTTCACATATCTATGTTACGTATATATGTGAAGGACCCAAACCACATCATTGAGTTAGAATCGGACGTTATAGCAGAGGATTTAACGTACGAGGAGGTACCTGTTAAGATTCTAGATAAGAAAAAGAAAATCCTACGCTCAAAGGTTATACCTCAAGTTAAGGTTTCATGGAGGAACCAAGATATTGAGGAAATGACCTGGGAGCTAGAATCTAAAATGAAATCTAGGTATCTATACCTCTTCGAAATGCCAGGTACGTCAATTTTGGGGACGAAATTTCATAAGGATGGGAGGTTGTAAGACCCCGAATTTTATGAAATATAAAATTTAATTTTTCTTAGTATATATTTTTCCTGAAACAGTAAGTGGTTAAATTGATAAAGTTGAAAGTTAAGGATGTTATGTGCAAATTTTATTATGTCAGATAATATTCGTTTTGTCGGGAAATATTTGGGTCGTACGACGGCGCCGAAATAACTAATTATTGGTGGACCTCACAACGGAATATTTGTCGGATATAGAAAACGATAGAAGTAACCTTTTTAAATAAAAATAGTCAACGGTGTTAACTGTTAAAATACCAGTGATAAAAGAATAGTAGCATACGGTAATTTATGGTATTTTACTGTCGCACACGGTATTCTACAGTAGCACACGGTATTACACAGTGTCTCATATTATTGATCTGATAACGTGGCCTTTGCACAATATTCATTAATAATTGTTGTTGCACAGTATTTTGCATTATTGATTCAATAATTGTCATAACACTGTATTTCATATCATTTAGTCAATAATTGTTGGTGCACTGTATTTTAAAATTATTGAACCAAATAATTATCACAGTAACAAATACACAGTAATGTATATTATTAAATTAATAATAATCTGTAACGTGTTTATTACATTATTGATTTATTGTTGTAGCATTATTTTATTATATATGTTGGACCCACAGTAAGAATAAATTAATAAAAAAAATATTTTGAATAGTAACATGTGGAGCCTATGTGGGGGCCACATATGAATTTGGTGAAGTTTGGCAGCCGACTACGCTGCCAATTTAGAAAGAAAGAAATTAGGCAGGCGTGCATCACGCCTGCTGCCACCTACCACATGCATAGTGTCTTATTTTCTCCTATAAATAGCTTACTCAGCTGAATAGAAAAATCACACCTAAAACATAAAATTTTTCTATATGAATTTTATGAGTTTTCACTGAGAATAGTAAGGTTATCTTGAGTGTTTGAAAGCCAAAAGGAGTGCAGGAATTTTTCAAGTAAGTCTTTTATTAAATAGTAGTAATTTTATAAATTCTTATTTTTCACGGTATTCACAAATCTTCCTTTAAAAGACTCTTCTTTGAGAAGATTCATTTTTAAAAGCTTTCTCTGGAAGATTTATTTTGGAATATTATTTAAAAAAAACTGTTTTAAAGTTGTTATAGTATACTACAAAAATTATGTTAAATATATATAATTTTGATAATTCATATTATACGAGTTATCATACACTTTGAAATCTATATGTGGTAAATACTAATTTTTTTTTATAAATATATAGGTTGATCAACCTCATTTAAATAAATATCCAGTCACGTGTTAATGTAAGGAATATCATCTTCTTTCATATTCTATTATTTAAACTTACTACGGTAAGGGGTATCATTCTTTCATCATCATAAATGAATATTATTTTCTTTCTTATTGGAAGGAATTATCATTCTTTGATTCTCGAAAATAATATCGTTTCTTTCTTACTCATAAGATGTGTCATTTATTTCCATGTATTAAATTGTGGGAATAACCTTACGGCGCGGATTACCGCATGTTGGTGAATAACCTATCGTATTCATTCCTTATTAATCTCTGAGAATAATCTTACGGCGCGGATTACCGCCTGTTTAGTGAATAACTCTTCATATTTAAATTGTATTAAATTATGGGAATAACCTTATTGCGCGGACTACTGTATGTTGGTGAATAACCCTTTTTATTTGTCTCGTGTGGAAATAATTTATCTACACGAATTATCACATGACACTTTTATTCCATATTCGTTTGTAATACCATTTTCTTTCATATTCGTAAGTGATATTATTTTCCTTTATACTCATAAGGGATACCATCTTTTTCATCTTCCATTATTCAAACTTACTATAGTAAGGGATATTAATTTCCTTCTGTTAGGGTTTCAACATAGTGAAAGTAGCGGAATTTAAAAAAAAATTCGGAACCCTAAGACAGGATCCAAGCGAAAAAAAATTAATTCAGAGGTTTAGATTATTTTACCGATTATCCGAGATGGACAGGAGATGATGGAATTCTGGAACGGCTTCGAATATTCAATGCAATCCAGCGACTACGTCTCTACGGTATCCACACGAACGCTTCGCGAACCGTCACACGATCTGCAGCAAAAGGGATCTGCGGTACTAGCCACCAAGATTAGAATTTCTGAACTATTATTCTCTCTAGCCTCTTTCTGAAAGCGGCTAGGGTTTTTAGTTTTTTTCCTTACGTGATTTAGAGTACTAAGTAGTTAATAGGAATTAACCAAAACCTAATTTAATTAGAAAAATAAAGTTCGAATTTATATATATTATATTTTAATTAAGTCTTACTTAATTAATATACATATATACAAATTATCCTATTAATTTAAATTCATAATTTTAAATACTATCAATCATATTGACATATTTAAAATACTTACAATTTAAATTAATTCCCTTTTAAATACGTTCTAAGTGTGTGACCCAATAGGTTATTATTATATTGACAATAATTTTAAAATCATATTATAAAATTATAAACAGCGAGCGGCATCTAGTAATGCATCACTGCTACTCAAATAATAATAAGATCGGTGATTCGATACAACCTTTTCGTGACCAATGTTTCAAAGTAATTTAATCCTTTTAACCTTGACATCCTAGATTAAACTCGAGACATGGAAAGTGTCATACTCTTCATAATTTAATCTGAGTTTTCTTGATCAATGAGTAGACTATATGAAACAAATCACTATTTGAGCATGGCCATGCATTTCATAGTCCTACTCAATCAAGAGGCCTATGGATATCACCCCTAATATATAGGAGGGTTAAATTCCATCTAGATCACTCATAATCCTCACACGATTCATGATGTACCCAATAATCACCTTTATTGTCCACCCTATTAAAGGTGACCTTGGATGATATCAAAGTACACAAATTCTTGTGCAATAATATAGTGACTTCAGGTCGAAGGATCATTACATTATTGTCACTATGAGAATTTCTTATGACACTTTGCATAATGCTCCATGTAGAATTCTCATGGTGGGTCTGTCCAGTACGTTGTTCTCTAACATGTACCTATGCATTGACTCAAATATCTCATATATTTATGACCAATGAGATTTTGCCATCAGTCAATCCACATACTAGTCTCAACGCATTATTGTTGTCCCATTAACAATGATACTCGACTAGGGACATTTAAGAGCAATGATACTAATTGTAATTATATAATCTCATGTTCAAGTCACATACTTGAAACTATATAATTCGTATAACTATTCTAATGACTTTTATTATGCTAACATTTATATAACGCAGTAAATGAAATCATAATAAAATAATCCATTTATGAATCAAATATAATATCAAAAATGTTAAACAATTACATCAAATAATTAGCCTCTAAGGCATCAACTCTAACAATTTCACCTTTTGTTAATCAAACCTGCTACGGTAAGGGATATTATTTTCTTTCATACTCCTAAATCGAAACTTATTATGGAACTATTGCTTCTATAATTCTTAAAAATATTATATGTTCCATAATAGTTGCACTTTATCATTTCGACTGAACCTTCCTATTTTCTGAACCTTTCTATTAAATTGTAACCGTTATTCTGAACTGTGGATCTTGAATATCATTTTTGAATTTCACTCCATATCATGTTGACAATTTGGACATTATTTGAATCTGCACAAAGTAAACTTTCGATACTTATTGTTTATCATGTTTCTTCTGTTCATCATTTGTATCACTTTTATTTGTACTAATCATCAAGAATCAAGCTGTTGTGAATATCTGTGGCCGGGGGCACAGATGCGATATAATTGTTGAACATATGATATGTTAAAGACGATATAATAGGTTAAAGGCGATACATCTGTTCAGTGTCTTTTATGGCACGTGATGAATGTTCTCTTTAGCCCGTAGTGCAAAGATGAACTGTTGTTCGGTATGATTATGACCAAAGGCTGAATCTGGTATAATCATGACCGTTTGTGTTATATTGAATATCTTTGGCCCGTAGTGCAAAGATGAACTGTTGTTTGGTATGATTATGACCAAAGGCTGAATCTGGTATAATCATGACCGTTGGTGTTATATTGAATATCTTTGGCCGTAGTGCAAAGATGAACTGTTGATCTGCATGATTATGACCAGGAACTATGAATTTGTATTATCTTGACTAATGGTATTTCAGATGATAAAAGTTGATGATGTTTTTCCTAAATAGAGAAGCGAGTGGACATTATAGTCTGCATTATTCTTCTAATAGATTGCTCATTCCGCTGCTATTATTGATCTGAACATTGTTCAAGAATTTAACTGCAGTTTTTGATATAAACCTTGTAGTCTATTGTATTCTATCAATAACTCAATTGTTGAAGGCTAATGATAATTTATTCATCATTATCTTAGTCATGATATTTCTTACTGGGTTATTTGAGCTCACACTTTCTTTTTGTTCCATTGTTTTTCAACAAGAGATGAGAACGTAGCTGGGTCTAGCCAGGGAATAGAGTGAGAGTCCGAGGGATAACTATCGTAGTCTTCACGTGTTGTAAAATAGTGTGACAATAATAGTGAAGACTTAGTTGTGTATTATTATACACTGTATTGTTAAACGTTGTAATAATTTTATTGTAGTCTTTTGACAACTCAAGTTTGGGCTGTGTGGGCCCAGATTTGGGGGTGTCACATCCAAAGTCTCCTATACTGTTCTAACCATGTTTCGCGTTGGACCTGTTTTTGTCCTGTATCAGTTCTCTTCTGCTGCGAAAAACTTGACTCTGTCGAGTTAGCATTACAAGAACAACCACGTCAGATCACCAATGAATTCTTTGTAAGCTTCAATTTGGGTATATTAAGAGCACAAGTAATAGTAAACTTTGTATTGTCCTTCATAATCGAGTAAGTATTGGCACGAGCATCGTGATGTGCATGACGATCCCATAACCATGTACGCCCCAAGATGATATGACAAACTCTAAGTGGTAACACATCACAATGACTGTATCCCTAAGTTTGCCAACTGAGAACGTAACCAAACATCTCTGGGTAACCTTCAATTTTGTATTTGTCACCCATGCCACATCATACGGATCCGAATGAGGCTCAACCTTTAGCCCAAGTTTCTTAATCGCATCCTCGGCAATGACATCCGCACAACTCCCCGTATCAATCACAAGAGAACATATCTGACCCGCACACTTGATTCGTGTCTGAAAGATCCGCCCCCAATGGAGTTTAGGATCATCATTTTGCTTCATAGTAACCAATAGAGGTCGAAGAACACCTAAACATCCCTCCAAATGTGCATCAGCTTTCAAATCTTGTTCATTATACTCATTATCCCCATCCGATGGCGGACAAACCTCTTCATGTACATCAGTTTTCTCATCTTTGTTAGCCATAACAACTTGTTTAGAATGAGGAGAGACAACATTCATCTTTGGAGACGGACATTCGAAAAACATGTGATCTCCTAATTTAATCCTCGACGGTACATGGAGATTAACACATCTTCAATCCAAGGGAATTATGACCTTGTAACCAAACTGTAAAATGTAGATGTGTACTCGGCTACAGATTTACTTCCTTGCACCAATTCCGTCAACTGTAAACATGCCATTTGCTTGTAATCTGGAGGCACAAATCGTCGTGTCATAGCAGCTTTCATGTCATCCCATCTTCATGCAGCGGTGTATAGATTCCGTTGATGATGATCCCACCAAATACGGGCTGTCCTTTTTAACTTCGCATCAGTAAAGAAAAGCTTTCTTTCGTTAGATAGTTCGTACCAACGGAAGAAACTCTTCAAACTGTGAATCCAATCAAAAAATGATTCTGGCCCTTAATCTCCGTTAAAGTCACCAACGTCCAACTTGACTCCTCTATCTACTGCATTTAATCTTGGATCTGGCGCATGATGGAAATGAGGTCCATTAGGTACCTGCTGTTGTAGAACTCTCATATCATCCCCTTGTCCTTTATCTATGTGTTCCGTGAGGATATTAACTTTTGTTGCAATTGTTGTAACTGAAGCCGTCAATATGGCAATTGAATCTTCAATATGTTTAAGACGTCCATCTTGTTGTAACACGTACCCTTCAAGTCTAGTGTTCACTTCTCCGGCATTAACCATGATTTCTGCAAATAAATAAATAAATAAATATATATATATATACTTCTTATTTTTTTCTTTTTTTTTTTGACAGGGCCAAAACTGAAAAGTTTTGAAACTGTAGGGGCTGGATGTAAAAAATAAAAGTACGGGGTCTAAGGTGAAATTAATGAAACCTCAGGGGATAAACTGTAAAAATATAAAAGTTCAGGGATGGATATGTAAAAATTCAAAAGTTCAGGGGATATTTTAAAATTCTTGCGAAACCTTAGGGTGCAAACTGCAATTTGTCAAATAATATATCCACAACAGATCAGCAACGCAAAGTCACTTTCTCTTTTCTTCGTCGACTTCTGTTTTTTATTTCATCTTCTTTTTTTTCGTTGAATCGGTTGATGGTGGTGGCTAAGGATATGCTGCGGCTGGAGGAATGTGTGGCGGCAAAGGAGGCTATGGCGGCAGGAAGCTCGGCATAGGCAGGAGACTCGGCGGCGTCACAGGTTTGTTGTCGTTGTCTATTTTTCTGGGCTTAACTTCTTTACTTCTACTCCTTCTACTCACTTTTTTTTTTTTTGCTCGTGTTGGCTGCGACTTGGGCTGTGTTTGGCTAGGTTGGAGTTGTTTGACAGAAGGTTGTGGTGGAGATGACTGAGAATTTGGTTTTGATTATACGGTAGAAAAAATTAGGTTTCGGGTTTCAGTTTGGGATTTTGGAGGTTCTAATTTTGTGGTCACGGGTGGAGGATTTTGGGGAATTTTGTGTGTTCAGGTTAAGGTTTTGGAATTGTGGTGTCTGCGGCAGGGATGGCGGCAGAATGGGATTATAGGGTTTGGGAATTTAGGGTTGTGAGTTTGGTTTGGGTGGTGGTTGACAGAATAAGATTAGGGGTTTGGTTTGGGTGGCGGCAGAGGGTGGTTTAGGGTTGGGCTCTAATACCAAATAATGGAAAACGGGTTAATTAGGACGCACAATATCTCACGCAAAGAGCTCACAATGAATCAAAACTGATTTTATATTTTCAATCTCCCTAAAATACTGAAGTACAACCCTATTTATAATCTCCTCAACAAATATCCTAATCCTATTTGGATTCTAAAAGATAAATATAAACTTAAATAAGGTAACTACAATTAATTAATATAAAACTCCTAATTAAAATACAACTCTAATTTATGGGCTGGGCTGCTTCCAAAGTCTCCTATACTGTTCTAACCATGTTTCGCGTTGGACCTGTTTTTGTCCTGCATCAGGCTGATTCAAGAAAGTTTCAAGCTTTGGCCTTCTCAATTCCAAACTCTTCAAAAGTTCTCCAATGCTTTGAAAATTAAGTTCATGCTTCTGGTTTCTGAAAAATAAAATCCAAGAACCAAAAGTTTTCAGCTTCTGATAACAACACTGGAAGAGCGAATTTCTTTTGGATACAACTAAATGCACAAACCGAACCGTTCAGATCAAAGCATAAATACATCAAATATCTAAAAATGATCTTTACAAAAAAAAAACCTTTTAATTCTATACACCTACTTGATATGTTTTTTTTTTTAATAATGTAACTAATGGTTATGAAACAGTTAAAAACATTTTCAATCAACTTGAGAAATTCTCACATTAGATCAAGAATCATTTTTCAATTCAAGATTCTCACATTGTATCATATATAACTGACCTGGTATCAAATGCAGAAGAAAGCTGCTTCAGTTCGTCGAGCATTTTGTTCGCTTCCGCAAAAATGCTTCCATATTCACCATCACAAGGATTCTTATCAAAAAATTGGGCTATTGAAGCAGTTAAAAACTTCAGATTTAGGTCTACTTCCACCTGGAGATTATAAAAAAAAGGTAAAGGAAAAAAACATTGAATTCTGATCATAACCTACCCTTAGCCATATAATTCACAACGATGCCATCCATAATCAATCAATTTGGCATTACCTTTATCTTCGCAGCATTAGACGTAGAGGTCATAAAACTTCCTTCTTTTGTTCTAGCCCCTGGCTTTAAAGCATAAATCATTTCCCCAAAAAGTCCCCAATTCATTTTCAAGTTCTGATTTGTTGAAGTGAAATTTGAAGATGGCATTGTGGAGCTCTCTCCTACATCACCACTAAGAGGAAATTGCCCACTGCTCAAAGTAATCAGACCCCCTTTTACATTAGTTTGGTGACCTTGGAGAGCTTTATCGTTCCATGGAAACAACACTCTTATTATATCGTCTCTGCAGCGAACAACTCCCATGTCAACGACAATGGCATCTTGGCACTTTTCTGCATAATTTATTCCCAAGCACACAATTACAAGAGGATCCCCAATCTTTTTTAATGCCTCCGAAAGCAAACTTGGGTTCAAGTCTATATAGTTACGTTTCTTGCATCTTCGGAGGACACCAAGGAATTCCCTTGGAAGCACATTAGTAACATCACTCATCCCCAATAGATTGAAAAGTATTTCATGATACTTTATAGAGGCCAGACAAAGTAAACACAAAATAACAAACAACTTCAACACCAAGAGTGGATAGTAGAAGTTGAAATTTATTTTAGATATTTTAATCCAATCTGCTGTATCCTGTTTATTGTAGAGAAACTGTTTGACAATGCCAGCAACAAAATCAAATATTTCTCCTGAAGATAATTGCACACCAGCTACTAAACTCGAATCTGGGTGAGCATTTGAATGCTGACAAAGAAACCATTCAACAAATGAAGATCTTGTTGTGAAAAAATATCCTTGGAATTGAGATACCATGGTCAGAAGGTGGTCAACAAGATACATGAAACAATTGGGTGATATATAGTCAGATCTACGCCAATTTGCTTTATAAGTATCTTCCAAAGCTTTATGAAACTTGTATACCAGAGAGTTCTTTCTTGAAGCTCCATTAAAATCTCCTAATAGCGACTCTGAATTAGAATTTTCAGAGGAGTCCCCATTAAAGTCTCCACTGAGATTCTTAATGAATGTCATCCATGATAAATTCTCTTCAAACCTTTTCAGAATTTTCTTGTACAGCTCTGCTGGTTTTCCTGTTCCAAGCCACACCATTACCACCTTCCCAATTTGCCTATAGGTTAGCTTTTCCTTGGTACCTATGTCTCTAAGAACAACTTCTTCCAGTAATTTCCGGGAAAGATCAGTCCCTCTAAGAGATACAAAATTCTCAGATAATGCTTTCTTCCAGTCTAAAGGAAAGACATTTGTAAAATATTTTGTGGATTGGTCAACAAAATCTTGTAATGTCTTTGAATCATGAAAAGTGCAGACCAGAAACTTGCAATCCAAAAGAAATTTCGCTACCTCAAAGATGTGAACGAGACATCTGCTTTGCATAAACGGTGACAAAAAATTCTTGAGTGTCAATTTATTGAGGGATTCAAGAATTTGCAATATCTTCATTCCTACAGAAATTAATTCAGATTGCAAGTAAAACCGGGTGGCAGATACAAACTGTCCAGCATCAACAGATAATAAATTTCCATTCTTCTGTAGAGTTCTGTCATCAACTCTTCTTAACCAATCAGCATCAGGTATTAGCAAAAGGAAAGTGGTACTCAAATTACTGAACTGCCTCCGAGTACCAAAATAGTTCAAACAGAATTCACCGTGACCCATAAATTTACTGCAGTCTTGGGTTTCAAGACAATCAAGATACTCAAAGATATTCCCAATGTTTTCTTTCCATAGATTCCAAAAGTAAACCAGAGTTGTAACAGAAACCAGGTTCTGTGAAATCATTTCTTCTGAATGACATGAATTATCCACCGGCAACTCATCTTCCCTCACGAATTTTGAGGCATCTATGCTGAAATGAGCATCCAGAATCTTTCGTAAAGATAATATTTCTCCTCTGAGACTTGTGTGTTTCTGAGAAGTTTTTAAATACTTCTTCAACTCAACCAAGTTGCTGCGTTCATGTGATAAAATGTTAGTCTCATTACAGACAAACTCATAGAAGAGATCCGATTCTTGTTTTGCAAATGCCTTGGCCTTTAATAAAAGTTCTGCTTTCTGTGTGAACTGCTTTAGCGGCCAACCTCTACTTTTGTTCATCCATAGCGAGATGCAAAATATATACCAAAGGATGAGTGAGGATGCCTCACGGAAATGTCCAGCCTTTCCTCGTAGATCAGCCTCAAGTAGAAGATCTCCTCTCAGCCTTGCTATTTCTGCAGCCTCAACAAAGTTTCCTGATTCTTCTTCCAAAAACAAGAGCTCATCAAGGCAATCAACAGATTTCAAGAAGTTTCGTCTTAAATCCATTGAATGAAAAGCTCTAACAAATCGCATCATGGATATACTATCTTTGAGCTCATTATAATTGTGAGCACAACCCTCTAGAAACTCCTGCTCCATTTTTTCTATCTCTTTACTTTTGATAAAATCATTATCATTGGGATCATGTTGTTTCCAGTATTCAATATATTGCAAACCCACGTCAAATTTTTTTGCTTTTGTGCAGACCGACAAGCACTCTGAAAAATAACTTCCCTTGGCATATACTTCTGCTGCAATGTCAATGCATCCTGCCAGATCAAAACATTCAGCAGCTTTCTTCAGCTCAGATTCCCCACACTTGTCAAGATAAATTCTTCCTGCAGCAAAACAGATAGCCTAAAGTTCAAACTTTGCCAACGTTAAATAAGATCTGTATTTAGATTCTCAACTAAAGCAACAAAAACCACAATAAAAGGTCATAATACAAAATCTAACATCTTATGGGACATGCTATAATGGAGCTAAAGTATAGCCTGGAAAGACTGATTATTGAACAAATATAATTTTTCATGAAATAAAGATCATAAAGCATCTAAAAGAACTTTTATGGATAAGAAGTGAGATAATAAGGAAGCAGTGAGATAATAAGGAACGAGAGCTAAGGCTATCAAATACTTGATGCAAACAGTATCTTCAAACTAGATCTTCATGAAGAAACAGTACATTCTTGTTGCTGTCTTGTAAGGGTTCCACCCCCTTTGGTGGGATTCTTTCTAATAAAGTTTTACTCATTAAATAAAAAATTAGTAGTTCATACCTGCTCTTTCAAACTCCCCCAAGTCATAATAACAAGTAGCAGCTGACTCAGCCTCGCCAATGGAATCAAATATTTCAGCAGCCTCCCTAAGGAAAGTGCAAGCCACTTTAGGGTTTGAATCACGCATATGGTCAGCAGCTGCTTTTAGGCCAGATGCCTTTGCCCTTTTTCCCCACTTTTCATCTCCTGCTCTTTCGAAGCACGTGGTTGCCATCTCATACTTATGCTCAAGAAAGAGCTGCAAAAACACAATGGTCATACTTGCAAATACATACACTGTGGCAAAGAAATATAATTTTGACTGCAATAAAATCACAGACAATACAACCACAGCAACAGACAACACTAAATGGCTGCAGAAAGGGAAAAAAGCAGAAGGGATAATAATAGTAGTAATATAGAGCCTAATGAATCAAACCTTGATACCCCTTGCTTTCCATTCCTCTGAGCTGCTTGCAACTTGCATCGCCTGTGCAAGAGAGTCATCCAATTTCCGTACTTGGACAAGGCACTTCCTCTTCCAATAGTCAAACATAGGCCTGGACAGCTCCTCTATATTTTCAGATATCCATAACCTTTGCCTCGTTCGAGTTATAGCCACATATAGTTGTTTCAGTTCAGAACACATGAGATTGTGCCTTGCCTCGTTAAAACTTGGGAAAGACATGGGAGAAGTAGCATCAAGCATATCTTGTTCGTTCATGAAGTCATATACAACTCGCCACTGACTTTTCAAAGGCGAGGAGCCAAAAAAATTGTAGAGCAATACATCCTACATGTTGGAAGATTTTATAAATCAGATGTAAGAAACTTAATTACGTAGGAAAAAGGAATCAAGCTGAAACTTCAATGGAAAATTTTGGCTTAGGCACATCCCTAAAAATATATCAATAAACTTTCTCAGAGAAATATAGTGGCAGCATGGTTCCCTCAAACCAATCATTCGAAATAATCTACAAGAAAGATTAGGATCTGGCAGCTCCTCGGCGAGAAGGATTATAAATTTTGAACACGTGCATAATTCAATAAATAAGAAAAAGAGTCTAGGTCAACAAATAAAGAAAATAAAAACTAGCAAACCTGAAATTCAAGTCCCTTGCACTCCACAATAGTCAAAACAAGAGCTTGTTTCCCAACATAATTCAAAATTTCTTTCCTAGCAGAATCATCCCGAACTAATATGACTTGCTCTGCACCAAAGCCGACAATCTTCCGATCAGCACTTCCACTGTTACCAAATATAGTTACAATTGCATTTTCATCATTCCCGGGCTCAAGCAAAACAGGAGCTTCACCATATATAAGACTAGTCTCAGGTTTCAAAACATCAATAAAATGAGGAAAAAATCGATAAAGAAGATCGATAACACTCTGTGCTAGTTTTAGCATGCCATCATGAGTGCGGAAGTTCTGACTTAAATTGAAAATCTCTGACATGCGTCCTTTATCTTTTCTTCCAGCAGATCCATCACTTGCTGATTCCATGAACACTTTGTAGAACAGGGATCGTATATCCTGGAACCTAAAATCAATCCCTCTTGCAATCGTTTGTGCAGTATCACCCGAGAAAACAAAGCCCTCGTCTATATTTCTGCAAACATATTTGAAAAGAGAAATCTGTCTCAGGGTAAGATCTTGCACTTCGTCTATGTATACAAAGTCCATTTTGTGACCTTCAAATCCTTCATTTCTTAGTCGATGATGAAGATCAATTACTAAATCAGCTAAGTCATATTCTCCATGTTCCATCTTCATTTTTTCATAATCCTGAAAAATATCGTAAATCTTCTCTCTGTTCTGCCTACTCAATGTGGAAACCCGACCCTCAGCAAGTTGAAGATATTCCTCCCGGTCAAGTTTACCATCACATGCATCCGCCGCTTGTAGGCCTCCTTTTATATGAGAAATTATCTCAGTGAACACTCTGGAAGAATCAAGTTTTTTAGTGAGCTTAGTACTGAAATGGGGCCAGTAATTTGAGCAAAACCTGTCATAAGTAACCTTCTTGGTTCTTATGAAAGCTTGCAATGCAACTGAGCTTGAGCTTCTAGATTTACCCTGACTGAATCCCTTTATATCATGGAACCTTTCAAAGTAAGAATTACCCAATGTACCATCAAGCATCATTAAAATTTTTTGAAATGTTATCACAAGAGGGTACAAATTAGCAGGGATGTTAAGGAAAGAATCTGGGATTTCTTTGAATAGGTCAGCATCATCCATGCCATCCTTGTCAAGTAAACCGTCTTCTGAGAAGTTACCACCTCGGGCAAAGCTGTAAGAATTAAATACGTGCATTAAGATACTAAGGCTTCTTACTCCACAAAAACAGAAACATTTTTTCCACCCATTTTACATCCCAGATATGGTAAAATTGGATGAATTGAGACATTTTTTGTAGATAGTTTTTTCCAAAAGACCTTTATCTCAGATACAAGCACATATTACAAAGAAAATATTCCAGAAGTAAATAGTCTCTAATCACACAAAAGACATTTATTTGGACAATGACATGTAAATCATGATCAATGAAAGGACCAGGCACGCTCAAAAGACTGTTCAGCACAGAATAACAATCATAAGAAAATAATTAAGTAGGAAAATTAAGCTACAAACGAAGTCAGGGCTTTGCTCAAGGGAAGCAATAAATAATTGATAGCAATTCATCACTATTCACTGCATTGTAGATATGTTAACTGGATGCTTCTCATTCATATATATTTCATTCTTAATGATTTGTTAGGTTTACAAAGCTCAATGGAGGCATTCAAATCAATGTGTAAGCGATGCACAAAACAAATCAATTTGCCATAAATGAAAGTTTCATAATTCATGTTTAGGGGATAACTCAAGATTTATTTCCTTTCAAGACATAAAGAGTCCACTACAACACAATAAATTTTGTTAAGAAAATAGGATGCAAGTTGCAACAACGACAAAGTTGATTATTGTACACACCTTTTCAGCTGGGAGACATGTTGTTTCACCGCGAAACAAAGTTTTGGACTAACTGTCACAAAAAGCTGACGAAACACAGCCTCCTTACTCTCTCCAATGCACTTGCTAACTTCATTTTTCTGGGTTCCATCCATTACAGTACTGCTCTCAGCTACACAATATCCTTCAGAAGCAATAAAGTGACATTGTTCTTTTTGGAATAATTTCATGGTCAAAACCGTAGTTTTCCCCGTGCCTGACCTTCCAAGAATAAAGGAGCTTTTGCCAACCAGAATGATCTCCATCTCCTCATCAGTTACTTCAAATGGGAGATCCAGTTCTCTACCATCGCGATCAGACAGAAAGTGGTTCACAACCCCAGATGATAAGGAATAGAACTTCATAAGCAACAAGCTCTCATTCACCCTTGAATTTTCGACGTAACTTCTACCATCAATTTCATTACAGCTAGAGTCACTACCCAATTCACCATTATTAAGATTTTTATAACGGATAATGTCATTGGAAGTCGCCCAACTCTTTGGAACTTCCAAATTCCTAAAAACAAGCAAACAAACGAAGTGGAATAAATATGAATAGGATTGCGAGAAGAAGTAAGCAACATAATTTTTCCAAATGATAAAAAAGGCTGCAACACAATTCCGAATCTAGCAACATCCTTCTACTTTAATAAACTGTAAAAGAATTAACATACCTGTCAAGGAATTTCTCTTTGCACCGATTAATATAATCATTGGTGTACATAGAAAATATGCTATCAAGACGTTTCACCAATTTTGGCACATCCTCTAATAGCAATATATCCCAAATCTTTAAAACTTGTTTATAATTCGACTCCTCCTTGATAATGTCAATTGTGCTAACAACATAGAGCCCTTCAACCTTGAATTTTTTCAGGATCTGAGAAGAGGTTTCACAAACCGAGTCCACATTCCTATTCTTAGGTCGCCAGCCACTGGAAAGCTTCAGTAAAAGGTTTAACACTGACTTTTTCAAGCGAGAGGACATAAGCTTTCCAAATGATTTTTTGAAGTTATCACTAAAAAGAACCTAAACACGTGGAAGAATAAAATTGATTTTAGCAGAAAAGATTATGTAATACATAACTTCAAAAGGGGGAAAAAATAACAATAAGCAACTAGAAGCTCTAAACCTTCCATCTTGCACTTTTGAAGAGAACACTAGCCCCATTAAGCAAATCTTCAAGTTGATCTAGCTCCTTCTTCACATCTAGTATGGATTTGGCCAAATTCTTGTCTTCATCAGCGTTGAAGAAACAATTACGATTCTTTGCATCACGTACTAATGCTTCCCAAATTGATTCCCCATTAGCTAAGGTTCTTTCATCTCCCAATATCCAGAGACAGTGCCTAGAGTGAAATGGAAGAAGTGTATATAGTTCATGTTCAAAAAGACAAGTATAGAAAACAATCATAATAGAATATTCAATTTACTCCATACCGTGCTCTTGTCAAAGCAACGTTAGTTCTGTGATGACTGCTCATGAAACCAATGGATCCGTGACTATTAGATCTAACAGTAGATATTATTATGATATCTTCCTCCCCGCCCTGAAACCCATCTATAGACTTCACCTTCACAGAGAATCCATCAAGCTTTTCATACTTTCGTTCAATTTTATCTTGGATGGTGACCACTTGAGCAGCGTAGGGTGATACAACACCAACACTAAGCTTCCTTTTGGAACCATTCCATGCTATCATTTTGAAAGGAAAAAAACACTACTTAGCTTTAATAACGTTCTTCAAGAAATCAAGAGTACATAATCTATACTAGCAGTGACCTATACAGCGAAAAAGAAGGAAGTCTCCCACCAAGGTGCTAAGAAAGCAGCATTAGAAAATTCTCTTTAAAAGAAACAATCAGGTAGGATTTTTTGTTGGTTTATTGTTTTTACACTTAATTAGTTCTTAAAGAGAATGGTGGCAGCAAAAAAGCTCACAATTTTTTTGCTTCCTTTCCGCTCTGTTTAAGATTCAAATGGAGTTTTAATAAAATTCAATTCCCTATAATGTAAATTAAGAAATATCATTAGCCAAACATACACAAGTATGAAATCTTATATAAGACACCATCAATAGATTCTCGTTGAATTGACACACCTTTGTACAAATCCTGGACTATCTTCGTTACAACAGCTACCTCAACCATATTTCTTCGGCTATATCCAACGTCATCCATTTCTTCTCTCCCGCCAATGACATTTATGAAAGAATAGGGACCAAACATTGGCCCTGGAAGATAGTTTTTCTCATAATTTTTACTCCGAACATTTTGTGCATTGGAGATCCGGTTGTGATAGAAGTTCAAATTAGGAAACAAACTAATAGATGGATGCATCCTATATTGAATATTAAGCAGGTGCTTAGAATGACCCAGTAGGCTCAATCTTTTAAATAAGCTTCGACCAAAGCCAGCTTCATCAGAAACCTGTAAACAGAAAATATTTGATGTGTGAAAATGAAACAAGAGCAAAAAACTCTTAAGAGCAACAGATGAACGTTTTTTAGAAAACAAATTATAAAGACTTTTTATTTTAATTAAGATAAGCAAGGAGTATGATGGATATTTACTTACACTGCTTCTGATAGTTGCTGGCAACTGGCACTCATCACCAATAAGAATTGCATGCCTCATACCCTGAAGTTGAAGGGGTATGCATGATTCACACTCTTTCAACTGGGCCGCTTCATCAATAACCAAAAGTTTCAGTGGCTCCATTTCTATTGAATGCAACTTGTATGAACTAGATACAGTACAGAAAATTAAGGAAGCCTTCTGAAAACAGAATTCCATTATCGACTCTCTGTTCATAGCACGTGGAAGGTTAAGTTCTTCCAGAGAAAGCCGAAGACTTCTTAGAACAGAAAGGGACTTGCTTCTTAGGCACAACAGCAATGAAAACTCAGAAGAATCTTCAACATTTTCTGGATGTAAAAGAAGCTTCTCTAGTTCTTCAGAAACCACATTGTCTTGAAACAACAACTTTTCCAAAGAATCAAGCGAGTGACCAAGAGTAACCATGTCATGGAGCTTACTTTCTCCAACAAACTTTCTTGGTAAATGGCTACAAAATATTAATAAGCATCTTTGGAGGGGTGATGCAGTACAACGGAACCGATCTCTCAAGAATTCAAGAAAAGATTTATATTCCAACTTTTGAACTTCATCATCATCGTTATTTTCCTTTGATTTTATCAATTCATTTTCCACAAAAACATTGTACTGAGAAACACAATCTTCAAGTAAACTGATCATGGAATTTAAACAATGCTTCCAACCTGTACGTGGCCCTAGGCACTCCGTAAGCCTATCGACACGATAATCCAGATAGATATTTTTGATATCTGAACCAACTTTAAGCCTGTCCTTATTGCCAAATAAGAGTAGATCTCCACAACAGCAAAGAGAATCATCCACATACCCTGTCAATAACTTGAGTACACGAGAAGCAACTTCTGTAATTGCTACATTTGTTGGTGCACATATAAGGGTCCTCAAGCTCATTTTGAAGAGATGGAATAGCATCACACTTATAGTTTTTGTTTTTCCCGTCCCTGGTGGACCCCATATAAGTTCCACTGAAGGCTTATGGTCACATTTCAGTTTACGAAGTGCACCCAAAACTGCCTCAGTTTGTGATTTATTCAGGTTTAACTCACTTGTACCAAATATATCACCCCATTGGTTATTGTCAAGTACACAACAAATATCGCAATTTTCAACAACCTGCATTTCACAATTTCAGATTTCAATCAGGATCAGCATAATTTTTTTAGTAGAAAGCCTATCCATGAGTTCATTTCCACTACGACGTCTAACCAAATAAAATGGAAAAGAGGAAATGATTGAAAGAAACAAAGGCAGAAATGCAAGATGAAACTCAAAATCCAGACATACTAAAAGCAAAAGGAAATGCCAGACAAACAGCTGGGAATACATCTTATAAGCTATGGTCATTGAAACTTAAAAGAAAGCACCATTATTTGCTTACACTACATACCGTGTCAAAATTGGGGCAAAAAATCAAATACTGAAAAAAGTTTCCCGTTTGTAATTTGATTTCTTCATCAGGTAAAAAGGACATTCTCTTTTCCAAAATAGCAACAGTACCACCAATTTCAAACATGAAATATCCCATGAAAGTAAAGAGCTTTATCTTTTGATCAGGTTTAAGAAATTTGTTACAATTGTGGCAGCTAGTTACAAGAAAACACTCAAGGATCGAGTTCTACTTACAACATTTCATGCAAATATTTTGCAGGCTAATGGCACATTATTCAATCCGTAATAAAATAAGTCATAATCTTACCTCATTATTGGCGCACAGAATTTTCTTTATTATATTTAGATTCCGAAACATGTTCAGTGCATTCCAAATTCAGTTATTTGTTGTTAAATTTATCAAGAAAACAACAAATAGAGATTTCCGCATCCCATCTTTGACTTCAACATCTTTCAAGACTTTAACTTTAAAATGAGTGGACGTACTACAGTCTTCGTTCTCTTCCTCTTCCTCTGTGATATTGATAACTGATCCAAAAGTCCACATTGTTCCCAGCTGTTGTAAATCAGAAATAGTTTCAGGCTTTGCATCCGCGATAATTAATATGTCTCCAGGCAATGTTCTATAGGGCTCCCTTCCACGATCGCTAAATCTGTTTTTCCAATGATCAACCTTAACATCATATAGTAATGTTCCATATGGTTTAGCCTCATCAACAGAGATCACCTCAGCAAAGGGCGCCCAGTGCATAATCTCCATGCTAGAAGCCAGTTCTTCTCTTGTCTCTTCCAATAAAGGAAAAACATATGAGCCAAGATACTGCTCCACCGACTGAAACGATGTTGGAATATTTTCCACCTGAAATGAAATAATGAAAGTTGTTCTAGGGTAAGAAGTCCTCGGTCCTCAGCAGCAGGAAAGTATTGCCTCATACCATTTTCTTTTCAGAATAATTGAGAAAAAGAAACATGAATAAAGGATCTAACACCGATAAAGCAAGCAAGCATTTCAAATGCAAGCCAAAAAAGCTGACATTCACAAACATTCTAGCAGGCTTCATGACCAAGGCAGTAAGTCACAGTATAAAGAATGTACTTGAACTTGAGCAAAAAGGCAAACAAAAATATGAAGCAAAATATGCAAAATATCAAATAAGCACCATGTACACTTCCTCGTCATTACAAGTACACTCATAAGAAAGATATGCAAAGAAGATTAATAAAAGACTTTGGTATTAATTGATGCTCCATTGGAAGTCAGAACTGCAACAATTTCCTACCAGGCACAATACAGGTACTCGTACCTATCATCCACAACTGAGGAAAATTTAATGCCCTTTTCCATAGGAATTTTAGTTTTTCAATTAACTGACTTATTCGTCTTAAATTAAATTCAGACTGCTTCTCATGTATTAAGTTATCATTCAAAGACTACACAGGAAATCCTTGATCCACCTTCTTCCACTAATAGAGAGATTACCTGAACAAATATAGCTTCAACACCCAATATTGCAACTAAATAATTAATCTTATGCCATAGGCTTGCTCATAATATTTTCTCAAAAAGGAACTTTTACAACATTTGACCTATTGAATGAAGACTTTACCTTTTACAGATGCAACCTGACTCAAGTCCGCAAGCACATTTACCTTTTACGGATGCAATCTGACTCAAGTCCACAAGCACAAACCTAATACCTTACTGTTTAATTCCCCGTTGATGATAGAGGCAGAATTAATAGAATTTTAGTATGCAGTTGGCAAGTTGCTAATATAAGTTAACAGTTTGGTAAAAATAGGTTTTAGTTGTGTAATAAAATCAGGCAAAAAAGGCAAAAAGAAAACTCATAAAAATTCAAAATAACAAATAGAGTTTTTGCCTGAACTAATGCAAATCGAGTTCCAGTAGCATTAGTTTTGTCAGCATGAGACATTAATATTTTCCAATCAGATATTTCATAGAAAAATATTTCTTTGTGACTTTTAGAGTCTCGGTTATATGAAATTATAACCAAATTTGATAGACAGTAACAGACAATTGTTTGAGACCAATTGGTATTTGCTACACAGATTTGTTAAAAAACAGATCTATATAGATATTTCATAGAAAAATATTTCTTTGTGACTTTTAGAGTCTCGGTTATATGAAATTATAACCAAATTTGATAGACAGTAACAGACAATTGTTTGAGACCAATTGGTATTTGGTACACAGATTTGTTAAAAAACAGATCTATATATATATATATATATATATATATATATATATATACTGCAGTTGATATAGCTAGAGCAAAAAAATAATACTACCAGAGTAATAAGCCATGTTTAAAGCTTTAAAGTGTTAACTATCGCTATAACAAATACAAAACTATGAATAAATGTATATTTGCTCCGGCAACATCATTTTTGCTTTCACAATATTAACCTGCCATATTATTGCAAATTAGGCCAACCAAACTTTATCAAATTCTATTAATATGGTGAAAAGAAAGAAAGTTGATTGTAATTGAAGAAGCTACATCAGTCAAATACTATTGACTATGATCTTGAACATAAGTTCAGGCGTGACTTCCGAAAGAGCCAAAGGTTTGAAACACATTTTTTTGCAAAAAACTAGAAGTGATACAGGCCCAAATAATAGCAGCTTAATGACTGAAACACGTGCATGAGCAATAAATTGGTTTGAGCCACAAAAGCCCTGCACATCAAGCCAAAGTGGGGTTGGGCAAAAATAAAAAATAAAATTATTACAGATAACTGCATCTTTCCACACTAGTAAAGCCTAAATAAACTTTCTATTAGATAATATTAAATGCCAATAAATTAATCCAACAGCTGCAAAATGTCAAATGAATCTAGTAAGTTAAGACAAAGAAGATGCAGCATGAAACAAAAAAGCAAACCTGGTTTTTATATAGACTCTTATCGCAGATGTCATTAAGAGACCAAGAGAAAACCAGATCAGTTAATCCAACGTTATTATGCATTGCTGTCTTCTTATTGTGTGAGGAACCGCCTTCCATCATCACTTTCCTCCTCCAACTACTTGTTCTTCTAATTATCTACAAAACCCATAACACCAAAATCTCATTCATATTTAAAGGATGGAAACACAGAGAATAAAATAAAAAGAAATATGGGGTTTTCTTAGGTAGGAAGGAAAATGTAAGAAATGAACCTACGAATCTTTAGTACACGCACTAAGCAAATTAACCCCTTTAAACAAAGAAAGAGATATTCTTGATCATTTCATACGGAAATTCATTTTTTGATCATTTCACAAGGAAATTCATTTTTATTTCTCTTCTAAAGCTACAAAGATGGAAGCTTTTTCGCAAATTAAAGATGAAACAATCAAAATTAAGGCTGGTCCTGGTCTTTTCTGGGCCAGTTGATTTAAAGGTCTTGCTTTTTCCATAACATATTCATATTACTGTTACTATCAAAATATTTTCTCCCCTTTTATTTTGCTATCTGGTAGACTGGTAGTATGACGAGTATATATACTGCTCTCTCCAATCCATTATAATCGTTTTAACTTATTTTGTACTTCTTTCATTTATTTTTAATTGATATTTAAAATAAATAAAAAAGAAACAGATATTTCTATCGTATTTTTTGTTATTTTTGCATGTGAGTCATCTTTTTTACTTAGAGCGACAATTTTAACATATAAGGTATAATCATAAATATATAGCGACGGTTTTAAAACCGTCGCTACAGGTAAAAAGAAATAGGGCCAACATACGTATAAAACAAAAATCACTGTAAAAATAACAGTTTCTTAAAAAAATATGAAGAAGATTAAAAAATACGATTAATATTTTGTTTGATTTATTAAAATAGTTATAAATTTTCAATAATAATTTTATAAAATTTATTAAAAAATTTAAAAAACTAGTATTTAATTTAGGAATAATATAAAAAAAGTAAGTAATCAAATTTTTTTTAAATCTACAAATAATAAAAATAAATTTCACTCGTTTAAAAAAAAAAAAAAAGAATGGAGGTAGCATATTCCAAGTAATTCTTGTTTACATATATTTAAAAAATTCGTAATTTCTATATCCTAAAATACCTATATTTATATCTTCTTTTCAAAGATATTTAATACAATTAAGTAATTATTTTTAATAAAATATAATAGTTAAAATTAAATTATTAATTGTTATATTAATAAATATGCATATTATTTTTTGTAACGATACAAATTTAATTTATTAGTAGTAGACTAGTAGTAGTGAATTGTGATACTATTGCAAAAGGCGTTGTGGAACATACATTTACATCGTACGATACAAAGAAGTAGGACCCACGACCACGTGGACCGTTCGCGACCAAGACCTTTGCAACAAACCTTCATCGGGAAGCATTATTTCTTAATCTGGCCTTAATTACTTGTATCCTGTTCACAAATAAAGGATTCTTTAATGGGTGAGCAATGAAATTAACCGTAATCTTGAGATTATGTCATAAATTTTTTTAAAATTTTTTTTGGCCTTGTAAATTTATTTTATCACAAATTTTTTATTTTATTTCTAAAAAAGTAAATAAAACTCTTTTTATAAGATAATTGCACACGCAACGTGTATGTGGCTCGAACTAATAAAAGATATTGATAAGAATTTTTTATTTTGTTTGTTTCAAGCGTGTCTCAAATAATATAATATTTATAGTATAATCAATCACATGAGATTTATTTAATTAATATAATATTATTATATCATTTGAAATATTATTTAAGATTAAAAATTGAGACTCCTAACATTATTCTCACAAAAAAATAATAATTTAATAGTATTATATATATTTGTTTTATATTTAAATAAAATTAGAATCAACCAACAGTATATATTAAAAATAAGTTTAAAGTAATTAGTAGTACTATGTTGACCTACAATATAAAATGAATGTTAATGAAATGATGATAATAAATTTAAGACTATTTTTTCTTTTTTATATTATTATTAATATAAATAAAACTCTTATTTTAAAACAAAATATTTTAACAAAAGCGAGATTCTTATTATTGAAAGGAGAAAATCCAAAACTAAACAGGTTGATTGTTTCTAACTAAGGTATGCTGATTAAATTTCTTGGAAGTTTGTACACTAGAGAAGCGAAAAGTTCATGAATTTATCTAGAATTATATGACATCCAATATATTTTTTTCATTTTGATTTATGACTAGCCAACCCGTGGAACAAATTTGGTGGGTACTGTAAGATTAATATAGCTTTAATTTATGTCATTAGTCAATGTAACCATTTGTTATTTAAGTATAATAAATAGACATATTTGTTAGTGCATTTATGTATTTTCTGTTATTTGATTTAATGATAATAAAAAAATTAATGTATGTATGAACAAGTAAGTTTGAAAAGTCTTCGTAAAAAATTATATGTAAAAAGAATTAGAGATTAAATTTGTTAGATTGTTTTAAAATGTAAAATAAGGATATGTTTTAACTGAATTGTCTAAGGCAGTTTAATAAATCGTTGAGTATGGGGCTAAGTCACTTTAAAATCATAGAGTGAACTACGACAGTCTGGAAGATCATCAAGTAGAAGGCAAAGACAATTTGAAATGCAGAGTAAACTAAAACTCTGAGATTATAGAGTGATACTAGAAAGTAGAGTGATACTAGACTTGGAGCAGAATCGAAGAATCATTCAAATCGTAAAGTGAAAAGAGTAAAGTTAAGTCATTCTATTATCTGAGGATTGACTCTACAATTTTACACAACTAAAATCATAGAGTGCAATTCCTAACTTGTCAGTGACAAAGATTAGAAGGTTCAACACATAATTTTAACTCAAGATACTCAAGTGTGTTGGCGATAAAGATAATAGTCTAATCAACTTTATCCCAACGATTATATTAGGTAAAGTCTGTGAACAAGTCTGCTACTGCACCAAAATAGTGTTTTGACAAAGTTTACTTAAGCAGCTACAGTAAAGAACCAATCAGAGTCATAAGACATCTATATTGACAAAGTGTTTTAGCTAGACAATCCAAAACTCCAATCTACGATTTAGAAAAAAAATTGATCTATTGCTAAGTCATTCGAAGAGGACTTAAGTTACTTAACAGCACCCCAAACATCATCTTACAATCATTTTAGATCTTAGCGATCTACTATAAAGTTAAGTCTTAGTGAATTGCTTGATTCTAAGTGAATCAATTTGTGTGAAATCAAATCTTAATGATTTGTGTGATTCATAGTGAATCACTTTTTTGTACTGCTTTATAACTGCTTCCATATTAATGCATCTTTAATATATATAATGTGACTTCTATCTACATTATTACTAAATTTAGAACTGTGTTTTTTAATAAATCTTTGAAAGGTATTTATAAATTACATATT
Source organism: Hedera helix (assembly GCA_947179155.2). Taxonomy (NCBI): domain Eukaryota; kingdom Viridiplantae; phylum Streptophyta; class Magnoliopsida; order Apiales; family Araliaceae; genus Hedera; species Hedera helix. The sequence continues at coordinate 37,717,925 of OX359281.1, forward strand.
CTGTTGTGATTAAATGAACAAGTTAACTGTTTAATTAATTTGGTAAACAATTTTAAATAGAGATTTTTTAAAGAATTTATTTAACCCCTTTCTAGATCTCTTTTGTGTCATTTAGGAATAACAATATTAATTTTTATTTATTATGTGCATATATTTAATACTCATAATATATACTAATTGTAACCGATAGCACTCTATATAATATTTTTTGTTGGAGTAAATTTATTGCGGCGAAAGAAAATTTATTGACGCCTAAAAGGCCTACCAAATCAACAATTACCCTCATTTTACATCTTTATATATTAGTATATACTCCTTTCGTCTCAGAATAAAAGTCCTCTATTGACTTTTATGGTCAAATTGACAATTTTTCAAATCAATATATTTTATTATTCTTTTATATATATATATATATATATATATAAAGCTTATAAACATTATAAACTATATACAATTTAGTACTAATCTCAATATTTATTTTTTTGAAAATCTAAATATATATGTTTAATTATTAATTTTAAAAATGGTCAATTTAACCGCAAAAGTCAATGAAGAACTTTTATCTTGAGACGGAGGGAGTATAATATTGACCTTCTAAATAATTCAAATTTCTTGTGCTTCAAGGTTTGAGTACCAAACTTTATTTGATTTTCCATGAGTTTTTAGTTTTTACTATTTTCGGTCGCAAATTCATAGCTTGTGTTCTAAAAAATGGTAAGGAGAAATATTTGACTTGAACTAAACTAAAACATCAATAAAACAAAAACAAAAGCATATGAACACCATTTAATTTTATTTTTTTATGGTCATTTTTAAAAGAAAAATCAAATTCAATTTCTCACACACTTCATCAAATCAAGATTCTGATGTAGACATCATTGAAGTCCAAACTCCAAAAGCCTCGACCAATCTTTCCCAATATGTATCCCCTGCCTTTTCACAGCACATCATTGTCAATTCATAGTTCTTCTCATAAAAGAGCTGCAGTAAATGGGAACACAAGGTAAATATATGATCCAAACTATGAGCATTCCAAAACTTCGAACATGTATTAGGTATATGTTTCAAATATTAGTATCTATCTCATGGAAACTCTGATTGAACATGTGACGCTATGACTATATATTCAAGGAACTAAGCATAACGATGATAAGTATAAAGGAGATGAAGAAGAGCATGTAACTAAAAAATGATTAACTATGAATAGGAGGAGATGAAAAAGTCCTACATCTTGGAAAAGTAGAGCCAAGCGGATCATTTTCGATCATGTATTCGTAGATGACTCTCCATTGATTTTGAGAGGTGATGCGCTGAAAGAGTTGTATAGCAATACATCTTTAAAAATGATATAAATAGAGATAAGATGATGCGGAGGAATAATGTTTAAGAAAAACATATATAAAAATCATCGATCAATTTTGAATCAAATCCAAAAGGAAGGTGTAATAGATGGAGATGTTACCATAAAGCCTGATGCAAGACTCTTAAAACTCATTGAGCTTAACTTCCGGGAGTAAATAACAAATTTAATAAAATCAACAAGAAACTATTATGTACCTGGAACTCAAGGCCCTTGCACTCCAGGATTGTTAGAACTAGGGCTTTCTTCCCAACATAGTCACGTATCACCTTTTTCAAACAGTCATCACGGACTAATACTTACTTGTTTAGCTCCAAAGGCAATATCATGACTCTTAGAATTTTCGGTGTTTCTGAATATAGTTCTCAAAGCCTACTTGTCATTCCCAGTGTCGAGAAGAATGGGAGCTTTTCCAGATATAAGGCTAGTCTCGTTGAAAAATAAATGGACAAAGGAAAGAAATGATAAATAAGATTTATGACACTCTGAGCTAACTTTAAAACTCCAGCATGCATGGGTACGGAAGTTATGGCTTAAATGAAATAATCTTGAGATTTTCTCTTTCTTGTTTCTTTTACCTGCCGCATCCCCATCCTGTCCTAGTACGAACTCCTCGTAGAACAGACATCGTATATCCTCAAACCTAAAATCAATCCCTCTTGCTATCTGGGCTGTGTCACCAAAAAATGCAAAACCCTCATCGACATTTTTGCAGATATACTTAAAGAGAGTAATTTGTCTCATTGACAGGTCTTGCACCTCATGAATGAATACAAAATCCATCTCATCACCCTAATATCTTTTGTCTTGATGAAGATCATTCACTAAATCAGCCAGATCAAAATCACCTGGAATGACTTTTCTCTTCTCATATTCTACAAAAATATTATAGACTGTTTCCCTTTTCTGCATGATTAAAGTGGAATCACCGGTCCTTGAGTAATAAAACAGAATCCTGTTGACAGAGTTTTGCAGCATCACCATACGCTGCATGCAAGCCACCTTTTATAACAGACATTATCTCGGTAAAAACAGTAGAAGAACCAAGGTTTCTTGTGAGGTTGATGTTGAAATGAGTCCAGTATGACGAACTAAATCTGTCATTAGTGACCTCCTCTGTCCTGATAAGAGTTTCCAAGGAAACTGACGTTGAATTACCAGTTCCCCGGTGGCATAGTTGCCTTACAACAGGAAATCTGTAAAAGTAAGAAACACCAACTGTTCCATCAAGCATCATCAAGAACTTGCGAAATGTTATGATAAGTGGGTATGAGTTGGGTGGAAGATCAGCAAAAGAATCTGGAATATCGATGGATTGTGTCGCATCATCAATATCATCTATATGAATTGAGCTGCTCTGAGCTGAAGAGGTTACACCACATACAAATCTGACAATTTAACAAAAAAACCATTTTATTAATTACTTGAATAAAGGAAATTATAGTTCAAGGATATCAGGGCTAATAGCCAAGCCAAATTAATATAAGATAATACACAGTTATTAAAGAAACTAAAAAGAAATAAATTTACAAAATAAGATAGAGTAGGATAGCCACTCAATTAACACACATGTTGGTAATCCCTATCAGCACATACCAATTCCAATATATAAATTAAAAGTTTAAATATTCTTTCAGTAACCAACCTTTTCGACTGAGAAAAATGTTGTTTCACTGCATGGCACAGCTTTGGACTGACAGTAACAAAAAGCTGGTGGAGTACATCCCTCTCAGTCTCCCCAAGACTCTCATTTCTGTCATTTCCCCTTCTATCGTTTGTATAGGGATCCCTTGTAAATTCATGATAACCTTCAGAAGCTATATGATACATGAATCGATCGTTTTTAAATAACTTCATAGTCAATACCTTAGTTTTTCCGGTTCCTGACCTTCCAAGTATAAAGCTGCTTTTATTGAAATGAACCATCTCCCGTTCTTGGTCAGTTAATTCAAATGGTAAACCAAGGTCTTTACCATTGCAGCCAGAAAGCAAGTTTACTGACCACACCAGATGACAATGAGTAGAATTTCATCAGCAACAAGCTATCACGCACCTTAGAGTTCTCAAGGTCCTTTCCATCCATATCATTACTACTTGAAGATTCCCTGGTTTCGGTGCTGGAGTGAATTTTATATTGTACAACATCCGAAGAGGCTGCCCACGTCATTGGAACTTCTAAATCCCTGGAAAAAAAATAATAGCGAGGATGACAATGTGATGATTACAGGCTGACAATGACAAGATATTCAACTTTACTAGCAGAAATGCGTTGGATAGACGATAGATATCTGGGTCTAACATTCAAGAAATTATATTATAAAGATTGAAAATGCAATAATGCATGAGACTTCTTCACATACCCCTCGAAACATTTGACGCTGCAACGATGCATATAATCTTCGGTGTACATTCTGAATGTGTTATCCAATCTTTTAATCAACTTTGGAATTTCTTACAAAGGAAGTATATCCCAAACCTTCAAGGTTTGGATATACCATAATTCCCTAGCTATGTCGACTGAGCAAAAAATTGTCTTTCCCAACTTTAAATTGTTTCAAAATCTTTGAAGAGATTTCACAAGTTACGGCTACATTGCCTGTTTGGCCTCCAACCATTCGCAAGCTTTGATAAAAAGAGGAGCACTAAATTCTTTGTCTACATGGACTCTAGGTTCGAAAAAGATTTCGTAAAGTTGCCAAGAACATAAGCTGTGGCAAAAGGTTGAGCATAAAAAAGGCAAAAAGTTGAGAAAACAAAAAATTATGCAAGAGCTTATTTAAATGAAGAAAAACCATAAAAAGAAAACTAGTAGACAAATTTTTTGTTTTTCAGTATGGAGTGCAGATTTTACATGATATATACCTTTCCTTCCACCTTTAATTTATGAACAACGTACTATCAAATCTTCTAGTCGATAAATATCTTTCTTCACCTCCATCATGACTTTTTCCAAATCCTTATTTTTATCAGCATTAAAGAAACATCGATGAACCTTGGCATCAAGGATCAGTTCTTCCCAAACAGCGTCTGTTTTCTCATTCACCAAAATCCACAGACAGTGCCCGTTGGCATCAGATAGCCAGTGGAACCGTTCAGAACTATACTAACGGTTCTAGTCTTCCCAGTTCCTGGGGGTCCCCAAATAAGTTTCTAAAATGATTTGTGAACACAATTCCTTTCACTTATACAACTGCCTCGAGTTGGGACTTGTTCAAAACAGAAGACACAAATAGCATCTTTCCGGAACCTGTTGTTTGTGCGCAAATTAATAATTGAACCACCGAGAAAGTATATGAATAACAAGTATCCTACAAAGATAGTATTCCCTCCGTCTTGTGTGCACAAGTATCAAGGAAATAATTATATACCATTAAAAATAATATTAATTGTTTATATTGTTGTATTGGAATAAAATAGTGTTACTTATTAAATAAAAAATAACGAGAGAATCAAAGTTATACTTAATATTTTGAATAATATTGAAAACTAAGCAATTAATTAATACTTACTTGAAATTTTTAAACAACAAATATTAAAAAATAAAAATACTTTTTTAAAACGAGAGTAAATAACAATTCAGTAACGGCAACGAAAGTAGAAACGCACAAGCCTTACCATGGAATTAGAGCATATATAGGACTTGTTTAATGACATCCACATTTCGGATATATTCAAGTGCAGTGCATTCCATATTATACTGTTAGTTGCAGGGCGGAGCTACAGCAAGGGGCAGCTGCCTATGCTGAAAAAATAATATTACAGTTTTGTTATATATAATAATCACTGCAATGATGTGTACAATGACTCAATATAAAAATAGTGGAACGTACCTACTATTTTTACATTGAATTATTGTACACATCATTACATAAGTCATTATTCATAGCAAAATTTCCCATACTTTGTAAACACTAAAATTTTTAATTACCCCTCTACAGGACTGTCAAAAAGTCTTGAAAAACCCAATATTTTTTAATTCGTTGATTATTGTGCTACATATTATTTTGGAGGGAGTTTCAAATTTTAGAATTGAAAGTGAGTCGTGATGTTGGGCAAATCACCTAACAAGTTGATTTGGTTATAAGTTAGATTGTATTAAATATATTCTAGTACCGTGCTTATGTTTTGGGTCTTGGCCTATTTGTTGTCTTAAATATTGGGCTATTAACGTTTGTAGTGCTTGTTCTAATATAATTTTTCATTTATTGTAATTCCAAGGGAATGTCCATTAGCCATTATAAAATATTTCCTTTTATTTATATGCAACAATTTAGCAAAAAAATGTTTCCCTCTTATTTCTTTTTTCTTCACCTTCTCTCTTGGTCTACAATTAAGTTGAATTCCATTTTTTTATGCTTACTATGTTTATGTAATTAGAATGCGCATTTACACTCAAAAAAATAGTTACAATTAAAAAATAATTAAGTTTGTGATAGACAAAACTGTAATATACTGAGAAAAATGTCAAATTGAATTGTCATTGTTGGACAAAAGGAGTATGTTTTTATTTCTCTGTGTCCGTCTGATATTTTTGTATGTATATTGTGTGTATTTTATCTTTGTTGAGTTTTTATTTTAAGTGAATTTATATTATATAGGCTGAATTTTTGTACTTTATTTAATTAATTTTAACAACAAAAAAATAGTTAAATTCCGTCCATACCGAGACCAAATTCTGAATCCGTCCCTGGTTAGTTGTTATGTTCATCAAGAAAACCACGTAGAATGAATGATCTATGCTATGCAACTCATCTTCCCAGGGCCGACCCTATGGTATGGGAAAAAAAGCCTGGGCTTTAGGCCCCATCTCAAAGGAAGGCCTCAAATTTTTATATACTATAAATAATTTATGTAAAAAAAATCTTATAAAAATATAAACTCAATCAATCCTTAGGGCCCATAGTCCAATACAAATATTAAATACCTAAAAAAAATTAACATTATAAAAAAAAGCCTCATTAAAATAAAAAAATTTAATATTTACTCCGTCTCAAAATAAAAATCATCTATTGACTTTTGTAATCAAATTAACTATTTTTAAAATTAACAATTAAACATATATATTTAAATTTTCAAAAAAGTAAATATTGAGATTAGTACTAAATTTTATATAGTTTATAATGTTTATAGGATTTTTATACATATATTAAATAATAATAAGATATATTGATTTAAAAAATAATTAATTTGACCATAAAAATCAATAAAAAAACATACTAAATATAAAAGGCCTCATTTAAAATTATCGCTTTAGGCCTCAAATTGTCTTGAGCCACCCCTGCATCTTCCACTTCAAAATGTGTAGTCAAACCAGTACCACTACTTCAAAATGTGTAGTCAAACCAGTACCACTACGACCCCTGGCATTTCAGTAATCATTCACTCTTTCGGTTTAGCTTCCGTAAAAACGATAATATCGTTCTGTAAGGCTCTTTGCCATTACAACTTGATCAGCTATCCCTCCAATCCTAAACCCTAACGTCATAATATAACTCATGTAATGTAAAGAAATCAGCTCCATTTTCGAAGAAAGCCCCGCTCGTGAATCTTCCAGATTGTTGATGGAGCATTGCATTGCGTTGGGTGGAATGAATTTAGGATTACCATGAAATAACGTAAGTACCCTTTTTGTTTGGTGGGAAACACTTTCCCTTAAAAAAAAGATTCATGCATTTATTTATAGGAATTTACACCCAGGAAAAATGGAAAACCCCATCTTACTGTTATTATTTTTTGGCAAATTTGAATGCTTAACCGACACTTTCAAGAACATTTATTTCTACTCTTTTATTTTTCCTTTATTTTAGTAGTACTAATTAGAATCACACATTTCCTGTTCAAGACTGTACATTTACATAGAATAGTATTTTATGTGGAAGTTAAACAAACGTATGCATGATCATTTTATTTTTAAAAAATTAGTGTTTCAACAAGTTAAAATGATATTTTTACGCGAATAATATATAGGTCTCGTACGTGACCTAAAAATTAATTTGAAAAGAGGGGAGAGAATAAATGAATATACGACTTGTACATAGATAGAAAGTTTCAATTCTAAGTTGTCAAACGGATCGCTAAAGGGCCTCTCTTCTTATTTTGAGTGTCTAACTTTGATTCTTTTCATACCTTTTCGTTGATCAATAATTAACAAAAATTCTATTATGTACTTCTTCGCTGAGTGCTCGTATACGAAGGACTCTTCACGGATCTTTTGATTGATTTTCTCCAATGTATTGTTCAAACTTCACAACCACCAAAAATTATCCAAATAAATCTAAATCTAAATCCTACGTTACATCTGTCTGTATTGAAATTTTATGTGAACTTGATTAAACCCTGCTATGCTAGTGAAATGAATGATCCAACCATGCAAACGGTATCGTAAAGAAATTATGGAGAGTGCAACACAAAATTTTCAAAGATAATGAACTTTATATGCTTCATTAACGATAATTGTAGCTAAAAACTGAATAACACTTGATCCAAATCAAAACCATAAAAATTGATACGCTGATCAATCCTCAAATCCTACATTACCGATAAATATATCTGGGGATTATTCCCATTAAATTAGAAATTGACCCGGGATCGATAGGTTGCACCAGCTTGGTAGTTTGTTGGAATCACATTAGTGGCCACAAGACTCTTCTTGGACGTCAAAGTTGTAATTTTGAAGGAAAATGGAGTTTTTCTGGAGGGGCTGATGTTAGCAGACCATGTTGCTCCCCACGACTGCTGCATCGAAATCCATTGGTTGTCTGCAGTTTGAAGCTCAACAGAACCAAGATCACCATCTCCATTTTCGAATTCAATCGCGGAAGCAAAATAGTAGGGATTGATGTTTGGGTCAACTTTAAAGGCGATGTTTGTACCAGGATAATTGCATTGCACCCTTGAAGTTGAAACGAAAAACCAAAAAAACCCGTGTTAGGAGCTAGTAATGTTAGACACTAAAAAAACAAAGGCTCATTGATATCGACAGATTTCAGTTGACATTAGTTTCAATCATGACCGTGTTTCTTATAGCGAGTGGTTTCAATATTCATAAATTAACCAATACACGAGCTTGAATATATAGAGTTAATAATTAACCTTCTATATACAATATTCACTTGTCCAAGTTGCCGGAGATTATGCTCTTGCCCGGGATGTGCCATTGCTCCGAAAGCATGACCACTTAGATCAAAATGGAAGGGGACGTTGTTACAAGCCCCAGGGCACTCATCAGTAATTGTTACGGTTATGGGGTTTCCCAAGCAGACTGGAGCTGAGCATTTCACCTGAATTTTTATGATGTAACAAATTAATTAATTTATATGCAATAATATAAATAGTACGTGCATAAATTGGATTTGAAAAATAAAAAAATGCACTACTATAATAGTGCACCTCGTAACATTCTCCACACCCGTGGCCTGATCTAAATATATTGGCATTTCCTGCTGATATCATGGACGAATATGGAGGTCGTGCAACATCATTTGCAAATCCACAAGCTCCTCCTACAAAATATGCAAAAGTTCCATGAAAAATAAAATAAAATAAAAAGAGAGAAAGAAGTGTACACTAAAGGAATTTCAGTTATAATTAAATTAATAATTTTCGTGCAAGTATTTTCCTTACCACTTCCAGCTCCATTAGGCGGTCCATACCATGTCGCTAAAGCGGATGAGAAACCCTGAGCTAAGCAAGGAGAAAATTTTATTAAAACTGAAGAAAGGATTAAAAGAATGGGAAGAGAGAAAGGGTGTTGAATATTAAGGGCCATTATCACTTCTTTTTTTTCTTTTCTTTTTTTTATCTATAATCCAATTTTACAAGGAGACTTGCTTAATTGTGATGGATTGTTTTGGCAAATTTATCCTCTATTTATAGAGGAAACGGTATGCCTGATTATGGAGTATTACTTAATGCCTGATTATGTATTACTTATGTATGCATACCATTTAAAATTAAGTTCCTTATATGTTGCATTTGACTATTTGTGAAATGATTAGTTTTTAAAGAATATATGCATTATATTTATTATTTTATACTGGCAACATATTCAACTGATATTAGGGATGGATGCATTTTCCACTTTTGCCAAAATTTAATTATCTCACGCTAATTGTAAAGAAGACCCATATTTATGTAGTAAGATTTTTGTAAAAATATCAATTTTTAAAGTGTAAATTAACAACAATTCTCTAAACTAGTACTACATAAATACAGTGCAAAGTCAGAATAAATATTTAATGAGGTCAAAATTATTATGAAGATATAAACAATTTAGCCCCCGAGCCAAATTTTTTCAATAATTTTATATTTTTAGGTTACATATAGAAAATATATATTTGATTACAATGATAATATAATAATTATTAACTATATATATATATACACCATTGACCCCTAATAGGCTTTTTTAAAGACAAATTGCTTATAAATAATTAACTTTCAAAAAATAATATAAAATATATTATTACTTAATTTAAGAAGATTATATAAATATACAATATAAGACACAGGTGGGCTGATATCATTTATATTAATCACTGGTAGCGTCCTAACAAAGAATTGTTTGTTGAATTGGAACTTAGTTTTAAATGAGCCTATAGTTATGTAATGTGATACGGTAGATGTAATTTTTCCAAATAAAAAAAATATGACAGTAATATTGGTAGGTATATCACAACTTTGCTCAATTCTTCTATATCGGATATGATGATTAGAGTAATTTTAGCTGTACCAGATTGCTGTATAATTAGGCTGTCCCGACCCGATCTTGTTGAGTTGAAATTGCTTAAACAAGTTTCCATGAAGATTCTTTTAGCCAAAAAAAAAAAAATATTAGGAGAAGGACCATTCCATTAAATCTGGAGTTTTTATGTAGGTTGGAAGTTGGAACTACATACTGTTGGAAACTAGAAAATACGTGGAAGTTGGAACTATAGACTGTTGGAAACTAGAAAATACGTTTAAGTGAGCTCCATTTTACACTTCCATGCTTGCGGATGGATAGTACTTACCATTTATATATAAACTTCCATTATCATCATTAATTAGTAACTTATTATGTATGTTTCTAATAATAGATTAATATAATACTCCTTCAATTTCAAAATATTATATAACTCACCACTGTAAAAGGACAACTGATCTTATATTTGGCAATGGTGGTAATCTTAATAGATTTTTTTACACTCAACATTATTAACCCTTTGATATGTTCTACTTTTAAGGATTTGTCATATCCCCATCCCATGTCCATGCCCTCATAGCCCAAATGAGCATGAAATAACAAATGTTGAAAATGATATTTTCACTGGAGTCGCGTTTTATTGTTTATGAGACTCACTCGCTATTCATATATATATATATATATTATGCAGAAATATCAGTTCCTAAATGTTCTTTCTTTGATTAATTAATCAGCACAAAATGCCCAGGAAGCCAAGGCTAGCTATGAGAAGTATTTCTAACTTGAGTGAATATATTGGGTACAAGTATGGTGTGTAGGTAGGGTGTCTGTGACGCATTATCTGACGTTTGGATTAATAAGAGTCCAATTTTTTTTCTTTTCAATTCAATGCCCTCCCAAGTTTGAACCTTTTTTTTTGTTACTTTTATTTTTAAATGAGAAATTTCATTTTGTCAGAAGAAATAACAGAGTTTCATCAAGATTAAAATTTGATGAGCACCAAAAGAGTGCTCAACAAATGGTCTGCTTACTTGATCGACCCCCAAGAAAATATAGTACTTTCTGATTTTTGACCTCCCTACCTCCAAATTCTACTAAAGTTTACTTCTGTTAAAAAAAAAGAACATATATTCGACACAAGAAGGTGTTATTTTTCTCTAATCACTTGCGTGTGACAAGAAGTAAATATCTGGTACAAAATAAGAAGTAACCATTGATTTCTTTAATCGGGGGAAATTATGTACTGAAACTGAAAATCTTATCAAAGTTTTTTTGATTAGAAGTTTGAAACTAAACCTTATTCATTCATTTGAGGTCTAGTGTTTCTTTCTACTTGTTTTTGTCTTTGGTTCTAATCGAGTGCATTACAAACTGTATGAGAGGTACAAATAGAGCAGATACAGCAGAGACCGCAGCCCAAAACAATTTAGACTTTGTAGGCGCATCTGTTTGTGTTGATTGATCGCTCAGCTTCTCCTCCTCTGTTTCTGGACACAATTCTTCATCAAATCCTTCTTCTTGACCATCTTTTCCATCAATTTCTACTATTTCTTCTTCGTTATGATCGCATTTCGACGCCTCAGAGTCTTGATAACTAGTTTCCTCCAACACTTTCCCCATCATTTCATTTTCAACTCGAGGAATTGCAACAGGTGGCATATATTCTTGAACAACCAGACTTTTTTCAGCTGATATTCGAGTTGTTTCTTCTTTCTGCTCAGCTACATTCCCATCTAGTCCTTTTTCGGGTTTTACACTCTCCACTTGTTTTGCTTCCTTGTCTATTTTCTCTTCGCCTTTCTCCTCTGGCAAGTTTTCCGTGTCTTTTTGCTCATCTTTGGCCTCTGATTCAGCAAATACTTCTCGTTCTGACATTCCTCTGACAACTTTCTCATCAGCCTCAACTTGCAATGACTCAGAATTTCCTCTGGCAATCTCTTCTTCTTTCACTTCCACTTGTTTTGCTTCCTTGTCTATTTTCTCTTTGCCTTTCACCTCTGGCAAGTTTTCAACGTCTTTTTGCTCATCTTTGGCCTCTGATTCAGCAAATACTTCTCGTTCTGAAATTTCTCCGACAACTTTCTCATTAGCTTCAACTTGCAATGACTCAGAATTTCCTCTGGCAATCTCTTCTTCTTTCGCTTCCACTTGTTTTGCTTCTTTGTATATTTTCTCTTTGCCTTTCACCTCTGGCAAGTTTATCGCGTCTTTTTGCTCATCTTTGGCCTCTGATTCAGCAAATTCTTCTCGTTCTGACATTTCTCTGACAACTTTCTCATCAATCTCAACTTGCAATGACTCAGAATTTCCTCTGGTAATCTCTTCTTCTTTCGCTTCCACTTGTTTTGCTTCTTTGTATATTTTCTCTTTGCCTTTCACCTCTGGCAAGTTTATCGCGTCTTTTTGCTCATCTTTGGCCTCTGATTCAGCAAATACTTCTCGTTCTGACATTTCTCTGACAACTTTCTCATCAATCTCAACTTGCAATGACTCGGAATTTCCTCTGGCAATCTCTTCTTCTTTCACTTCCTCAATTGCAATCGTGGATTTACCATCTTTGAGCTCTGTATAATTGTGAGCACAATCCTCTAGAAACTCCTGCTCCATTTTTTCTATAAACTCCTGCTCCATTTTTTCTATCTCTTCACTTCTGACAAAATCATTATCCTTGGGATCAAGTTGTTTCCAGTATTCGATGTATTGCAAACCCACGTCAAAAAATTTTGCTTTCGTGCAGACCGACAAGCACTCTGAAAAATAACTTCCCTTGGCATATACTTCAGCTGCAATGCCATAGCATCCTGCCAGATCAAAACATTCTGCAGCTTTCTTCAGCTCAGATTCCCCACACTTATCAAGATAAATTCTTCCTGCAGCGAAACAGACAGCCTAAAGTTCAAACTTTGCCAACCTTAAATAAGATCTGTATTTAGATTCTCTACTAAAACAACAAAAACCACAACAAAAGGTCAAAATTCAAAATCTAACATTTTATGGGACATGCTAGAATGGAGCTAAAGTATAGCTTGCAAAGACTGTTTTTTGACCAAATATAGCTTTTTCATGAAATAAAGATCATAAAGCATCTAAAAGACCTTTTATGGATAAGAAGTAAGATAATAAGGAACGAGAGCTAAGGCTATCAAATACTTGATGCAAACAGTATCTTCAAACTAGATCTTCATGAAGAAACAGTACATTCTTGTTGCTGTCTTGTAAGGGTTCCACCCCCTTTGGTGGGATTCTTTCTAATAAAGTTTTACTCATTAAATAAAAAATTAGTAGTTCATACCTGCTCTTTCAAACTCCCCCAAGTCATAATAACAAATAGCAGCTGACTCAGCCTTGCCAATGGAATCAAATATTTCAGCAGCCTCCCTAAGGAAAGTGCAAGCCACTTTAGGGTTTGAATCACGCATACGGTCAGCAGCTGCTTTTAGGTCAGATGCCTTTGCCCTTTTTTCCCACATTTCATCTCCTGCTCTTTCGAAGCACGTGGTTGCCATCTCATACTTATGCTCAAGAAAGAGCTGCAAAAACACAATGGTCATACTTGTTACATACACAGTACAAAAGAAATATAATTTTGACAGCAATAAAAAAGACTATACAACCACAGCAACAGAAAACACTAAATGGCTGCAGAAAGGAAAAAAGAAGAAGAAGAAGGGATAATCATAGTAGTAATATAGAGCTTAATGAATCAAACCTTGATACCCCTCGCTTTCCATTCCACTGAACTGCTTGCAACTTGCATGGCCTGTGCAAGAGAGTCATCCAATTTCTGTACTTGGACAAGGCACTTCCTCTTCCAATAGTCAAACATAGGCCTGGACAGCTCCTCTATATTTTCAGAAATCCATAACCTTTGCCTCGTTCGAGTTATAGCCACATATAGTTGTTTCAGTTCAGAACACATGAGATTGTGCCTTGCCTCGTTAAAACTTGGGAAAGACGGGGGAGAAGTAGCATCAAGCATATCTTGTTCGTTCATGAATTCATATACAACTCGCCACTGACTTTTCAAAGGTGAGGAGCCAAAAAAATTGTAGAGCAATACATCCTACATGTTGGAAGATTTTATAAATCAGATGTATGAAACTTAATTACGTAGGAAAAAAGAATCAAACAGAAACTTAAATGGAAAATTTTGGATAAGGCACATCCCTAAAAATATATCAATAAGCTTTCTCACAGAAATAGTGGCAGCATGGTTCCCACAAACCAGTCATTCGAAATAATCTAAAAGAAAGAGTAGGATCTGGCAGCTCCTAGGCTAGAAGAATTATAAATTTTGAAAACACACGTAATTCAGTAAGTAAGAAAAGAGTCTAGGTCAACAAATAAAGAAAATAAAAACTAGCAAACCTGAAATTCAAGCCCCTTGCACTCCACAATAGTCAAAACAAGAGCTTGTTTCCCAACATAATTCAAAATTTCTTTCCTAGCAGAATCATCCCGAACTAAAATGACTTGCTCTGCACCAAAGCCGACAAACTTCCGATCAGCACTTCCAGAGTTACCAAAAATAGTTACAATTGCATTTTCATCATTCCCGGGCTCAAGCAAAACAGGAGCTTCACCATATATAAGACTGGTCTCAGGATTCAAAACATCAATAAAATGAGGAAAAAATCGATAAAGAAGATCGATAACACTCTGTGCTAGTTTTAGAACACCATCATGAGTGCGGAAGTTGTGTCTTAAATTGAAAATCTCAGGCAAGTGTCCTTTATCTTTTCTTCCAGCAGATCCATCATTTGCTGATTCCATGAACACTTTGTAGAACAGGGATCGTATATCCTGGAACCTAAAATCAATCCCCCTTGCAATCGTTTGAGCAGTATCACCCGAGAAAACAAAGCCCTCGTCGATATTTCTACAAACATATTTGAAAAGAGAAATCTGTCTCATGGTAAGATCTTGCACTTCGTCTATGTATACAAAGTCCATTTTGTGACCTTCAAATCTTTCATTTATTAGTCTATGATGAAGATCAATTACTAAATCAGCTAAGTCATATTCTCCATGTTCCATCTTCATTTTTTCATAATCCTGAAAAATATCGTAAATCTTCTCTCGCTTCTGCCTACTCAAAGTGGAAACCCGACCCTCAGCAAGTTGAAGATATTCCTCCCGGTCAAGTTTACCATCACATGCCTTCGTCACTTGTAGGCCTCCTTTAATATGAGAAATCATCTCAGTGAACACTCGGGAAGAATCAATTTTTTTAGTGAGCTTAGTACTGAAATGGGGCCAGTAAGATGAGCAAAACCTGTCATAGGTAACCTCCTTGCTTCTTATGAAAGCTTGCAATGCAACTGAGCTTGAGCTTCTAGATTTACCCCGACTAAATCCCCTTATATCATGGAACCTTTCAAAGTAAGAATTACCCATTGTTCCATCAAGCATCATCAAAAACTTTTGAAATGTTATCACAAGAGGGTACAAATTAGCAGGGATGTTAAGGAAAGAATCTGGGATTTCTTTGAATAGTTCAGCATCATCCATGCCATCCTTGTCAAGTAAACCATCTTCTGAAAAGTTACCACCCCGGGCAAAGCTGTAAGAATTAAATAAGTGCATTAAGATATTAAGGCTTCTTATTCCACAAAAACAAAAACATTTTTTCCACCCATTTTACATCACAGATATGGTAAAATAGGATGAATTGAGACATTTTTTGTAGAAAGTTGATTATTGTACACACCTTTTCAGCTGGGAGACATGTTGTTTCACCGCGTAACAAAGTTTTGGACTAACTGTCACAAAAAGCTGACGTAACACAACCTCCTTACTCTCTCCAATGCACTTGCTAACTTCATTTTTCTGGTTTACATCCATTACAGAACTGCTCTCAGCTACACAATATCCTTCAGAAGCAATTACGTGACATTGTTCTTTTTGGACTAATTTCATGGTCAAAACCGTAGTTTTCCCTGTGCCTGACCTTCCGAGAATAAAGGAGCTTTTACCAACCAGAATGATCTCCATCTCCTCATCAGTGACTTCAAATGGGAGATCCAGTTCTCTACCATCGCGATCAGACAGCAAGTGGTTCACAACCCCAGATGATAAGGAGTAGAACTTCATAAGCAACAAGCTCTCATTCACCCTTGAATTTTCGACGTAACTTCTACCTTCAATTTCATTACATCTAGAGTCACCACCCAATTCACCATTATTAAGATTTTTATAACGGATAATGTCACTGGAAGTTGCCCAACTCTTTGGAACTTCCAAATTCCTAAAAACAAGCAAACAAACGAAGTGGAATAAATATGAATAGGATTGCGAGTAGAAGTAAGCAACAGAATTTGTTCATATGTTAAAAAAGGGAGCAACACAATTCCGAATCTAACAACATCCTTCTACTTTAATAAACTGTAAAAGAATTAACATACCCCTCAAGGAATTTCTCTTTGCACCGGTTAATATAATCATCGGTGTACATAGAAAATATGCTATCGAGACGTTTCACCAATTTTGGCACCTCCTCTAATGGCAATATATCCCAAACCTTTAAAACTTGTTTATAATTCGACGACTCCTTCACAATGTCAATTGTGCAAACAACGTAGAGACCTTCAATCTTGAATTTTTTCAGGATCTGATAACAGCTTTCACAAACCGAGTCCACATTCCTATTCTTGGGACGCCAGCCACTGGAAAGCTTCAGTAAAAGGGTTAACACTAACTTTTTCAAGCGAGAGGACTTAAGCTTTCCAAATGATTTTTTGAAGTTATCACTAAAAAGAACCTAAACACGTGGAAGAATAAAATTTGATTTTAGCAGAAAAGATTATGTAATACATAACTTTGAAAGGGGAAAAAAATAACAATAAGTAACTAGAAGCTCTAAACCTTCCATCTTGCACTTTTGAAGAGAACACTAGCCCCATTAAGCAAATCAACAAGTTGATCTAGCTCCTCCTTCACATCAAGTATGGATTTGGACAAATTCTTGTCTTCATCAGCGTTGAAGAAACAATTACGATTCTTTGCATCACGTACTAATGCTTCCCAAATTGATTCCCCATTAGCTAAGGTTCTTTCATCTCCCAATATCCAGAGACAGTGCCTAGAGTGAAATGGAAGAAGTGTATATAGTTCATGTTTAAAAAGACAAGTATAGAAAGCAATCCTGATAGAATATTCAATTTACTCCATACCGTGCTCTTGTCAAAGCAACGTTAGTTCTGTGATGACTGCTCATGAAACCAATGGATCCGTGACTATTAGATCTAACAGTAGATATTATTATGATATCTTCCTCCCCACCCTGAAACCCATCTATAGACTTCACCTTCACAGAGAATCCATCAAGCTTTTCATACTTTCGTCCAATTTTGTCTTGGATGGTGACCACTTGAGCAGCGTAGGGTGATACGACACCAACACTAAGCTTCCTTCTAGAACCATTCCAGGCTATCATTTTTAAAGGAAAAAAAAAACACTAATTAGCTTCAATAACTTTCTTCAAGAATTCAAGAGTACATAATCTACGCTAGCAGTGATCTATACAGCGAAAAAGAAGGAAGTCTCCCTCCAAAGTGCTAAGAAAGCAGCATCAGAAAATTATCTTTAAAAGAATAACAATCAGGTAAGATTTGTTGTTGGTTTGTTGTGCCACTAAAATCTTTTCCACTTAATTTGTTCTCAAAGAGAATGGAGGCAGAAAAAAAGCTCACAATTTTTTTGGTTCCTTTTCGCTACGCTTTAAGATTCAAATGGAGTTTTAATAAAATTCAATTCCTATAATGTAAATTAAGAAATATCATTAGTCAAACATGTATGAGTATGAAATCCTATATAAGACACCATCAATAGACTTTCGTTGAATTGACACACCTTTGTACAAATCATGGACTATCTTCGTTACAACAGCTACCTCAACCATATTTCTTCGGCTATATCCAACGTCATCCATTTCTTCTCTCCCACCAATGACATTTATGAAAGAATAGGGACCAAACATTGGCCCTGGAAGATAGTTTTTCTCATAATTTTTACTCAGAACATTTTCTGCATTGGAGATTTGGTTGTGATAGAAGTTCAAATTAGGGAAGAAACTAATAGATGGATGCATTCTGTATTGAATATTAAGCAGGTGCTTAGAATGACCCAGTAGGCTCAATCTTTCAAATAAGCTTCGACCAAAGCCAGCTTCATTAGAAACCTGTAAACAGAAAATATTTGATTTGAGAAAATGAAACAAGAGCAAAAAGCTCATAGAGTAACAGATGAAAGTTTTTTTGAAATCAAATTACAAAGACTTTATTTTAATTAAGATAAGAAAGGAGTATGATGGATATCATTGACTTGCACTGCTTCTGACTGTTGCTGTTAACTGGCACTCATCACCAATTAGAATTGCATGCCTCATACCCCGAAGTTGAAGGGGTATGCATGATTCACACTCTTTCAACTGGGCTGCTTCATCAATAATCAAAAGTCTCAGTGGCTCCATTTTTACTGAATGCAACTTGTATGAATTAGATACAGTACAGAAAATTATGGAAGCCCTCTGAAAACAGAATTCCATTATCGACTCTCTGTTCATAGCACGTGGAAGGTTAAGTTCTTCCAGAGAAAGCCGAAGACTTCTTAGAACAGAAAGGGACTTGCTTCTTAGGCACAACAGCAATGAAAACTCAGAAGAATCTTCAACATTTTCCGGATGTAAAAGAAGCTTCTCTAGTTCTTCAGAAACCACATTGTCTTGAAACAACAACTTTTCCAAAGAATCAAGTGAGTGACCAAGAGTAACCATGTCATGGAACTTACTTTCTCCAACAAACTTTCTTGGTAAATGACTACAAAATATTAACAAGCATCTTTGGAGGGGTGATGCAGTACATCGGAACCGATCTCTCAAGAATTCAAGAAAAGATTTATATTCCAACTTTTGAACTTCTTCTTCATCATTATTTTCCTTTGATTTTATCAATTCATTTTGCATGAAAACATTGTACTGAGAAACACAATCTTCAAGTAAACTGATCATGGAATTTAAACAATGCTTCCAACCTGTATGCAACCCTAGGCACTCTGTAAGCCTATCGATACGATAATCCAGATAGATATTTTCGATATCTGAACCAACTTTAAGCCTGTCCTTATTGCCAAATAAGAGTAGATCTCCACAAGAGCAAACAGAATCATCCATCTCATAGCCTGTCAATAACTTGAGGACACAAGAAGCAACTTCTGTAATTGCTACATTTGTTGGTGCACATATAAGGGTCCTCAAGTTCATTTTCAAGAGTTGGAATAGCATCACACTTACAGTTTTTGTTTTTCCCGTCCCTGGTGGACCCCATATAAGTTCCACTGAAGGCTTATGGTCACATTTCAGTTTACGTAGTGCACCTAAGACTGCCTTAATTTGTGATTCGTTCAGGTTTAATACACTTTGTGATTCAGTCAGGTTTAATACACTTGTACCAAATATATCACCCCATTGGTTATTGTTATGTACAAAACAAATAACGCAATTTTCCTCAACCTGCATTTCACAATTTCAGATATCAATCAGGATCAGCATAAATTTTGAGTAGAAAGCTTATCCATAAGTTCATTTCCACAATGATGTCTAACTAAATAAAAAGGAAAAGAGGGAATGATCGAAAGAAACAAAGGCAGAAATGCAAGTTGAAACTCAAAGTACAGACACAGTAAAAGGAAATGCCAGACAAACAGCTGGGAATACATCTTATAAGCTATGGCCATTCAAAACTTAAAAGAAAGCACCATTATTTGCTACTACACACCGTGTCAAAATTGGGGCAAAGAATCAATACTGAAAAAAGTTTCCTGCTTGTATTTTGATTTTTCATCAGATATAAAGGACATTCTCTTTTCCAAAATAGCAACAGTATCACCAATTTCTTGTGAAATAAATATCACCAATTTCAAACATGAAATATCCCATGAAAGTAAAGAGCTTTATCTTTTGATCAGGTGTAAGAAATTTGTTACAATTGTGGCAGCTAGTTACAAGATAACACTCAAGGATCGAGTTCTACTTGCAACATGTCATGCAAATATTTTGCAGGCTAATGGCACATTATTCAATCAGTAATAAAATAAGTCATAATCTTACCTCATTATCCACGCGCAGAATTTTCTTGATTATATTTAGATTCTGAAACATGTGCAGTGCATTCCAAATTCTGTTATTTGTTGTTAAATTTATCAAGAAAACAACAAATAGAGATTTCCGCATCCCATCTTTGACTTCAATATCTTTCACGACTTTAACTTTAAAATGAGTGGATGTACTACTGTCTCTGTTCTCTTCATCTTCCTCTGTGATATTGATAACTGATCCAAAAGTCCACATTGTTCCCGGCTGTTGTAAATCAGAAACAGTTTCAGGCTTTGCATCCGCGAAAATTAATATATCTCCAGGCAATGTTCTATAGGGCTCCCTTCCACGATCGCTAAATCTGTTTTCCCAACAATAATCAACCTTAACATCATATAGTAATGTTCCATATGGTTCAGCCTCATCTATAGAGATCACCTCAGCAAAGGGTGCCCAGTGCATAATCTCCATGCTAGAAGCCAGTTCTTCTCGTGTCTCTTCCAGTAAAGGAAAAACATATGAGCCAAGATACTGCTCCACCGATTGAAACGATGTTGGAATACTTTTCACCTAAAATGAAATAATGAAAGTTGTTGTAGGTTAAAAAGTCCTCGGTCCTCAGCAGCAGGAAAGTATTGCCTCATACCGTTTTATTTGCAAAACAATTGATAAAAGAAACATGCATAAAGGATCTAACACCAATAAAGCAAGTAAATCATTTCAAATACAAGCCAAAAGAGCTGACATTCACAAACATTCTAACTGACTTCATGACCAAGACAGCAAGTCACAGTATAAAGAATGTAATTGAACTTGAGCAAAAAGGCAAACAAAAATATGAAGCAAAATATCAGGTAAGCACCATGTACACTTCCTCATCATTACAAGTACACTCATAAGAAAGATATGCAAAGAAGATTAATTAAAGACTTCTGTATTAATTGATACTACATTGGAAGTCAGAACTAGAAAAATTTCCTGCCAGGCAGAATACAGGTACTTGTATCTATCATCCACAACTGAGGAAAATTTACTGCCCTTTTCTATAGGAATTTTAGTTTTTCAATTAACTGATTTATTCGTCTTAAATTAAATTCAGACTGCTTCTCATGTATTGAGTTATCATTTAAAGACTACACACAGGAAATCCTTGATCCACCTTCTTCCACTAATAATAGAGAGTTTGCCTAAACAAATATAGCTTCAGCACCCAATATTGCAACTAAATAATTAATCTTATGCCATAGGCTTGCAACTTGCTCATAATATTTTCTCAAAAGGGAACTTTTACAACATTTGACCTATTGAAGGAAGACTTTACCTTTTACAGACAATCTGACTCAAGTCCGCTAGCACAAACCTAATACCTTACTGTTTAATTGCCCGTTGATGATAGAGGAGGCATAATATTCTAACGTACAAATATATTTCAAACTGCAAATCATATTAAAGCTATAAAGTCATTTATAAATTTCAATTGTTAGGTGGCCTAGCTAATCATCAATAAGTATGTTCTAACAACCAAAGAATAATACGCAAAGCATGATTATTGTTGTTGTTATTATTATTATTATTATTATCAGACAAATTATAATTTTTAAAATTATTATTATAATTTAAACAATCTGCTTTCAAACGGGTAACAAAAACTTGACTAATACCCAACTTTGCCTGCCGCAAGAAGTGGCTGCCTGCCAATTCATACTCTAGTAATCTTGACCAATGTTTTTAGATCCAGATCGGTCATCGGACCGAAAAAGATACTGAATGGATGGGTCACTGGTCCAACCAGTGGTCGAACCGTTATTGAACTGGTGATGTCATAAATACATAAAAAAATGCATATTATTAATAATTGATAAATTTTTAAAACATCAAAAAAAAATTGTAAGCTAAAATATAGTGAAATAATTTTATAATATTAGTAAAAATATCTAATTTTAAAAATAAAATAAAAAATTGTACAAAAGAATATTTAAAAATACTTTAAAACCTGGTCAACTAACTGATTTTACCGGTTGAACCACCGGTTCAACCGATGGTCAACCCGATTTTGACTGGGTCGGTGAATACAGGTTTTTTGGACCAAACCGGACCGGCTTGCCAACCAGTTAGTTGATATACATATATTATGGTAGTTGATATAGCCAAAGCAAAAAAATGATACTACCAGAGTAATAAGCCTTGTTTAAAGTGTTAATTGTCCCTGTAACAAATACAAAACTATGGTTAAATGTATATTTGCTCTGACAACATTATTTTTACTTTGACAATATCAGACATATTATTGCAAATTAGGCCAACCAAAATTTATCAAATTCTATTAATATGGTGAAAAGAAAGAAAGAAATTTGATTGTAATTGAAGAAGCTATATACATCAGTCAATACTATTGACTACGATCTTGAACATGAGTTCAGCTGTGACTTCCGAAAGAGTCAAAGATTTGAAACCCATTTTTTTGAAAAAACTAGAAGTGATACAGGCCCAAATAATAGCCAATTAATGACGAAAACACATGCATGAGCAATAAATTGGTTTGAGCCAAAAGAGGCCTGCACATCAAGCCAAAGTGGGGTTGGGCAAAAATAAAATAAAAATCATTACAGATAACTGCATCTTTCCACACTAGTAAAGCCTAAATAAACTTTCTATTAGATAATATTAAATGCCAATAAATTAATCCAAAAGCTGCAAAATGTCATGCAAATGAATCTAGTAAGTTAAGACAAAGAAGATGCAGCATGAAACAACAAAGCAAACCTGGTTTTTATATAGATTCTTATCGCAGATGTCTTCCAGAGACCAAGAGAAAACCAAATCAGTTAATTTAACGTTATTATGCCTTGCTGTCTTCTTATTGTGCGAGGAACCGCCTTCCATCATCACTTTCCTCCTCCAACTACTTGCTCTTCTAATTATCTACAAAACCCATAATACCAAAATCTCATTCATATATAAAGGAAACACAGAGACTAAAAGAAAAAGAAATGGGGTTTTCTTAGGTAGTAAGGAAAATATAAGAAATGAACCTAGGAAGAATCTTTAGTACAAGCACTAAGCAAATTAACCCCTTTAAACAAAGAAAGAGAGATTCTTGATCATTTCACACAGAAACTCATTTTTATCTCTATTCTAAAGCTACAAAGATGGAAGCTTTTTGGCAAAAGATGAAACAATCAAATTAAGAACAGGAATAACGACTAAAGGAAGAGAGATATAAAGATCCGTTCGGGATTTTTTTTTTTTTATAATTTAAAGTTAAAATTTTAATAAATTTATAATTTTAAATTTTAAATTTTAATAAATTTATAAGTAAAAGTGTTTGGTATAATTTTTATTTATAAGTCAAAAATTATAAGTAATAATTATAGATGTGTTTAAGTAAAATGTAAAAATTATTAAAATATTTTTTAATAAGAAAAATATTAAAAAAATAAAAAAGAATATTTATGTTATTTTATAATAATTGATCGACTTAAAAAAATGATTTATAATTTATTTTTTTAAGTCAAAAAAATTTATTTATTTATTTAAATTTTTTTTTAATTTATAAGTAAAAGAAATATTGATCTTGAATATTTTTTTTTAATTTAATTTTTTGTAAATTGAATTGATTAACTTATAAGAACTTTTCGAACATGGCAAAAGTCTGGTCCTGGTCTTTTCATTTTCTGGGCTAGTTGACTCATAGGTCTAGCTTTTTCCATGACATATTCATATTATTACTATTAAAATCTTTTCTCCCCTTTTATTTTGCTACCTAGTAATATGATTAAATAGGAGGAGTATATATATACTTCTCTATCCAATCCATTATAATCGTCGTTTTAAATAGGTGAAGTGGAACATACATTCCCTACTACTACATCGTAAGACACAAAGATGACCCACGACCACCTGGTATATATGATGCTCCATAGCATTACCAAATGGTCCAAATATATAGGCATCTGATTCCAGCAGCTCGTGGATGGCTTACTGTGGCTTTGTGTATCATTCATCCACGTCCAGCAAAATAAAATTCCCTCTAGCTTTACGTAGAGCCTAGAAATTATTATATATTTTTGAGACAGAATTATAATATTTTTTATTTTTTTATATAAAAATGAGATCTACACATATTTTATTACGCGTAAACTCTACTCTCATATTAGAAAGTGAAATATAATGTAGTTTTATCTTAAGAACATACAATAATTTTTCATGTAGAGTCTGCATTTGTTCCCTACGAATTTGAATACAATTCCATAACAAAAAGTTTAGAGGGACCAGTTTTTAGGACAGGAAGTTGTTACGGTCCAATTTTTTTTTTTTTTTTACTTTTAAAATATTTATAATATTTATTCTGATAATTTTTTTTTATAGAATTTAGTGATTTAAGTGTAATTTGACTACATACAACACTATTATTTATATATATTTAAATTACACTTAAATTACTGAATTCTGTAAAAAAAATTTATCAAAATAAATATTATAAATATTTTAAAAATCAAAAAAAAAAAAAAAAAATAGACCGGTCACAACTTTCGTCTCAAAACCCGATCCCAATCTAGATTAAGATTACAAAGCAATAGTATTACTGGACCACTAAAACCACAAAACAATAGTGCGCGCCATCTCCGGTTCCACAAAATGATTCTCGGCTGTAAGTTTATATTTTTGTTTCTTTTGTAATAGTAGTTCACATTTTAGTAATGGTAATATAAAATAATATGATATTAAGTTTGTCATTATAAATTCATCATCATATTATTTTTAAGGATATAAATAAAATAAAAATATATTTTTAATATTCATAAAATTTGTAAAATGAGATTTTTTTTAGTGAAATAGAAGAATTACTATTTTCCGCCCCCGGTTTGTCTTATTTCTTTTCTTCTTCTAATAAGTTGTAGTTAGAGATTTGTGCAGGGAATGAAATATTTTGATTTTTTGGCTCTTTGAATATCTTTGAGATGTGAGAGCGAGACCCGTTATGAACAGTTCATTTGTGTTAGTAAATACACAATCTAACAACAATAATAATTGATAAATTTAATAACAGTTTTGTGGTTCTAATTTCAATTCAATGCATGAGAGTGAGTATTTCAACCCACGTGGATTCTTGAGGACTAGCGAAGAAAGTAGAAATTTAACAATAGATTTTTTGTTAACAAAATAATTGGTTTGCACGTGATATCGAGTGTATCCTAAAAATGTATGACGAGGCTTGATGGTTAGAGACAGTCTCATTTGTGGGTTCTCAATACGTCTTGCAAGTAAGTAGTCTTTCGGCAACATATTTGTGGAAGTTTGCTGCAACTTGGCCGGTTTATGAACCCGCAAAAGATTCTAACGGATTGTATCCAATATCCATTAACGAACGAAGGGAAAACATATATTATTCCGTTTCGAATCGTAAGATGGTTATAATAATATTATTGATTTTTGATAAATTAATTTAAAATATTTTTAAATTTGAAAATAATTAATATAAATTAAAGGAATTTAAGCTAATTTAAAATTGATTTTCGAAAATTAATATTGATATTTAAATTTTATTTAAAAAATATATTGACCCTATCCCCTCGTCCATTATCTTTTACGTGTCACTCATGTACCGGCCCATTTAAAATCGTGCATGGCCCAGTCCAATTAACGATAAGGTATATATATATAAACACAGTGCTTCCAAATCACTTGTCCACCTTTCATACCTTATCTCCCAAATGGCCATGCCCAGTTCTTCAGACTGGTCATTAGTTTGCACTCACTGTAACAAAACTAGCCCCCACCTCCCCTTCAATTCAACCTCTAAAACCCTCCCCTTTCTCTCTCTTCTCACCTCATCTTCACCACTTTCAGTTTCACATTCCTCAGGCAGCTGCCCATCACCAAGCTTGGAAGAAAATGAACTGGACATCAATTTACAAGAATTTCAGCCTTCTCAATCGCCAAAAACGGAGGATTCAAATGGCTTCATTTGCAGTTTGTTTAGAGATCCCAAGACTCAACAATTGGGGTTCCAATTCTATGAAAAAGCTAAAGAAAGCCCAGATTTTAGACCCCAGAAATCCACACTAAAGCATCTGATCAGGTATTTGATACGTTTGAAGAATTGGGATTCAATTTGGTCATCATCTGAAGATTTTGAGAAATTCCATGTATTTCCTGATAGTTCTACTTGTTCTAGATTAATTAGCAGCTGCGTTAGAGCTGGGAAATTTAAACTTGTAAATAAATTGCTTGATATTCTGAAAGCTGATGAGGAAATTGTTGTTTTGGCATTTGAAACCGCAATGAAAGGCTATAACAAGCTTCATATGTATACTACAACAATAGTCATGTACGAAAATATGAAATCTGCTGGCATTGTTTTGGATCCCGGGTGTTATTGCCAGATAATGGAGGCATATCTGAAAACTGGCCAAAATGAGAGAGTTGTTTCGTTGTTTGAAGAATTCGAGAGGAGAATTGATTGGACACCATTTTTACCTCAAATTTATCGGATTTTATGCGAGTCACTAGGGAAATCAGGGCGAGCTTTTGAGGCTCTTGAGTTCTTTAGAGACATGACAAAAAAGGGATTTCCTGAGGACCCTTCATTTTACTCTTCATTAATTTGTTCATTTGCAAGCATTCGAGAATTGAAAGTGGCCGAGGAGCTTATGAGAGAAGCCGAGAGCAAGAAAATGTTGAGGGATCCAGCTGCGTATTTGAAACTTATTTTGATGTATGTTGAACAAGGGATGATGGAAAGGACTCTGGATGTTGCTGCAGTGATGAAACGAATGAATGTTAGAGTTTCCGATTGCATTTTCTGCGCGATTGTGAATGGATTCTCTAAGAAAAGAGGCCTAAATCACGCGGTTAAGGTTTATGAAGATCTTATCTTGGAGGGATGTGAACCAGGGCAAGTGACTTATGCTTCTATTTTAAATGTCTATTGTAGACTAGAATTATATTCCAGAGCAGAGGAGGTGTTTTTCGAGATGGAGGCAAAGGGAATTCATAAATGTGTAGTGGCCTATTCAAGCATGATTGCAATGTATGGGAAAACAGGTAGGATAAGCTATGCAATGAAGCTTGTTGCTAAGATGAAAGAGAGAGGCTGCCAGCCGAATGTGTGGATTTACAATTCTCTCCTAGATATGCATGGGAAAGTCTTGAATTTGAGACAAGTGGAGAAAATATGGAAGGAGATGAAGAGAAGAAAGGTTGTGCCGGATAAGGTTAGTTACACAAGCCTAATAAACGCGTATAATAAGGCCAAGAAGTTGGAAATGTGTGTGAAATATTACGATGAGTATAGGCTTAATGGTGGTGCGGTTGACAGGGCAATGGCTGGAATTATGGTTGGTGTGTTCTCCAAGACAAGTAGGGTAGATGAGTTGGTTAAGCTTTTGCAGGATTTGAATGCAGAAGGGACTCAATTAGATGGGAGGCTTTATAGGTCATCTTTGAATGCCTTGAGGGATGCTGGGCTACAACTTCAAGCAAAATGGTTGCAGCAGAGTTTCGACCCAAGTTAAGTTATCGTTGTTTTTTTTTATAGTCAATGGAAGCTAATTAAAGCCGAGAATTTTCGATGATAGATAGTTGAAAATTTGTTTGAATTGAAGCATGGCCTTGAGGTTTCAAGCTCTAGTCATGCTCATAAGTTGTGTCCAATTGTTTCTGCAAATGTATGTATCAAAGACGTTGCAGTAGTAGATGAAACAGAGCAAAATAAATGTTTAATTTAATTTTTATTTTATTTAAAGTTGCACACTGCATTGATCAAAGTGGAAGAAATATCATTTCAATATTGGTGCACTGCACAAATTGGCTGTGCAAACAAATAAAGTACAAACAGAGAGCTCCCGATAAAGGCTCATTTTACTTTTTTTCGAGCATGGTTGGAATTAGTCTATTTAACATAAAAAATACACCCATATAATAAAATATATAGTCCTCAAATACTACAAACAGGGAACCCCAAATGAAGGTTCATTTTAAGTATTTGAAGACAAACGTGGAAATCTACCAGACGGATATCCAACACTCCCTAATCATAAAAATTCTTGGATTTTTCTATATTTTTATGTAATTCAAGTATCATGCATAGTTAATTAATTAACAATGCTTGGTGCAGAAGCGAAGGGGACGGAAACCCCTGCAGTGGCCACCATGGAATCCCTCCGTCTGCCAGATAGCAGCACAGTTACTCTTTCTCACACATATTCCTTTGAACCGCTGGCTCTTTGATTCGCAGGTCCTCCCAGCTTCCACAACCATTGGCCCCATCTCTTCATCAAAACATTGTAACAAATTAATACTAGCTATGAGTACTCTTTTTCATACTCTCACAAAAAAGTCTCATTTGCTAATTTTCTCTTTTCCACAAAAAATAGTCTTTTCTTTTTAATTTTTACTTATTAATAATATAAAATGACACAATCTGCTTAAGTTTCATATCATAATTACTAAACTTAGAACCTATTATTTTTAGGGATAAACGTGAAACTGTAATACATCTTTAATTTTTGTAAATCTTGTAAATGGAACGGAAGGAGGGAGTATTTGCTAGCTAATTGATCAATAACTTTTGGTAGCTCTCATGAAGTACTAATGCCATTAATTCAGTGGCAATATATAATAAGTCAAAACGAAGATTGTTTGAAGTCCAACCAAAAGCAAACAAATGATGGATTTAATTTTTTGCCTTTGATATATATATATATGTAACAGTGCCATATTAGTTGAAAGCATATAAAATACAATAGGATAAAATATACATGACAAGTTCGGAGGAAGTTGAAAGAGCACAAACCAGTGGTCATAATAAACATCGGCAGGAGGAATTAATACTGTTGCAAACACAGGCATGGAGCGTGCCATCTTCTTCTTTTTCTTTGACGATAGAGAAATTAAGAAATGCAAAGGAAGGAACTAGTATAAGCATGCACGTACTGGGTGCATGTCAGGTGTTAATTTATATAGGATTAATCTATTCTCAATTAATTAAAAAAAAAAAAGAGTTTAATATCTTACCATGCCCGTATATATTGGTTATTCCATGTTTGTGCTTATCGCAATGCCATTAAAGCAATGCACAGCTTGTCAAATTACAAGCCACGCTAGCTTTAATTTGTATCTTTGTTTTGTTTTCCTTTTTCTGCTTCATGCCTTAATGTCTAGGCTAACTAAAATTGTTATCTTCTTTAATTTGACCTTCAAACCTTAAGAAAGAAAACTCATCTATGAAGCAAGGTATATCAATGATCTGCTGGCTCCGCCAAGAAAAGGGGATCATACAATTATACTTCTTGATTAGCATGCACTTTTTAATTAATCAGTTGGTGGCTAGCTGGCTGGCTGGCTGGTTGAATAATAAAAATAAAATGATTTAAAAAGATAAAGAACCTTACCTGGAATAATATGCTTTGTGGTTATTGTCACATAATTTTCTAATCCTATTCGCATCTAGCTTTTGGAAGGACAGAAAGATAAGTGGCTGTTCCAGCATAAAAGCAATTAATTCAATTTAAGTCTATTTTTGACTTTTGAACAATTATATGTATGTTTTCGTCTGAACGGATTAAAGTGTATATATTCATTAATTGCTTGTAGTCATTGAGCATCATCTACTTTGAAAGTTGAAAAAAGGCATTTATGTGTATAAAGATTTGGGTTGCTCCAAGCATGAACCCTTAACATGTAAAAACGATTCTTAGAAGTCTAAAAAAGTCCACTAATCCACAATTTTAGTTTTGATATCAATCTCCTTCTAGAACACCTAAAATATATAAATAAAAAAAATAATATTATATACTTTATTTAAAATTCATAATAACCGTAACGAAATTGGTCTCTCCTGAATGAACAATGTACTACTCCCTTAATATCCTAGATATAAAATCCTTAAACGTGTAGGATCGATCCTTTGATGACCTAAATATTCTTTTTTTATATTATTTCTAATTAATAACCCTAATTAGTTTGATCATCATAAGCCTAAAAGTTTAATCAAATAACCCACACTAGATAACTCATATAAAACTTAATTAGAGTCCATATATTATACTTAATTAGGCCAATCAATTAGCCTAATTTTATATAAATACAATTAATCATATCCCACAAAATAATATTACATATAAGCCTGGTGCATGTGTCATCCCCGTGCACTTTAAAAAGTGGTACTTAAGAAGCAATGGCAAAATAATAATTAATTAGGTCAAAGCCCCCGATACTAAATACTTCTTTTGGTTATTTTTCGGTGCAAGATGCAGCGCTATATATATATATCAGAGCTAAATTGATGAAAAGATATACAAAAGGTGACATTAATTATTAATTAGTTGAATTAATTTGATTAAATTAGTAACCACAATCTCCTACTTAACTTTTTTAAGGTGTGAGTAGTGAATTTGCTTTGCATCACTGTTGAGAAATGACAACCCGTCATTAGGTGTTTTTCCATTTTATCCCGACAAGCCCACCCCAACCATATATTAATTAAAACACACAATAATAATAACACCGATGCAACTAAAAGTATTAAGACTATGTTTATTTATAAAAAAATATATTTAAAATTGACTTATTTTTATTAATTTAACATTATTTCAGATTATTTTATTCCATAATGAGGGATTAATAATCATTTAAATAGTTGTATGGACCATTTTTTTAGTCATTTGTAAGATTATTTATGTGGGATTATATAATCTCATGAAAAAATTGAGATTAATAGTCCCCTTCATTTTAAGATATTAAATAGCTTTATGAGATTAATAGTCTAATATTAAGGGATTAATAATCCCCCATTGAAGGATTAAATAGTATAAAATAGTATTAAATTAAGATAATTAGTTTAATCATAAGTATATTTTTTACAAATAAATATAGCCCAATAATATATATATTGAACCAAACCATTTTATTGCTTTCATATTTTTCAAATAATACATACACAATTAAAGAAAGCATGAGACGACATGATTATTACCTTGACCCTTGAAACAACATAATAATTATTTAAAAAAGAAAAGAAGAAGAGAGTGTGTATATATATGTGTGTAGGGGGGGCGGATTATATAATCACATGAAAAATTTGAAATTAATAGTCTTTCTTATTTTAAGATATTAAATGATTTTATGGGACTAATTGTCTAACATTAAGGGATTAATAATTTCTCATTAAAGGATTAAATCATACAAAGTAGTACTAAATTAAGATAAATAATTTAATTTCAAGTATATTTTTTAGAAACAAACATAGTCTAATAGTATTGAACCAAACCATTTTATTGCTTTCATATTTTTCAAATAATACATACACAATTAAAGAAAGTATGAGACAGGATTATTACCTTGACCCTTGAAACAACATAATAATTATTTAAAAAAGAAAAGAAAAAGAGAGAATATATATATAGAAGAATGGAATGCACATTCATCTACACTTTATTAAGAACAATTTAATTAATTTCTTGACGAGTAGGGAACTAATTAACAATAATCCATGATGGCATGCACCAGGAAGAACTAGGGGAGAGAACTACAAATTGTCCTTATAACCCCGGATTGACCGGTGAGGGGACTAAGATCTCCCATTTTGACCATGGCAGCCGCAAAATCCTTGGAAAATGTTGAAGGGTTTTTGCTGTAATCAGTGACAATGTCATCGGTTGAACCACCGCTAAGAAGGACCTGGTCTGTTGCTAGTAGACCCTTCTTTTGCACTATGTTCTTGTAGTAGTTGTTGTCAAATGATGTGGGTGTCACCAAATCAAGTGGTGCCAAATTGCCATTTCCACCACTAGGAGGGCAATTACGTCTACGAGTGCTAGCGAATCCAGCGTCAATATCTGAACCGTTGCTGTATATCCTGTCACGGAATGTGAAACATTGTGCCTGCCCAAATGAATGTGCACCTGCATTCCATAATTAACAATGTTTTAATTAAGTATTGCTTAATTTCAATAAATTAATAAAGAAAGATAGAAGTACATCTAGGGTATAATCCATAACTAACGTTAATTAGTTGTAGTTAACATTAGCCAAACAGTTAGGATTATGAGTTTTAATACTCGTGCACGACTCAACTGTTTGACGGACTATTGAATACATTTAACTTTTGGCTATAAATCTTCTTCCTACATTTTTATACTAATATTTATGCACATGCAATCAGTTAATCATGAATTAATAACACTTGAATTAGTTACCTGACAAAGCAACCATCTCCCTAATGGTGAAGCCCTTGCTACGGAAGTTCGATATAAGTTTGGGGAGATCATCACTAAAACCTGGAAGAACAGATGATGCTTCTGTAGGGTTGGTAGTTGTGGAATCTCTTCTTCCAAGCTTCACTGTCCATGATGGACCACCGGCCTGAATATTATCGATCCATTAATTGATTGAAATTTACTATATGATGATCAACATTATATGTAAAATCTATGCAAAATTAATACCAACTTCATTCCTTAAAAAGAATTCTCTTTTTGACTTCTCAAAGTTAATTTGTAAAATTTTTAAATATAATATGATATTAACGTATTTGATTTTAGTGAATAGAATCACAAATATTAAAAAAAAATTGCTAAATACAAATATTAATTGCCGACTGCCTAAAAAATATTATGAATTACAAATATATTAGTTTTCGAAGTCTCAATAAATTCACACTAATTTTAAATTTTAGAAAGTCAAAATATGACTATTTTTGTGGGACGTGCGGAGGGAGTAATATTTGTGTTAGTATTCACCTACCAAAACAGTGGCATCGCGTGCTGCAATGGAAAGTATGTCTGCACAAGAAACAACTCCAGGGCAAATGTTCTCAACTGCAGACTTGGCTCGGTCAATGACATCATAGCCTCTTACAGAACCTTTATTAGGACCTGCAGTCTTCTCGCTTTGGATAGAACCAGAATCATCAAGTAAGATTGATGCATCACAACCCTGCAAATCAAAAATAATATAATTTTTTTTTTGCTAATTAAAAACAATATAATTAATGTGTGTGTGTGTATATATATATATGTATATATCCTATTTGAAGTTGCAAGGTAATGCAAGTACTAGTACAAATAATGTTGTATAAACACTTAAATTAAATTAATAAATTTATATATTTTGATATGGATTTTTTTTTAAACCTGAACAAAGCAATCATGGAAATGGAGTCGAATGAGGGATCCTGCCATACGACGCTCAGCAGACACTGCAGTCCTAATAGTATTTCTAACTGTACTCAGCAAATTTGGGCACGTACTGTCATAAAATGAAGCGGATAGCTGTGCGTTGCATGGCATGCTACAAAGGAATACCAAAAACATAGAAGCAGCAATTGCCGCAAAAGAATTGCGAGAGCCCATTATAAATTAAGTAAACAAGGCCTTAATAAAAACAGTTGTACTAATGAATTATTGTAGTAGTAAAAGAATAAATTGAAGATGTTTAAGAAAGAGAGCTGCATGCACATCCTTTTATAGGGAGCAATATTGGAGTTTTATGACCTAATCAAGGATTTGTCTAGGTCACAATTTTCTACTATACCGCGTTGCCAGTGGCCTTGCAAGTGGATAGATCGAGCAGGTTGATGACTTGTTCTCCTCCGCCGTCTTTGTTCTGGATTTTTGCATATGTACTTTGTGTGAAATAACTAATTATAGCAGGTCAGAATTAACTTAATCATGTATTATACTAATATGTATGAGTGTGTGTAATTCTACTACAATGTTACTACCAAAGAAGAATGTACTGACGTTTGAGAAATACTCCCTCCGTCCTATTTTAATTACTTTTATATACAAATATAAATATTTGTAGAGAACACACACTTGGATATTACTCCTATGTTTACCCGTAAATTAATTACACATTTGGTATAGAATAAATTTACGTACACAAACAACCAAACACAAATACAAACTCCGTCGATTTCACCATTAAAAAGAAGGGTTTGACGCAGAAATTTGTGGCAAGTCCCACTTTTTAATGATTGTAAAATAGAGTTTGTATAAAAGTTTGTATTTGATATTTGTGTATATAGAGTTGTCCTTTGGTATAATAGTAATGACATGATAATTGAGTTATGATACTAACTTAAGAATATTACGTGATTTTGTATATAGAACCCTCAAATGAAATATGACTTCTTTTTTAAAACAAAATAATTTAACAAATGAGTTTTGTTCCTTAAAAATGATAGTATTTTACAGTATTCCTTTTTCAAGTTAAACTTTAATTACTAAAATTTATTTATTTTTATTAAAATAGTATTAGCTTGTGTTATATACTTATCTTAATCTGGAAACTAATTGTGCTCTTAATGTTTAGGACGGAATGAGTATATAATAGAGCAGGGACAATTTTACATATATGACATCAAAAGACAACACTAAACATTATATCTATCTCAAAGATTAAAAAGAGGACATAATTTAAATTTTAATGACATGTCCTATTTTTTAATAATTGAGATTTTATGTAATGTTCCATGTTGTGTACTTAGACTTATTCATAGAATCTGATTATTTTATCTTATATATATTTCTCCCGTAAAATCTAAAAGTACATTATTTAAATAGAATTCTAGGATAGGTGAGCTATATTTGGTAAATACTTTAGCTCCAGCTTTGATTTTGTCTCACAGTCTTAATTATGTCGGATTTTAGTTATTGATATCTCTCTTGATCGTTAAATTTGGAGTTTAATAATTAATATTGTCTCACAATCTTATATTGGAGTTTAACTATTGATGTATGTTCTAAAAGTTTACTAATTATAAAATTTATTATTTTTAAAATTTAAATAAATTGTGTTAATTTTAAATTTAAAAATATTTTAAATTAATTTTTTTAAAATCAACAATAATTTTATAATTTATAACAAAAAAGTTATATTTTTTTATAACCTTCAGTGACTTGTTGAATAAATGTTTAACGAAATAGATGACAACACTCCTTTCTCCTCTTTCTTACGAGAGGACAATTTTCCTTTATGCCCTTCACCTCCCGTCTATAATATTGATTAATTATTTGTTGCTAGTCCCATCTCAGTACGTGTTGAATTAAGAAGGGGTGACTATATATATTATTTATATTCCTTATCAGGTAGTTAGATATCTAGGAGTTTTAAACCAGGCATTGGATTTGGATCAACAGGTTTCGGTTCGTGTATATGGAAAAATCTAAAAAGGTAAAAGAAATAGTCGTATAGCTGATTAAAAAGGCAAAAGTATTATAAGTTAACGTGTTCGAAACTGCGTGCTTATTTTGATTTGTTGTTGTTTTGCTAGCTGCTAGCGTAGTTATCGCTGATATATATATATGACTAGGCATAATTTTTTAAATTATTTCCACGTCATATAAATATCAATTTCCTATACGAGTTTTCAAGCTAAAGAAGTTGCACAATTAATTAACGTATTGTTGTTACTACCTTCTCACAGAAACAAAAAAACGTGTTACTAATTTATTGAATTTTTTTCTATAAATATTTTGTTCAGGAGACACTTTGAAAATAATTTTTAATTAAAAAAAGTAGTCTTTAAAGTTCAATATCATTGAAATAGTAATGGCGTACATATTAATAAAGATTTTTTCTTCTTGCATGAGATGTAGGCTGCGTACCTGGTCTCATATTGCATGCCGCAAAAGTACGTGACTTTTCTTTCTTACTTTTCCTTTGATTTTAATTTTTTTTTTCTTTTTGGTAGCAGGTGAGGTACTAAAGTCTGCGACTTTTCCATATGCGACGAACACGCATATATATATATATATATATATATATATATATATGAAAACGTATTTACAGACTGTTAAAAATACTATTATAACAAATACATACAAAAGTCAAATTAACTCTATTTTTTATTTGTCGTTTAGCAACATGTCAAAAAATAAAATTAATCTTGCTACTAGAATTTATAGAATAAATAAAAATAAAATTAATTTAACTTCTATATATGTTTGGTACAATAATATTCTTAACAACTAATTACAATAAATGTCTATTATGTATATAGAGAGATAGATATGCGTACTTTTCTACGATTGACTTAAAAAAAGGTCAAGTACATTCATTTTAATTGACATTTGAAAACATTACAGGCCAAACTTAATTCTTTTGACATTTGTCTCTTCAGATGGCTTTTATATGTTTTGGGTCAAGTCTTCAGACAGCAGATAGCTGACGAATATAACAATGCAAGTTCAAAGAAATTTTATTTCATTTACTGAAAATAAAGGTTAGAGCATAATTTTCCTAGCTTGTATATATTATTACGCCAAAAAAATATTTACTCGTACCACTGTTCATTTTTTAATAATGTATTATTCTATATTATACTCTCTCTGTCCCATAATAAATGTTATAGTTTGACTATAATAGTTAAATTGACCATTATAAAAATTAATAATTAATTTTTTTTATATAAAATTTTTAAAACATGAAACTCAACTTTAGCAATAAATTTGTCATATTTTATTATGATCATAATTTTTAAACATATATCTTAAATATTTTTAAAATTTAATAATTTTAAAATTAATTAATTTAATTATAAAAAATAAATTAAAACGTTTATTATAAAAAGAATGAAGTACTCTGTATCTCAAAGTACATACGTAACTAAAAGCATGTTCCGCCAAATTACATGATCTTTTTCTCCAAATTTGAATTTTATATTTATTTTTTTTAATATTTTTTATGTTTGTTCTTTCGTTGGACCGTCGGCGCGACCACATTGATCTTTGACCAAAACCAAAAATCAATTTAAATTTGGATCTTGATATGTCAATAGTTTTTAACTGTAGGCATTTTGCCAAGAAATTGGTGGGCTTATTATGTGGCTGGTGGTTTCGAAATCGCTTAAAAAAATGCTTCTTTTATGCCTTGAATATTAGCCACAATTCGTATTTATTCAGTAATTTTATCCCTTCTTCATTTTTGGAATTCGTTTCTTAATATTGTGACTCTTCTATACTGTGTCCGAGACTCTTGAGAATCTCATTAATACGATCCGGATTGCTAGCTCTCATATATAGTTTTGCCACAGATGATATAATAAGAATCTTTTATGGCATTTCTTTCTTCTAATGACCGGCGTATATATGATTCTTTTCATAGAACCTGTAATATTTTGAATAGAATATTAAGTAATATTACTTTTTATTTAACAGTCTATTTTATTTTTTACATTTTAATATTTTGGATTTTTTTCAAATTTTATTAATTAATTATTTATTTAATGATAAATTTTTCATTTTTAAACTTTTTATTCTTTAAGTTAATTTTTTGTACATATTTTTTTATGATTAAGATTTTTAAAAAAATTTTGGAGTTATTTATGTTCAATTTTCTTATTTTGAAATAAAAAATTGTACTAATAATTATTTATTTATTTTTTGCTAATTTCTTGTTTTGAAAGAAAAAATTGTACTAATATTTCTTTTGTGCGAGTAGCCTATAAGCAATGCAATATAGTATAATTAAATATTTTATTTAATATTTTATTTAATAATAAAACTCAATTATATACTATATAAATATCATATTTCGTTTGTAACAATAAATTGAGCAGCGATAGTGATGAATGCATTAAATATTACTCCTTCCGTCCCATGACAAAAGTCTTGATTAATTTTTTGCGCATATTAAGAAATATGATAAAATGACAAATTAAATTGTCCATATTTAAATTCTCATTTAATTATATAGTTTCTGCACATGACTAGTAATATTTCATAAATATACATAGAGAATAGAAATATGACAATTAATACTAAGGATATTATAGATGTGACGACCCCAAATCCGGGTTCCATAATCTTGGGTTTGGTTCTCCACTGTACAATACTTACTAACAATTAAATACATAAATTGCATTTAAACTTCACGAAATAATACAAAAGGTTCCTTATAAAAAGGCTATACTTCCCAAGGTCGATTAACCTTAATCGTAACTTTACATATCTTAAGGGAAATACAAAAGATTTACAAGGAAATTACATAACAGTAATTTAAGTTTAACATGCATTAACTAAACTAAGCTTTTGCTTTCCCCTTGCCTTTGTCTTGTTTAGAGCATTCAGGCTTAGCTGAAATTAAGTCATGATATAGCAAGAATGAGCAACTAAATGGCTCAGCAAGTTTATAAGCAACAACATACGATATATTATGATGAAAAGGGAAATAACATCAGGGCTTTCAACAATGAATAACAGTTGTGAAAGAAATCAAGAATCAATGTTTCATTATAAAAAGGGATTGACTCTTTAATGCTGAATACTCTTTAATGACCATGAACTGCTACTAAGGTAGAACAGATATACATATATCTGACACCTCGAAAAACGAGACACTTGAGGGGATCAGCCTCTCGTATCCTATGTATATGCATAACATTTAGATTTCTTGCACAAATTCGATTTCTCGACAAATAAAAATCTCCTTTAACTATGGTTGTTCATTCTCAATCTTACAATAAGAATCCGCACCAACCAATGGTTTAGATAAGCTTTTAAAATATTCAATTTGATGAATCTAAACATGCATTGTCTAGCTGGAACAATTAGTGTAAGACCCCGAATTTTATGAAATATAAAATTTAATTTTTCTTCATATATATATATATATATATATATATATATATATATATATATATTTTCTGAAACAGTAAGTGGTTAAATTGATAAAGTTAAAAGTTAATGATATTATGTGTAAATTATATTATGTCGGACAATATTCGTTTGGTCAGAGAATATTCGTTCGTACGAACCAATCATTGGTGGACCCCACAAAGAATAATTGTCGGATATAAAAAATGACATAAACAATTTTTAAATGGTCAATGGTACTATCACTTTTAATTGTTAAAATATCCGGTGGTAAAAGAATAGTAATATACGGTATTACAAGTAACATACGGTATTGCACAGTAGCACACGGTATTGCACAGTAGCACACGGCATTGCACAGTGTTTCGTATTATTAAACTGATAAAGTGGTTATCGTACAATATTTGACTTTATTGTCACATGCACAATAATTCATATTATTAAACTGATAATTGTCACAGTAGCATATGCACAGTAATTCACATTATTGAATCAATAATTGTCATGACATAGTGACATATTCTTTCTTTTACATACTTTCTGCATTATTGTTATCTCTATTATGGTGTTATTTAAACAGTTGTATTTCATTAATTAATTGACTTGATATCTAACTCAGAGAGCCAACTACACTGTATTTGTAACAATTAGTCATAATAATGAATAAGTGTGAATTATTGTTGAATAATTGAATTGATAAAGTTATTTGTTTATAATATAAAGTTAGGTGATATAAAATGAATGTTATAGATTAAAGATAATATAGAATTTAAAATGGATGGTGTAGATTAAAAGATGATCTTTAAATGAATGGTTTAGATTAAAGAAATCTTAAAAGATGAAATGAATGGTATGGATTAAACATTATCTTGAAATGAACGGTTTGGATTAAATTAGGAAATCTTGGTTATGATAAGATTTTTGGCTATAAATAGAGGTCTTAACTTAAGAATTTTTCATAAACTTCCTTAGTTGTTCTTTCTTTCTCTCTCTAAATACTTCTTGTGTAAGTTCTCTATAAGTGTACGTGTACTGTTCAAGTTAATCAACCTCATTTAAATCAATATTCAGTCACTTGTTAAGGTAAGGAATATCATCTTCATTCATATTCTATTATTTAAACTTACTACGGTAAGGGATTATCATTATTTGATTCTCGAAAATAATATCGTTTCTTTCTTACTCATAAGATGTGCCATTTATTTCCATGCATTAATTTATGGGAATAACCTTACGGCGCGGATTACCGCCTGTTGGTGAATAACCTTTCGTATTCATTCCTTATTAATCTCTAAGAATAACCTTACTGCGCGGATTACCGCCTGTTTGGTGAATAACTCTTCGTATTCAATTTTTATTAAATTGTGGGAATAACCTTACGGCGCGAATTACCGCCTGTTGGTGAATAACCTTTCGTATTCATTCCTTATTAATCTTTGAGAATAACCTGACTACGCGGATTACCGCATGTTTGGTGAATTACTCTTTGTATTCATTTCTTATTTGTCTCTTGTGGAAATAATTTGTTGACACGAATTATCACATAACACTTTTATTGTATATTCGTTTATAATATCATTTTCTTTCATATTCGTAAGTGATATTATTTTTGTAAGACCCCGAATTTTATGAAATACAAAATTTAATTTTTCTTCATATATATTTTTTTTGAAACAGTAAGTGGTTAAATTAACAAAATTGAAAGTTAAGGATGTTATGTGCAAATTTTATTTTGTCGGACAATATTCGCTTTGTCGGGGAATATTCGTTTGGTCGGGGAATATTCGTGTCGTACGACGGCGCCGAAATAATAAATTATTGGTGGACCCCACAACGGAATATTTGTCGGATATAGAAAATGACAGAAGTAACCTTTTTAAATAAAAATAGTCAACAGAACTGTTAAAATACCGGTGATAAAAGAATAGTAGCATACGGTAGTTTATGGTATTTTCTGTAGCACACGGTACTCTACAGTAACACACGGTATTGCATAGTGTCTCATATTATTGGTCTGATAATTGACACCGTAACTGTTACGCATCATTTCATCGATAATTGTCACTGCATAATATTTTATATTATCAATTCAATAATTGTTGTTACACAGTATTTTGCATTATTGATTTAATAATTGTCATTACACTGTATTTTATATCATTGAGTCAATAATTGTTGTTGCACTGTTTTTAAAATTATTGAACCTAATAATTGTCACAGTAACATATGCACAGTAATTCACATTATTGAATCAATAATTGTCATTACACAGTAACGTATGTTTTATTTTACATTATTGTTATCTCTATTATGATGTTATTTAAACAGTTGTATTTCATTAATTTATTGACTTGATATCTAAGAGCTAACTATACTGTATTTTTAACAATTAGTCATAATAATTGAATTGATAAAGTTATTTGTTTATAATATAAAGTTAGGTGATTATTAGGTGATATGAAATGAATGGTGTAGATTAAAGTGTGAATTATTGTTGAATAATTGAATTGATTTGTTTATAATATAAAGTTAGGTGATTATTAGGTGATATGAAATGAATGGTGTAGATTAAAGTGTGAATTATTGTTGAATAATTAAATTGATTTGTTTATAATATAAAGTTAGGTGATTATTAGGTGATATGAAATGAATGGTGTAGATTAAAGATAATATAATATTTGAAATGGATGGTGTAGATTAAAAGATGATCTTTAAATGAATGGTTTAGATTAAATGAATGATAAGATTTTTGGCTATAAATAGAAGCCTTAACTTAAGGATTTTTCATAAACTTCCTTACTTGTTCTTTCTTTCTCTCTCTAAATACTTCTTGTGAAAGTTCTCTCTAAGTGTGCTTAAGTCATCTTGAGTATTTGTGAAGATCTATAAGTATACGTGTACTGTTCAAGTTAATCAAACCTGCTACGGTAAGGGATACCATCTTTTTCATCTTCCATTATTCAAACGTACTATGGTAAGGGATTATCATTATTTGATTCTCGATAATAATATTGTTTCTTCCTTACTCATAAGACGTGCCTTTTATTTCCATGTATTAAATTGTGGGAATAACCTTACGGAGCGGATTGCCGCCTGTTGGTGAATAACCTTTCGTATTCATTCATTATTAATCTCTGAGAATAACCTTACGGAGCGGATTGCCGCCTGTTTGGTGAATAACTCTTTGTACTCAAATTCTATTAAATTGTGGGAATAACCTTACGGAGCGGATTGCCGCCTGTTGGTGAATAACCCTTTGTATTAATTTCCTTCACCTTTTGTTAATCAAACCTGCTACGGTAAGGGATATTATTTTCTTTCGTACTCCTAAATCGAAATTTATTATGGAACTATTGCTTCTATAATTCCTGAAAATATTATATGTTCCATAATAGTTGAACTTCATTATTTCAACTGAACCTTCCTATTTACGTGAACCTTTCTATTGAATTGTAACCGTTATTCTGAACTGTGGATCTTGAATATCATTTTTAAATTTCACTCCACATCATGTTGACAATTTGGACATTATTTGAATCTGTACAAAGTAAACTTCCGATACTTATTGTTATCCTATTTCTTCTGTTCATCATTTATATCATTCTAATCATCCAAAAATCAAGCTATTGTGAATATCTGTGGCCGGGGGCACAGATGTGATATATTTGTTGAACAGATGATAGGTTAAAGGCGATATAATAGGTTAAAGGCGATACATCTGTTCGGTGTCTTTTATGACACGTGGTGAATGTTCTCTTTGGCCCGTAGTGCAAAGATGAACTGTTGTTTGGTATGATTATGACCAAAGGCTGAATCTGGTATAATCATGACCGTTGGTGCTATATTGAATATCTTTGGCCCGTAGTACAAAGATGAACTGTTGATGTGCATGATTATGATCAGGAACTGTGAATTTGTATTATCTTGACTAATGATATTTCAGATGATAAAAGTTGATGATGTTTTTCCTAAAAAGATAACCGAGTGGACATTATAGTCTGCATTATTCTTCTAATAGATTACTCATTCCGCTGCTATTATTGATCTGAACGTTGTTTAAGAATTTAACTGCAGTTTTTGATATAAACCTTGTAGTCTATTGTATTCTATCAAGAACTCAACTGTTGAAGACTAATGATAATTTATTCGTCATTATCTTAGTCATGATATTCTTTACTGGGCTATTTGAGCTCACCCTTTCTTTTGTTCCATTGTTTTTCAACAGGAGATGAAAACATAACAGGGTCTAGCCGGAGAATGGAGTGAGGGTCCGAGGAATAGTTATCATAGTCTTCACGTTTTGTAAAATAGTGTGGCAATAATAGTGAAGACTTAGTTATGTATTATTATACACTGTATTGTTGTACGTTGTGCTTTGTTGTAATAATTTTGTTGTAGTATTTTGACGACTCAAGTTTGGGCTGTGTGGGCCCAGATTTGGGGGCGTCACAATTTTCCTTTATACCCGTAAGGGATACCATCTTTTTCATCTTCCATTATTCAAACTTACTATGGTAAAGGATATTAATTTCCTTCACATTTTGTTAATCAAACCTGCTACGGTAAGGGATATTATTTTCTTTCATACACCTAAATCGAAACTTATTATGGAACTATTGCTTCTATAATTCCTGAAAATATTATATGTTCCATAATAGTTGCACTTCATCATTTCAATTGAATCATCCTGTTTACGTGAACCTTTCTATTGAACTATAACCGTTATTCTGAATTGTGGATCTTGAATATCATTTTTAAATTTCACTACACATCATGTTGACAATTTGGACATTATTTGAATATGTACAAAGTAAACTTCTGATACTTATTATTTATCATGTTTCATCTGTTCATCATGTATATCATTCTAATCATCCAAAATCAAGTTGTTGTGAATATCTGTGACCGGGGGCACAGATGCGATATAATTGTTGAACAGATGATAGGTTAAAGGCGATACATCTGTTCGATGTCTTTTATGGCACGTGGTGAATGTTCTCTTTGGCCCGTAGTGCAAAGATGTACTGTTGTTTGGTATGATTATGACCAAAGGCTGAATCTGGTATAATCATGACCGTTGGTGTTATATTGAATCTCTTTGGCCCGTAGTGCAAAGATGAACTGTTGTTTGATATGATTATGACTAAAGGCTGAATCTGGTATAATCATGACCATTGGTGTTATATTGAATCTCTTTGGCCCGTAGTACAAAGATGAACTGTTGATCTGCATGATTATGATCAGGAATTGTGAAATTGTATTATCTTGACTAATGGTATTTCAGATTATAAAAGTTGATGATGTTTTTCCTAAAAAGAGAACCGAGTAGACATTATAGTCTGCATTATTCTTCTAATAGATTGCTCATTCCGCTGCTATTATTGATCTGAACATTGTTCAAGAATTTAACTGCAGTTTTTGATATAAACCTTGTAGTCTATTGTATTCTATCAAGAACTCAACTGTTGAAGGCTAATGATAATTTACTCGTCATTATCTTAGTCATGATATTCTTTACTGGGCTATTTGAGCTCACTCTTTTTTTTTGTTCCATTGTTTTTCAACAGGAGATGAGAACGTAGCTGGGTCTAGCCGAGGGATAGAGTGAGAGTCCGAGTGATAGCTATCGTAGTCTTCACGTGTTGTAAAATAGTTTGACAATAGTCGTGAAAGACTTAGTTGTGTATTATTATACACTGTATTGTTGTACGTTGCACTACTTGTAATAATTTTGTTGTAGTCTTTTGACAACTCAAGTTTGGGCTGTGTGGGCCCAGATTTGGGGGCGTCACAGTTAACTTAGACATTCTTAAACAGTTCTTAAATTACGGAACTAT
Source organism: Hedera helix (assembly GCA_947179155.2). Lineage (NCBI taxonomy): Eukaryota > Viridiplantae > Streptophyta > Magnoliopsida > Apiales > Araliaceae > Hedera > Hedera helix. The sequence continues at coordinate 37,762,497 of OX359281.1, forward strand.
AACATTTACAAAGGCACTATGTGCGAATACAATACAATAATGATGTGAAGTAATTTTTGATAATTAATTCACTCAACGGTCTGTCAAATAACTACGAGTGTAGATATTTGTTCAACAATAATTGAATTGCTCAATGTAAATAAGGTTAAAGAATACTTGCAACAATAAATACAAGTTAAGGTTAAGAAGAACTTGCTTCGTGCGTAGTCTACTGCTAACCAATTCAATTTATTTCTCTTTGAGTAGACCTAACAATTAACCTAGTTGATCTTTAAATTAGTATCATATATACATTCATATGATAACCTCTATATTTCTTACACCTCTAACACTTAACCAAATAATCATGTAGTTAAAGGTATATAAACACTTAGAAAATATTATCATCACTTGATAATATTTCAATCACATAAAACCTATATTAGTTATTTAATATAGTTCAAACTCTTATATAATATTATTGATAATTGAATAATATTTTATTATCTAATATTATTAATCATTTAATAATATTCTATTAATTATATAATATTATTAATCATTTAATAATATTTTATTCATTATCTAATATTATTAATCATTTAATAATATTTTATTCCCTTATTAATATTATTAATTATTTAATAATATTTTAATCATTATCTAATATTATTAATTATTTAATAATATTTAATTATTTTATTAATATTATTAATCATTTAATAATATTTTATTCATTATCTAATATTATTAATCATTTAATAATATTTTATTCCCTTATTAATATTATTAATTATTTAATAATATTTTAATCATTATCTAATATTATTAATCATTTAATAATATTTTATTACTTTATTAATATTATTAATTATTTAATAATATTTTATTCATTATCAAATATTATTACTTATTTAATAATATTTCATTGACTTAATAATATTGTTACCAATGTAGTAATATTTAATCATTTACAAATGTTATAATCATTTAATAATCTTTTAATCACATATTAATATTATTAACCACTTAATAATATTCTATCACAAACAATACCAACAGTTAACTCTTTAATTATGTTAATGTTATTTTTTATTTTAAGTATTTAGCTACCAATTAGTTACTAATAAACTTCATATATTGGTTCGATATCCAAACACATTCATTTTATACTTATTTTAACTTAAGTTATCGAAGAAAACTCGACCCGGACCGACCCGACCCGGACAACTTGGACATTCTGTTTTGAATGCCCCGGCGCTCAACATAGGCTATTCTGGGCGCCGGGGCGTCCAAAACAGAACACAAACCCTAAAATGGGTTGTCTGCCCTCCAGTCACTCCGACAGCCATAACTTCTTCATTTTAAAATATTTTGGGGTGATTTATAAGCCTAAATTCATTAGAATTTCATGATCTACAATTTCTATTTAGATCAAAAATCCAAAATCCAAACGGAAGTATCCGTAAAATCGCTCACAAGGACAGAATAAAACTAGTTTCATAAATTCTTGGTTTTAATGGTTCAAACTTGAAATAAATAAACTCTACACATTCAAATGACACCAACTTAGTATTGTTGTCTTTCTAACTTCTTGTTTTATAATATTCCATGGTTCAATCACATTCTTGAAAACGTTTTACACGAAATTTAAAGATCGAACCACTTAGGGTTTAAAAATGACCTACTTTGCGGTAAAAGTCATAACTCCTTTGTTTTTCATTATTTTTGAAAGCTTCAAGTTGGGTTTTCTTTAAAACTCATGTATGTAACTTTCTAGCCATAAGAATCTATTTTTTAACTTGTACATTTCAAACTACAACATAAAACATCACAAGCTTGACTAGGGTTTTACCCGTAAAAATCAATATGAGCATTTCTTGCATTTTTATGCAATCTACACATACCAAAGCATAATATAACCACATCAAACTATGAATATACACATATTACATAGTGGCATACTTCTATAGCATCAAAACCAATTTTGATCGGTTAAAAATAAATTTTAACCGTTCAAAATCATTCTAGACTACAAAAAGGAAATTTAAGAGAAGTTAGAACACTTTTAAACCTTGTGGTCTTGAAGGCTCTTCTTCTTCTCCTACCAAAGTAAGTGGTGAAGCTTTGTGTCATCCACTAAGCTTAAGCTCTAGCTTTCTTCTCACAATTCTCAAGTGTTTCTCACTTTTCTCTCAAAAGCTCTCTAGTTTCTCTCTTGAATTCTCTAGCAAATGAACCAACAAGTTGACTCAAGTGTGGAGCATCTTATTTATATCTAATTGCTAATCCTTCATTAGTTCTACTAATTCACCAATGCTGGTCAAATTAAGGCTTAAACTAGTTTACTATAACATTGATTGATTTGTAGAATGACAAGTGATTGACTAGGGTTGGTGAGCAACCATGGCAAATAGTGAAATCAAAGCAACATGAAACAACACAAGTCACCCCATGTGGGCCCCACATGTGCCGCCCATATGGCCTTTTGTGGCCATTTTTCATTTAATTTTAATGCTAAATTGTACATATATACATTTCTCTCTCTCTCTCTCTCTATATATATATATATATATATATTGACCAAAGTTTTGACCTCATTTGGACTCCACATTGGGCTTGGAAGTAAGTTCTATTGGGCTCATTTAATTAAATTGCTTGGGCTCAATTTATATAACACATTGGGCTAGCATTTAAATAACGATGTTACCTTTAATAAGCATTGGGCTTGTTTAATTAATTACATGGACTAGTAATTTAATTAATTACATGAGCTACTAGGTTAATATCTTTGACTTAATTTAACAACTCCTTTGAATTTAAAATGTAATCCAATTATATTTGCTTTAATTAATTATATACATTGCTTTAATTCTTTAAATAAATATACACACACATAAGTACATTTATTTAATTATGTAATACACAATTAATTAGTACAAAAATGTTAAATTCATTGCTAATTTTTATTAATTATAATTACAATGACTAATGAAATTCGTGGTCATTACAACAGACAAATTATAGTAAAAAATAAATTATTTAAGTTAAGTAGATATTTAACTTGGGACTACCTAAAATAATAATAAAAGCTTTTATTCTGTGACAGAGGGAGTATAACATACCAAGTGTCCAATAGATTGATAATTATCAGAGTATTTTATCACTATTAACACTATTAATAAACTTGATTTCACGATAATATATATATGAAATTATTAATAAACTTAATTCTACAATAATATGTATTTATATGTAGGTAGGATAATTTTTGACCTAATGTAGAAAAAATAAATTTTGACTTGCAGAAGAAGTATACTAATTCATTGTAGAGAAAATAGTTATTTTAATTTTATTTTAATTTTATTTAAGTTTGTAATTGAATTTTATGTTAGTATTTATATTGACAAAATTTACTTGAAATTATAATTCGAATAAAAGTATGAAACTCAATTTTAACAAGTTTTAATTTAGTTATGACAATTAGTTAGTGATGAATTCACTATAATTTTTTAATAATATTTTTAAATTTGGAAATTATTTAATTGATACAATTTTAAATAGTACTTATACGACTAATACGAAATGAAAAAATAAATTGATTTTATTTTAATATTTTAATCGCGTGCTGACAAACAACACCATAATTCTCCTAAATACTATACTCTGTGCGAAGACACAAATAATAATGTGTGATTGGTCTACATTATAAAAGTATTGTTGACTTTATTTGTGATATATATAACCACCGTGTATTTAATAGGACTATATGATATAATATAATGCGTTATATTGTCTTAATTAATTATATAAAACCGTGATAAAAAAAATTTGTAATAAAATTGATAAAATCAAAAATAAAAATTCTCTTAAAGGTTACTTTTTCTATTAAAGATTGGTTATGTTTTTTTTTTTTTAATATTTTACAAATTTGTATAATATATGTTTAACTATTAAAGTTTTTTTTTTATTCCTATTAGGAATATGAATATTTGAAAATTTGGATAGTATTTAATTAATAAAAAAATTATTGGGCTACAAGCTTGAAGAGCTCGCCTTTAATTTCCACAGCCCAACCCCGTTTTTTTATTTCCCCCAAATCAAGTTCAATCCACAAACATTAAAACATAAAATATAGGTACTTATACATGATTTATGGATTTCTAGCAATAATTACTTTTTCCTGATCAGGATATGCCGAAAACAAGCTTGTTTAATTATTTAATTGTTAATAACACAATTCATCATATATCTTTGACATACATTATTTGCATTTGAAATATTTGTATTTTTCCTCCTCTTCTTTTTTTTTCACTTTTGCAAGAGCTGGGACAAATAAACAAAGTAAGAAAGGGGGTTGGGCCGATGACTTGGACTCTTATCATGATGTTATATATATATATATATATATATATATATCAACAACGGATCTTCAGAGTTTTTTTTAACTATTTATAAAGTGATATTTTTGAATTTGGATAAAAATATTATTGAATTTTAAAATTTAATTGAAAAAAAGAAAAAATTAAGTTAAAAAAAGAATGAGTGATGTTATGTTTGTAAAAAATATACTTAAAATTAAATTATATACCTTAATTTAACATCATTTTAGAATATTTTATCTCATGATAAAAAATTAATAATCTCTTAATATTGAACTATTAATTCCATAAAGTCATTTAATAACTTAAAATGAGAGAACTATTAATCTTAATTTTTTCATAAATTATATAATCTTACATAAATAATTTTAAAAATAATATAAAAAAAAAAGTTTTGCTATATGTAATGACACATGCAATGATGAATACAATGAGCTAATATAAAAATAGTGAAACTTACCATTTTTACATTATGGGTCCTACTATTTTTACATTAAATCATTATACTTATTATTGCATAAATCATTATTTATAACAAAATTATAAATAAAATAATTCATAAGACTATTAATCCCCTCATGAAATAAAATAATTGAAAATAATATTAAATTAATATAAATAATCTAATTCTAAAAATATTTTTTACAAATAAACGCAAGTTTGGAGATACTAATTAATAACTTCTTGCAAATATTAATTTTCTCACCTTAATTTGAGCCGTTATTATTTTAGACAAACAATGAGAGATCAGTTGGCCTATTTACATATAGAGAGATGAGCCGAAGGTTAATTATTACATATCAATTTAGAAAAAGAGCAAGATCTCATACACATTACATAATTAAGGTAGACACTAGACACCGAACAACTACTTAATATATTACTATAGGCTGCCGAGAAAAAAGAAACACGCAGTAGTGTGGTCAAAGGATATGATCACAGTTATTTCCAGATCGACACATACGTACAGCCTCATGCAGAAGCTAGGATAAAAGAAAACCAAATCAAGTAAAGATAGATAGAAATTAATTAAGATAGATAGTCTTCTTTGTTAACAATGTTTGGTGCAGAAGCAACGGCGACGGAAACCCCTGCAGTGGCCGCCGGGAAAGCCCTCCGTCTTGCAAACATTGGCGCAGTTGGTCCCGCTCACGCATGACCCCTTGAACTTGTGGCTCTGTGACTCGCATGTCCTCCCCTCTGCCGGCCCCATCCCTACATATAGTAAATATTAAATACATTCAAGTATTCAGTAAACTAAAAATTAATAATTAACAATATATATACACTATACCATTTCAGTTCAATATTCACAAACTAAATTGAGAATCAATTAAGCTTCAAATATCAAAGTAAAGAGACTTTACTTACCAGTGGCCATGAGAAGCATCAGCACCATGAAAATAGTGGTAAACAAACGCATTGAAACACCCATTTTTTAGAGAGAGAGAGATAGAGAGAGAAAGAGGTAGGGGGGGGGGGTTGGAAAATGAGTGATAAATATAGTACTAGAGGCCTGAGGACGCTTTAATTTGCTTGGTATCTAGGTCTTTATATAACCGGATATATATTTACCGACATTTTTTTCTTATTAAAAAAATTAAAGACTGAAAAAGATATATCTGTCACAAGTCATGGCTACTCAATGCGCACTGTCGGTGCATGCTAGCTAGCTTTTTTAATTTATGGGAGCTTTTGCTTTTGTAAAATGTTGATTATTAACGGCTGGGGCCGCGGTACACGCATCCAAAGTATGTTATGATCTCTCTCACTTCTGTCGATAATTTCTGTCGACGGACTGCATATTTACACAACCCCCTATGCCACCAAATATTTCTCATGCTAATGTTTTGTTCTTTCTTTATTTTAATTTTTTTGTTGTCTCTTTGCTTCTTTTTTTTATCTGTTTAAATCTTGACACAAAATTAAGCACCCCTATGCAGTGTGATAGATGCTTTCACACTTGCAAATATAGCCATAAGAATTAATGGATTAATCGTTTTCCTAATTACCTATTTTTAAACGTACGAGTAGGGTGATCCACCTACTAGTCATCCATCCTTCACTGTACTAAGCATGCACCTACGTACATACAACCACTAGCCATCACACATTTTTAATTTGTTCAGTTTAAAATACATTAGCAATTCTTATATAAGCAAAACATAAATAAGAGCATGAAAGAATGATTTTATTGACACTTTAATAATGTCACGCAACGATGTCAAAAATATTGTTAGAATAGCTGTAGCTGTAGCTGTAGCCTCGACAAAAGTACGTACTGTACTGTAATATATATATATATATATAATATTCTAACATGGACGGTGATATATATTGGCAATCCAAACTTTATTATCAAAAGAAAACAAAGAACAAAGTGTCTTGTCTATTATATATTTATTTCCGCTTTAACATAACTATATGTGACAGATCAAGTTTAGCTCGTAATATTTATATGTGAATACTGAATAATGTTACTCTATTTTTACAGAAGATCAGATTTTTATGATTTTACATGCCCCCCCCCCCCCCCCCCCCCCCCTACGAGAAAATGGAGGCAAAGATTCCCAATACCATTACCAATAGCCGAAAGACAAGAATGTCACTTTGCCAAATGTACTCTTTGGTGAGTGAGTAAACAAAATAAAAAGATATTCCAATTCTTATATTCCCTCCGAATCTTTTTATTTTTATTTTTTAGAGAGAAATTTTTATTTTTTGTTAATAGATTTTAATTAAATATTAAATATTTAATTTTTTTAATATTATTGTTTATGATTAAAAGTTTTTTGATATTTTACTAAATTTTTAAAAATTAATATTAAAATTAATATTTTATTTAATTAATTAAATAAAATAATAATTATATTTTTTAATTTATGCATATAACTTTAAAATGTCAATTAAAAAACATCTAGCTTGCATTAGGGAAATTACAAAGATATAGACAACTGCCCTAGTCCTGCAATATTATTAATTAGCCACGTGAATCAACTCAGTGTAGTACCATAGCTTGTCAGACGGTTTTGAGTAATCGAATCATCCTCTCCGATAAATTATAAAAGGATTTTCTTAATATGTGTCTTTAGGACACACGCTAAATGTGAAAAACGATATATAATATTATTTATTTATGTAGGCGTATTGAATTCAATATATAAAAAAATAATATATTAGTGGATCTCATATATTGAATTCAGTACAATTATATAAAAAAATAATTTTTAACGGGTCCTATTTCTTATTTTCCGCGCTTAGTGTATACCCTTAGGACACATATTAAGCGAACCCATTATAAAATACTATTAGGACATCTTTTATATAATATTTTATATTATTTATATATTATTATTTTAATATTTAAAATAAACTATTTAATTTTAAGTACTAAACTAATATCAAATAAATAATATAAAATATCATGTAATAAATATCTAAGAATTATTGAATAATTACACCATCTTCCCCCTCGTCTCGCATCAATTAATACATATATTAAACCTACTCTTATCACGTAATAAGTATTAATGTAGGGAATATTTTTGTTGTGAATTGACTCTGCCGCTCATTCTTTTTATGATATTTCAAAATTATGTTAGTTGACACTATCGCTCATCTTTTTTGTAGCAGACTAATTTTAGTTATTTTCAACAACCGACTGCCATGGAGAATTTCATATATATATAAATATATATTCAAATATGTCCCTAATTTTTCTAAAATTATACTAGAGGTGGCAGGATAATCTCAATTACTTAGTATATAATTTTAGAACAAACAAAAAATTTATTTTTTTGAAACTCAGGGAGTACACAAATGAAAAAGTATCCTGTTTTGGGAGAAATTGATAGAACATATTTTTTTAGGATAGAAACAATATTTTGTAATGCATATCACTCATGTTGAGTGATGATAAACATATTTTAAAATGCATGATTTTTATTTATTTTCCTTTTTGAAGATTTGTTTTTTGTTTTGTTTGAACTGTAACTTTTATTTTGAAATTACTAAGAAATAAAGGGTGGGCTATTGCACGCGGTACGAATCAATTAGTCAGGTGGCAGCTGAGCCTGTACAATATATGACGATCCATTAATAAAATTAAAATTATTTACAGTCTCTTACATTACCTCATTTACCTGTAGGCTGCAGTTCTAGGACCACAAGTTTTCAGATGGGTCTTAAATTATGAGACTGAAAAAATGTATTAAAGCCTTCCAGTTAAAATGGTCCAATCTGAATTTGTTATGGGCTCCCATGTAGGAATCCCTATCCAATTCCTGTGTTTGGGTTGAATGTGGGCCAATGAATCCCCAATTATGTCGTGATCTTCAGCATTGCTCAAGATTGAATTCGGTTAACATAAAATTAATTTATGATAAATTAAACAATGAACTAATACAGTGTTAATACGCAGAGAGAGAACACTCCTAACTTGCATGTCAACACTGTATTGATCAATAGTTCACGAAATTAACTCCATGTTAAGTGAATCCCTTAAGATTGCATGCAGGTGAAACTCTCTTATTATTACACTCTTTTTTCTCTAAAGAACTTATTTTGTTAAGCGATTAATTAAAAGATGATTCTAAATCGTAGTCTTCTAACTCAATTTGTTACCAACATAAAGTACTTGCAATTGTCCTACTGAATGCGTAGTAGCCTACATATTGCTTCGGAATGGGATAAATATGCAAAGGACTAGGATAAATAGAATACCACCGTCCGTATATTATGTACATATGTGGATATAAACATGTATCTGTCACTTGTCCATCACACATAAACTTCCAAAAGATAAATAATCAAAATCTGGCAGCTGAAACGAAAATTCTTCAGTGCAAGATTGTATTGTAAAGTTGCAACATGCCCTTTACTCCCAAGCAACTGAAATCATTGAGTTGGAGAGGCCCAATTCTTCAAAGGTACTTAAGTTGCTTTCATATTCCAAGAATTTTAAAGCACCTGGGATTGCTCGAGTTAAGCGGAACAACCGAGCATCAGCTTCCTCGAGCTGAGAATGGCAGAACGACCAGTGGCTGCAAAGGAGAGAGCAAAAATGAACAAGAGAAGTTATAAATTCCATTACAACATCAAATCTGGCAGCTAACACCACAAGAATGTGCTACCTTTTATCTCTCAAAAGCATGTTATTATATTCTTGAGGAAGAAAGAGGTGGATACTTGGCAATAATAAGGTGAGTGTGTGTGTTTAAATATGAATCTAATATAACAAAAAAGAAGAAGAAGAAAGATTGGGACACTTTATATAAGCTTAGTTCGTAGGTTCACACAGTGGATGAATTGAAAAATGAAAAATCAATTGGTGACAAAGTAAAGAAACTACATAACAAGAGAACGTAGGAGAAAACTTTTACCTGTACTGGATCAGTATGTAAAAAGTTCCTCTGAAGCCTTCGTCCATCAGGAAGACGGACTCCAACTCTGCAGAGGATCGAGGTTCCGATCGCCCTTAGGTTCTAACTTTCTCAGCAATGGTTTCATCCACATCTTTTGAGGCGTTACCACTAGTATCTTTCATGCCTTCCATAGAAACTACCAGTGCTACTTGCATTTCCTCATTAGATTCATCTGCATGCTGCAACTGAAGACTGAAAAGTAAGTTACATGCAATATGAATTCTAACTGGCAGTGATGTTCTCTTTCAAAAACCAAAGAACAGTCAACATGTGCTGAGAATGCCAAAGAAAGAGAGCACACTCGTTAAGTTAGAAGTTAAGGGTATGCATTCTTATCTAGAAGCACACTCGTTATAGCTACAGTTCTTGGCAGTACTCACTTTTTTAGTAACATTTTAAATGTATATGCTCACGGAAATAAGTTCAAGAATTAGCTAAATGGGAAGTCCTAGGTAATACACTAGGAATTACACAAAAAGAAATAAAAGATGAAATATAAGTCACCATGACCATCAGTAGTTAATAAAGACTCAATTTGCTTCTTTTTCAGCAGTACATAATAGATTATGTAAACACAAGTGAGCACGAGTACGTACGTACACCCATGAAAAATCTACCAAGCGTGATCACAAAATTAAGTTAAACAGCATTAACAGAATAACTATAAGAGCCTTGCTCACCTTGCACTTCTTGAGGGGTAGCCCAGGAAGCTTCTATATATACATCGTTTATCAGATAAACTGGCATGATGATTTTTGGGGCTACCATCCATGAATGGTAACAGATCCTACAAAAGGAAGCAGTGCTTTCAAAATCAAACTTGTGATACGCTACAACACTTAAACTTAATTTTAAATTATAAACCATTTCCCCCTTTTAGCACATTTACCTAGGCGATTCTAAAAAATGAAATTTAAGAGAAATTCTTTGACCAGGGGTAGGCATGCACAACAGGCCGGCCTGGTCTGGCCCGGCCTGGGCCTGCCAGGCCTTGACCGTTGACCAGGCCGGGCCGGGCCTTTGACTTTTGGCCTGCAGGCCAGGCCAGGCCGGGCTTGACGCTCAAAAAGGGGGCCTGTTGAGGCCTGCAGGCCAGGCCAGGCCAGACCTTGGGCCGGGCCAGGCCAGGCCAGACTTTTGGCCAAGTCAGGGCAGTCCAGTCCGATTCGATCCATTCAAACAACTTTTTTAGTAATTTTAAATATTATTCAAACACCAATTAAAATTTTAAACTTAATTGATGTATTAATTAAAAGTAATGTATCACAAGTTACAGCTTTCAAATTACAATAATGAAAATTATCTTTTTTATTATTATTTTGCAAATGACTTTCTAGTTGTTACGCTAAGTATCTATTAAAATAAAGATGCAATGAAAGATCTGTAAGAAGTGTAGGTTGCTAGCTAGGTAAGGAAAATCCTTATATATTACACTAGTCAATGTGTTTTCATGAATTTCTTTATTTGTATACAAACAAACATGCATGAATGAACGTATTAAAATACGTCAATTTTATTTTATTTATTGAATGAGTTGTTACAAAGATGAAGTTTTTGTCTGCAGTGGGAGAATTGAAGTAGCGAATAAAGAAAATCTGCAGACTGGACCAAGCTTTTGGTGAATCAGGCCAGGCCAGACCCAAGGCCAGGCCCAGGCCGGGTCAGGCCTCAGGCCGGGCCAGGCCTCGGGCCAGGCCGGGCTTTTTGGCAGGCCAGGCCAGGCCGGATTTGAGCCAAAAAACTGTGGCCTGTTCGTGGCCTTCAGGCCAGGCCGAGCCAGGCCAGACCTTGACCAGGCCGGGTTTTGACCAGGCCAGGCCCAGGCCGGATCAAGGCCGGACCGCAGGCCGCAGGCCATTTGTGCATCACTAACCAGGGGTCTAGTAGGAAGCAGCCCCACTTCCAAGTGAAGGATATGGACTATAGACTTGACAATTTTTACCCGACTGGGTCGACTCGATTTATTTGTCAAAAAACGGATTTTAAGTCTTTAAAATATAATTCAAAAAGCTTGGGCTGTTTTTGGCCTGATCCGCAGGCAAACATATATATATATATATATATATATTTTATTATTATTGCTTGATATTATTGACAAAAAAAAAAATGTTAACTTAAAAAATAAATCAAATAAAAAATTATGAAGAATATATGAATAAATTTTATCATATGATTTAAAATAATAATACAAAAAAGTATTATGAATAAAAATATAAGATATATATATCACTTTTAGTTTTCTTTCTTTTATTCTTTTACTCTTTTATTTATAATAATTAATATTATATACATTTATCAAGATTAATTACATTTTAATGTATAAGAGTACAAAATATGTATAAAATTATTGATTGTTTTATTTTATTTACTAATAATATTAAATGATTATGTAGAAATTATGTATCATAATTGTAAATAATTAGTGTTAGTATTTATTTCAAATTATAAAAAATAAATAAAAAAATTACTTAAATGACCAGCGAGCCGGGCCACAGACTTAACTTTTTTAACTCGTAAAAAATTGAACTATTTTTGACTCAACCTATTTTGACTCAACCCATCGCAAGCCCGACTTGTTTGGGCCGACTCAGCCCTTTGCCAGGTCTAATATAGACACTCTAGGAAACGTTTCAAACATGTAGGGTCTCTAATATATACGGTTATATAAATTTTTTCAATTGGAGAATGTATCCAAGACTTTCCACACTCACTTAAACAGATGTTTGTGATGCAATTCATTAATGTAGTGATGTGTAGTATAGTTGAGTAATCAATATCATCGTTCGATTGTGCATTGTGTGAAATTAATATCACCTTTCATGTAATTAGAATGAATACTGTACATGCATTGTTATGAAAACAAGATTTTTTTTAAAAAAAATAAAAGTTATTTACCGGACTTTTGTGAAAAATAACTTATTTTTGATGAAAATTCCGTGAAAAATAATTTGTTATTTTCGACGGACGGAATTATAATTCCAAAACGGTTATTTCCGGTCGAATTTATAAAGATTTTTTTTGTCAGAATTAATTTATTTTGAAAAAAAATATAAATAAACTGACAAAAAATTTCGTCAAAAATATGTTTTTTTTTCTTATAGTGGATTGAAATAAGTGTATCGCACAATACCTCAAATAAAACTTTTCTCTCTGTATTGGAATTGAATTTTCTAATTAGAATTGGGCTTTTGGCACGTTTCACTTTAAATAGGAGTAATTTAAAACCCAAAAATTTAGAAAGAGGGCTAATTCTGCCTTAAGTCTGCGACCCAAGTTTTTACTAGTTCCATAAAAGCCCAATCAGTTCGTATTTTATAAATTTTTGTGCACCAAACAAAGCCGTCCATTTCAGCTCAATTCAAGTAAATATAACTGTATGATATCTCAATCATAAAACCAGTTATCTCCTTCCTACGCCATAGATTGATAGGTGATATTTTTTTTCACACACGCATAAACAAATAAATAAAGAATGAATATTTGGTCATTAGGATGGATTTTCTAGGGCCTTTGACCACCAAAATCCATTAAATTTCTTTTTTTGAATTGGGCCTAAACTATTTCTTTGTGTTATAAACATTAGAGAGGTAGAGAGTGTTGCAATGCATTACTAAGTTTTGTTTGGTATTTTATTTAGGCTTTAGTAGTGACCGAGCTAGCTTTCAATCACTAGTGTACCCATTATTTGATCATAATATAGTAATTCACTAATTGTCCGATGTACCATTGTTCAGCACAAAACAAAATATTCAACGTGTCAAGTTTGAGAGTAATATTATATATATGATTACAAATATTTGTAATAATATTGAAATGTTTCACAAAAAAATCTTAATGTAGATTATTAGATTTCCAAAAACTAACTGGAACCCTATGATATATTTGCACGGTCAATGCAAGTATTTGCATTTGGCACCCAACAAATATATATATATATATATATATATATATATATATATATATATATATATATATATATATATATATATATATATATATATTTGCATTTGATAGTTGTTTGACCTTACTAAAGTTAAATTTTGCATCTTTTTTTTTTTTTATAAAAAAATTAAACTTTGTTTACAACTTTTCTTATATTTTTCTTAAGGATAATGTTAGGATCTCATTTTTTTGGTCTCAAATAGTGTGTCATCATTACATTAATATTTAATTGAATACTGTTAAAACTTGAAATGATAAAACTGTAATATTATTTCTAAAATTGAATTATGTTATTACAACTCTGCTGAAGTACTCATTTATATACATAAACCACCTGACAATTAACAAACTAAGCAATGACCAGATTGCCTTATCTGCAAGATATGAAATGACTTCATTAACCCTTGTTATAAGTTTGTTATAAATGGTACTGATACAATGTGATGCTACTTCATCAGAATGATTTGTTGAGCTGTCTGGATTGCTATTGTCTGAGTTGTATGGATTGCTATTGCTTATTTGTTTGATTTTGTAGCTGTTGTCTGAATAGTGTTATCAAATACATTCTTTACATCATTTGTTATTATTTATTTATTTTTGTTTTGTTTTGGACATGTATCATTTGCTAATCAATATCACATTATTTGAGGTACATTTGAGATAAATTTTTTTTAAAACTTCTAACATTAGCCTTTTCTTAATCGAGTAGCAGTGCATTCATAGGTAGCCTTTAGAAAATTAATCAACTTCCTTCTCCGAGGGATATGGAGTTGTATTTTATTTGTAATTTCATGAAAGTAATATTTTAATTTAATTAATGCTACAGAGAAATTAAGAAAAATTGAAAGTAGTATTCTTTTATCCATCCAGTGAGAGGGAGTACGTGTATATAACCATAGTGATATTGTAAAGACCAAAAAGTATACAAACAAATAAAATTGGTTAATCAATATAGAACAATTAAGTTGTGTGTTCTCATATCCACTATATTTATTATATAGAAAACAATGTGATACATATAGAACAAAGTCATTTTGTCTTACTTCACCACTAAAATGGGTCAATATATATATATATATATATATATATATATATATATATATATATATATATATATATATATATATATATATATATATACACACACACACACACACACACATAACACAAGCAATAGATAATTATATCATTTGTATATAATTTTTCCCGATCAATAATCTATCATAAAGGTGGTGTTTTATTAAATACCAAAAGGATTATGAAACTTCCAAACGTGGGGCACAATATATAGAAGTGAAATACCCTTAGAGATGAACATTATTTCCCCCTTTTTTTTCTTTTATTTTTTATAATATTGGAACATTTGATGGTGCGGACTACGACTGGTTTATGTCAAGGCGCACGTAATTCACTTTGTCTTTAAACGACAACCGTTTATTCATAAATGCATACTTTCTTCGTACAGCCGATCGACCGAATTGGTTTTTGACTTGAGTTCGTGGCTCAAATACCTGCAACAAAGTGTTTAACATGATCCGCCACTTACATCCAAGTTTTTTTACGTACAACTGTCTATATCTGTCGTCCTCAATTAAAACAAAATTAAGTTCATTGTATATAAACAATCTCTTTCACTAACAAGATGTATCTTACTATTACTCATTTCTCCCTCTTGGAATGAGAGTTTTGTTTGATTTCTATTTTATGTTCTTTTAACATTTAAAATTTTACTACTAAAATTTTTCACAAGGGATAATTATTGTGTAAAATTACAATACATGTCTAAGTGTATTTTCTACAAATCTTAATTAATAGGAAAGTATTAAGGTTTGTGGAACGGAGGAAGTAATTGTCAGTCCTGCAAATTAAGTTTGTTTTTAGTTGGACGAAATGAGTAATATTATAATGACAAAGTCACATAACAATTAAAAAACATAATGATAATATATAATACTTAATTGCTGTCATGTGGAAGTTGCATCCAATGACAATTTAATTTTCTAATAGGCTTTACTAATATATATATATATATATATATATATATATATATATATATATATAGTCTAGGGTTCAAGGGCTTCTACCACAAGTGACGAACAAAAACACCCCAAATATCAAATAAAGGTCCTAACCAGACTTGTGAAAAAAATTGAAACTAGTGAAAACAACATATTTACAAAAAAAGAATTGATATTTTACAAGAGTCAACTATTTCATATGGATATGAGAATTATCGACATGTAAAAATATGAGAAAAATCATTTCCCTTGACATTTCTTAGGTCTTCAATTCCATCAAGGGGACCACAATTTCTAGTGGAACTGAACCAGGATAAAATCCACAAAAGGGTTACAAATTCTACACCATGTAATCAAATAAAAGTTATAAAGCAGTGTGTGATTTTTATCTCATCTCGAAGAAAATCAGGTCAACATGTGATGAGGATAAAATTAGTCATCATTCCTCTTCAGAATTTTCAATGTAGGATAAAAAAAAAGACTTTTATTTATTCAAAAGTTTCATCCCAACGATCGGTCTTTAACTTGTCGAACAGCGCTAGCTTATCATAAGAAGAGCCATCGAAAAGAAAGTTAAAGCATGTCTAAAACACGACAATGGCTGCCACTATGATCGATAATGGAGTTTTATTTTAATTTTTTCTTTTATCTTATTGGGCTTATTAGGCACTGATGTGCACCTAGTTCACCTAACTTTGTTAATCTTTAAATATGTTTTTGTTTGTTTAGAATAATATAGAGTCAATATTTTCCCACAAAACAATATAACCCTATCTCCATGTATGATGTTGATGTAGTAATTTAGCCGCGCAGAATGTTGTTGTTTATGGGAACACACTGTGGTGCCTATATTTGAATAATGTCCCTTTATGCCTTTACGTAACTTATAACTTGACCTATATTTTAACAATATAAAGCACGCGAAGTCTACGTACAACGATACCAACCGTATGCTAATTAATGGCTAGGAATTTTTTATCCATGTATTTTATTCAAAACCTAACACCGAGCTGGTAACGTTAAGTACTAAAACGAATAACTTTACATATGTGGTGATTGCTTAATGAACAAAAAATAGGTTAGAAATTCATTTTAGTCCCCCATGTTACTGGCTGCAATCTATCCTTGTATATGCTTCAAATTAACTAATAGCGCGATTTAAGTTCTTAGAAGAAAAAAACGTACGACTTTTTATGGGGAGTTGTAATGTCTCTCTCTATGTGAAAAATATTGTATAAAGCATGCATTTGCTTTAACCAAATTTGATTAAGACCAACGTAATTTTTCCTAAGAGAGTTTAGTTTTTTATTTTAAATTTTTATATATTATCATTGAAAAATAATTATATATGAAAAAAGTTTATTAAAGTGAGCATGCATGACTCCTGAGGCTTGTAGGAGCTTCTTGGGCGAGTCTTTCTTAAATAATTAATACCTAGCTAGGGTTACTTCCTGATCAGGACAACTGAATTAGCTGGATAGTGGAAGTGAGTCAAGCGATGTAGAATGCCGCAATATAATAACACCCCACCAACTGGAAAATTCTTCATTACCCATTTAATCTCCAGAAAGAGGATTATTACTTAATTATTCAAAGACCTAAAAGAGGAGTAATATATATAACAAGGATAATTGAAAATGCTTAATGACTTGTGAACTTTTCTAAAGTTCGAGGGACCCTTTTCAGTTCGGGGACCAAAACCGTAGTGTGTATAATGAATCCCATTATTGCGAAATTGTGACATGTTGCTCTTCGAGCTCCCCCAAGCCTATCTAATTAAATAATCAAATAAACTCTATTTATTAGCTATAGTTAACCGACAAAACATGTAACCTCTCACTCCTTCAAATTTCAATTTCAAAAAGAGGATAAAAACGTTACTATATCCATTTCTTTTTAGATTTTCCCTTGAATTTCTTTCTTCCTTGGTTCGAATTATAGGAATAATATTAACATTTAAAAAATAATTAATGAAATATATTCCAATTCAAGAATCACGTGAATTAATTTATTATCTGTCAATACAATTATAAAAAATATAAATTATTTAAAAAGTTCTATTAATCACGAGTTTTGTTGTTTCAAAAGTTCAAAAGATTCATGTTTAATTTTTAAATTTAACCTTGTTTTGAATAAATGATTTTTCAAAAGTAAATATTAATTTTATATTTTCTAATTGGGGCGAATATATATTATTTTGTCAAGGAGACATTACAAGAAAATCAACTAATTTCGACAAAATTTATTTCCTCGAAAATAAATTCCATCGGAAATAAGTTATTTTCGACGGAAAGTGTAATTTCAATGGAATTCCTTCATAAACGTATTATATAGACAAAAGAAAAGAAGCTAGAATAAATTTATTTCAGACGAATTTATTCTCGACACGATTATTTTCGACGGAATTTTCAACGAAAATAAACTATTTTCAAAGAAAAATTTCTTGAGAAATAAGTTTTTTTTTTCTTTTAGTGAGATAACGAGGAGTGTGGGCAAGAGAGATTTGATCATTAGATGTTTCACACTTGCCACATGGAGTTTAAAGCTTCTTATATGATATAAAGTGTAACTTATTTATATTTTTATAATTAATTTAATATATGAATAAGAATTAATTGGCACTAATACATGAAATTGAGACAATATATTTGAATTCTTGCCAGGTGGGTTGACTTTTTTATATACCGTGCGATGCGTCAACCTTATTTATGAGTAGTATTCTGAATTTATCATCAGTTTCTGTACCGTTTGCTTAGAAGTTTATAGTTCAGCTCTAACACTGTAGTGGCCCCTGGTGAGTTCAAGAAAAATAAATTAGAAACCAAATAAAAATAGTCAAAAAGGTTTGAATAAGAAAAAGCACAAGTACAAGAGTTTCAAAGAGAAATCATTAGGAGGTGCACATAAATAACATCATCATTTAATTTATTGAACGTATAATATACCACTTCAACAACAACACGATTTCCTTTCTCGTCTTTCTTTCACATTGTACCGAGCTAGCTAATTTGTGTGTGTGTGTATATATATATATATATGTATATATTTAATCAGCTAAAATGAAGAAGTACATGAATAAAGCTATATTACTCGCGACTTTAGTATATCTACATATCTATATATAGATTGAGCGTCACAAGAAAATTGCTCCAAAATAATTAACATCAGAAAGAAAAAGAAACAAATAATTCTGCTGTTTTTTCAGAAAGTACTTTTGCACTGTCCATTGCATTCTTGTAGATATGCTATAGAATTCAAAAATTTGTTCAATTTCAAAATATAAATCTATTATTAAATTTTTGAAATTAGTTAATATCTTTAAATTTAAAACGACATAATATTTATATAAGCTTTGTAAATCAATATGTATCATAATTAGTAATCACTTAATAGTTATTTTTTAATATTCATAAATTTGTCTTGATAAAAATTAAATAAATTAATATCAATTTAAAATCACTATCATGAAAGTATAGTTTAAAAAAGTATACATAAATAGATCCAAGACAGACTTAAGAAGCTTGATTTAGATTATAAACATGTGTTACTGCTTTGTATCATATATATGCACTCGGCACATTGGCTTCCCGGTTTTTTCCCAACAAATTCAATTGAGAAAAGGTGTCTAATTCACGATGAAAGTTGACTCTTAACGGTTCATGTAATGAACTTATTTGTTAGGGATCTTATATTAGAGAAATAATGAAATAGTAAAGTACTAGTACACATGTTTAAAATCAAATAATTTTACCTTTTGGATCAAATTAAATTTCTAACATGCATTGGTGTCTTGTACTGTATATGCATTGGGCATGCAAGCTTCCCACTTCTCTCTCAACAATCCTTAACAGACACATGCAACACAAACTCAGTTATCAAAATCATTTTCCCAAATGAGTCGAACTGTTTTTCATATCTTACTTGTATATAACTCAGCACGCACAGCAAAGTAACAAATTAATTGATTTTTGAAATTTTGAACTCAGTTTTTCAGTTTTTATGTTCTAGAAAATAATGTTATCAGTTTGAACTTTAATTGCTAATTAGATGCCTATACTTTCCAACGCTTAATTCTGTATCATTCACCGCCAACCCTAATGCAAGTGGCAATTTTTTTTTTCTTCTCTTTTTCCCTTTTTTCTTGTTATTTTTTATTATCTTTCATAGGAGGGGACAGATGGTGCTTTAAGGCCAGTGCTATGCTTCTTATCTATATATATATATATATATATATATATATATATATATATATATATTGTATTTGCTGTGAAAAAAAGTAGACAATACAAAGGGAGAGAAATACCTTAAGCCAAAGACTCTTTCTGGCTAGGCCCTATATATTTAATAATTGCCCCACGAACTTCAGTGGAAATTTCATGCTGCATATTTTATTGTCTACCTTAATTATAATTAATTGACTCTACAACATATACAGACGTCACTCCCACGGATTTATCCTCCTTTATATTCCAAACACCACCACCAAGGGCAAAAAAAAAAAAAAAAAAAAACCCAAAGTATGATCCCAAACAACATTTCCACCATTAGAGTTGCAGTTAATATGGCTGAAGAATGCAATGAAAGCTCTGCAGCAACATCTTCCTCCCCACCAAACAACTGGTGGCCATCAGATCAACATCATCATGTCCATGCAACTAATTCTCTCTCTTCATGGAGTAATAACAACAATAACCCTTGGAACCCTCAAAACCCTAATTCCAACAACTCTTCTGGAGAGGTAGATGTTTCCATGTCTGCATCATTTACTAGTGCTTCCAATCATTCTGGCCTAACCGTTGAGTCCTCTCGCAACGAGTTAATCGGAGAGACTCCTTCAGATAATCACTTATGGAACCATGTTCTCTTGTAAGTACTGATTATATTTTGTTTCACCATCTAATTAAAGATAATATTTCTTACTAGCTAGCTAGACAATTTTTTATAAGTTGTTCTTCTATTATTTTCATACAATTATTTGCATCGTTTTTGGTTATATGAGTGGGAAGAAAGAATCTTTTTCGTAAAAGAGAAACGGATAAAAGTTGTTGTATTAATGGTTAGGCGCATATCTAGGGAGGACATGCTTCATGTCTCTAGTGGGTTCATTTATTTAAGAGAAAATAACTAGCACCAAAAGATTAACACCGGTTTTTCCCGCTTATATATATAGAGTCTTAACCTAGCTAGGGCAAAAACATTAATACTAGAGAAAAAACATGAATAAGAGGAAAAGAATAATAAAGCACACAAAAGTATATAATGGTTTGTAACCCTTAACCCTAGCTAGATAGACCATATAATTATTTTGAAGAGTTGTGCATTCTAAATAATTATTTTTTAAAACATGCAGAAGTGTAGGAAATAATGGAGAATTGCAAAACAATCAAGATGTGGGGGATAATATGATCAGTGCATTTTCCTCGAAGAATTTATCAACTGGACTGTTTGAACCAGCTTGTGACTACTTGAAAAAAATGGACAATGGCTGGGAATTCACAAGCTCAACTCCTCTCAACAATTTTGAAAGGAATTTCAATGGATTCAGCGATACCATGTTTGAATCGGAAAGGCTAACAAAGTTGTCAAATTTAGTCAGCAACTGGTCAATAGCTCCTCCGGATCCAGAAATAAACCGCCAGTTTGACCCATTATCATGCAATACATCTCTAAGCCCTACCTTAGATCAATACACTCCATCTGATGTATGTTACATGAAGCCTAGTGTTAATAGGAAGCTCGGCTCGTATTTGCCTCATGGTCATCAAGACCTAAAAGTGGAGAATGAAGCAAGGGAAATTGAGACAACTGGGAATTTAATTCAAAAATCGTTAACTAGTAATGGTATTGGATATCAAATGGGGATGAAAAACGCGACGCTTGCAGATAACAACAAATTCTACGACGGAATAACAGATGTTCCATGCAATAATGGAAGAAATTTTGCAGATGTAATGACTTTTACTAATTGTTTAAGCAAGCCATGGATGAATATTAACGCGTCTAAACCGATCTTGAAAAGCTTGAATTTATCGGATTGCATGAAGCAGGCACTGCAAGCTTCTTTAACCGTAAGTTAATTATCCCACTCTATTCTCTTTGTGAACTAATTATAAAATCATTTGGTGCTCATATTTATAGCTTCTTCTTCTTCTTGTTTTTTTTTTATTCATAATTAACAAACGTTTCAGCCTACCATATCAACATGCAACACAGTGACAAGAAGCAACAGAAGGGGACAAGTGCTTGGGAACGAAGGAAAGAAGAAAAGATCTGAAGAGAACTCATCAGGCAGAGTCTTGAAGAAGCCTAAACATGAGAATTCTCTAGTCTCATCTGTTAAGGTATTATTAACTGTAAAAATGTAAATTTTAATTGAGATCTGTAGTATGGTTTGTTCTTACTCATTTATTTTTATTTTGTAATGTTTAGGTACAGGTACCAAAGGCCAAGCTGGGAGACAAAATTACAGCCCTTCAGCAGATTGTATCACCTTTTGGAAAGGTACAACAAATTGCTAATTAAGAATAGATTATTTTCTCTGCAGCTAAATTAAAATTACTTATTAAAATGCTCCTATCTATTGGGACTAGTTATATCCATAATTACCAATTTGTTTTAACTTCAAATTTATTGTGCCTTGATTTCATGTTGCAGACGGATACCGCATCCGTTCTATGGGAAACAATCGGTTATATTAAGTTTCTTCAAGAGCAAGTACGGGTATCACTTAAATCCTTCATCTTCTTTTTTTTTTTTTTTTTTTTTTTTTTTTTGGGGGGGGTTGTTAAAGTATCACTTATATTACATTTAACCACTTATATTACATCTTCATCTAATTGCAGTGGCTAAATGAAATTATTATTAAATATTAAGAATTGCAATTTCCATTTATTACACCTCGTACTATTTTTCATAGTCAACTATGTATCGAATGTATAACCAAAGGCCTGTAAATGACTGAAAAAAATTTTAAGCTTGGAAAATTATGAGAAATGTGACTCCATTATATGCTATGAGTTGAATAATTACATATTTGATAATCACACTGGAAAGAAAAAAATTGTTTGCTATGTGATTAAAGCTCCAAAGGGCTGGCCTAATAGTTACAAATTTTTCCTACTTTTGCAGCTATTAAGCAATCCCTACATGAAGACAAACGCCATCAAGGTAAGCACATGAAATACGAATTTATATCCTCATCCATCACTTTTATGTTCTTCGTCGTGGTTTCTTGGATATAAAATAATTGATTAATTGATTAATTATCTTATCTTGTTACATGCATGTATTTTTCAGGACCCATGGGGAGGATTGGATAGAAAAGATAGGGGAGTTTTAAAAGTTGATCTCAAGAGCCGAGGCCTTTGTTTAGTTCCAATTTCATGTACTCCTCAAGTGTATCGTGAGAACATCGGACCGGACTACTTGACTCCTGCATACAGCGGATGTTTATATAGATGAAGAAACTAGCTCGATCAGATGGTTTCTAATTTAATAAACCCTAATATTAGGGGACACTGTACGTACCTAGTTTTGTTAGTAGAAGTGGTCGTGCATAATTATAACGTTCTTCAAGGAAAGGCTATAGGTTGATAATTCAGGTAACTAGCTACTACTATGCTTATTGTCAGAAATGTGGATTATATATTATCCATGGCCACTAGCCCTCTTTAGCAGATCATCAAACTATCCTGACTTCCTTATTTCCGAATTGTAAGACGAAAATTACATTAAAAAAATTAATGTGTCCTAAACAACTTTAAAGAGGGTAAAATACAGTCAAACAGTGGAATGAAACTCTTATTTTGAGAGGCAAGGAGCATATGTGATGACAATGAGAAAAAGGTAATCGTATTCCAGGCATCTTAATTATCACTAATTATTCATGATAAAAGTAACCTGCAATATCTATATATATATATATATATATATATATATATATATATATATATATATATATATATATATATATATATATATATATATTGGGAATGGGAATGATCCATCGTAACTATTTGCTATGCCAACTATTCCAAAAAACAAATTTTATACCGTTCAAAAAGTAATCTAATGGTCAATATTAAAACCAACTTTTTACCGGCCTCCATTAGGAGTAGCGGCCAGAAAAAAAAATTAATTTTTTTCCTCCAGCCGCTACTCCTCTTGGCCGTCACTCCTAGTGACGGCTCGAAACTTGTTGTCGCCAACGTAAAGTCCGACAACAAAAAAGCGACGTTGTTTTATGGTTCCTTCCCTAGCTGCTACTAGGAGTAATGACACAGGAAAAGTGACGCCGTTTTGGTTCCTTCTTTGGCCGTCATTAGGAGTAGAGGTCAGACCCAAAATGACATCATTTTTTTGTCTTGCAAAAGCCAAACTTAGACTATAATAGATTTATTCCTCAAATTTTCATGAAGTGCGCCTTTATTCTCTGAGCAGTTGTAGAATTCTAATTTTTGTGACATCCCCGTCAAAATTAAGTACCTTTATAATTTTGCTAATTAAGTCTTCATCAATGGCTTAAATGCCTGCTACAAATATGTTTTTATCTAGTTCTTTTGAATCGCATGCTAGTTTAGACTGTAAAAATGCATTTGAGTTTGTTAATGAAGGTGAAAGTAGTAAAATAGAAATAGTTCCATTTGCTAGTCAATTGTTTTCTAAGCTGGAAGATGCTAAAATTTTTTATAGATCTTATGCACAGAAAAATAGATTTGAGATTAGAATTGCAGCTGAAGAGAAAAACGACGTCGTTTTGAGCCTGGCTATTACTTCAAGTGGTGGCTAGGGAAGGAATAGAAACGACGTCGTTTTTTGGTTACCGAACTTTACGTCGGCAACAACAAGTTCCGAGCAACCACTAGGAGTGGTGGTCAGGGGGTAATTTGATAATTTTCTCTAGCTGCTATTCTTAGTGGCGGCGACGGGGGTGGGGGAAAATTAAAAGAAAAATTATTGTCGTAACTCCTAGTGGCGGCTAGTAAAAAGTTAATTTTAATATTGAGCATTAGATCACTTTTTGAACAGACTAAGATCTGTTTACTAAAATAGTTGTCATAATAAATTATTGCAATAGATCATTTTTTTATATATATATATATATAGTCCAAAACAGTCGGCTCAAAACATGAATTTTCAAATCATTGACCAATTAAGTAGGAATTTATGTATGTAAAGAATGAAAATGTCATTTCAAGAGCTGATTGAAATTGATGAAAGTCATACCCAATTTTTACTCTTAGTTCCTCGAGTAACAGAAATTATCACCAAATGGTTGACTGGAAATTTGTGTTTGCTTTTCAAGGTGCCCACTCTCCGAGTATTTCTATTATTGATCAATAGCAAACTAGAATACCACCGAGGAATTAAACATAAAATATACCTCCTTCGTTCAATTTTTTTTTATTATAATATATCTCAAATATTTGTTACAAATATAGGAATGGTAGCATGAATTTATTTTATTAAATATGTAAGTAATGACATGTTAGATATTTAAGAGTAATGTTAGAAGTCTCAAATTTTATTATTTCAATTGTTACTCAAATGATGTGGTATTAAATAAGATAAAACTTACTTTATAACATAAATAATCACAAGAGACTTATCCGATTAATGTAATGATGACATATCATTTGAAATATTTTTTAGATTAAAAAATTAAGACCCCTAACATTACCCGATACTTAATGTGACTTTATAGTGTAAAATATATTTTTAATTTTAAAACGAATTAAAAATATATATATCTCTAATTAATTTTAAAACCAACGGAGTACATGTATTATATTCATTAAAGTTGGCCAAAGCCGAAATGGGCATAGTAATTAAAGAACCAAAACCATGGCATGGGCGCACGAATGTGGTGGAGCACTTGATGGTAATGACTAATGAGAGCTAAGGAGACTTGAAATAGCACGGCACTACTTCCAAATTCATACCACCAAACTTATCGAATATATATGCAAGTTAATTAATTTGTCTTTTATCGAGTAGTTGTTGGTGAATTTAATTACCCTTTCTTCTTATTTTTTTCCATTTTTTTTATCGAGTAGTTGTTCTAGTTAATTATGATCAGAGATGTTGGTGAATTAATTACGGAATAAAAGAAAATAGAGTTTGAAGGAAGTTGGACTAACATGAAAGAAGTGAGGATAGTCCTCAGTCCTCACATACTTCAAATTAACATTTTAACTTCTTTTTTTCATGATTCTTTTAAGTACAACGAATTTAAAATATATTGTATTAAATAATCCTCAAAAAAGAAGGGAATATATTTTTTACTTTCTTTTTAATGATCCTTGTATACTTTTTACAGAGATTTTCGAGAGTCAAATTTTGTTTAGAATGAAAGGAATCATAAAATCTTAAGAATATTCGAGAGTCAAATTTTGTTTAGAATGAAAGGAATCATAAAATCTTAAGAATATTCGAGAGTCAAATTTTGTTTAGAATGAAAGGAATCATAAAATTTTAAGAATGTCTAGAGAGAAATTTAATCTTGATTAACGCATAAACTGACCCAAAAATATCCTTACCGTTCAACCAAAAAATAAAAAAGGACTCATGAATACATATTTGTTTTCTCTCAAATGAAGAACCTTAATTTTTTCTTACAGAAAGAAATGAAGAGACATAGAATTAATGGTGTGTTTGTAAGTTTTGGAGGACAATGGAGGGGGGAAGGAAAGAAAAAGTTGGACCCTATCTTTCCGGCGTCCAACTTTCCCTTTTATTCTATTCCCTTCCTTCCAAAATAAAACTAACAAACACACCATAAAGGAACTTTAGACATCAATTAATTTTGGGCTTTGGTGAACAACATATAAGTCAGTAATCACCCGCGATTATTTCCTCCAACTTGTATACAAGTTCAATTTGCCGTCTATTAGGGCTATTACGGAAATTAGTTGTTTTCATTGAACACTAATGGGCTTTGTCGAAAGGCCTCGCTCACTGAACACATTAGCATGGAGTATGGACTTGTGTTACTTCTTCTATTGGATTACAAAATTAGGTTAGACCTGAAAACTATCTCTCCACTTAGGACTAATTAATTTTAAATTAAATACTTCAAGATGCATGGCCAGAGACAACTTTGATGATTCTGGCCATTAGATGATGTCATTAAACACAATAAGATGATTCTGGCCATTAGATGATGTCATTAAACACAATAAGATGATTCTGGCCATTAGATGATTTACACTAAATGCTATCGTATTACAAGATAGACAATGATAACTTGTATTATTAACGCACCGACTCTAGTTTTATAAATCTCTTCTAAATTTCTATTAAAATAATTGTAACATGCATTATTAGTTTGATAACTTTTCCAAGCCAATTAAATTGTATATATAAATAAATAAATGCCTTAAATTGTGACAAATACACATTTTTTGTTGAATAACAAATTGGTTTACATAAGCTAACATAAATATATGGATTAAATAAGATAGTATTATTTTTTCACGAGTTTTTGATATTTTCATATGGTTCTTTCTCATATGAAGTTAGAATCCACTTTATTCTCATGTAAGAGAGTATTATGTGAAAATATATAAAAATAAATAAAAATATCAGTCCTCATTAAATAATATTCACCATACACTGTTAAAAAAAAAATAGGCAGAGGCAAATAAAAAATGAATAAGGTATGCTTTTAAAGCATGGGAAAACAAAAGGAAAGAATGACAGGTTAGGGAGCGAGATCGTCTCATCTGATGTCGGTTTTTTTGTGGCGCGGGCGGTGTACGGTTGTGGGCCCTCATCCACTCACCTTCCGGGAAGATGTTTCTAGTGGACCCCGTAATTTGCATGGCCTAGTGACTTTCATAAAATGGGTACCACCACTCCTTTGCATATAGCAAAAAGTGTGGGATCAAACTCCTTCCACAACTCCTTTATATGGTATATGTATACTAGTACTTCTTTTAAAAGATATTTTAGCAAGGATATATTTGGAATAGAAAATTTATTACAGTTTGTGATTATCACATATAATTATTCTTACACTTGCACTATAGTTATGATTAGAGTATCATTACGTATTACAATTTTTTTTGGCCGAATTATAATTATAAAAGAGTTAATTATTATTTATATTTGTTTACGTAAATAAAAACAATAAGAATTACAAATAAAATCACAAAATAAATTATTTCTCGTACACTTGTAGTTGAATGTATACATACCATGCACAATATCATTTTCCGGTTTATTCTTTAAGGATCACGTATGATGCATGGTCCCAAATCTCCCGTTCTCTCTGGTTACTTCTATTTTGCATGCTAGAGATTCGAAATCTTCACAGATCCAAATTTTATGAAGTCTTGAGGCATAGAGCTTGAAGTATAGGCATCTTAATATATTTGGGTTACAGACTTTATTTCCAGTGGCCTTATCTTTGCATCTCTTCGTGCCCTTTACTCATCCCAGCTAGCTTCACTGAATAAACGTACACTAAGGTAACATACACCTAGCTAGGAACTCTGGCAATGATTTCAAAAGGTTTAATTGTTATTTTGTAGATATGGAATGCCTCCTTGGAATAGATTGTTGGTGTGCAAAATATGTGCACACAACAACTATTGGTCAGCAGTACGGAGTTGGCGCCCGTCACCACTGTCCTTTGGCTACCATTTATTTCATTATAACACGAGGAAAGGGGTTTTAACCAACAATATTTACTATGCAAATGATTGGTTATACAATCTGAGCAAATGCTCAGTAGTTATCTGATTTTAGTTACCATAAGCTCAACCACAGATTTTTGTGACCCCAGGTAATTAATTTTACACCAATAAAGGCTATGATTAATTTAAATTAACGTCTTGACATCAAGTAGAAGACCTAAACTACCAAAATTATAACTTTCAACGTAAGAAAGGCAGTTGTTGAGAGCCTAATTAAAAGTGATATACTATTTTTACCATCTTTCTCTTTATCTCTTTATATATATATTATACAAACAATAAGATTTTAATTATTAATTATAATTATTTTGTTTTTAGATTATTGAATTCCAGGACATGTAATTACCTTTTTAATCAATACTTTTATTGGAACAATATTAATTTCTATGTTTTTAACTTATTGCAAAAATGCATATTTTTATTCATTATAACATATATTTGTTACAAATTAAATGCATATTATATATAAAAAATTAATATTTGTCCCCTATCAATTTCTTATTAAATTTAAAATAATACTCATACGCCTCTTTAGTGGATTAAACTTTATAACTTTATATAACATAACTTAAAATAGTAAATTAAAAGTTTAATCTATATCATAAGGTGGTAAAAAATTATTAGAATATATTCATAGTTCACACAAAACTATTCAAAAAAGTCTTATAATCCCAAAAATTAGTATCTATATATACAGATTGGAATAAGTCATAATAAGTATTTATTGATTTATAGCTCTGCAAACACTTATAATTTGATAGTTATAATATATTGAAAAAAAGAGTCTAGTGTTATGCCTTAGCTAATTTTGGCTAAGACTACTTAATAAAAATAATATACGTTTACTGTAATAACCCCAAATTTTTTAATAATTAAATATTAATTTAATTTTTCTAAAAGCGTAATTAAATTGGCATGATAAGTTACTATTTTTTTATTTTTTTTTGGTATCATTTGAAAAGTTAAAACTCTTTTAGTAGATAATTAGATAATTAATTTAACTGAAATTAAGGAGTCCATTGGGGTTTTGGTAATTATATATTGTTTCCTGGTTATATTTAAAGAGTATTTAGAAATAACTTTAATGCTATTATAACTTGACTAGTTGAATTTTCGAGTAGAATATTATTGTGCACTGCAGCTCCTTAGAAAAATCATAATTAATTCAACTGATATTAGAATTGAGTGAATCCAAAGCCTATTTCTTTAAATTGTTGTCCTCCTTAATGTTAAAGAAAAATAAAAATTATTTGACATTGTTTTCGTACCTTAAATTTATGAAAATCATAACATATTTTGATTCTTGTTGCTATTTTCATTCCTAATTTTTTAAATTCGTACCTTAGTCATATTAACTTTGAATCGAATGATTCTTGAACCTATTTTGTGTATATTTTATACGGTTATAATATTATTTTATATTTTCATTTTAAGTTGGAGTGAATATATTTAGGTGGTGAGTAAGGTTTCATATCGGATAACATTTGCGTTTGAGATTAAAATTTTGTGAAGTGTGCTATAAGTGAATTTGACTATCAAGTACAGATTTCGTACTCCACTCCTTTGATTATTGTCGTATTCTCTATATCTCATGATTTATCATCATTTGTAAACTTTTTCTTATATTTCTATTGGCACTTTTAAAATTTTAGTTTGTCATTTGAACCTTTTTTCTTCTAGTATAATTTGTAAAAACTTCGTATTTCTTCAGCAATACTCTCATTATGTTGATCTGTTCGTTTTGTTAATTGTTTAGAATTTGATACTAGTTAGATTGATTTGTTAGACAGATTCTCATGTTGCTTTGTTTTGGTCTAGATATGATGTTTCGAACTTTGTATTTTATAGTCTTTTGAATTTGTTCTTCCTGTATAAAATTTTGTTGATCTTTATGGAGTAGTATATGTTGCTACTTTCATTTGTAGACATTGTGTTTATGATTTGATTCAATATGTACGTTTAGAACTCTTTTTGTTGGTATTATGTCACATGTGTTGTGATACTATATTTTTAGTAGAATAAGCGATAGGGTATACCTAAGCTATAATCACTTGTGGGGGTATCACATGCATGTCTTCTTATTTTCGAGACATGACACCTTCCGTGGTGGTGTGGATCAATTCACGGCGTATCTTGTTGTATGTTATTTTGGGTGTGAGTTTTGGCCATTTGATATATTTGTTCAAGATACGTATGAGTTAGCCCTAGATTTATACTTCGTTCTACAAATTTAATGATGTTATGTTAAACATATCTTCCATTTTTGCATTCATTTGAATTCGTGGTCTGATGTGTGATTTGCCTATGTGGTATTATTTTGACTTGCCTATATGACAATATTTTGAGTTGCCTTTGTGGCGTGATATATTTGTTTTGTTCTGAGCTCGATATGAAATCACAACTTAGCCACTTTGTTTTAGCATTCTATTTAGTTTCGTTATTTCTATTAATTTAATTATACTCTTATTCAGACTTTGAGGATTTTGATTACCGTTAGTATTTATATTTGATGTTATCATTCGTATTCTGTTCAGTTAGTTCTAAATTTTAGTTTTGTGTCTTTTGTATATCTTTATCTGTACTGGACATCTGGCTCATACTGTGTTTTTCTTTTGACAGATTTGTAAGAGTGATTCAAGGTTATGTGAAAAAAGTTTACTATTAACCATCTAGGTTGACTTAATTTTAGATTTTTGATTAATTTTGTAGAATTTTATTTTATTCATTTATGAATTTTTAGACTATTAAATATTTTGAAGTTATTAGTGCTCTGTTTACTTATTTTGAGGGTTGTTATGCTTTACACGTAATCTCATATTCCTATTCAGGAAGGGTATGCTACATTTACCCTTCAGGGTTAAGTCTTTTATTCTAGAGTTTTATTTAAGAACAATTAAATATATAATAGTAAGAAGTAGGGGTGTTCGACCAGTAAAAATCGTTTCGAATCGGACCGATATCTAAATTATTCCAAACTCGGTACCAGTTGAACAGGTATACCAAATCGATAAACCAGTTTAGTACCCATTTTTACCGATAATATACCAAAAATTATTATTATTTTTATTTTTATTATTATTAATTATTTAATAATAATAATAAATAAATAAAATAGGATAATCGGTATAAGTTGTACGGTTCGATATTTACCAAACTCCTGAAATCACTAGTCGGAATCAGTTGGACCGGTATACCGAACCAGTATCGGACTGATCTTTTGTGTCCCAAACTAGCCGGTTCGGATCTATCCAGTATACCCTATATACGAAAAAAAAGGGGAAAAATGATCACCACTGGTAAGAGGTATGCACAAGTATTTTAAAATTTTATTTTTCAAAAACTTTCATTAATTTCACAAAAGTTCAAGTAAATATTAATAATAATAATAAATGTTATATCGATGAAATATTCTATCCAAAATAAATTAAAAAGTCGTATCGAACGGTTAGTGTAATTTACTTATATGCTGAAGTTAATTTATTTATATTCGTATATAAAATACCATGTATTTCAAATCAATTTAAAATAAAGGAACTACATAAAAAATAATTAATGAATTTTATTTTGTTGTAAAATATTAACGTTAGTATCATTATTTATTAATATTAACGTTAGTATCATTATTTATTAACGTTAGTATCATCATTATTAAAACAGTCTGTGCCTTGTACGGAAATTAGACTAGTTAACTTAAATTTGGAATTTCATGATTTAGTAAATTAATTAGAGTAAAATCAACTGGGACTCTTATAATATGGAGAGCCGAGGGAGTATAACAGAAAAAAAACAAATAAGGAGTACGATGTTAATTGAACTTTCAAGCCTTCTTTTAATTCTCTACAAATATGTAAAAAATAATTAGTATTTTTATACTTAATTATATTTATAGGATTTTGTTAAAAACTGCTTGCCTTAACCTCTTAGCACCTTCTTTCCAAAATTATATATATATATATATATATATATATATATATATATATATATATATATATATATATATATATATTTGACTTTTTAAAGTTACATTGCAAAATCCTATACAATTTAAACAGTATTGTGCATTGTAAAATTTATTATTTTATAATTTTTAATCTCAAATTTATGTTTAAAAAAGTCTTAAATTAACTTTTAATTAAATTTTAAAATATATTAAATTAATTTTTACAAATTAATATTAATCAAATAATTTAAATTGAAGAGAGAGTATTAGGAAGATAAACTAGACAAGCTATCTGCTATTCAAATTTGCAAGCGAAAGGACTCAGCACATTCAAGAATGACATATTTTTATATATGTTAGATGTCAATATATTTACTAACATGCTACCATTTATTAATTTAAAATATGTGCTTTGGATGAATCTCTAAATAAGTTGTATAGTATGTCACATTAGATTATATATTCCATTTTATTGTTAAATTTCTATTAGTATTATTGTCACACATATTTGATAAAGAGAATTGGAAGTTTATGGCTATGAATCGGTTGTCAGGTTTTTTGATATCTACACCAGATAAGATGACAATTACAGAGAAGAATATTTCTGTTAAAGGAAAAGGAATTTTACAGTACATTAATCATATTATTCTCTTATTTCTATTATATAAATCGTTTAAGATATAATTATATATATTAAGAAATTTTATTAATATTAATAATAGATAATTAATATTAATTTAAAATTTTATTACTATCTATGCAATAATTAATTACTCCTTCTCACCCCTCTCTCAATTAATCCATCTCTAAAGATAAAGTTTCTACAAGATATATGTAAAATGCCTTATATTTTAGAATGAAAAAAACTTTCTAAAATGACCTATATAATAAAAATGATGAAGTATTACCTTAGTTTTATATTATTTGATTATTATTTATTTTTTTAAATTGACTTAAAAAAAATTATATTCAAAATTGATATAGATTTTATTTTTAATTTTAATTAATACAATGATGAATATTATCAATTATTTAAAAAATATTACTCACTGTAACATTTATTGTTTCATAATTTTTAATAAGTTATCTAAATTTTAAGTTTAAAAATATTTTAAATTAATTTTAAAAATCAATAATGTCCATATAATTTAGAACGGAGGGGAATTAATTTTTGAACTCTTAAATTTTTTAATGAAATCAACCTAACGCAAAGCAACCACTCCACTTGTATATATACATCACTCTACATGGACCGAGTTTAGTAAGTCCAATCTTTGGTTCTTACGAACTTTTAACCCTTCCTACGTTCGTATGAATTTTCTTAATAAATACAACAAAAGTCATGGACTATGAAGCATCTAAGAACTTTCTCAAGTCCAAACAAAAAACTAAATTGGAAAAGCAAAAGACTTCTAAGAAAATCGATCTAAAGGATCGTCTAAAGGCTATCTAAAGATTTTGCGTATATTTTCTTTCGAAAAAAGGTTCAAATTTAATATATTTTGCTTTAGGCTCCCAAGATTTTTGTAACAAAGCAAGTAATAAAATTATTTTTATTTTAAAAAGACATGGCTTGGGCCCTGCAACACATCCCAGAATATGTAGACATTTTGGTTCGATTTGAAATAAAAAATTATTATTTTTATAAAATTTTACTGACATAAATACGTACGAGTCTCATTTATTATTGTGAGAGAAGTCATGCGAATTATATTATTATTTTTTTGCGTGTGTGATAATATCAATTCTTTTGAAATAAGAGGAACTTGCATATTACTAACTGGGATGATATATTTCTAGCGCAATACCATGTGTAAATATTAATAAAGATAAAAACTGTGCTGTAAATATCATACCCAATTAATAAGCCCTAGAAGTGTTTTGCTATTAATATCAAAAAAATGGAGAATAATAGTAGAAGCCCGAAAAAGAAGAATTATATATATACTTGTGTACATTTGGGTCATTGAAAGACATTTTGCACATGCAGTTGTCTTGCACGTCAAATCTAAATCTAAATCTTGCGGCATATTATATTAATCTTAGGATGCTTATATAGATACAAGTATTATAATTCATCCGGGCATATTATATAATTGAACTTTACTATTAGTAAGTTCAGGATCGATGCTCAATTGAATTAATTGGTCTCCTGAGGAATATAATGCACGGACATATACAAATTAAATACGAGTAATGCACGTGGGGTTATTGCATTATACATATATATATATATATATATATATATATATATATATATACATAGTTGTGTAGTCCCCCTATTGGGAACTGTGATACTCAACCCGGGCCTGGGGCTCTGGGTTTGGATGGGTTTTCCTCCAAGCATTCAGAAGGCTCGATTGCCAATGCAGGTCTGTCCTCAGAAATAGGCAACTGTGAACTCAATTTGTTGGAGCAAGTTCGTCTAGGAATGGGTTCTCCCTTAAAAGGAAGCAATAACAACCAGTTCGTCTATGACGACAATTTTTTTAGACTATGACGACGGTTGAACCGTCGTCATAGACTGAAAATATTTATGGCGACGGTTAAACCGTCACTGTAACCCAAAAAAATCGTCGTTATAGACAATTGTGCACTATACAGCTATGTATATATATTTTCTCCATATATATATATATGCTTACTGGAGAGAGAACTCCCTCCAAGATAAAAGGCCTGGAGAAATGAGACGGGAAAATCAACATCTAGGGAATGTTTCAAAAGCACACTTTTTATCAAATTAAATTAAAAATAAAAAGTTATAGCAGTTTGTTTTGTATTTCCGTTTGTTATTGGTACAAATTTTTTATATTATATGTTTACGAAACTCATATAATGTTTACTGCTGCTGATTTAGACAAGTATATACGTATTTCATCCTGCCGTTGATGTTTGCTCACTCTACTAGATATTGACTATTTCACTAGCCAGATGAAGGATTTAAGACCCCTCCAGCTAGCTTGTTGGTACGTCAATGCTGAATCCTCAAGGTTCCTTCCTCTGTCAACCTCACCAACCCCCTAGCTAAAAACTAACAAACAAAAAAAGAGAACCATCCCACTAACTTTTTTCTTTATGTAACTAATCCTCTTTATTTTTGGCCTTTACAAAAAATATATATTTATGATGCTACAATATACTCCTTTGGGACAAAAGAGAGAGAAGAAAACAAATATATAATTCTCAACATAAAAAATTACAAAGAACGCGTAAAGGACTCTTTTTCTAATATGTGCAGCAGAGGCCGGAGGAGTATATAGAGATTGAAAATGTTGAAGAGATTCAATTAGTACTACATTTGAGTTGAATAAATTGAATGATATAATTTTTAAGCATGATCTCAAGTATTGTATATTTGGTTGGGGTCGATGATAGTGAATTGGAATGAATCTTATTCCACCACCTCTCATATACATGAAATGAAAATTAAGTTCATTCTATCGAAATGATTTATCAATCGAAATGATCGCTAGATGCACTATTTTTTATTTTTTTATTTTCTTCATTCTATTATTTCAATTCAAATATATCATAATAATTAATTTATTTATGTTAGAGTAAAGTTAATATAATATTGACTAAATATATTATTTTATAGATGTTATAAATATTTATGGGCATTCAATTGAAACCAACTGAATTACATTGACTTTAAGTTGAATTGATCTATGCTAATTAATATTATTAAGTCGACTTATAAAAAATATAGAAAAATAGATGGATTAAGATTTATTTTTTATATTAGATTAACATGTTTGAAAAGATTAATATATTCACATGTTATTCCGTATTTTAATATTATGATCTAGACTCATAATATTAGATGGATTTGAAATTTATTTTTCATATTAGATTAAAATATTTGAAAAGATATTAATACTCTCATGTTATTCGGTATTTTAATATTATCATCTAAACTCATAATATTAATGGCTTTGGACTCTATATAATATTGAAAAATAAAGATGAAAAGGAAGAAGTTTATTAGATTTAGGTATGTTTTATTATTATTGTTAGAAGAAGTTTTAAAGTATTAGACTATAGGGAAGTGATATTTTCATAGGGTTTTTTGATATTTTGACATGTAAACTGTCTCTATAGAGCTATAGCGACGGTTAAAACTGTCATTATAGACCTTTAGCGATACTTTTCATGTGAAAAATATCAAAAAAATCTGTAAAATATCAGTTTCCTAGACTGTATGAGAATGCTTTATTTATGAGGAGAATTTATACTTTTATATATTATATTGATTTATCTGATTTTGATTAATATAATAGTTAATATCGTAAATTACTTTTAAACAAATATTACTAAGTACAAAATTATTATTTTTAAAAATAAAATAAATTAAAATCACAATTTAAATTTTAAAATTTTATAAATTAATTTGAATCACTCTAATAAGACTCGTTTTGTAGAGTGAATGGAGTATTTATTTTCTTCCATTATTCATATTAGAAAATTCTTTTATTAGATCTATTTTAATCGCAGTCCAAGCACAACTTTATCAAATACAAATTTCCCCATTAACTCAACCTGGATGCCTAGCTAGACAGCTCCGGTGTTTGGATTTGGTAACATAATTCTGAGAGTATTTGGGACCCACCATCTAATTAGAAACAATGCAATTCGTAACTTGGACTAGAACATTTGGAAAGTAATTATCGATCACAATCGACCTTTTCCTCCCCCGGCTTCTCAGTACAATAGCATGTTCATCAAAGTCTTGATTATTAATATTTTAATTTATTTAAGAAGAAGCATGTTTATATATATATATATACACGAGACTAATTTATTTACGAAGTTGTAAATGGTCATTTATATTTATAACAAATTTTAGTAGTCTATACTTAAATTTAGTGGTTAAAAATCTTTTTGTTCGTAATTTAGTTTTCAGTACAGTGCAGTTTAATATTACAGACGGTAAAAAAAATGTAAACAATATCCCTGCTATGCTAAATGCATATGGACTGCAAAAATATCATTCATATTAAATTGCATATGATATTTTAGCAATTTTTAACATTTTTATGGTATGAACCTGCCGACGACACATCTTCATTTTATTATCTAAAAATAGGCATACTTTCTCTCTCCTTTTATCATCCGGTATTCACACTATTAAATTGCGGATAGCAAGAGAGAGAATTATTTGGGCTACATCAGGACTGCAATTTGGCATCCGTCCTAAATAAACTAGCAATAAAAAATTGTAAGCAGCAAGCTCATATCATAGAAGTTTTTTCTCCTCTTACCATCCGCCGTAATCTTAAGCGGTAATATTAAACCGCGGATGGTAAGAGGAGAGAGAAAATTTTCAGTTCTTTGAAATCCATTTACAGAGTATGAACAAAGTCAAAAATTGATTTACTTGATAGGGGCTATATCACTCTCAGGTATTCAGTATATAATTGCACCAGCAGACTTCCAAGAACATACCTAGGTAAGGTAATATTTCATGTGGCATAGAAGTGGAAAATGAACGGAGGCAAAGACACAGATTCTAAGGCTATATTCATAGAAGTTCCTCATCATAAAAAGCAACAAGTTGCTTCACATGATTATGCCAAGCGGCAAACATTTTGTCTATCAAGCCGTATATAAACCAGCAGAATTTGATGGATTTCCAGATTTTGGCGATTTTGAATTGGAATTGCTATTATCAGAATCTACATTAGGAGGAAGGAGAGTGTTTTCCGGTGGCCGGGTTCGCCAAACAGCAGCTGAAACAGATTGCAAGAATTGATTTTGGCCCACATCGGGCCCAACACATGAATTCCCCATCAAACAATAGCTCAAAATTTTCTTTTCAAAATTCCCAATTCACCGTTTTCATACGAAATGTTCACATAATGCAAGACAAATCAAGCCGTATATAACCCACATTGAATGAACCAAGTTAAACACGATATGTTCACAAACCCAATCTTACAGATTCAGACAAAAAAAAAAATTGATCAAGAGATTCCTCTGGACAACAAACCTAAATGATATTTCGAACATCACAGTCAATAAAAATACGATCAAATCAGTAATAAAATAGGGAATGGGAATTGTTATTTCTACGGTGATTTTTGTTAGTACCGCAAGTTGGCCCAATTTTTTATTTATAGTGACGGTTTTAAAACCGTCGCTATATACCAATAACTACATTTTATATTAAAACTGTCGCTATATACTTATTGTGAAACTTATATGTAAAAAGTGTCGTCATTTTTATATAGCGACGGTTTTAAAACCGTCGCTATAGGTAAAAATGGGCAATTACTACAAAAATATCAGTTTCCTAAAAATATAGCCATATATCTCAGGGGATTAAAACAAGTGTTAGAACCGATCATTAAATTTCAACAAATCCTAATTATTAACAGAGAATTCAATAGAGTGGAATACGAATGGAAGTGAGAGAGAAAAAGAGGGAAGATGAGAAAAAGGGTGAGAGAGGAAATGGAAATTAAGAGCAAGAAACTTAAGCGGCACCAGATAAATTACTGAGCGGGTTTGAGATTGTAATTGATTTTGGTGCGATAATGGACGAGGCGACTCAATCCATTTCTAGTCCAGATTAGAGAGGCAGAATCATTACCTTATGTTGGTGGGATTTGGCCTGTAAACTTGACAAGCTGCTAAAACCTTCTGGAACATCCCCAGATAACATGTTCTCCTCCAAAGCAACAACTTGAAAACTTGGCAACCCAAAAAGCTTCTTGATTTTGGACCGAGCTTTTTTAATTTCCATGGCGGAGAAAGAGGGATCTGGTTAGCATAAAGTTAACTTCACTGTAAATTGAACAATAGACTAATACAATGCTGACACGTAGAGAAAGAGAGAACGCCTTCCACTTGCATGTCAACGTTGTATTAGTCTATTGTCTAACTTACCGTAAAGTTAACTTCATGATAACTGAATCCGAAAAAGAGAGAGTGTTTTTTGGAGAGAGGATAATGAAGTGAGAAAGTGAGGCATTTAACCTTCTCAGTAGATAAATTTCTTTCTCCTCTTCATTTTATTAATGGATCCATCTTATTTTTTGCGAGCTTTTGCAAGAATTTTCATCCTTTGGAATTGGCTAGAATTTTTGTTTCAGTATTCTTGCTTGGGATACTAGAATATTGATTATTTCAATTTTTTTTTTGGAGAAGTCCCAAATAAGTAATAGATGAAACTCACTTTGGAACAAACATGATCGTAAAATGGGGACAATTCCTAATAGCAAAATATCAAATGCAATCAGAAGCTCGTTAATCATTTATCCGGGGGAGAAGAAGAAAAAGTTTACAAGTTGTTAGATGGATGGAGTAGCAGTTACAGTAATTGAAGTCTTGCCTATCATCCTATGTACGTCCTTAATGGAGGACACGGGAAAAATTGACCTGCTGTCGACTTCAAAGGGAATGCCAGAGGGGATACCATTTGGCTCACTTCGCCTACTTGATTCACATAATATCCTTATGTTATATACCTCAATTCCTGCATATATATCCAATGTATGTATATATGTGCCACAATAACGTGGTGAGGTCATTTTCAGGAATGTTGCCTTAAATGATGCTCCTTCTTTTTTAAATTATAAAATTATTATTAATTTTTATTTTATATATTTTTAAACTTAAAATTAACATGACTCTTTTAAATTTTCAAAATAATATATTTTATAAATAATAATATTTGTTAGATAATTTATAATATTTATAATTATATTAACATAAATTAAATGAATTTAACTCAATTTTAAGTTTAAAATTATTTAAAAATATTTTTTTTAAAATTAATATTAATTTTAAAATTTGAAACGACCGAAGTATTTCTCAAGAAATATGTTAATGGTTTTGTATGTATGTATGTATGAAGACTTAATGTGTAAGCTAAGGTCGGCAGTGTGTATATGATGGCAATTTATCCGATACTTGTCGTTAGACTTGGCAAAAAGGTTCGGGGCCCGCTGATTAATCCCAAAAAAATCGGACTTTGGGCTTAAAAAATACAGCCTCAAAAAATTTGGGTCATTTTTTGCCCGGCCCGTGGGCCTAATATTTCTCAGCCCGCAAAATGCCGTGCCATTTTTTGCCTTGCCGTTTTGACCCGGTCCGACCCGGCCCATTTGACAAGTCTACTAATCGTCAGCTAGCACAATATAAATTCATTATTAATGTTGATGTTAATGTACGTTGTTGTTATTTATTAACAACATAATTGTCCTTATATATCTTTTGAAGTCAATAATTAAGAGATTATTTTATGTTTTTGGGACAAGTGAACAGTATAATTTTCGCTCTCACATATATGTAAGGTCTGTCTGTGGTGGACCCCGCAGGTATGAGAGTGGGAAATATACTAT
The DNA here is from genome assembly GCA_947179155.2 of Hedera helix. Classification (NCBI taxonomy): domain Eukaryota; kingdom Viridiplantae; phylum Streptophyta; class Magnoliopsida; order Apiales; family Araliaceae; genus Hedera; species Hedera helix. The sequence continues at coordinate 37,803,224 of OX359281.1, forward strand.
TCACTTACTCTAAGAGCATGAAATAATTTTTCGTTAATAACTACATATCATTAACGGATCTTATTTAATAATTTTATAATTTTACCGAACCATTTTAGTTACTTATAAGTTTATACCGAGTTAATCATTTAATACTCTTTATTGTTTGATAAAATTTATAAAATTTTCGTATATCGTAAAATATATACTTGGATATATATATATATATATGTATGTATGAACTGTGGTCAATATATAAATTTTTTATATATCGTAAAATATATTCAATTATTTTTAACATTATATAAATATTATGTCAATAAAAAATAATAAATATATCAATAAATTTTGCCGCCTTCTAGTCAATCGAGTTATAAGATCTAATTATTACATAACATTGCTGCCGCTAAATGAGAAAAAGAGTAAGGGGTTTGACTAATAGAATGGAAAATGGAAATGCACATCGGTGACTTTTACGATACTTGGGATCGTATAGGATGTAGTAGAAAATTTTGATATAAAGAAATCAGCATTAATTTTCTACGTTAATTAGTAGTCACCTGAGAAAATTGTTATTGTTCAAAACTTATGGGAAAATAGGCCAGGTTATGTTTGTTTATAATTATATTACACGAGATTAAACTATTTTAATTTATATATATTAATTTAATATCTTTAACTTATATATATTAATTTAATACATTTAAGTGCTTTTTTTATTCCCTAAATAGTCCAAAGATGACAATTTTGTGGACTAATTTATTTATTTATTTATTTGATAAATTAAGTCATTTATATATGCGAGACTATATTATTCCGAGACGGAACGTGGGATTAAATTGCACCCCATTTCATACCTCAAGAGGTATCAAATGGCTTTAAGAGAAAAATAGTTCATGAACTAGGATGTTAGGTTGTCATATTCGAATTAATTCAAGGATAAAAATATATTTAAAGGCATTAAATTAGTACAATTAAGTTAAAATACTTTAATCTCATACAACATAATTAAAAACAAACACAGAATTATCTACTAGTAACAAAACCATAATCTAGCTAATTGACATTAAGTGAACATCCAATTTTGTCTTTTGGTTCAAAAGCAATAATTTGGGTTAAATTGAAACTCTACCAAAATAAGAAACTCGCTAGCTTCAATACTAGTGATGAAAGGGAGGTTTGTCTTGATTCAACTGTGAGAAGATACGAAAATATATACTACTTATAGATGAAATGAGCGAGAGGCAGAGTCCACAGGCCGGGTGGGCCGGGGTGGCCCCAAATTACCACCACTTTACGACGCCTTCTTATTCTGCTTGTGAGCCGCATGGACAGCAACACCAGCCACCAGGTCCCCAGCTCCCCTCAATTAATTCAATTCTCACTCATTTTTTTGGTGAAAAATACTACTACTATATTATTATTATTATTATTATTATTATTTGCAATCTGATGATGAAAATCATGAGTACTGCATACAGAGAAAGAATAAATGTTGCATACATATGTATGTATGTGTTTATAGTTTGAATGTACATATATAATTATAGCTATATTGCATCAAATAATTGAAGAAAAGGAACAGCAACTAACTCGAATTTTTTTTATATACTCTACTAGTATAATACTAATAAACAACAAAAAAGGTACTGCAGGCAGAGAAGCATTGAAGCTAAATAGGTATTTGGTCCATACATGAATTGATTGTTTTCTTCTCTTTTACTTCTCTTCATCTCCATATTTTATTTTATCCATCTGATTAGATATATACTCTATACTTTTCCTCTTAATTGGTTGCCTGTGTCTCCAGGTGAGCTAGTGAAGAACTAATAAAAGTCTTCTATTTTTCAATTATATTAATTTCAATTATTTTCTTGTTCCCTTGAGAATGATTTGAAAAAGAAAACTGAAGTATTTACTTCTCAAATCTTCATGTGGGTGATGGTGATTTTTGTCAAATATTGTTGTTTGTAGATTCATTTGGCTTGAAGAGTATATACAAGAGAGAGGAGCCAAAGTTTGCTGCATAAAGATTGATCGAGAGATTAATTAGTTGATGATTATGGCTGCCCCTTCCTCATCAAATCCGTTGTTCTTCGGAGCACGAGAAGAAGATCAAATCCAAATGAAACAACAACTTTCCTCCACACCCACTTCTTCAACTAATCCAACCTCACAGAAGAAGAAGAGAAATCTTCCAGGAACTCCAAGCAAGTACCTATTATTAATTATGTATTGCATCGACTATATATATATATATATATAATTACTTGGTATGCTATATTTCTATTTTCAAGTAACGCCACTTCAATATGCTCCTCATCTTGATAACATGATGATTTCATAAAAACTAATTTTGAAGAAAAAAAACGATTTTTTCTTGAGTCATCCATGAAATTGACATCAACTTTTTTTATTTTATGATATATCTTGATCGAGCTCATTAATTAGTAGGTACTCAAATTGTTGTGACTTTAATTTGTTCTTTTTGTTTTTATTTTGGCCTTTTGTCTTAATAACAGATCCAGATGCGGAGGTAATAGCACTATCTCCCAAGACACTAATGGCAACAAACCGGTTCATTTGTGAGATATGCAACAAAGGGTTTCAAAGGGAGCAAAACTTACAACTCCACAGAAGAGGACACAACCTACCTTGGAAGCTCAAACAGAAAACTACAAAAGAAGTCAAGAGGAAGGTTTATCTTTGCCCGGAGCCCACTTGCGTTCACCACGACAGTTCCCGCGCACTCGGAGACCTCACAGGCATCAAGAAACACTACTCGCGAAAGCACGGTGAAAAAAAATACAAGTGTGAGAAATGCTCTAAGAAATATGCTGTTCAATCCGATTGGAAAGCCCATTCTAAAACATGCGGCACAAGGGAATATAGATGTGATTGTGGTACTCTTTTCTCAAGGTAATACTAATACTAGTTCTAATCATTTTTTAGTTTAGACTAATCAAATTTATAATCAATTAGATACACTTCTTTGTTTTGTTTTTCTTGTTCAAGCATCTTTAATTAATTAGTTAGGAAGAGCTAATTAATTATGTTACATGTACTATAAAAGATATTCTTCTCCACTATATATTATGTATCTTTCTCTGGCATGGAGGCTAATGGCTAGAGGTACTGCTTGCTTAAACCAGAAGATAATATAAAAAGCTTATGGAAAATGATACTACTAGCAAGTTCAATTCATTGGGAACATCGCCCTTGTTACTAGTATAGGATATGATCTTTTGGTATTCACGTGATGTTAATTCAACATATATATGGATGGTTGTTTGCTGGATTTGTTGTTTTATGTGTTGGCTCCATATACTCAGGGCTATGCTCTTGCAGGTTCTCTTCTTGTGACAAAAAATGTTAGGGTTATGGGACCGCAGGATGCATGCACTTTCTTTCTCTCTCCTCTTGGGGCAGGGATTTCATTAGTTAATTATATGATTATGAAATTAGTGTGTGATTAGTTAATAGTGATATTTACATGAATGTGGAAATATTCTCTGGTCAGCGAATAATTGGTGTTTCTGGCATTTCCATAGCAATTATGATTAGTCCAAGAAATCTCACTTGCAAATCTTTCCTCAAACTTTAAATAATTCTTATGTCTTATAAAAGTTGTCAGCCCTCAAAACGGTAATTATATGGTTTGTAATTTTATCATTTCAGGCTCGCTCAAGTCCTTTTTATTTCTTCATATTTTTGCTCTCATGCATGTTTTTTTTTTCTAATTTTCTCGCTAGTATTTTCCTATGTTACATGTACTTATTTTATTTTAAAATACTTGTGTTCGTCACAATTACAATTGGAAGAGTACGAGTGCAGGACATCTTATTTTATAAAATACAAATGTCGAATTTTTTAAAATACTCGTGTGCGACTTGGACACTAGATCTATCCAAATTCGTTTAACTTTAATAATAGATAGGAATCAAAAGTTTGTCCACATTGTTGTACTTACATAGTGCACTCAATAAATTTGGTGGAGTCATGCAGACTATAAGTCTTCTTGTATTTGGACATTATAGACAATAAGTTTAGGTTGCGTGTTTCTACAGTGGCACATTCCCCTACTCGTACAATCACAAGTGCATAATATTATTAGAATTTGAAATATTTCACCAAGACAAGAGACACATAATTCACCTAATTTAACTCCATCTCTTAATTTGTCTCTGCACATTCTTTTGTCGGGTAACCGAATTAAAGTCCTAATTTCTTTTTGAAAATATTGTTTTAATTTTCAGGCGCGATAGTTTCATCACACACCGAGCCTTTTGCGACGCACTGGCTCAGGAAAGTGCAAGGCACCCCTCTGGCCTCAATTCAATTGGCAGCCATCTATTTGGTAATAATCACATGAATTTGAATTTATCTCAAATTGGCACCCAAATTCCATCAAACAATAACATGTTAAGGCTTGGCACCTCTGGGGCAACCAAATTGGAGCAGCTTATTCCTTCCTCAAATCCTTCTCCATTATTCACTACTCAACAACCTCCACAATCATTATCTTCATCTCCCTTCTTCATGCCACAGGATTCGAATCACGGATTTCAAGAAATGCAAAACAATAAGCCATTTCATCATCATGGGTTGATGCAACTTCCTGACCTTCAAAGTAACACTAGCAACTCCCCTTCTGGTTTCAATCTCAGTTTCTATTCAAGTAGTAATACAACAAACAGTATGAACAATAGTGAGAATAATGCCAGCAATAATACTGCCAACTTATCATCTTCAAGCTTCTTAATGCCAGATTACCAGTTTAACAATGGAAATGGTGGTGGTGGTGGTGGTGGCCAAGGGACAAATAATATGTTTTCAGGTCAAGATCATCATGTGGGTTCAGGTCTCTCTACTCTTTATAACACTCATGAAAATCAAGCCGCGGCACATATGTCTGCAACTGCATTGCTTCAAAAAGCGGCTCAAATGGGCTCAACCACTAGCAACACAAGTGCTGCTTTGTTAAAAGGTCTTGGAAGAAGCTTTAGTAGTGGAAATAGTGAAAATGAAAATCAACTTCAAGGACTAATGAATTCCCTTGCAGATGGTAACTCCTCTTCGATATTCAGTGGAGGGACTGATCATCAACAGGATAGCAACTTTGGAGGGTTTAGTGGGAGTGGAATGAAATTAGAACAACAGCAACAGCAGCAGCAGCAGCAGCAGCAGAATCAAAATGGGACAAATTTCGGGAACTTGGATGAGGCGGCTAAGATGAATCAGAATTTTTCACCAAGTATTGCCGGGTCTGATAGATTGACACTGGATTTTCTAGGCGTCGGAAGACTGAGAAACATGGGTGGTGGTTTAATCTCAAAGAGGGAGCAGCAACATGCAGCAGCTGGCATTGGTTGCAACCCCTCACAGGCAGGCCATTTGTTTGGAGGTCCGAAATTGCAGTGACTATGAGCTCGTACAGTCAAAACGTAAGCGAGAATGGACTAGGGAGCAACTGTGATCGTTTTATTATTCCCTCTATTTTAAAATTAGAGATATTTTTATCAAATGACAACTTTTAAAGATATTTTAAATTTTAAAACATGTCTTCCATCTATTAAAAATGTTGTAGTGGAGACATGCACGTACTATATTCGATCTACCTAAAGCATATATAATTAAGTCATTTTATGTTAAGAATTTTATTTTATAGTCTAATTAAAATTAAAAATGTATCTCTAACTTTTGAATGGATAAGAAAACAAAATATATTTCTAATTTTGAAAAACAAAGAGTATTTCAATATTTTAATAAAGTTTCCAGGACGTTTTTCTAACTCAGTTGCTTAGTTATCACCTCTCTTTCTCTCTCCCTCATACACACACGGACACAATTTTTATTATTGTTTACTCGTATACTCATCTTCTTGCTATTTCTCACGTGCACAATTTTTTTATCAAAATATTATTATATTTTTTTACAAAAATAAACTTGACTCCACAGGTGAAAAAAGTAGGACACTTAATTAAAGGAATATGAATGAGAAAAGAAGCCCAACATTCATACACACGTACAGAGAAACAATGTAAAACCAGTAATTAATGCATAGGGTTGAATACTAATAAACACCTAATATTGCATCACTGATAATTGACGTGGGATTAACAATTCCCCCAGTTATTAACCTTCATAAGATGTTCTCATATCATGATAAATAAACTCCAATTAAAAGACGCATCTTTTTCAGATATTTGAAGTTTTGACTTTTAATGACTTAATTCGGCAGTGAATTTGTTCATATGGAAGCTTAATTGTCGGCCTAGTGTTCGTTGTGATCTTCATAAGAAAATAGTTAAATGTCAAAACAATGATGCGATTCCATGCAAGAATGTGAGAATTTAGCGTCATATATATAAGTTAATCTCTAGTTCTCCATTACAACTAGGAATATAAGTTAATCTCTAGTTCTCCATTACAACTGGGAACGGTTAGGATTAGATCAATTTAATTATTATTGGCAAAAAATTCTTGCGGATGCTAATTATTTTCCGCAAGAACATCTTAAGGACAGTAATTACCAGTGAATTTTTATCTTTACCCCCATTGAACGATTAAGAAAATAAATACTATCCGCAAGAAGTTCTTGCGGATAGTAAGCAAAAAATTTGGCCCAAACTTTTTACTTGAAACATAATCAGTTTTTTCATACCTGTATCAATCACACTCAATTAATCCAGATCCAACTAACATGATTAAATCTAAATCCAGTTAACATGATTAAATCCAAAACAAGGATTATAATGTAAACTAAAATATTCATAATCTAAAACAAGGCAGATAACAATGAAGTTGTGATTTTTTTGTGAAGCAAAAACCTTCCTTAATTTTCTAGTTTTAATGGAAGAACACAATTACCCCGCATATAACTGCCAACTATGTTATATAAAAAAAATTAGTAGTTTGTAATGTGATATCGATATATTATATATTTCTAATTATATTGAACGAAGACGACAAACGTAAAGTTCACATGCATAGGCCCTCCTTCACTTGTACTGTTCTAGTTGCAAATATGATAGAGCTATTAACTTGACTTTTTTCCATCTGCAACAGTGTAAAAGTATTTGCATGTAATAGTTTATAAAGGTGAGACAATATTAAGAAGATTTCAAAAAAATCTTGAATACAAACTCTCGATCTATCTATAAGAATTTCTTACGAATAGTATAAAAAAAAATTCTTAATTATTTTGAGAGTTAAAAGATAGAAATTCATTAGGAATTATTATTCGTAAGAAATTCTTATAGAAAGTAATTAATATCCGCAAAAATTTCTTTCAAATAATAATTAAATTCATCTAATTTTAATCATTCCTAATTATAATAAAGGGTTAGAGATCACTTAACTAAAAAATGATCCATAATCAATTACCATTACGAATCATCTCCCATATATAAAAGCAAAAAATTATAGTGATTTATAATGTGGATCCCAGTGACTCATAGAATCTTGACGTTCTGATCAATTCCGCTTATTGGTGACGTAAGAATTTTATATACAGTCCATGGGATTTTTTCCCTATTAATCTAATCTAACTCGATTTGAAAATGGAGGAGAGAGAGTGAGCTTTCATTATGATTCTCAAAAAGAATTTGTCGATCTGCTCAGTACTGCAAATACCTAACGAATATTCTAATGCTTTCTTGTTTTTTAATAAATTACACTAATATACCTCAATAATATCAAAAAGAAATTGCCAATTTTGAGGATCTATTTGTTGGCATTCTTTGCAAATTCATAGCTACGCTTAACTTTTTATTCTGAATTACTTACCACAGTGGCCTTCCTTCGAGTTTCATTGTCCAATTCCTGTCCCTTGATTTTTTATTTTATTTTTATGTCTAACATGATATGTTATAAGATGGTCCACCTTTGAATACGTCAAACATGATATGTTGTAAGATGGTCCACCTTTAAGTTTAGAAAAATGCTACGTACCCCAACAATAATAAAATTTGATAAGATTGAAGTTATAAGATTAATAATTAATCAAAGGTTTTCGTTGAGGAGAAAACTCCCGCGGGAGTTAATTGGTATAAGATCATCTTATGTGGTATAACATTAATCAAAGGTTTTAATTTTTTAGTTTTAGTATGGAGAAATTAAAGGAAGATTGATTTGGTTTTAAGACTTGTTAGGGAGAGAGATTTGCCGTGGCGGCGTGGCCTTGGTAGTCAGTACATCTTCACGGCACATGTACTTCTAGCTTAATTTATTCATTTATCGATTATTTATTATTACTATTTTTATTATTTTATTTTTAATATATTATTTCTAAATAATACTTTAATATGTGTAAAAATTTTACACTTTTAACTTTAATTTTTAAATTTTTAGTTTAAATTTTTTATTTTACTTTTAAATTATTTTTTTTTGTTTCTTTTTTAAATTAGTTTCTTTTTTAGTTCTATATTTTATATTTTTTCTTTATATTTTGAATTTTCATAAATAAAAATATCAGTTTTTTTTTTTTATTATTTCAATCCATTAAATAATCTTATTTTCAATAAACATTTTCCTTTTTAGGATTTGGTTACGAAAATACCTTCTCCAATGGAAATAAGAGTCCTACATTAATTTTGTTAACCTTTTATGACTATCAAAATTTGTATAAAAGTCACTTAGATATATATTTACTATAATTTTCTGTTAGTAACAAATTTTGTACCCCCCCCCCCCCCCACCCCACCCCACGCCAAATTGTTACTCCGTATATCAGCATGCGTGTCATTAATTCTGTATGATAATATAATATAAAAAATTATTAAATATTTTTAGAATATCTATTACGTAATATTTTATATTATTTATATAATGTCATATAAACACTTAAAATAAATTATTTTAATTTAAATATTTACGTAATAAATATTTTAAAATTATTAAATAATTATTTCTTTATATATATGTATGCAAGTGGATTCCTTGATATATATCTATATAGATGAGAGCGCGATGGGCATGAGTATGGGGTGAGTCATTACTACTAAACGTTCCTTGACTATTTGCCAGCAGAAGAAGCAAAAATGAGAATTATTAAGTAAGAAACTTTCACGTGACATATTTGTCGTTATCGTTGTCTCTCTCTTCCTTTTCACTGCTCAGTAGTCCTCGATCAATTTTGATTCCTTTTGAGTTGTTCAACTTGCAGAGTTACCAAGTTCCTCATAATTTAATAGTAAAATAATTATTTATAAAATTTTAAGTGTATAAATTTTTGAGATTTATTTTTGTTAAAAATAAAAATATTAAAATTTTGCTCAAATTATCAACAGAAAAAAAAAAAAAAAAAAAAAACTTGCGGAGTTTTAGATTTATTTACCGGGAAAATGATTCTTCAACGTGCATGCATGGGCATGGCACTCCCATATATCCCCAACAGCAGGACACACACAATGCAACTGTTGAAGAGGTATAAAGGGAAGGATAAATGTGTTCTAATTTTATTTTTTTAAAATTTATATTTAGTTCTATAATAAAAAATAAAATACCCCTTTTCAAATTAAAATCATTATATCATCACAAAATCACTTAATATTACATGATTAATTTAAAAGATCAAAAGTGATCATAGTCTACTGGTAAAAACATATATCTTTACAATGCAATATCACGCGTTCAAGTTTATCATTCAACATAAGTTATAAAGATAATCAAAATTAAATAATGTGCTGCATGAAAAAAGATAAAATTTTCCTAACGTATTCCTAGAATTGATTTATAAGTAATAGAATAGGTTCTCAAATAAAATATTCAACTTGAATATCCAACTAGACCCTACCATCTCTCCCAATATATATTCGTAAAGTTTATTTATTCGGGATAAATTTACAAACATAATAATCGGACATAATATCTGTGACGCCCCCCAAATCTGGGCCCACACAGCTCAAACTTGAGTCGTTAAAAGACTACAACAAAATTATTACAACAAAGCACAACGTACAACAATACAGTGTATAATAATACACAACTAAGTCTTCACTATTATTGTCACACTATTTTACAAAACGTGAAGACTATGATAACTATTGTAATGTCCTAGAATTTCCACATCTTTATTAATTAAATTATTAATTTAATTTTCAACGAGTTAGTTTTATGAGATTATTTAAATCTTTTTATTGGATTAATTAATTATGTGATTAAATAATTATGTAATTAATTACTAAAATTTATTTAAAGGGGGTCACTAATATGTTATTAAATTAGTGAACAAACCCTAAAATTTTAATATCAAAATAATTGATAAGTTTCCTATTAATTAAATATTCAATTAAATTGAATATAATGAGTGAATTAAATATAATAAATTAATTAATATGATTATTAATTAATGTAAATAATGTGAAATGTTAATAATAATATTTATTAGTCCATTTGGTAATTTAATACTTATGGGTTAAAATATTTAATTATTTATTCAATCTAATTATTTATTTAACATGGATTGAATAATTAATGGGTAAATTATTAAATTAGCCCAACATGGGTCAATTAGTAGCCCAAGTGGGGAATAATAAAATTTGACAATTTAGTAGCCCAAACAATTTAATAGAAGCCCAATTGGTATTTTAAATTAAAGCCCAATGATTGGCCCACTTGGAAAAACAATTAAATAACTTATTAATTAATTAAAATAAGAAAAGTGAATTGATTTTTTGGGACTTTTGAAGTCCATCAGCCGAATGGGGTGAGGAGGAGAGAGAATGTATTGTTATTATTTTTATTATTAGTATTATTATTTGATTTTCATTTATTTAATTAAAAGGGTTGCTTGTTTTCTTTTTGTAGTACATGCACCATGCTTCTTTTCACCTAATGTGGTTAACTTGTGTAAGTATCCAATGGGTGCATGATGGGCTAAAATTATTAGATATAATTTATGTATCTAGTAATATTTCAAGTATACTTGAAATGTGAGATATACTTCATTTTATTTTTCAAGCAAAAGAGAGCTAGAGAGAGTTGAGAGAAAACTTTAAGTGAGAGCATAATATTTGAGAGATCAAGTAAGAAGAAGAAATCCTAAGTTAGTTCATGCCATCCTCCTTCACAACATATTTTGGAAAGAAGAGGAGAATAGCTATCAAAACAAGGTAGTTATTTTTAAACCCTAATCTTGCTTTTCTTTCAAGTTATAGTATAAATATTAGTGTAATAATTTCTATGGTTAGTATCATGCTATGTATGTTTATATAGTTGATCATGGGTTTAACTTATGTGTTATGAGTTTTATTGAATGAAAAACATGTATTTGGTTGTGTGAAAATAAATCTCAATATAATGATTAACTATAATTTTTGATAATATTTAGATTTGATGTTCTAATATTATAGAACATTAAATCATGAGAAAAACAAAGTTTGAATCACTCAAAATGGAGTTTTATACAAAAAGTTATGATTTATGGTAGTTTACGTGATGTAAAAATTTTTATAAAAAAATATTGATATTAAATCATGAAAAATTAATTTTTCATGTTATAAATTAATATAAGGTGATTGGTATTTTTTTTGGATTTTTATTGTAAAGTTAAAGATTTATTAAAGGTATAATTTTTGTTAAAAATGCACTGTTCACATTCTGCTAGAAGGAGAAAAAAAAAAAAAGAACAGTCCGCGCAATGCGCGCGAGGCGTTAGGCCGGCAAAACGCGGAGCCAAACGACGTCGTTTGGCGTCTGTGAAGAATTCACTCCGCGCAATGCGCGGAAGCCGTTTACGGCTTCTCAAAACGGCACCGTTTTGGGCCGTTGTTACTGAAGGCGCGCGCAATGCGCGAGCGCCGATTTTCTGCGAAATTACCAGTTTGCCCCTCCGTGTTTTTTTTTCCGGCAGAATTACCATTCTGCCCTCGGTTCAGTTTTCGAATTATTTACGAAATTGCCATCGGTCCGGTTTTTCAACTTAATTACGAAAATGCCATTCGGGTTAATTTTAATTAATTTAAATATTTAAAAATTAATTTAAAATTATAACAAAAATAATAATAATACAAAAATAATATTGGGGAGGATATTTTTCATAAAGTTTAATATTTAAATATTTTAAATATTAATCTAGTTAGCTAAACCATGGTTAGGTTAAATAAATTTATTATTTATTTATTATTTTAAATGTTAATAATAAATAAAGATGATAAATTAGCAATTATTATTTAATGCCTATTAAATAATATTTAAAGAGAGATAAAATTTATAAATTAATTATTTATTATTTAAATATTATTAAATAATAAATAAAGATAATTAAGTAATTAATTATTATTTAATTAACATTAAATAATGATTAATGGAAATTAAGTTATTAGAGTAATAATTTATTATTTAATTTAAATAATAAATAAGAAGGATTTGATTATTATTTAACCTTAAATAATAATTAAAATTAATTAAATAATTAATTATTATTTAATTGACATTAAATAATAATTAAAGAGGATTAAGATTAGTAAACTATTATTTAATTTCCTTAATTAAATAATAAGTGAGGTTAATTACTTGGTTAATTATTGGTTGATTAACATTAAATTAAAGAAGTTTAAAATTAAGTTAATAATTATTTATTATTTAATAATAAGTAGGTACAATTAGTTATTATTTATAATAACTAGAGTTAATTAATTAATTTCTATTTAATCAATATTAAATAGTAATTAAAAAGAGATTGAGTTAATAAAATAAATTGAATTTAATTAAACAATTATAATAAGTTGTTTAAAGGTTTAATAAGTGTCCAACACTTAAGAAAAATATTTTCTAACTTATTAAATTATTAACCTAAAATGATTGAGTGTCTATAAGGTTAATAATATTGTTTTGACTAATGTAAATTATGTGTTAGTACTTATGTGTGGTAAATAAGTTCGTTATTAAGCGTATAGTTATGCAAATACGCCGTACTAATTATTAGACCGACTTTATTAATGTTAGGTCTTTCAAAGCAAGTTAGTTAAAGCTAGACAATTATTGTAGCTGAGCAAACAGGCAAGTTCTCTAACCCTACTCAATTATTATCGTTGAACAAGTTTCCATACTTGTATTTATTGTTAAAGCTTGCAGTGGTTTATTTATTTAAAATTATTCCACATCCATATTGTTTATACAATCGCACTTAGTGCATTTGAAGCTTATTAGTTCTTGATTCATGAACTGTATTAAAAATGTCTTAAGCTAATAATTCAGCTAGACATTACGTTTCTAAATTCAATAACTTGAATACTTTTAAAAGCTTATCCAAACCATTGTTGGGTGCGGATTTCTTATATTAAGTCTGAGAATTGAACAACCCTAAATTAGGGGATTTTGTGTCGGGAATCCGACTTTGGGCGCCAGTGACTAAATGTAATGCATATACAGCGGGTTGAATAGGCTGATCCCCTTGAAAACCAAACAACTCAAAGGGTCAGAGGAAACTCTATTATACCCTAGTTAGTTCAGGGTCCTTAGTGACCACTCAGCATTTTAAGATTCAAATATTCTGTTTATTAAAATTTGAATCCTGTTTCATTCACAACTGTTATATCTATTGTTGAATCATTGATGATATTTCTCATTCATTCATGATATATTAAATCTATATGATTGTTCTAAACTTGCTGAGCAAACTAGTTGCTCATTCTTGCTATATCATGAACCATTTTTCAGATAATTCTGATTGCTCAAAGAAGGATAAGGGAAAAGGAAAGGCCAGAGCTTAAGTTAGTTTATGCATGCTAATTAGATGTTTAAATTTGTGTTTACTGTTGTTAAACCTTTTGTAATTCCTTATGATAGGAACTGTTTATGTTAAGGTTAATAGACCCTGGTATTGTAACCTTTTTGTAAGGGAACCAATATGTATTATTCCGCGATATTTAAATGCAATGTATGTATTTAATTGTTAGTAATGTGTTGAATAGTGAGAACCAAACTCGAGGTTATGGAACCCGGATTTGGGGTCGTCACAACTATTCCTCGGACCCTCACTCCATTCCCTGGCTAGACCCTGTTATGTTTTCATCTCCTGTTGAAAAACAATGGAACAAAAGAAAGGGTGAGCTCAAATAGCCCAGTAAAGAATATCATGACTAAGATAATGACGAATAAATTATCATTAGTTTTCAACAGTTGAGTTCTTGATAGAATACAATAGACTACAAGGTTTATATCAAAAACTGCAGTTAAATTCTTAAACAACGTTCAGATCAATAATAGCAGCGGAATAAGTAATCTATTAGAAGAATAATGCAGACTATAATGTCCACTCGGTTCTCTTTTTAGGAAAAACATCATCAACTTTTATCATCTGAAATATCATTAGTCAAGATAATACAAATTCACAGTTCCTGATCATAATCATGCACATCAACAGTTCATCTTTGTACTACGGGCCAAAGATATTCAATATAGCACCAACGGTCATGATTATACCAGATTCAGCCTTTGGTCATAATCATACCAAACAACAGTTCATCTTTGCACTACGGGCCAAAGAGAACATTCACCACGTGCCATAAAAGACACCGAACAGATGTATCGCCTTTAACCTATTATATCGCCTTTAACCTATCATCTGTTCAACAAATATATCACATATGTGCCCCCGGCCACAGATATTCACAACAGCTTGATTTTTGGATGATTAGAATGATATAAATGATGAACAGAAGAAATAGGATAACAATAAGTATCGGAAGTTTACTTTGTACAGATTCAAATAATGTCCAAATTGTCAACATGATGTGGAGTGAAATTTAAAAATGATATTCAAGATCCACAGTTCAGAATAACGGTTACAATTCAATAGAAAGGTTCACGTAAATAGGAAGGTTCAGTTGAAATAATGAAGTTCAACTATTATGGAACATATAATATTTTCAGGAATTATAGAAGCAATAGTTCCATAATAAATTTCGATTTAGGAGTATGAAAGAAAATAATATCCCTTACCGTAGCAGGTTTGATTAACAAAAGGTGAAGGAAATTAATACAAAGGGTTATTCACCAACAGACGGCAATCCGCTCCGTAAGGTTATTCCCACAATTTAATAGAATTTGAGTACAAAGAGTTATTCACCAAACAGGCGGCAATCCGCTCCGTAAGGTTATTCCCACAATTTAATAGAATTTGAGTACAAAGAGTTATTCACCAAACAGGCGGCAATCCGCTCCGTAAGGTTATTCTCAGAGATTAATAATGAATGAATACGAAAGGTTATTCACCAACAGGCGGCAATTCGCTCCGTAAGGTTATTCCCACAATTTAATACATGGAAATAAAAGGCACGTCTTATGAGTAAGGAAGAAACAATATTATTATCGAGAATCAAATAATGATAAGCCCTTACCATAGTACGTTTGAATAATGGAAGATGGTATCCCTTACCTCAACACGTGACTGGATATTGATTTAAATGAGGTTGATTAACTTGAACAGTACACGTATACTTATAGATCTTCACAAATACTCAAGATGACTTAAGCATACTTAGAGAGAACTTTCACAAGAAGTATTTAGAGAGAGAAATAAAGAACAAGTAAGGAAGTTTATGAAAAATCCTTAAGTTAAGGCTTCTATTTATAGCAAAAAATCTTATCATTCATTTAATCTAAACCATTCATTTAAAGATCATCTTTTAATCTACACCATCCATTTCAAATATTATATTATCTTTAATCTACACCATTCATTTCATATCACCTAATAATCACCTAACTTTATATATAAACAAATCAATTTAATTATTCAACAATAATTCACACTTTAATCTACACCATTCATTTCATATCACCTAATAATCACCTAACTTTATATTATAAACAAATCAATTCAATTATTCAACAATAATTCACACTTTAATCTACACCATTCATTTCATATCACCTAATAATCACCTAACTTTATATTATAAACAAATAACTTTATCAATTCAATTATTATGACTAATTGTTATAAATACAGTATAGTTAGCTCTTAGATATCAAGTCAATAAATTAATGAAATACAACTGTTTAAATAACATCATAATAGAGATAACAATAATGTAAAATAAAGCATACGTTACTGTGTAATGACAATTATTGATTCAATAATGTGAATTACTGTGCATATGTTACTGTGACAATTATTAGGTTCAATAATTTTAAAAACAGTGCAACAACAATTATTGACTCAATGATATAAAATACAGTGTAATGACAATTATTAAATCAATAATGCAAAATACTGTGTAACAACAATTATTGAATTGATAATATAAAATATTATGCAGTGACAATTATCGATGAAATGATGCGTAACAGTTACGGTGTCAATTATCAGACCAAAAATATGAGACACTATGCAATACCGTGTGTTACTGTAGAGTACCGAGTGCTACAGAAAATACCAATAACTATCGTATGCTACTATTCTTTTATCACCGGTATTTTAACAGTTCCGTTGACTATTTTTATTTAAAAAGGTTATTTATGTCGTTTTCTATATCCGACAAATATTCCGTTGTGGGGTCCACCAATAATTTGTTATTTCGGCGCCGTCGGACCAAACGAATATTCCCCGACCAAACGAATATTCCCCGACAAAGCGAATATTGTCCGACAAAATAAAATTTGCACATAACATCCTTAACTTTTAACTTTATCGATTTAACCACTTACTGTTTAAAAAAAATATCTATATGAAGAAAAATTAAATTTTGTATTTCATAAAATTCGGGGTCTTACAACCTCCCCTCCTTATGAAATTTCGTCCCCGAAATTGACGTACCTGACATATCGAAGAGGTAAGGATACTTAGATTTCATCTCAGATTCTAGCTCCCAGGTCATTTCCTCAGTATCTTGGTTCCTCCATAAAACCTTAACTTGAGGTATAACCTTTGAGCGTAGGATCTGCTCCTTCTTTTCCAGGATCTTAACAGGTACTTCCTCGTATGTTAAATCCTCTACTATAACGTCTGGTTCTAACTCAATGACGTGGTTTGGGTCCTTCACATATTTACGTAACATAGATATGTGAAAAACGTTATGGATGCGAGACATACTTGGTGGTAGGGCTAGTCTGTAGGCTACGGTTCCTATTCGATCGAGGATTTCAAATGGGCCAATAAATCGAGGGTTGAGCTTTCCTCTCTTTCCGAATCTCGTAACCCCTTTCCATGGAGAAACACGTAAGAATACATGATCTCCGACGTTGAAACTTTCGTCTCTCCGATGAAGATCAGCATAACTCTTTTGTCGTTCTTGTGCGGTCTGTATTCGTTGTCGGATCATTTGGATCTTTTCGGTCGTCAAGCGTACCAACTCGGGTCCCAATAATTTTGCTTCTCCTACCTCATTCCAACATATTGGAGAGCGACACTTCCTTCCATACAATGCCTCGAATGGAGCCATGCCTATGCTTGCTTGGTAACTGTTGTTGTAAGAAAATTCCACCAACGGCAAGTACTTATCCCAACTTCCTTTGAAGTCTAATACACAAAGTCTCAAAAGATCTTCGAGGGTCTGGATCGTCCTTTCCGATTGTCCGTCCGTTTGAGGATGGTATGCAGAACTAAAACGTAGTTCAGTGCCCATAGCTTTTTGTAGACTGATCCAAAAGCGTGAAGTGAATCTAGGATCTCGATCAGAAACTATGGAAACTGGCATGCCATGCAATCTCACGATCTCATTTATGTACATACCGGCAAGACGTTCAAGTGAAAAGTTTTCTCGTATAGGCAAGAAATGAGCAGATTTGGTCAATCTATCTACGATCACCCAAATTGCATCTAAGCCTTGAGAAACTTTTGGAAGACCCGTCACGAAGTCCATATTGATGTGTTCCCACTTCCATTCGGGAACTTCAAGTGATTGTAATGGACCTTTAGGAACTTGATGCTCTGCCTTGACACGTTGACAAGTTAGGCACCTTGAGATAAACTCCGCAATCTCTCTTTTCATATTGTTCCACCAAAATGTATGTCGAAGATCTCGATACATCTTGGTACCTCCTGGGTGGATTGCAAACGGCGTGTTGTGTGCCTCCATCATGATTTTATGCTTTAATTCAGGATCGTTAGGAACACAGAGTCGAGAGTTGACTCGAAGTATTCCTTTCTCGTCGATTCTTGCTTCGGGAATGGCACCTTCTTGTACTTTCTTTATCATGTTTATCAGTTCCGGATCGGTAGCTTGAGCAGCTTTAATTTTATCGATTAAAGTTGGTTCTACTCGCACGTGAGCAATCTTCGAGTGGGTCCCTGGTGTCTTTAGCTCTATCTCCATCTTTTGCAAGTCGTACAAAATACACTTTTGTGTTGTCAGCAGTGCACTTGTACTTGCATAAGATTTTCTGCTCAAAGCGTCAGCTACAACGTTCGCCTTTCCCGGGTGATACTGGATTGTGTGGTCATAATCCTTTAACAGTTCAAGCCAACGTCGTTGTCGCATGTTGAGTTCCTTCTGGGTGAAGAAATACTTGAGACTTTTATGATCCGTATAGATATCCACTTTTTCTCCGTACAAGTAGTGTCTCCAGATCTTCAACGCGAAAACGACTGCTGCCAACTCTAGATCATGAGTAGGATAATTTTTCTCATAATCTTTGAGTTGTCGAGAGGCGTAGGCTATAACCTTTCCATGTTGCATAAGGACACATCCTAGACCTTTGCCAGAAGCATCGCTGTAGATAACAAATTCTCCTGATCCTGATGGTATGGTCAGAACAGGAGCTGAAATCAGTCTCTTCTTGAGTTCTTGGAAACTTTTCTCGCATTCCTCGCTCCATATGAATTTTGTGCTTTTCCGAGTAAGCTGCGTTAATGGAGTGGCGATTCGAGAAAATCCTTCTACGAATCTCCGATAATAACCAGCTAGACCCAGAAAACTTCGGACTTCGGTTACTGTTTTGGGTTGTTCCCAATTTAGTACCGTTTCAATCTTCGCAGGATCGACTGATATTCCTTGACTAGAAATCACATGCCCAAGAAACGCGACCTCCTCAAGCCAGAACTCACATTTCTTCAACTTGGCATATAATTTGTTTTCACGGAGCTTTTGTAGTATCAATCTCAGGTGTTGTTCATGATCCTCGCGACTCTTGGAGTATATGAGGATGTTATCAATAAAGACAACCACAAAATGATCCAAATGTTCCTTCAATATCCGGTTCATCATGTCCATGAAAGCTGCAGGAGCATTAGTTAGTCCAAAAGGCATGACTAAGAACTCATAATGCCCATAACGAGTTCTGAAAGCAGTCTTTGGAATGTCCTCAGCTTTAACCTTTAACTGATGATATCCAGAACGGAGATCAATCTTTGAGAAATGTTGAGCGCCTTGCAATTGATCAAACATGTCATCAATCCGAGGTAACGGGTACCTGTTCTTGATGGTGACATGGTTCAATTCTCGGTAGTCAATGCACAATCTCATACTCCCGTCTTTCTTCTTCACAAATAGAACAGGAGCACCCCAAGGTGATGCACTCGGACGAATGAAACCGGTATCCAACAATTCCTGTAGTTGGACTTTTAACTCTTGAAGTTCAATGGGAGCCATTCGGTAGGGAGCTTTGGAAATGGGCTTGGTACCGGGTTCAAGATCAATATAAAAATCAATTTCACGGTTTGGGGGTAAGCCAGGAAGTTCTTCAGGAAAAACGTCAGGAAACTCATTAACAATGGGAATATCATTCAAGTTTGACGTATTTTTGTTCAAATCAGTGACATGAGCTAAAAAGGCTTGACATCCGTTTTTCAATAAACGAATGGCTTTATGGCTAGAAATAACAGTTATAGATTTCAATGGTTTAGTTGCTTGAATTTGCATGACAGGTTGATTAGGAATATGAAAACTAATAATCTTATGAAAACAATCAATTTTAGCATGATGGGTAGTCAACCAATCAATTCCTAAAATCACATCAAATTCATGCATCTCCAAAGAAATAAGGTCAACAGGTAATGTGAGGTTGTTGATTTGAACTAGGCAAGATTTATAGACAGTAGATGTAATGGTCATTTCTCCTAATGGGGTTTCAACTGATAAGTCAAAGTCCAAATTTTCAGGAGTTAAGTTTAAACGCTGAGCACATGCAGGTGAGATAAAAGAATGGGTAGAGCCAGTATCTAACAAAGCGTAGACTTCACGAGAATTTATGAATAGCTTACCGGTTATCACCTCGTTCGAATTTCGCGCCATTTGGGATGTCACAACAAAAGCTCTCCCTTGAACTACAGATTTTTCCTTATCCGCGCTAGCTTTTGGTATCATCATTGCAGCTGGACTTGATTTTGTGGCAGGACAAAACCGCGCAAGATGACCCTCTTTCCCACAACTGTAGCACTTTTTGGACTGCAGTGTACAGTTTGGGCTGATGTGACCTTCCTGACCACACCTATAGCATCTCACTGGTGGTCGATCTTCTCCCCTTGAAACTGGGGTCGGTGCTGGTGTTGGTACTGGTGCTGGTGCCCTTCCATAATTATTATGGAATCTCTTTCTTTTGAAATTGTTCCCACTAGATTCTCCTCTTCTGTTATTTGGTATGGAATTACCACCGAAGTGTTGGTTACCTCCTCGATGGTTCTCGTTCCTGTGGTTGTTGTCACTCCTTTCTCTATGCTGATCATTAACTCTTGGCTGCAATGTTTCATCTGTTTGCTCCACCCTTTGAGCCCTATCTACAACATCTGAATACAAACTAAATTTATGAGAGCTAAGTTATTGACGAATTTTGAATCTCAAACCTCTTAGGAACATCCGACTCATTCGTGCTTCGTCATCCACAAGATGAGTCGCAAAACGAGACAGTTCAGCAAACTTAGCTTCATATTAAGAAACTGTCATGTTTCCCTGCTCCAGCTTAATGAATTCCACTTCCTTCATATGGCGGATGCTTTCTGGGAAGTACTTCTCGTTAAACAGTTCTTCGAATTCTGTCCAAGACATTTCGAGTGCTGAAGGTTGGATACGTTTTACCGCTTCCCACCAATGGTCCGCCTCACCTCGTAACATAAAAGTGGCAAATGGCACCTTCTGATCATCAGCGCATTGTAAGACATCAAGTATTTTTGTCGTCTGCTTCAGCCATGCCTCCGCTTTGAGTGGGTCAGGCTTCCCGTGGAATTCAGGTGGTCCTAATTCTTTAAATTGCTTAACAGTGACCATCCTCAAATTGCCAGCGTTTCTACCGTTATTATTGACTGGATTTCCTCTTTCTTGATTCTGTATGAACTGCATGAAATTCCTAAAGAATCCATCGTTCATCATGTTATCAGGAACATTATTTCCTGAGTTGGCAGGAGGATTGTTTGGGGCCTCTTGATTCTCGGCTACATTTGCTTCGGGTATTCCATAGTTAACCTCTTGATTTTCAGATGCCATACTTAACTGTGGTCACAAAATAAATGTTAGTTCAAATAAACTGACTCATCACTTCATGTTCCTACATTCAAATCGACTCATTAGATAATAAAATCTATTTTAGGTAGGACACACTAGTGACTGATTCTATTCGTCTCTCCCCTCCTAGTTCTACCCCAGATCGCCATTAAAGACCATATAACCTGGCTCTGATGCCAACTGTGACGCCCCCCAAATCTGGGCCCACACAGCCCAAACTTGAGTCGTCAAAAGACTACAACAAAATTATTACAACAAAGCACAACGTACAACAATACAGTGTATAATAATACACAACTAAGTCTTCACTATTATTGCCACACTATTTTACAAAACGTGAAGACTATGATAACTATTCCTCGGACCCTCACTCCATTCCCCGGCTAGACCCTGTTATGTTTTCATCTCCTGTTGAAAAACAATGGAACAAAAGAAAGGGTGAGCTCAAATAGCCCAGTAAAGAATATCATGACTAAGATAATGACGAATAAATTATCATTAGTCTTCAACAGTTGAGTTCTTGATAGAATACAATAGACTACAAGGTTTATATCAAAAACTGCAGTTAAATTCTTAAACAACGTTCAGATCAATAATAGCAGCGGAATAAGTAATCTATTAGAAGAATAATGTAGACTATAATGTCCACTCGGTTCTCTTTTTAGGAAAAACATCATCAACTTTTATCATCTGAAATATCATTAGTCAAGATAATACAAATTCACAGTTCCTGATCATAATCATGCACATCAACAGTTCATCTTTGTACTACGGGCCAAAGATATTCAATATAGCACCAACGGTCATGATTATACCAGATTCAGCCTTTGGTCATAATCATACCAAACAACAGTTCATCTTTGCACTACGGGCCAAAGAGAACATTCACCACGTGCCATAAAAGACACCGAACAGATGTATCGCCTTTAACCTATTATATCGCCTTTAACCTATCATCTGTTCAACAAATATATCACATATGTGCCCCCGGCCACAGATATTCACAACAGCTTGATTTTTGGATGATTAGAATGATATAAATGATGAACAGAAGAAATAGGATAACAATAAGTATCGGAAGTTTACTTTGTACAGATTCAAATAATGTCCAAATTGTCAACATGATGTGGAGTGAAATTTAAAAATGATATTCAAGATCCACAGTTCAGAATAACGGTTACAATTCAATAGAAAGGTTCACGTAAATAGGAAGGTTCAGTTGAAATAATGAAGTTCAACTATTATGGAACATATAATATTTTCAGGAATTATAGAAGCAATAGTTCCATAATAAATTTCGATTTAGGAGTATGAAAGAAAATAATATCCCTTACCGTAGCAGGTTTGATTAACAAAAGGTGAAGGAAATTAATACAAAGGGTTATTCACCAACAGGCGGCAATCCGCTCCGTAAGGTTATTCCCACAATTTAATAGAATTTGAGTACAAAGAGTTATTCACCAAACAGGCGGCAATCCGCTCCGTAAGGTTATTCTCAGAGATTAATAATGAATGAATACGAAAGGTTATTCACCAACAGGCGGCAATCCGCTCCGTAAGGTTATTCCCACAATTTAATACATGGAAATAAAAGGCACGTCTTATGAGTAAGGAAGAAACAATATTATTATCGAGAATCAAATAATGATAAGCCCTTACCATAGTACGTTTGAATAATGGAAGATGGTATCCCTTACCTCAACACGTGACTGGATATTGATTTAAATGAGGTTGATTAACTTGAACAGTACACGTATACTTATAGATCTTCACAAATACTCAAGATGACTTAAGCATACTTAGAGAGAACTTTCACAAGAAGTATTTAGAGAGAGAAATAAAGAACAAGTAAGGAAGTTTATGAAAAATCCTTAAGTTAAGGCTTCTATTTATAGCCAAAAATCTTATCATTCATTTAATCTAAACCATTCATTTAAAGATCATCTTTTAATCTACACCATCCATTTCAAATATTATATTATCTTTAATCTACACCATTCATTTCATATCACCTAATAATCACCTAACTTTATATTATAAACAAATCAATTTAATTATTCAACAATAATTCACACTTTAATCTACACCATTCATTTCATATCACCTAATAATCACCTAACTTTATATTATAAACAAATCAATTCAATTATTCAACAATAATTCACACTTTAATCTACACCATTCATTTCATATCACCTAATAATCACCTAACTTTATATTATAAACAAATAACTTTATCAATTCAATTATTATGACTAATTGTTATAAATACAGTATAGTTAGCTCTTAGATATCAAGTCAATAAATTAATGAAATACAACTGTTTAAATAACATCATAATAGAGATAACAATAATGTAAAATAAAGCATACGTTACTGTGTAATGACAATTATTGATTCAATAATGTGAATTACTGTGCATATGTTACTGTGACAATTATTAGGTTCAATAATTTTAAAAACAGTGCAACAACAATTATTGACTCAATGATATAAAATACAGTGTAATGACAATTATTAAATCAATAATGCAAAATACTGTGTAACAACAATTATTGAATTGATAATATAAAATATTATGCAGTGACAATTATCGATGAAATGATGCGTAACAGTTACGGTGTCAATTATCAGACCAAAAATATGAGACACTATGCAATACCGTGTGTTACTGTAGAGTACCGAGTGCTACAGAAAATACCAATAACTATCGTATGCTACTATTCTTTTATCACCGGTATTTTAACAGTTCCGTTGACTATTTTTATTTAAAAAGGTTATTTATGTCGTTTTCTATATCCGACAAATATTCCGTTGTGGGGTCCACCAATAATTTGTTATTTCGGCGCCGTCGGACCAAACGAATATTCCCCGACCAAACGAATATTCCCCGACAAAGCGAATATTGTCCGACAAAATAAAATTTGCACATAACATCCTTAACTTTTAACTTTATCGATTTAACCACTTACTGTTTAAAAAAAATATCTATATGAAGAAAATTTAAATTTTGTATTTCATAAAATTCGGGGTCTTACAATATCAAACATTATACTCATCATTACCATTAAATGGTGTGTGTGTGGCACCGATTTTAATACAACACAACACCATTTAATGGTAAAATTAATAATGAAGATAAGTGTAGTGTCCGAATATTATCGCCGATTATTGTGTTTATATACTTATTCATTCGTAAATGTGTCTTCACTTCCCTATTATAAATAATTGTAGTCATTAATTTAGCTTTATTGTATTTTTTGCATTGCACAAAAAAAAAATCTTATTTGCCAATGTTACTTGTTTAAAAAAGAGTCATATTTATTATATAAAAAGAAATTAAACAAAAGGATAAAAGACAAGATAAGCAAGCACATACAAACATAAACGGCTGATCAAATATAGTATTACTAACACGAGAAAACATTTAACTTTGAAAATCCGGAAATTTACAAAACCAGAGAGAAATTAAGATATATTATACTCCTTTAAATAGAATCAAAATTACTTTTTAAAAGTCAAATTAAGATATTTTTAAATTTAAAACTGATGATAATTTTTAGAAAATTTAAATTTTTTTAAATCGTTTTTTTTAAATTGAATAAATTCAATACTTATCAATTTAAAATTTAAAAATATCAGACTTCAAAATGTCTAAAATGATCCTATAGTGGAAAGGAGAAAGGGAATAGCAAAAAATATTGCAATAAATAAAACAAACATGGAAAATTTGATGTATTTTCTCCTAATTAAGACATCAATTAGTTGCATTAATTAATATTAAGACCAAACGTAGCAAGTCATTTTACGGTTATAAGATTCATAATAACAACAAATTATATTAAAATAATTCTCAATCCTATCTATCTACATATACATCATATGATCGTACACACAAACACATGCTAAAATGGATGCATATATATAGCAACTCATGATACTAACCTGATATGCATAATAATCGAGTCTGCCACCAAGAACATTCTAGAAATTGAAGCATTATATATATTGTTAGGATGAGAGTTATTAGGTCAGACCTTTCTTATTCTGGACTCCGGGTCACTCCTTACGGTGGTTGGGCCGATCAGCTTTTACACATGACCTGGCAGGCCTGGCCCATGCGTAATCCCTCCTCCTCTTGTCACCTCATTGGACCGCAGGAATTGAGTGGGTAATGACATCACTTTTCTATTTACGAGGGAGCGATGGGACGCTTAGCCATGCAGAGATGAATATATTTGGACAACCTCCGAATATAGATATTAGGTTTTTTATTATGTTTTCAGAGAGCATTTTTATGTAAGACAGACACTGATTTTCTAAAAGGTTATTGAGCAACACCCGTGGTTTTCCCCATTCTGGGTTTCCACGTAAATCTTTATGTCGTGATTGTTTGTGTTCAAATATCATTTTATTCCAGCACTATTCAGACACTCCATTGATAACGCCCTCTGTTTCGGGCCTCATTGATAAAGAAAATGTGAGACGAATTAAGGCGTTAACATATATATATATATATATATATACATATATGAGAAGTGATTCACTTTTAAAATTAAACGTGATCCCCATTCAATTTAATCTTAATCGTCCATTTGAAGATCAATAAGTTATGATTAGAGGATTCTTACAAACTATTACGTGATACCTGGCTTAAGAAATAAATCCCTATCACATAACAACTATACAATAAAAGTTTTTAAAAAAATCAGATGATGTATAATTGTTATACGATAACCTTTAATCCCAACATTTTGATCTCTATACGGACGGCTAAGGGGGTATTTGATAAAACTAAATAAAATAGTTCTAAATGTTTAAGTAATCTAAATGAACTGAATGAAGTAGATTTCTGAATACTAAATGAAAAAAGTTGTTTGATAAGTGATATATCTGAATAACATATTTTTAATATTTACCCCTCTGAAAAAATTCAAAGTTATTGTAAATTTATTTAATATAATATTTAATATATTTTTTTAATTTTTAATTTTTTTTTATTTTATTCAGTCGGGACTTAACCATTCAGCCAAAAAAATTAAATTTAATTATTTAGCCCAAAAATCTGACCGATTCAACTATTCAAATCTAAACAAACGCACTGAATAGTTCTGAATGGCTGACCGATTCAACAATTCAAACATTTAACTCTCCATTTAGCTCCAATCAAACAGCTCCTAAAATTATATATATATATATATATATATATATATATAGTGATCCGGAGCTAGAAAATCTCACTTCCAAGCTAGGGTGCCCATTTCAATACTTCTTTAGGTAGAACTTAGAAGTATCCAAACGGGTGCAATTATAAAACCACGAAACTATGGGGTTTTAGCATAATTTTATAGGTTTTAACCCAGAAACATAAATAAATAAAAAAAGCGCAAGTTGGAAGTTCAAAATTCTTTTGTCTGTTCTAATGAAAAAAGTACTGGCAATAACACTACAAAACCAAACATAAAAGGAGAGTTTGTCAAATTAAGTTTTCGCTCCTGAAAGAGAGAGAAAGCGATGGTTGTAGCTGTCTGTTGTTGTGTTTCTCAAAAAAGACTCCGCGTTCATGCATTGTCATTCATGGAAGTTGGTTCAACACGCGCAGGGAAATAAAGCGCCTCTTCTTTGATCAAGCTGGAGTTCCTGCAAAATAGCAAAGGTTAGCAACTGTAAAGGTTTTAATTCTTATGCTCAAGGCATAAATTAATTTCTAAACTTTTGATCGTAGAGAAATCATCTAGATCTAGAGAGAGGGATAGTATATGTTCCACAAAAATAATTTGTTATTAAAAAAATTTCAGCTAGGATAATCTGGGATTAATATTAATACCTCCGTTGTTAATTATGTATTTATAGTACTCACATTGCTCTTCAAGACTATGATTCTTATTAGGAATCATGTATCAAACACTTTCAAAATTAATGAGGCACCTATTTAATACACCCAGAACCCCAAAGTTAACTTTCAATTCAAAATTGATGAGGCACTTGATTAATAAATCAACTCGAAAAGTTATACTTTCAATTTTAAAAGTGACGAGGCACCTGACTATAAATCTTCAAACCCGACACTTTATCTCTAAAAGTAGTGAATGCTATGTTTTTTTTTTTGTCAAAAGCAATATTGATCATTTTGTTAAACAAAAATTATGACTTTTCTAATTATCAATAAAATATCAAATTTTCATTTATACTTGAACGTTCTCTTATTTTAAAAGTATATATTCAAGTGACAGTTTGCAAAAATTCAAAAAAATATATTATTTTGATTAAAAAATTCATGATTCTTTTTTTATTAAGCACATTATTGTCTTAAAATATTAATTTAAATAACATACTAAACGCATAATCTCTTACCACGAAACTCTATACATACTCCCTCTATTTCATGAGAGGAGGATTTTTGATTCTCTTGAGAACCGAGACACTTAAAAGACTCTTAGACACTTCACACATCACAAATTATAAAGTTTAACGGTTAAAAGCTAAAGACAGTAGTAGAAGACAATTAAAAGCATTTGTACCACTAGATCTCAAGACTCACAAACATAGGGAAGAAACCTTTCCCAATTCCCAATAAAAAAAATTAAAAACATAAAGTCACATTTGTAAATAGGAAAACTACTACTACTACTTTTTAACTGTAAAGCTTTGTTATTACCCAAAAAACATGCCCCTAATTTTACGTACCTGTACGTTTTGGTAGGTCATAACTTTTAGGTCACTGAAATATCCCGCCACCTCCAAAAGGCACCTGGCCTTTTCGCGCAGTCTTTTCATCAGGATCCAGTGCGCTCACGTCCATATTCCTCCCATCCAGCTGCTGCTGCTGCGATATTCCACCGCTTATTGTGCTGATTATTTGTGATCCAACCCCCAGAAAATCCCTGGTCAGTACCCCATCAGACGGCCCTGCAGCTTCAACATTCACACTACCAAGATTCTGGTGGTGCGCTTGATTTTGCTCCACATGAAGACCAAACCCTAATGCCCGGTGACTCTGCCGTTGTTGCTTCAAGTAATTGGCAACAAAATTTTCCCCATTTTGTCCCTCGTAATTGTTCTCAGATTTCATTCCACTACTACCGTATGACCCACTCCCAAAAATGGAAGAGGTCCCACCACCAGCAGTAGGATTACTCTGCTCATGAAAACTATGTGCCCCACTTGATTCCCCGAAAATGCCCCCGAAGCTGCCGGACTTTGTACCGCCGGAGGACGAGCTTTCGAAGCTCTTTAGCAAAGATGCACTGCTATTAGTAGAAGTAGAACCGAGCTGCGCGGCTTTTTGAAGCAGCGCTGTTGCAGACATATGTGGGGATGGGGCCGAAGAGCTATAAAGATGAGAACCATTCATGTTAGGGTAGAGGTTAGAGCTGAGATCACCGGCTGTTCCATTAGCATGCCCGTTGGTGAAATGGTTAGAAAATACTGACAGGTTGCTGCTGTTACTCCCACAATCAATGCCGCCGGAAAGGAAACTGAATGGACTGCCGCCCGATGAAGGATTCGATTCATGACTCTGAAGCTCAGGGTATTGGGCTAGCCCATGAAACTGCTTGCTCTCTCCGTGAAATTCAGGCTGCTTGGATTCGGGCTGCATGAAGAAATGCATGGAGCTGAGAGCATGGGTAGGCCGAAAGGCGGAGGAGCCAATGGACTGGCCCAATAAGTTTTTGAAAGTAGTTTCGGTCCGAGCACCACGGCCGAGGCCTAATATATTGCCGGATGGTTGGATGTGGATTTGGTCTTGGGACATATGGGTAGTGCCCACCATCTTGGTGCTGGTGCTGCTGGTGTTTCCATATAGATGGGTGGCAATATTGCTGCTCAGGGCCGGGGGTGCTTGTCTTGCGCTCTCTTGGGCAAGGGCATCGCAGAGTTCCCGATGAGTGACGAAACTGTCACGCCTGCAACAATAATTGTGAAAATACAGAGAATTCTACTGTAAGATAATTGCGAAGATTATATACATGTACTGTATTGAGGTACTAAATCATGATGGTTAAATTTTTCGGGCCTAACATTTGACTTTCTAGCACATATCCTGCGACACATAATTGTACTATGTGCCTTAAAAATTATATATTTATCCTAAAAAGAGTAAATATGACACTAGAAATATTATTTTTTCAACTTTTTATTATGTAACTTTCTCTCTACCCAGAACATTAGTAATGAGAAAAAATAAAGATGTTAGACTCAACATTTTTGATAGAGCAAATGTATATTTATCGACACTTACTTAACACTTAAAACAACACACATTGCTTTATTGACTCTGGCATATCAAACACCAAAAATAAAGTTAATGTATTCATATAATTGTACCAACCACGACCTTAACTGATGTATAATTGTGCATATTAATTAGTGGATAGAAGAGAGGTAGAGATTGAATAATTAATACTCCTACAGAAGAGAGGAATAATACTAGAAAATAATATATAATACATGTGAAATATACTACTAATAACAGTCACTGAATGTACAGTACGTGGAGAAGAAGTGGACTAGACCATCCAAAAATTTTGAACTAGGCCGGAAACTAATAAATTAAAGACGGTTGGTGAGACAGAATTTTACTGGCATATATATGGTGAAAATGATTGATCAATCAAGTGGAGGCCTACCACTTTTAACACTGAATGCAATGAAGAGAATTAATACAAGATGAAATAAAGACAGCCATAAATGAAAAAAAACCATGGTTACTAGAATATTGTCTCATATGAAGTAAAAGAATTAATTAAACACATACTCTGAAGTACTTTGAACCCACGAGCAATTATTATTATTATTATTATTATTATTATTATTCAAACCTTTTAAACAGCGAGAATATAGCTTCAGAATTGTACCAATGGTGAAAACAGAACTTCAAATAATTGAGAGAGAGGGGAGTCAGTTTTTTCTGGACTCCCTAAAATGTTACATGACGAGGGCAGAGAACCTGATGAACAGATGATCTAGCCAACACAAATGAAAACAAACCCTGGTAACGATTAAACTTTTAGATATATGGTACAAATGCGCGTGAATATTAGAAGACAAAGGGGAAAAAATGAAGGCAAAAAAGTCCAAAAGGCTTTTCCAAAACATGGCACGAACCACGGCATTTTCTGAAGATATTAATTCACAAGGAGTTAAAAAATAAAATAATTTTTTTCCAAGTATTAATTCCTTCCACACAGTTCCTAACTAAATTCCAGGCATAAAGACAACTTGAAAAACAATCACAAAGAGATTCTACAGAGGTAGGGAACAAGAAGAGGACTCATTTCCAAAATATGCCAGAAAAATTATTTATGAAAAACATGGATCTCATATATATATATATATATATATATATATAAGCCTAAACCTAGGTAATAAGTGAAGCCCTAATAATGAAACGGAAGTACAATTAAGCAAGATGGTACATAATGAGAATTATTTACGTACCTGGAGAAAAGAGTGCCGCAGTCACATTTATACTCTCTTGTACCACAGGTCTTTGAGTGGGCTTTCCAGTCAGATTGAACCGCATACTTTTTGGAACATTTTTCGCATTTGAATTTCTTCTCACCATGTTTCCTGGAGAAGTGCTTCTTGATGCCCGTGAGGTCGCCGAGAGCTCTAGACGGGTCATGATGGACACAAGTCGGGTCGGGGCAGAGGTAGACCTTTCGCTTGACTTCATTTGTTGTCTTCTGCCTTAGCTTCCAAGGCAGGTTGTGTCCTCTTCTGTGGAGCTGCAGATTTTGCTCTCTTTGGAAGCCTTTGTTGCACACCTCACATATGAATCGATTTGTAGCCATTAATGTCTTCGGAGATAGTGCTATCACCTCCGCGTCTGGATCTGTCATCACCAAAAAGCAAACAAATAAAACAGAACATTAGAGAATTCATGAAATTTATACATAGCATCTCGATCACTAATTGACACAAAAGCAAAAGGAATAGACCTTTTATAAATAAATACAATATACCCGTGTTGATTATATGGATTCATCCCATTTGAACTTTCAAATTAGGGTTATTAATTAATTAGTGGAGTATGTACAGCACTAGCTAAAAGACATATACAAGGTTATATATATGTATACATATACAGACAGAAAAAGAGAAAGAGAAAGTGAATAAGAATATATATATATGGTAGATCCTAGGATAAAACTGGTTAGATACTTGCTTGGGGTTCCTGGCTGGTTTCTTCTTTTCTTCTGGACAAGAGGAGTTGCTGCTGCTGCTGCAGAAGAAGAAGGTCCTGCTGAGGAATACTGCTGCTGCTGTTGTTGGTTCATTTGGTTCTGCTCCTCTTCTCTCAATCTAAACAACACGGTGGATGAAGATGCTGCCATTTCTGATTCTTCTTCGACCTTAATTAATCTCCCGAAAATCCCACGTACATGCAATTTAATTAAAATTTACTTTATCCACAAATGCAAAAAGGGGCATTTTTTAGATTCAACAAGTGAAGAAATCTTAGGATCGGAGAGGGAAAAAAAAGGAAAGTGAAGTAATTAAAACCATGGCTATATTTGATGATGCCCTTTTTTCTAATGTATCCCTCCCTTGTTTTAAACGATATTTTTGAGGAAGTGGTTCTTCTTTCTTTGATTTGGTGTCATGCAAATACGCTAACACATAGGCCATAGCAATAAATTTTTTAGAGCATCTTTTCTTTTTCTTGTTAATTTCTTTTATTCTCTTTATTTCTTTGCCACAAAATGCAAAATTAGAAAATTAGGAGAGAGAGAAAAAGAAAGGAAGATAGTGTTTGCTCTGCTCCTACGCACCCTAATCTGTCCGTATGCGGCGAACGATTGGGTCCACCTTCTCTCCTCACCTTCTCTCCTATCTCTCTCCCCCCTAGTCATGGTAGTGGTATCTTGTCACGCACTTCCAGACGAAGGTTTCTTCATCAACTCCTCCCTGGTCCCCACATGAAAGAATAAAAATAAAATAAAATAATACCTAGTTAAAAAATAAAGACGTATACTACTATTAATAGCATATACATGCATGACTCATATTTGTGCATATAATAATTAATGAAATGTTTCCCGGGTATTTACTGAAAACCAAATTATAAGGAGTATGTGTATAAATGTATGCTACTATATGTCTATATGGATATGTTTGTATGCAACTATTATAGATTTATATGTACCTGTACATATATGGTGTGGAAAAGGTGAAGGGGACGGGATATATATATATATATATATATGTATATGGTAGTATATGACAACCAAATTAATCCTGTCGATGCATGAAAACAAATAAGTAGAAGGTACTGAAAAACTCAAATAGTGTGAAATTTGAGCTTTTTATGAAAATCCAATCTACTGATTGAAACTATGATTTGGATTAATACGCTACTTCATGTAATCCAGCTAAAACTTTTCCCAAACTAGGAGCTAGCAAAGTAGAATTAAATCCATTCAAAACAACAACATAAATTGACGACTTAACCATAGGTCCATAACCATAATATGGTTCTTTTTGGTGGAGAAACAACATATATATATATATATATATATATATATATGACTGATTTAAAACATATCTCTTAAATAACATATTTTTATCAAAATAACGCCGTTTTAAAGATTCTTTTTTTTATTAAAAATAATATTAAAAAAAGATATGACATTTCGCGACCCACTTATTTTCCTATTATTTATGAAAATATCATCAAAGAATCTTCAAAACGACGTCGTTTTGATAAATATATGCTATTTAAGGAGGTATGCTATTTAAGAGGTATGTTTTTGAACCGTCCTAGTGAGGTCAAAATGGTATGAATGTGCCAATTTTAATCCTCAAGTAAAATTAAATGATGGGTCATAATTATCGTGGAAGTTAATAAATCATGACGTATAATGTATTAAAATATCCATTAGTTGTGATACCTAATTCCTCAAGAAGTTGGTATAATTTTATTCTCTTTGGCACTCTTTACTCTACATGTGATTTCAAAAATGAACATCTCAAATTGTGAATAAATTTTCTAGGTATTACTAATATGTGAAGTACTTAAAGTGTCCGTATATACTATACAGTGCATGAGTGTGTGTGTGTATAATATTTGCACTAGAAAAAAAGAAAGAAAAATGTATACTATGAAAAATTGTTACTTCTAGGAGTCGTTTTTGATAGTTTAATCCTAAATTCCTCTTTCATATACTATGAGATCCATAAGAATTTGCGAAACTATTAAAAAAATTGTGAAAATACATTAAGAATTTGTGAAACTATTAAAAAATTGCCAAAATACAATATATATATATATATATATAGACACACACACATATACTCCTTTAATTCTCAAGAAAACGACTTCTTTTGTATGTGGGCCCTATAATTCCAGCCATTACTAGGATTGTAAATGAACCCGAGAGAGAGAGAGACTCAAATTTAATGCTTAAATGAGTTGAATTTAATTTTTTTTATTTATATTTAGACACTTATGTGAATTAATATGAGTCGCCTACTGTTCTTTTATTTAAAGTATTGAATTTTACTTATTTTAATAATTCCTATTCGATACAAATTCGTTGATCTTTATTCGTATATTTTTATTGAGTATACTTAATTTAGTTAATATATACTTTTAACAATTAAATTCCTCACATACTCTAAGAAATGGAAGGAATTTTATATTTTCCGTATATGTCCATCAATTGATTCTAGTGTGACAATATCATCTTATTAATTTCTTACAAAACTCGAGATCTAATTTGAAGAGTTCAAATTTAAAATATTTCAAATAGTTGATGAGTTAATTTTATCTACATTATCATAATATAAATGATCCAGTTATGTATTCTCAAATTTTGTAAGAAGCTTGACTGAAAAACGAGTCGAGTCAAGTCGAGTCGAACTTGAGGACAATAAAATGAGTAAAATTCGAATTTGACTAAAGATTATAAAATTATATTTGAATACAAGTACAAATTTAAATACCTTTACAAAATTTTGAATAAAAATTAAATAATATATTATTTAATTGAACTCGAAATTATTTTCACCCTTACTCAAAGCTGACTAGTGACACCAACTAAATTCTCTACCCCACAACCCCAAGAGAACTTAAATGTCTTATTTATTATCTAATTACACCTTGTGACGGCAACATGACTAGAACCCCTACTCTTTGTTAAGGATTTTTTAAATTTTTTTTTAAAGTAATTAACAATTCTTTAGAGCGGCGAGAGTACTTAGATTATAAAAGGAAGATTCGTTATGTATAGATAAATACATGTTTGTACAAGTATATATGCATGAAGCTGCTGGAGATATTAAGATTTAAGTTACGGCTTATTTGTCCGGACACACACACACACACACACACACACACACACACACACACACATATATATATATATATATAGTCCCCTTCTCCAACAAATTTTAAAAAGCGAACTAAAGACGAACTGTCGTCCTTAGTATCTATGGCGACGGTTCGACCCGTCGCCATAGCCATGCACTCTATGACGACGGGTCGAACCGTTGCCATAGATATCAAAGACGACGGTTCGTCTTTAATTCGTTTTTTAAAGTTCGTTTTTGAAAATTTTTCTATATATATATATATAATCGGTTATAATGATAATTTTTTAGGTTACGGCGATCGTCGCTATAGATATTTTTGGTCTATGACGACGATTGAACTATCATCATAACCCAAAAAACTCGTCGCCTTTAGCAACAACTCTTTTTGACCATCACTTGAAGGAGAAATTATTTCATACTCTTAAAATATAATAAATAGTTTATTTTTTCCTTCACATGCATGTGGGTTCTCTGTAGGTTTCACCACAAAAAATCTTACATGCATATAAAGAGAGAAACATACTATTCACTGTACTCTAAAATAAATTTTCTACTTAAAGAGAGAAGTGAGTCGAGAAAATAAATAAATAGAAGAAAAAAAAAAACATTAGCTGACAACGTAACAGTACCCATGCTAAAACACGGACGCCTGCACTTTTTTTTCTTTCCAAAAATGATATCATCTCCCTTCTTTCTTTTCGAATGCTCCTTCCTGTTACTTCCTCCATATTTTCTCAAAAATCCCTCTATTAAAACTTATAGGAAAATTCTAAATTTATCTATTTTTTTACTCATTTTTTTTATTTATATATAAAATAAACGAATATGGTCCATTCATTTAGGTTAAAAATGAAATGAGGTGGGATCACACTTATTTATCTTATATACGGATAAAAAAATTTAGTAAAAAAAGTGAATAAGCGTAGAAGTATTTAAACTTAAATAGGCTTCTTCAATAATTTCTTATATTTATGTTATAATCTTTTATTAAAAAAATTAAAATAAGTTTGATTCAAAAGCAAAAACTATAATAAAAATAAGATAATTAGAGACAGAAAATAAAAAATAAAAAAAGAGAAAGAATGCAAAAAATTCTATGGAGAGAAAGTAAAAAAAAAATTAAGAGTGTGAGTAAACATTTTTAGATAGAGAAAAAATAAGGTAGAGAGATAAAGAAAAGAAACAGTAATTAACTTTTTTTTAAAATAATTATATGTTAGTTAAGCTTAGCCACGTGGAACATGTAAATGACAATTGGGCTTTGGGTTGGGTTTTGAGATGATAAGTGAAAACTTTAGTTGAGCACGGTTTCAGGTCCAAAAGGTTTAAGCTGAATGTTTCATCCTCACATTGGGTCAAAATAATACGGAGCATTTTTATTTAATTATCTTGAAGTTAATTAAATCATGCCTAATAAAACAATAAAATTTCGCGAAAAAACTAGACCACAACACAACCAGAGAGGAAGTGTACTTTAACAAATATATATATATTGTGTATTGCTTTATTTTTGCTAAAATAATAAACTGCAAACTATTAAAAATAAGGCAGCCTCATATTTTATATACAAAAGCATGACTTCATTTACACCCAGAGCCATAAACCAATGTGGTGAAGTAGCTGGAGGATTTAATTAGGAGGACCAGGTTGCAGGGTATAGTTTTTTTGTCAAGGGTCCACAATCAAACAAAAAAATAAATAAAAATAAAGAAGTTCAAAATTTAGAACTTTTTGAGAAAGAAAAGTAAGCTACGAGTACAAAAAACAAATGTGGAGTCAATAAGCTAAGACCAGGAAAGTAATGCACTAGAGGAGTAGGTGGTCAGTTTAATGGAGTAGACATCATATCTGTATACATCTATAGTTATATTCAGGCAGTACAAATGGTAGAGACAATAATAAACTATACATCATACTACGTACTTACTTTAAACTATTGGCAATTTGCTTATAGACAAACGAAAAAAGGACAATATGTATCCACTATATGTTAAAATTAGAAAATACCAGCTCTATCTTATGCATCAATTTTTGGTTTCAACTCGATCTCTGTTGCTTGTCATGGCCGATGTGACCAAGCAATAGCATTTCGGCGGCTAACACCAGCTAGCTAACTACTTGGGTTGGGGCTCCAGACAAATGGGTCATTTTGATTGGAGAAATGTTGGTTTAGACTGATATGGACTGGACTAGTGTGAATAATAAATGGTTGGATATGACCCAGCCCATATGGATCACAAGTAAGCTCAATTCCTCACTCTCGATTCTCGTATAAAAAAAAGTAAAATGTGTGACACTTTGTACTACTTTTTACACATACATATATATATATATATATATATATATGTATTGTATAGTTAAATTTAATTATAGCCTATATACATACACACACTTATTTGGAAATAAAATCTAAATAAGTTTATACTTATTAATTTAAAGATCTGAATTAAAGAAATAAGTAATGAACACATAATTATAAAAAGAAGAAAAAAAGATTAAGGAAAATTAAATTTAATAACAAATAAATGTAGGACAGAATGGACATACTTTCTAATCTATATAAATTGTTTAATCAAGCTCCCACAAAAGGGAAACAAAAACTAAATTGTTGAAGATGTAATATAAAGATAGAAAACAATTATATATAAAAAAAAAAAACCAAATGCATCATCTCAAAATGGGAGTTCAACACAGACTTGACATTATAAAAAATGCGATTGATCCGAGCTATTATAATTATGATATAGCAAAAAATAATTTTTTTTTTAAAAAACTAAAGTTCTAAACAATATTTAGTACCAAGCCTCAACACAAGCTATATGAAAATTTAGGGAATATTATACACACACACACACACATGTACACACACGGAGAATGAAAAAATTATGAGTAAATTATCGGTTTTTAACTTATTTACACTCTCGATTACTTGTGATCTACTTTTTTTCACAAATCGTCTGCATTGAATCCGATCAAATCACTGTTTTCCTACAAAGATTTATATTTAAAATTTTGGTTTTAATTCATGAAGAAATCTTTAGGGTTAATTTCTAATCAAATCCTCAATTATTCATAAAGATTTTACATACCACAACTAGAGTTTTCAAATATTTACACACAAAAACAGGATGAAAAACAGAATATTGTCCTACTTCTCTTTTATACTAATAAGACAGAGTTTTACAGGCACCCTTTGTATTATTTTTTTCAAAAAATTAATGGTTGAGATTTTTATTTTAAATTAAAGGAATAAATAACCTTAATGAGATTACAATAAAAAATAATACCCTTTTTTGTCATTTTATTATATAACGTATATTAGTGAGTTCCTGCTAAGCACTAATTTCTTTACAACTACAACATACATAGCAAATACTGTTTATGGGACTTTCATGGCCATCGAATTTTGCAGTCCATTACAAGATTTGGTTGTTGAGAATCAACACAAAAAGGTAAAAAATGTAACAAAGTCACAAGGTCATCACATTCTGAGCTCATTGATGTGATAAAAACTAGTAACTGCAAGTGCACAGTATCAAATTGAAGAACGGACAAATACAGGTCGAACCACAGAGACTAGTTAATTTCCAATGTATCCTTAATTTAAATTTCAGGCAAATTAGGAATAAAAATTGTGAAGATGATTAATTAACTAACTAATGCAAAATTAAATTAATAACAAAAACTATTAATGAGAAAAACTACCTAGGAATCCGAATCCATTAAATACTAACATAATAATTAAATTCTTCCTTTCCTTAATTAATTTCTAATTATTTTTCCTTCCCTTAAAAATAATGATTCATATAATTAATATGGGAAAGCATAGATTATGAAAATTTAAGGATTAACTATAACTCATCAAAACTTCATTGAGCAAGCATGAATTATGAAAAACTCATATCTTAACAATAACCTATCAAAATCTCATAATTAATTTAGAACCAAAACGAATTATGCACGAAGGTAATTTTGAAGAAATAAACAATTAAACATTAATATCGGAACGAAAAGAATATAATATTATGCAATATTTAATTTCATCTTCATCCTAAGTATTAAAAATTTAGCTAGACATGATAATTAAAATAAAAACAAAATTAAAAGCTACTATTGTTAATTGCATGAAATAAAATAAAAAAACTAACTAAAATAATAATTAAAAAGAAACTTTAATAAACTAATTGGCAATTAATTACTATGAGCATTCCTTGACAAACTCCAAGCAAAAGCTGCGTACATGATAAAGAAAATAAAAGGCTTCCTGACAAATACCTACCAAAAGCTGCGGCAAGAATAAGGAAAAGAATAAACAAAACTAATGAAATAATAATGTAAAAAAACTTTATTATATTGAATAATAATGGTAAAATAAACCAAAACCAAAACAAGTTATGCTTCTACTTTACCCACGCTGCTTTGAACAAAAATAATACTCCCTGACTCCTAAAACTAAAACAAAGCTACTCGTACTTTCTTCCTTTTACCGAGAGCAAAAGAGAGAAAAAGAAAATAAAATATGACACCCCTACTCTCTAAAATAATACTCTTATTTATAGAGAAAATAAACTAAACCCTAATCTAATTTGGAATAGCTTGGACTCTTCTTTCCTTCTTGATTTCAACTTCTACATGGTAATATTGGAGTCAAAATAGAAATCAACTTGGAAGCTTTTAGAATCCTTTTTCAGCTCAACTTTATTTATTTCTTTATTTCCTGCAAAACAAAATAAAACTAATTAATTAAATAAAATAAACAAATAAAATAATAAAAATGGGAATATAAAAAATGCAAAATTACGTGTTTATCAAATACCCCCATACCTAGCTTTTACTCGTCCTCGAGTGAAACAAAAACAAAAAGAAAACAAAATCAAAATAAAATCTAAACTACCCAATTTTCGTAGGAAACACGATTGCACTTAGCATGTGCAATAAGCCTTTAAACCCCAAGGTTAACCCAAGTGGACGAGTTGTGTCTCGTGAGGGTTTGCAGTGAATATACCCACAAAATTCAAAATAAAATAAAAATATTTTTGAGTTGAATCAATTATGAAATCGAAAGAAAACTTTTAAGTATACATGGGCATTACACATAAATAAGATCAAATTCAAAATCACACTTTCACCTTATCAAAAATCTTCCATCTTCATTCTAAATACCATCCTTCATAAAATTAATTCCATGTGATGCATGTATGTGTATGTGATGTAACTCTTAGTAGGGACTTTTACCGTGAAAATCAAGGAAACTCAAATTTTTTTTCTATTTTTTTATTCTTGACTTGTGCAATGTCTATTTTTCTTAGGCTTTTCAGAGTTACCCATTTAACGAGCGTTTGACCAATGACTCCCAAACCAGTTGGCTTTAGGGCACTAGGTGTAAAGCCACCCCTAAGGGTTTACTAACTCGAGTAACAAAGGCCACAAAAATCAGACTAGTCAAATTACTTATATCCATTATACTTTTCAGTTTGAATTTTCTTTTATTCAATGGATATTGAATCAGTATTTTTCATTTTTTCAAATTTTTTTCTCTTACAACGAGTGCGTTTTACGCTCCATCTCGCTGCATTATTATTTTTTCCTTCTAATTTTTTTCTTGAAATTACTTGACTCATAGTTTATACCCCACAACCAAGAATTAGTACGAACGTGAAGTGCAAAAATGCATGTGAATTCTAATTTTATTCAAGATGGCATTTCAAACTAGGATTTTGTATTTTATCAAAGGTTCAAGCATTCTTAATCTTTTAACCCTACTCAAAGAATTTTACTCCACAGACACTTATTAGAATTAATCCAATTCATAAAAAATCAAACAAATTTTTCCATTTTTTCAATTTTTTTTTTTTTTTTAAAGAAACTTTTTGAAAAAATAAAAAGAAAAGAAAAGAATAAAATAAAATAAAATGCTAATAAAAAAAAAAATGCAATAGATAAATAAAAATGTCAAATTCCCCCTTACCTAAATCATGCATTGTCCTCAATGTATGCAAATGAATAATAGAGAACAAAGAAATAAAAGAATTGTACCTCGTATGGTGGGTAGGAATGGGACGGAAAGAAAAATATATATACAAAACTTACAATTACAAGTGCAGTTTCAGTCATTTGGAATAGTGTGGTTCAATAAGGTCCACCACCTCCTCTGTTTCGGTCGGCATTTCTAAAAAGCGTTTGAGTCGTTGACCATTAACTTTGAAAATTTCACCACTCTTTGGATTTTCAATATCAACTGCCCCATGAGGGTAAACTACCTTTACTACAAAAGGTCCATCCCATCTAGAACGCAATTTGGCAGGAAATAGATGTAGCCTAGAGTTATACAAGAGAACTTTTTGACCAGGTGAAAATGATTTTCTCAAAATTGATTTATCATGAAACACTTTTGTTCTTGCCTTGTAAATTTTAGCATTTTCGTAAGCATCATTCCTAATCTCGTCCAACTCATTCAATTGCAATTGTCTATGACTCCCACAACTTGACATATCAAAATTTAGCTTTTTTATAGCCCATAAAGCACGGTGTTCAAGTTCCACAGGTAAGTGACAAGCTTTTCCAAACACAAGCCTATATGGTGACATTCCTAAGTTAGTCTTAAAGGCAGTACGGTAAGCCCACAATGCATCTAACAATTTAAGAGACCAGTCTTTTCTATTAGAACTCACCGTTTTTTCCAAGATTTGTTTGATTTGCCTATTCGAGACTTCTACTTGACCACTTGTCTGAGGGTGATATGGTGTGGCAAGCTTGTGGGTGATGGAATATTTTTTTAACAAGGATTCAAAAGGTTGATTGCGAAAATGTTTTCCTTGATCACTGATTATAGCCCTAGGGGTACCAAAGCGAGAAAAAATATTATTTTTTAGAAATTTGACAACAACTTTATTGTCATTGGTTTTGGTTGGTATAGCTTCTACCCACTTAGACACGTAATCAACCGCAAGTAAAATGTACAGATTTCCAAAAGAATTTGGGAATGGACCCATGAAATCTATCCCCCACACATCAAACAACTCAATGACTAGAATGGGTTGCATTGGCATCATATTCCTCCTAGTGATCCTTCCTAAATGTTGACACCTATTGCAATTTGCACAAAATTCTGTGGCATCCTTGAATAGACTAGGCCAATAAAAACCACACTGAAGAACTTTGGCAGACGTCTTTTTACCTCCAAAATGTCCTCCACAAGCTTGGTCATGACAAAATGATAGGACACTCCTAAACTCATGGTCGGGGACACATCTCCTAATGATTTGATCAGGGCAATATTTAAACAAATAGGGGTCGTCCCAATAAAAATATTTGACTTGTGAAAGAAATTTTGATCGGTCTTGTTTGGACCAATGGGAAGGAATGTCACTAGTAACTAGGTAGTTCACAATATCAGCAAACCAAGGTGTAGTGGATATGGAGAAAAGTCGCTCATCTGGGAAAGAATCATTTAAAGGCAGTTCAGAATTAGACTCCACAACTAAACGAGACAAATGATCAGTTACCACATTTTCAGACCCTTTTTTATCCCTTATTTCTAGGTCAAATTCTTGGAGCAATAAGACCCATCGAATTAATCGGG
This sequence comes from Hedera helix, assembly GCA_947179155.2. Lineage (NCBI taxonomy): Eukaryota > Viridiplantae > Streptophyta > Magnoliopsida > Apiales > Araliaceae > Hedera > Hedera helix. The sequence continues at coordinate 37,845,488 of OX359281.1, forward strand.
CTTTGGAGTCTTTTTTGGAGAGAAGGTGTCTAAGGGCTGCATGGTCAGTGTAAACGATGATTTTTGACCCAATAAGATAAGATCGAAACTTTTCTAGGGCAAAAACTACAGCTAGAAGTTCTTTTTCAGTAGTTGAATAATTCAATTGTGCATCATTCAAAGTCCTACTAGCATAGTATATAACATGGGGAATCTTATTAATTCGTTGCCCTAGAACAGCACCAACTGCATAGTCAGATGCATCACACATTAACTCAAATGGTTGATTCCAATCGGGTGATTTGATGATAGGAGCTGAGGTCAACTCCTTTTTAAGTTGTTCGAATGATTGGAAACATTTGTCATTAAATTCAAATTTTGCATCTTTACTTAGAAGATTGGTTAAGGGTCTTGCTTTCTTACTGAAATCTTTGATGAATCGCCTATAAAAGCCTGCATGTCCTAGGAATGAACGAATTTCTTTGACTGTCCGAGGTGGTGGGAGATTAGCAATGAGATCAATTTTGGCTTTATCTACTTCAATTCCCTTTTCAGATATGATATGACCAAGAACAATTCCCTTTTTAACCATGAAATGACATTTTTTCCAATTTAAGATTAAATTAGTGTCCTTACATCTCCTTAAAACTAAGTCGAGGTAGTGAAGACACTCAGGAAATGTAGACCCAAATATGGAAAAATCATCTATAAAAATCTCTAGGAATTTGTCTATCATGTCAGAAAAAATGCTCATCATGCATCTTTGAAAGGTGGAAGGGGCACTACATAGTCCAAAGGGTAGACGACGATATGCAAAAGTTCCATAAGGACAAGTGAATGTGGTCTTTTCTTGGTCTTCTGGGGCTATGGGAATTTGAAAGTAACCCGAGTATCCATCAAGGAAACAATAGTAAGCATGACCAGCTAACCTTTCTAGGATTTGGTCTATGAAGGGTAAAGGAAAATGATCCTTCCTTGTGGCCTCATTGAGTTTTCTATAGTCTATGCAAACCCTCCAACCAGATTGGACACGAGTGGGAACTAACTCATTATCGTCATTTTGAACAACAGTTAAGCCAGACTTTTTAGGCACCACCTGAATAGGACTTACCCAAGAGCTATCAGAAATGGGATAGATGATCCCATTATCTAGACATTTAAGAATTTCCTTCCTAACAACCTCTTTTAAAACTGGGTTCAACCGCCTCTGTGGGTCTCTCACGGGTTTAGCATCATCTATTAAATGGATCCTATGTTGGACAATGGCAGGACTAATCCCCTTAATATCTGTTATGCTCCATCCTATGGCTTCTTTGTTCTGTCTAAGGATGGTCAATAATTCTTCCTCTTGTGGGTTTGTTAAATCAGACGCAATGATCACAGGAAGAGTTTTGGAAGGACCTAAATAGGCATATTTAAGATCAACAGGAAGAGGTTTGAGTTCTAACTCTGGTGGACTCGATTCTGAAGATTGTAAAATTGGCTCGATCACAGGTTCCCATTTAGAATACATTGATGTAGATGGCTCTAACAGTTCATTCACCTCATGTACATATTCTGTATCATCCCAATTTTGACCAAAGTGATTTAAACAAAAGTTAAGAATTTCATCTTCCCCATTAAGGTCATTTTCAGACATTTCTTGAATCATGTTTGTTTCAACGGATTGGTCAGAAAAATCACTAGGTTGTTTTCCCACATTAAACACATTTAAATCAATTGTCATGTTCCCAAATGTCAATTTCATTAGTCCATTTCTACAATTGATTAACGCATTAGAGGTTGCTAAAAATGGTCTACCTAAAATGACAGGAATTTGACTGTTGGGATTGACAACAGGTTGGGTTTCAAGAACAACAAAATCGACAGGGAACACAAAATCGCCAACCTTAATGAGTACATCTTCAACTATTCCCTTTGGCACTTTGATAGAACGGTCAGCTAGCTGGAGTGTGACTCTTGTCTTTTTCAACTCCCCTAAGCCCAAGGTTTGGTACACAGAAAATGGTAGAAGGTTAACACTCGCTCCTAAATCAAGCAAAGCTTTTTCAATTAAGGTGTCTCCTATGATGCATGAAATAGTAGGACAACCGGGGTTTTTGTACTTCACAGGGACTTGGCATGACAGGATAGAACTAACATGGGCTGTTAGAAAAGCTTTCTTAGGAACATGAGTGGTTCTTTTGTGTGTGCACAAATCTTTTAGACATTTAGCATATGAGGGAACTTGTTGAATGGCATCTAGAAGAGGGATATTAATTTTCACTTGTTTGAACACTTCTAGAATTTTGTCTAATTGGGCTGACTGCTTGTTTGAAATTAGTCTTTGGGAGAATGGGGCTTTTGGTTTAAAGACTTTTTCATTAGATTCCGAAGATATGGTTTTCTCATTTTTTAACAATTGTTTGTTAGATGGGCCTACTGACTCAGAAATGGTGGGCTTTTCAGGCTGGGCTGACTGTGAAGATAGATTATTAGATTTATCAATTAAATTTTCCTCTTCTTCATTATCAATACCAGCATGATTGTTAAAATGATTTCCAGACCTTAAAGAGATTACGGAATTCACATGATTGACTTGGTTGTGGTTGTTTTCAAGTGAATTAGCATGATAAGGTTTTTGATTAGGGACTGGAAATTTCGGGTTGGTCTCGGGTTGGCTAGGAAACTTTCCCTTCTCTCTTTCACTAACTATAGTGGCCAATTGACTCATTTGAATCTCTAACCGAGATATGGCTTGGTTACTGTTTTGCATGAAATTAGTTTGAGAGTTTATTAAAGTTTCCTGAGATTTCATTAAAGATTCCATACTTTTCTCTAAATTGCTAAGTCTCTTTTCACTTTCATTAGGGAAACCTGGTGGACATTGAGTTGCTGAATTTGAATTTTGGTACAGACCAGGATTCGACTTTTGATAGGGTTGAAAAGTTTGATTTTGAGACCGATTAACCTGATTTGAAGAGTTATTTGGGTATGATCCTTGGTTCCATGCAAAATTAGGATGATTTCTCCAACCTGGATTATAAGTGGGTGCAAATGGGTCGTTCCTAGGTCTTTGAGACATTACATTGACTTGGTCAAATTCTTCAAGTTGGTTTACAGGTGATGTATCCCTAGTTTCTAAAACTTCAAGTCTTTTAAGTACACTTGCCAACTTAGCTGCGGTAGCAATTGAATTGTCAATTGTATGAACACCCCTAAATGAGCTAGATTTGTCGGTCTTTCGGGTGGTTTCCCATTGCACGGTTTTTTCTGCTAAGTCTTCTAAAAACTCCCAAGCCCTTTCCTCATCATTTTTTAGAAAATCCCCTTGACACATTGACTCTAACATTGTTTTAGTGGAAAAATCTAAACCTTCGTAGGCAATTTGACACAATCTCCATTTTTCAATTCCATGGTGTGGACACTGGGATAACAAATTTTTAAATCTATCAAAATATTTCCAAAACGACTCGTTTTCAAGTTGGTAAAATTGATGAATTGCAGTCCTAATCTCGGAAGTTTTTTGATTTGGAAAATATTTATTTAGAAATGTAACAACAAATCCTTTCCAGGTTGTTATGGAATTATTCGCTAGGCTATATAACCACTTTTTAGCATTATCTTTCAAAGCAAATGTGATAAATCTTAGCCTAATCGAGTCTTCAGACAATTGTTGAATTTTCATTAAAGCACAGACTTCCTCAAATTCCCGAATGAATAAATATGGATCTTCTATTCCAGTAAACCTAGGTAACATATTTATAAAGTGCGGTTTTAGTTCAAAATTATTACCATTTACTGGTGGTAGACTGATGCATGAAGGGTGGGCAGAGCGAGAAGGATAACATCGGTCCCTTAAAGAAACAGTTTGTGCAACTTCCATGTTTGTAGAAGTGATGTCTTTTAAAGTGAAATCTGAAAAATCAATTCTTCTCACTAACCGAGATGTTTTATCCCTAACCCACACTTTTTGCATAAACTACTTAGCAGATAAGCACGTAAACAAATAAGCACACAAAAATGAATAAGAAAAATAAAATAAAATAAAAACTACTTCTAAGGTCAACCTAAATAAAATCTAGACAGCTCCTAACTGTTCCAAGTTACTCTTTAAGGTCCACCAAATTCAAAATTAATCACACCGCTAGCCAGGTAAGTGTAAGAACGGCGGGAGTCTCTCCGTGGGTACGGTGACTAATTGAGTAACCGCGCGTCCTTTAGGCGTTTACCTTTTGAACCACTTGCCTAGACACCAGTAATATGATTAATTAGGAATTCAGACTCCTCTCAGAATTTCTTGTCCTAATTGAGCTCAAGAATCTTATGGGCCAACGTCTACTTGATTTTATTAAGTCGGTTATGCAAAGTTAGGTTGTTTGTGGGCCAAGGAAGGGTGATGAAATCCCCACCTTATCTTGTTAAGGTTTGCGCCCTTAAAGTCAAATTAAAAATAAGAATAAACAAATAAAATAAAAACTGTAAACAAATAAAATGTCTTAAAACTATGTGAATTACGAAAGAATGAGAAATTTAACGTACCTCAATCCGCCAGCAATCACCACAGTTTATATTTAACAAAAATAAAATAAAAATAAAAATAAAAACCTAAGCAAGATGTGCTCTACGTGAGTGAATGCATGAATGCGGCAATTAGTTTTTTAACTAAAAATAATAAACTAAACTACTATATTTTATTTTATTTTTCAATTTTATATAAAAAAAAAATTATGGAGATACGAAGTACCAAGAAAGCGCAACAACAAAATATTTAAGTTTTTACTCCTTCGATCCGCTTCGATAATCCTGAAAAAAATAAAAATAAAAATATTAGTGGTAAAAACTAATTCGAAGAAATAAAAATTAAGAAATAAGAAATTAAATCTAGTCCCCGGCAACGGCGCCAAAAACTTGATGTGATAAAAACTAGTAACTGCAAGTGCACAGTATCAAATTGAAGAACGGGCAAATACAGGTCGAACCACAGAGACTAGTTAATTTCCAATGTATCCTTAATTTAAATTTCAGGCAAATTAGGAATAAAAATTGTGAAGATGATTAATTAACTAACTAATGCAAAATTAAATTAATAACAAAAACTATTAATGAGAAAAACTACCTAGGAATCCGAATCCATTAAATACTAACATAATAATTAAATTCTTCCTTTCCTTAATTAATTTCTAATTATTTTTCCTTCCCTTAAAAATAATGATTCATATAATTAATATGGGAAAGCATAGATTATGAAAATTTAAGGATTAACTATAACTCATCAAAACTTCATTGAGCAAGCATGAATTATGAAAAACTCATATCTTAACAATAACCTATCAAAATCTCATAATTAATTTAGAACCAAAACGAATTATGCACGAAGGTAATTTTGAAGAAATAAACAATTAAACATTAATATCGGAACGAAAAGAATATAATATTATGCAATATTTAATTTCATCTTCATCCTAAGTATTAAAAATTTAGCTAGACATGATAATTAAAATAAAAACAAAATTAAAAGCTACTATTGTTAATTGCATGAAATAAAATAAAAAAACTAACTAAAATAATAATTAAAAAGAAACTTTAATAAACTAATTGGCAATTAATTACTATGAGCATTCCTTGACAAACTCCAAGCAAAAGCTGCGTACATGATAAAGAAAATAAAAGGCTTCCTGACAAATACCTACCAAAAGCTGCGGCAAGAATAAGGAAAAGAATAAACAAAACTAATGAAATAATAATGTAAAAAAACTTTATTATATTGAATAATAATGGTAAAATAAACCAAAACCAAAACAAGTTATGCTTCTACTTTACCCACGCTGCTTTGAACAAAAATAATACTCCCTGACTCCTAAAACTAAAACAAAGCTACTCGTACTTTCTTCCTTTTACCGAGAGCAAAAGAGAGAAAAAGAAAATAAAATATGACACCCCTACTCTCTAAAATAATACTCTTATTTATAGAGAAAATAAACTAAACCCTAATCTAATTTGGAATAGCTTGGACTCTTCTTTCCTTCTTGATTTCAACTTCTACATGGTAATATTGGAGTCAAAATAGAAATCAACTTGGAAGCTTTTAGAATCCTTTTTCAGCTCAACTTTATTTATTTCTTTATTTCCTGCAAAACAAAATAAAACTAATTAATTAAATAAAATAAACAAATAAAATAATAAAAATGGGAATATAAAAAATGCAAAATTACGTGTTTATCACTCATCACACCACACAAGGTCGTCGATCTAATACCATTTGACGACTTGGTGTTATGAGCTCAGAGAATTTATGATACTAAATTGCAGAAACTGTAAAGAATAAACAAGAATAGAACTGAGAACAAAGAAAATGAATACTGGACAGATAAATAAATGGAAGAATTGATATTGATTTGATAAGAATACAAGTTTACAGAAGATAAACACCATTAACACAGCTACCACTAACTGAATTACAAACACCATTAATTATAACAACTTGTGACATCATCTTGCCAGCTGGATATTTGAGTTGCAGAATTCTCATATGCTGCAGATTTGCTTACATTAATCTTCATCAGCATCCTTCATCATTTGCTTCCTTAACAACTTGCCTTACTAACAATTCATAGCATTGCCACCCCCTCAAATTATCATTGTCCAAAATAATGTAGCTTATTGAGACTGCTCATTAGTAAAGTTGAAGTCTGGATACTGAGATACCATTTGCTGAACATCTTCCCATGTAGCATCCTCCTCCAAGCTTCCCACCCATTGAATAAGATATTCCACTTTGGCCCTATTTTTGTATTTAACCAACCTTGTTTTTAGTACTTTTTCTGGAACTAGCTTAAAATTGCCATCCTCAACTGTAGGGGGTAATGTAGGACATATAATAGCCTGAACTCAAATGGTTTTCTTCAATAACGAGACATGGAAAACATCATGTATCGGTGAATGCGGTGGCCGGCAATTTTAATTTGTAAGCCACAAATCCAATATTCTCCACAATTTCAAAGGAACCATAAAATCTGAGAGCTAATTTAAAGCTTGCTCTTTGAGCTAGACTAGACTGCTGGTATGGCTGCAATTTCAAATATACAAAATCTCCAATATCAAATTGCCTTCTTAAACCTTGCATAACTGCACTTCTTTGTCTAATGAACTCATCAACAGCTGTAACCTTAGTTCTTTCAAGATGTCTGAAATTCAGTTGGGGTGGATCAAAACCAAACAAAATTTTGAATGGAGAACGCTGTAACGATGTATGGTAATTAGTGTTGTACCACCATTGTGCTAAACTAAGCCAAGTTGCCTAATTCCTTAGTTGATCACAGCATATACATCTAAGATAACATTCTAGACATCTATTCAACCTTTCTGTCTGCCCATCAGACTGTGGATGATAGGAAGAGCTCATGCAAAGCTTGACTCCTAATTGTTGAAATAGAGACTTCCAGAATGTGCTTAAGAACACATTGTCCCTATCACTAACATTGGTGTGAGGCAGACCGTGCAACTTATATATATGTTCCATAAAAATTTTAACTATAGTTATTGCAGTGTATAGATGTTTTAATCCAATGAAATGACCAAAATTAGAAAACCTCTCTATAACTATCAATATCACATTTTTTTTCATTCAGATAAGGATAACCCTTCAATAAAATCCACTGCTATATCATTCCATGACTTGTCTGGAACCCTCAAAGGATGTAGTAGTCCAGGATAAAGCATATTTTCTATTTTATTTCTTTGACAACAATCACATTCATTCGCCCATTGTTTTACATCAGTAGTGCAGCCAAGCAAAGTAAAATAGCTTTTTATTCTTTTCATTGTAGCTTGAGTACCGTAATGCCCCCTATTGAACTGGTATGAAAAAACAAAAAATACCTTTATCCTTCTATCAATGTTCCGTTCCAACACTATCAAACATTTGTGTCTAAGAATTCCTTGTTGAAAAGAAAATTCAGGTTGAGCATCACTATCTATAGATAATTGCTGCAATAATACCTGTATTTGTGGATCCCCTTCATATGATTCTGAAATTTCCTGCAGCCAAAATGGTATATTTCCAGAAATAGGTTGTATGCATCCTGTTACTTCTGCAACCTTTTCATGCTCCTGTCTGGACAGTGCATCTGCTACTATAATCTCAGCCCCCTTCTTGTATGTTATCTCATAATCATAGCCTAGCATTTTGCTTAACCATTTCTATTGTAGAAAAGTGGTCAATCTTTGTTCCATGAAGAACTTGAGACTTTGGTGATTAGTCTTGATAATAAAATGGGTTCCTGTTAAGTAAGTTATACACTTGGCTACAGCTTACACTATTGCTAGAAACTCTTTCTCATAAACTGGCAGACCAAGATGTTTAGGTGTTAGTGCTTTGCTCATAAATGCCAAAGGCCTGTCACTTTGCATAAAGACTGCACCAATTCCTCTAGCACTAACATCAGTCTCCAAAATGAATGGAAGTTTGAAATCAGGGAGGGCTAAGACAGGAGTAGCACTCATTGCTTGTTTCAATTTGTGAAAAGCCATATTAGCTTCTTCATCCCAAAGAAATTAATCTTTCTGCAACAGCTTAGTTAGTGGTCTATATATTTCCCCATAATTCCTTACAAACCTTCTATAGTAGCTAGTCAATCCTAGAAATCCCCTTAGATTTTTCATAGAAATAGGAGTGGGTCAATTTATCATAGCAGAAATTTTGTTAGGATCAGCAATAACTCCTTTAGCATAAATGATGTGGCCAAAATACTCCACCTGAGGTTGTGCAAAAGAGCATTTACACCTCTTAGAAAATAAGGATTGTGATCTTAATAAGGACAAAGTTTTGTCGAGGTGATTCACATGTGACTACAGGTCAGTGCTATAGACAAGGATGTCATCAAAAAATACAAAAATGAACTATCTTAGATATGGGAAAAAACTTGATTCATTAAAGCCTGAAAAGTTGTTGGGGACATTTGTTAAACCAAAGGGCATCACAAGGAACTCATAATGTCCCAAATGTATCCTAAAAGTTATCTTATATATGCTTAGAGGATTCATCTTAATTTGATGGTAGCCTGACCTCATATCAAGCTTACTGAAAACTGTTGCACCTTTTATTCATCACAAAGCTCTTCAATGATTGGAATTGGAAATTTATTCTTGATTTTAATATTATTAAGTTCCCTATAGTCCACACAGAATCTCCAAGTCCTGTCCTTCTACTTAACTAAAAGAATAGAAAATGCAAATGGACTTTGACTTGGTTGTATAATACCTTATGTAAGCATTTATTTAACAATTTTTTCTATCTCATCTTTCTGTACTTTTGGATATCTGTAAGGCCTGATTATGAATGGTTCTGATATTATTTTGAGGAGAATATAGTGATCATGCATTCTAGGTGGGGGAAGAGTTAAAGGTTCTTGAAATACACCCTTTTAGTTATCCAACACCTGATTAATTTTTGCTGGAATAATATCATTGGAGCTTTCTTTGTTAACTAAGAATAGGCAAGCCAAGAAAGAAATCTGATCCCTTCTGCAAGCCTCTGAAAAATCTAGACTAGATATCATGAAAATGGTATAATTCTGGTCATCCTTAGTGCCTTACAATCTCACATGCTTCCCTGCCTTAGTAAAAGAAAGAGTTAACTGAACAAAGTTGAATATGTAATCACCTAAGGCCTTTAACCATTGAACACCCAAAACTGCATCACACCTCTTTAATGGAATTAATCTCATTTCAGTTTAGAATTTATACCCTTGAGCACACCATATGAAATTTGTACATTTTTCAGAACTTAACATTTTATATCCATCAGCAACACATACTTGCATTGGCTTAACCACCTCTTTTGCACAACGTAACATATCTGTAGTACTAGTGTCGATTAATATGATAATCTCCTTATTTTTAATTGTTGCCTTTATTATAGTAGTTGTATAGTGCTATCATTCAATGCATGAATTGAGATTTCCATATCCTTCTACAATTAATATATTGTTAACTCATGAAGTTCTTCGACCCCAATTTCTCTGTCATCTTTTTCCTTTTCCCCAATCAACATGAACACATGATTATTCTGACATTTGTGTCCAAATATGTATACTTCGTTACAATTGAAACATAAACCTTTTTCTTTTCTTGCTTGCAGTTCATTGTAAGCTAACCAGAATAAGGCTTAGAACCTTGTGAATTATCCCTAATCTTTTGTAAATTAGGCTTAACAATTGATGTTACAGCTAGTGCAAAAGCCTGTACCCCAAATTTTGTTAGCTTTAATAAGTTGAAAATAATTACTCCCTTGTTTAGTATAGAGATGATTTGGTTTAGGTTTTCGATATATGGCCTCCACAGCATTCTCCTGTACTCTTGCAGCAGAAATAACTTTTGATAGTTTCTGGGGCTTTAATAATTTCACAAATCTCCCAATTTCCTCTTTCAATCCACTAATGAAGCATTTGATAAAGTATTCTTCAGTTAAGCCATGATTATCAGCTTTAATTAAAACTATTAAGAATTCAAACCTTTTCTGATATTGACTAATAGTAGACACTTGTTGCAACCTATTGAATTCAGTCAAGACATTACTAACAGTAGACTCTCCATATCTAACTTCCACATCTTCAATAAATTGAGCCCAAGAAACTCTAGGAATGGTTCTATAATAGGCTAGAAACCAAGTTCTTGCTTCACCCTCCACATTTAGTGCTACACTTTTCAATTTTTGATCATAATTCATAGGATAGAATTGAAAAAAATAATCGCATTACATGATCCAATTCTTGATTTCCAATCCATTGAAAATAGGAAATTCAAATTTAGGTCCAATATTTCTAATGTTCCTGTCATTCCCAATTCCAACTGACCTAGGAGATTCATTGAGTATTTCATTCTTTACCTCACTATTAGAAGCTATGGATTTGCCCGTGAGATTGCATTGAAATTCTGAAATTATCACTTCCATAGTACTCTACAGATGGCCAAATTTTTCTCTAATGCTTCAACTATTTGTTGAAGATGATGGTGGTTGCTCAATAATTCTTGAAGCCTGGAATCCGTATTGCGAAGTCCTTCTTCCAGACTATCTTTGGAACGTGTACCAATTGCCATGGCTGTATCAATTTGTCAAGAAAAGATAGCTCTGATACCACTTGTTATGAACTCACAGAATTTATGATACTAAATTGCAGAAATTGTAAATAATAAACAAGAACAGAACTGAGAACAAAGAAAATGAAAACTAGACAGATAAGGAAATGGAAGAATTGATATTGATTTGATAAGAATACAAGTTTACAGAATAAATGTTACCACATCAAGCCTAGACTATTTCTTTCTAATCCCTCTATATATAGCTCTAGTAAAGCTCACTAATATTACACTAACTGCCTTAACTAACTTTCCCTCCCAAAATGTTGTTTACAAAATTTCAAACATTCAACCAATAAAATGCTACTCTAACTACCACAAACTAAATTACAAACACCACTAATTATAACAACTTGTGACATCATCTTGCCAGCTGGATAACTGGATATTTGAGTTGCAGAATTCCCTTATGCTGCAGATTTGCTTACACTAATCTTCATCAGCATCCTTCATCATTTGCTTCTTTAACAACTTGCCTTACTAACACTTCATAACACTTTTGACATATCATAAGCCCGAATCAGGGTTCAATTCGATGTTCCTAAAGTATCAACTTAGGCAATTTTTGTTCACCATAGGCCAATTTAAAAGTTCGCGATTGCTAATTTGGATGCATGTGTGGGCCTTGGCCTAAATTAACTACGACAAGGCCCATTTTGTAACAATCACAAAATATATTAAAATACATAATTGCTTTGCTATTTAACACATTCACTTGATCTTTTATTTTAATTCAATGAATGAACCACAACCAATAGTCCTAAAAGTCCAAGTTCTGGTTTGATAGTCAAGCTGTTGACGTGAAACATGAGGTTGGGATAGACCAATAGGAGTAAACTTTTGTTTTTTTTAGGGAGGTACTCGCTGAATCATAAAATTGCCGTTGGTGGTAGATTCAAATGATACCACGAGCTAGAGGCTGAAGCAGCAAATGGGGGTGAAGCAGTGTTTACCAAATTATGAAACGTGAATCATTACCCCTGATACATCAGGAACCAGCACTAAATGCTGCTGCAGTTTGATGGACATATCAAAATGAGGCAAGGTTCAGATTCAGGTTCAAACAATACGGAATTTTAGGTGAATAACATCATTCCAATTCAATATTAAAATTTTAGGCCAACACTATTTTCATATATTTCCACGTAACGTGAGCTATCTCATTCTTATTTAAGATTTAACCATGTAAAAATATCAAATACACTAGTAAAAATATTAATTCTCAAATTTTACAGTTATTCATCACACACTCTAAAAATCCGTGTCATATAACACAATAAAACCCAATGCAGTCTCAATAATATATTTTTGAGTCATTTTAATATCACCAAAAGATATATATATATATATATATATATATATATATATATATATATATATATATATATATATATATATAAGGTAGTTATCCATTTCAAATAGTTGTTATAAAACAAAAACGAACAGTTAGTATTAGAAACAGAAAATCGATGTTCGCTGGTATTAATAGCGGACGTTTAAAAAAAAAAAAAAAATCGTACGCTGATTAAAAACTCAAACCCTAAATAGGAACATCTATCAACAAAAGAATTACCCTAAAATGATAATCTCATTGCTATTGAGAACAAATCAAATGATAATTCTATTTTCCAATCTTTCTAATTTGCTCATAATCTAGTAGTTAAAATTTAGGTTTATTAACCAAAATTTAAAATTTATTAACTGAAATTTAATATTTACTAACTAATAATGTGCGTCCACTATAATTAATAGCGAAGCAAACATTCATTTTTAACTTCTCATCTTGACCGTTGCTTCTTATTTCGTACAGTATAAATGATGTTTGTCCATTTTTAATTCAGAACTGGTACTTGTTATGAATCATGCACCATATATACATATATATATTTCTGACAAATGCAAAACATAATTAAAACCCAAGAAGCCTCGTCACATTTTCATAGTCGCAACACGGTTAACTTGCATAACGTTATAACTCTACATCATTTGAATTTCTGAAGTCATATTAATACTACATTTTTAACCCAAAAGTGGAATACAAAACTACTATAAATTTTGCGGACACTAGCTAGGTAAAAATATGAAAGTGAACTTTAGGTACCACAAAGAGAGAGAGATAAATCTAAGTTAACTATAAGTTTCCTCGAAGAAGAGCCGTAGCAGTTGTTTAAGTCAGGCCTGGAGTATGAAGAAGAGATTGCCTCACTGATTTCACTGGTTGAAGAAGCATTGCTTCTCTGAGTGGAAGGATGCTGCAATGAGAGAGACAATAACAGTCCACAACCCTGAGCGTCGCCTTCCTCATCTTCATGTTTGTTTCCCAAATTTTTGAGTTTGAACCTTTTTGATAATCCAAAAATCTTGTCTTCTTCAGTAACCTGCAGAATTAAACAATGCTCACTACATTTTGTTCTCACTGCTTAGAGTCTAAATAAATTTATTTCAGATCCGGTAGCAATCTATATAAAAAATTACATATGATCGATACACATGCCGAGCCAAGTGTTTTTTTTTAAAGTAAATTACTAGGTTATGTGACCAATTCTTGACTATTTGCATGGTACTATGTTAAGAGAAATGTATACAGGCTTGACTATTTGCATGGTACTATGTTAAGAGAAATGTATACAGGTTTTCATTAAACTCTCTACAACAGTAGATGGAAAGGATAAATTACTACTGTCGAATACTAGACATGTATTTAAGTGCAAAGAAAAATGCCATACTAAAAGAATTTTTACATGCCTGGTGGCCTCGATTAATTTTCTTCAGTCAATTACTCCAGCTTTTAGCAACTATACAGGTTTATTTGCCAATATTTGATTCGACTTTGCAAGCTTGATGAATGGGGTCGCTAGCCTAATATAATATGTTTATATATATATATATATAGACATATACATATATGCTTTTAAGCACTGTTGTTTCTACCTATGTTCTGTGCTGAACTACTGCTTTTAAGGGCCAGTTTGGGGTCCAAAAGTAATAACCACAGCAACAATAGAGTATTGGACCACAATTTGCACATGTTTTTACCACGGAATTCATTAAAACTGTCCTATTATAAATGATAAATGCACTCCAAAATTGATGTGTTGAACTTCATTTTCGAACAAATTTACTCAATTTTAACACCAAAGTGGAGTGCAAACATTAAAAAATTGGAGCTCAATTATCAATTTCCTTCATCAAAATTATCTCATAAAATATTCCCAGTCTTTAACTAAAGACTGTTCGATTTGACTTTTTGTTTATGCATATATATACCCTAAATGCGTATGCCATAGACACATGACACATCTACAATTTTTTAGAACTGTAAGATTCCTTCTCGCTTATTATGTAGGAGTATCTGAGATGTAGAAACAACTAAATGGGCATTAAAAGCTAGACAATAAGACAAAGAAACTGAATTGTCTAGTACCATAAACCATTTTATTACATTACTAGATAATATGTTCACCACAAAAAGAAAATGTTTAGCAAGAAAAATGATATCTCCAATACCAATCAAGCATAATAAATGCATTGACAATTGTACCAAGTGCATAACATGGTGTACAGTTGGTTGGTCAATCCCAATATTTAAAAGAATTTTTCATGGTCAGTTAAAAATTAAAAGTAGGGGATACTTAAATACAGTATCAGAAGTAGGAGCTGTTTAAATACAGTATCAGAATATCTGAGGTAGCCATTAGGGTAAATACTAGTTGCCCCAAAAAAGTAAGGATTTTTAAGCATATACTGGGTCATGTAGGCTCATCTGCTATACATAGACAAAGAAAGAAAGCATGCTACATGACTAGAGTTGAAACTTAAAAAGTTGTCCTATAAATAATAAAAACCAATATTATACTCATCCCACTTAAAAAGCTGCTAAAAAGAAAGAATGACATATATATATATATATATATATATATATATATAGAGAGAGAGAGAGAGAGAGAGAGAGAGAGAGAGTATGATAAATGTACCTTAGGAAAATCAGATTCTTCCAGCACTGCATTTGCATGGGCAACGGGATTGAGGTTGTGGAACAGATCACGTGGCAGAGAGAAGGCTGTTTGGGTGCTGAAACCACCCACCTCCCCTTCCTCCTTTATTCCTCCACTTTTCTCATAAGCCAGCATATAATCATCAAAACAGTACGGATTTATTGTGCCTGTCTCACAACATATTCTTTGGCTGCATTGCAGGTTCTGATCTGAGATACAACTCATTGTCTCGATTCGATCTCTATGGAAAATAAAACAAATCATATATAACACACAATTATAAAGAAAAACAAAAAGAACATCATACATAAAACAAGACCACAAGACAAAAAGAGGATAACAAAGCAAAGTATTGTGTAGCAGTTGTAAATGCAAGATCCCTTTTGTTCTAGGCATAACCCTTTTTGAGATTTGACATGATTAGGGATGCATTAAGCTCACCTTTTTGTAGGTGGGATAGGATTCATGAAGATGGACTGATCATGAGAATCTGATTCTTTTTCCATGGGTAGTTTGAGTTCTGATAATAATGATGAATGGTAACCCACACTTGTTACTTGATCTATACACTCATCATGATTATCTTCTTCAACAGATTGTCTTCTGCTTTGTTGGACGAAACTTTTATCTGTTCTTAGTTAGTGACACAAAAAGAGACCCAAAAAAAGTGTTAGGAGGAGCAGAAAATTGCTTATGGTAGTGTGTTTGTGTGTGTTGAGAGAGAGAAAGGAAATAGTTCTAGGTAGCAAAATTTTGTTTTATTTTTATTTTTTTCAGAAAAATAGTTACTCTTTAACAAAACACAGCAGTTAAAATTGGGATTGTGGGTTTCATAAGAAACGCCAAGAGTAGAAAATGTAAAGGGATAGAGGTTTGATTTTGGTGGTCATGTATTTTGGTCAGGGAACAACTTTATTGGGAAAGATTGATAAATGAAGTGGGAGTAGTCTCACTCATTGCCAAAAGATGTGTAGAAAATATGCAAGAACATGAACTTTGATGATATGGGAATATAATAAGTACTACTACCGGCAGAGGGAACCGTGAGTAGAAGTCTGGTTTACAGCATGTATACACACACAAGTAAATTTAATACAGCTCTAAATTTTAGACAAAATTTACCCAAACATGAAACTATAAAGCATAACACGGATTTATGTGAGTTATAAAAAGAATGGTTCTTGGACAGAACATGCTTCTCTAAATAGGTGTATAACATATGCATATATGTATAAACAACTAACCGAAAGAAATATATACCTTCTCTGTTGCCATTACTCTTCATGCTTCTATACATCTGTTTGAACAAAGGAAACCAAGAATATTATTATTAGAGGGGAGAGAGAGAGAGAGAAAAAAGTTTAATAAAAAAAAAGTAAGAAATGATTGGGAACAAAAAAATGAAGGAGAATGAAAATAACCTGGAGATGGCTTTTGACATGTGAAATAGTGAGGCCTCTCACGTCCATCAACTGGAGAACAAGTTTAGGCGTAGCCTCTAAATATCACAACAAAAAATTAACATGCTCATTTCTCTATCATAAACGATTCATAATAAAGAGAAAATAAGGAATCAAATTACAAAAAATGAATAAAAAATTGGACAGAGAACATACTGTCTTGGCCTCCAAGGGTGTGAATGGCATGAATAAAGCAGCGATGAAGATCAGGAGTCCATCGTAAACGAGGCACTTTTGATCTTATGTATTGTCTCACAGCCCCATTTCTTCCACATGAACCCATTTTTCCGCCCTTAATTCCTCTCGATATGCTATGCATCAAAACAAGAAAATCTTTGAAATACACAGCTGGGTTACTAGAAAAACTAAAACCCAGTAATTTTAGCACCCGGGTCTTTGCCTATTATATATCACAGCTAGCTTTAAAGCTTGGACTTGGAAAGAGAGAGAGAGAGAGGGACAGAAAGAAAAGAGGTGTTTGTTTGTTTGTTTAAAATCTCGTTGGAAGTGTCTAGGTTTAAAGCAACACACACTCTCTGTATCTGGAGAGAGATTAAGGAAAGAGGAGAGAGAAGGGGAGGATCACGAGAAAAGGAAGAGACGGAGAATAAGGTGGAGAAGGTGTCTGTAAATTCCTTCGGAGCTCTCTTATTCTGCTGCTTCCTTCTCTTTTCTATTATTTATTATTATTATTAATTTAAATATCCACCTCTGCAAAGAAAAAATTCTCATCACGAGCTTTCTGATCTTTTTCCCCAAACGTAATCAATTGCTGCACCTTCAGACACTATACAACTCCTTCTGCATTTTTGACTCCTCTCTCTCTCCCCTACTCTTTCTCTCTCTAGAATCCTTATACGCCAACGTCCTAATGATCACAGCACAGCCCCATGAATTATATACAATGTCCAAACGGATTTAGTTTGAATTTTAAAATTAAATAAACCAACCTTAAAATTAAAATTTATTTTATTTTTATTAAAATATAAGTAACGGTATTAATGAATAATTTATTACAAAATTTAATTTTTAAAATATAAATAAATTTAATTAATTATTAATTTTAAAATTAATTAGTTAAATAAATAAATTAAACTAAACTAAATCGATTTTTGGGTGAGAGGGAGTATGTTATTGTACATATATATTTTAGTATGAGAGACAGAGGTGTTTAAAAAAATCGATCTGATTTATTTTTTGTGTATACTGAATTAGTTTGAATCGGTCGATTCAATATAAATAATGACCAGTTCGGTACCTGTTCGCTATACCGATATAATCGGTCTGAAACTTTGATGGTTTGATATATTCTGGACCGTTTCGGTTGTACTAATTATCTTATTTTATTTTATTTTAAATTATTATTATTAAATAATTAATAATAATAATAATTTTTAATAAAAAATTAGTATCTATTGTTAAATCGATTCAATACACCAATTTAATCGATATTAATATCGAATTTTAAATAAATTTATTATTTACTCGATCCGATTTAATTTGATTTTAACCGAATAAATATTCCTAAATGGGGGTCCCATTTTGTTTGAGAATTTGCGTTTCTATTTTTTTCAAAGACTGTTCTGTCCTTCGTCTTTTAGCTTAGGGGTATGTGCCCTACAAATATAGGTACTAGCTATTAGTCATACATTTTCTTTGGAGCCCACAAATTTATACTCCTAAGACCTGTCCTATAATATGTACTTAAATAGATTAATAAAACTTAAATTGACTTTTTCAAATATATTTAGCGTAGCTAGAAAAAGTAGAACTCGGGCAGTTGAATTAGCTACCACGTCAGGGGTGCGTTTGGTAAGTGATTAAATTTTGAAATATGTTTTAACTTTCCTTTAAATTTTGGTAATAAAAGCAGGGTTTTTGAAAACTATTTTTATTAAAATAAATTTAAAAATACATTTATTTTACTTTCTTTTTTTTAATACTTAAGTTCAATAGTTATGTTGATCAAATAAACAAATCTTTTTTCTCTAATTATTTTCATTCATTTGAATTTTATTTTGTCAAAACGATTGTTGAATTTGCGTATTGACAAAAAAAAAGTAGGTAATTAATTGATACAAAAAAATATATACTTAATTTTAATACTATAGAACTTTTTATAAAACAAAATATACTTAATTTTAATAGTGTAGTTTAGCTCAAATAATAAAAAATGGATATGTTTTTTTATTTAATTTTATGTACTTGGTTGTTAAGTAGAGCTTTATTTTGATTTTTAGTGAGAAAAATTAAATAAATAAACTTGAAAAAGGCAGGCGATGTAGCGTTATTATTCTTTTAAATCTATAATAACGCTACATCCCAAATTAAAAGAATAGACCGGGAGGCAACTTCATGTGGTAGGTGAGGAGCAGGTAAATTATTTGTTCATATTTTCATCACATTCCAGTCATTAATGGTGCCAGATGCAAATTTTACCGTGGTTTCTTAATTTACAGAGAGAAGAAAGGGAAGAAAGTAACTCCGTTTTTCTGCATAATCTTTTAATATATGCATGCTGGAGGCTCAATCTCTCTTTAAAACATATAAGCACCTGAATGTGAATATCGTTGATTTTTATTCTCTCTATTTTTTCTTATCTTATTTAGTTAACCCCTCACATAGATACATATATACATACATACATCTGTATGTGTGTGTGTATATATATATATATATAATTTTTACTTTAAAAAATTACTTTATAGTTTTGTATTTTAAGTAAAGAATGCATCTAAATATTTATAAGAACATTATATAAAGATAAAAACAAAATGTATAAATTTCCAAATAGGTAAAAGTAATATCATGACCTTCTACAAGAAAACGATTAGGATTCATGTTAAATACCGTGGGTAAGATTGAATAACATTGAACTGTTTATAAGCTCTTAAAATTCGTTATCTAGCTAGAGTATCAATAAAAATCGTAAGATTTTGGATTTTTTTTGTAGTGGGTCAAGAGAATATATGTTAATATTATTGGGATAACAAATTGAGTCTTGAACCAAATTTGTGATGAATCTGTGTTGTTATAAATAAGTATATATACACGATCGGTGACCTTTCTCTTTTTAGAGTGTAAAATATTTTCTAAAATTTGTGATTATGCATGTTATTGTGGACTCTGATTTAATCGAGTCTAAAATCAAATATAAAGCATCAATTTTAAATTATATATTAATCTTTTAAAATAGTTATCATAAAAAATAAATTGTATATAATTATATAAATTGTCGTATATGGCACTTTAGACCTCTTTCATATTTGTAGATAAAATAATATTTTATAATTTTTTTAAATGATATTATTATAAATAACAAGCGCACGCAAGAGTGAGTTGTCTTATTATTATAATAGGATAGCTCAAGTATTCGAACTGGGTATCTATCGACTTGTATACGTGAATGAGCTAAATAGACCATAAAATAGCATTAATTATATCCAGTAGGATAGGACCTCCACAGCAGCAATGCATGCTCATTGATCGACCATCACATTCCTGTTTCTCTCTCTAGAAATGGTCAAACCCTTTGGAAAGATTTCAATGTTCGTGGGTGAGTGAGTTGGCTTTTCATGTCCTCCTATTCTCCTAATATATGGACAGGGAGAGAGAGAGAGTGCACAAAGGTCAACCATGTCAACTGGCAAAGCCCTAAAAAGGGCAAGAGAATGAGCCAAACAAGAAAAGGTTAAAACTTAATTTCCAAAAGAAAAAGTCCCACTGTTGATATTTAAAGCCAACCCGTCGGATTGGAAAGGATAGGAGTAAAACGCACGTAAAGGTGGGGACAGAAAGGTAATAAAGAAGAAAAGCAGATATCATAATTCTTTTTCAATCAAATGGACGGTTGAAAAACTCGGTCGTGATAGAGAAAGCCGCTAGCAGTTGCTCCTTTCATTTATTTACTTTTACGTACCAAATTAGTAGACCTATTTTTTTTTATTATTTTAAATATTTTATTTTGAATTTTCTTAGAATGTGTCCTTAAACACACATGTTAAACGTATAATTTAATGTATAATATTATTTATTTATATATTTATACTGAATTCAATGTATAAAAAAATAATATACTAATAAATCCCATGTATTAAATTCGGTACAAATATATAAAAAAATAATATTTAGTAGAGTCTATTTTTTATTTTCCGCGTTTAATATGTGATCTTAGAATACACATTAAACGGACCCTTTTACTTTTACAAGGTCTCAAATTTTGAAAAGTACAATTTTAAGATTATGTTCGAGGCTGATGAAGTATCAAGGAAATATACAGGACTTTTTACTTTACTGAGATTATTATTTTCATAATTAAAGTTTTAAATTTTAAATAAAATTTTATAAATAATAAATAAATTTCACATTCATTAAATATTAATTTTTATTATGATTAAAATTGAATTTTAACAAAATAATGAAATGACATAAAGAAGTTCGAATTTAGAAGTACACTACACAGCATGCATGCAGTATATACTACTAGTATTAACCATCCTTGGGTAAAACATATGAATATATAAATATAGATATACGGTAGGGAGGGAGCAGAGGGTTGAGATTGGCATCCGGGGGCAAATAGGAAAAGAGTTTTAAATGATGGGATGAGCAGAAATATCAGTGCAGAGCAGAAATATCAGAGCAGAGCAGAGAAGGAATGATGGGAATTTTCTGTAGAATGGAATGATACGATGGAATAGAGTAAAAATTATAATATATTTTTATTTTTAAAATAAATAAATAATATACTCAATTTTTTTATATATTTATAAATTCTATCATAAATAAATTTCATAAATATTTAAAAATATATATATATTATTCACTAATCTCATAAACATAAATAATCTCTCGCAATAGAAACACCCTTTTGCCTTCTAATGCGTCCAAACCAACTATTTATTACTTCCCGGCCTACCATCTGAATCCCCTCCCCCCACTTAATTTGTTTTCCCAACTTTAAATTTCTTTATTTTTTGTCTTATGCTCACATTCCTATTTTTTAAACATTATATAATGTTGTTGTTTTTTCGTTAAATGCATTCTAAAATATTTTTATAAATTGTTAAATAATATTTTTTATAATTAATTAATAATATTTTTTTAAATAACTTATAATATTTATCATTATGTCATAATAAGTTTAGCACCTTATACTCATAAATGATATTAATAATTAATAGTAATTGATATATGTGTTTGGTAATGTTAGGGTCTGGATATATGACTATATCATGAGGCCTGAGGCGGGAGAAATGGGAGGGGAATGCCGGCATGACGACGCCGGTATAAGTTTGGCGTGAGGGCAACAGGACCAGATGAGAGGGGAAGAAAAGAAAAGGAAGGGTGGTAAAAGAAAAGTCCTCTTCCACTTAGAGAAGTAGGGTTGTATATTTTTTTTGATTTTTTTGATATATAAGATATACTGATGGATCCAAATTGACCAATTTGGTATAAGAAAGATTGCTCCGATACCAGTATTAATCGGTCTGAAGTTTTGGGGAATTAATATTAAACGGATTGTACCGGTTTTTATTTTTTTAATTATTATTAATAATAAATAATTAATAATAAAAATACTTTTTTATTATTATTATTTAAGAAAATAATAATAATTAATTTTTTTTGATAAAAATAATATCGAATAGACTAATCGATTCGGTATATCGGTTTAATTAATATTAATATCGATATCAAATTTTATATAATTTTGATATCAATTTAATTTGATATCAATTTAATTTAATATAATTTTAATCGGTTAAATATTCCTAAAAAAGTGTGCAAAAGAAAAGGCTAGGATGACGGAATTATTTAAGAGAACTAGAGAAGTGTCCAAAGGAAAAGGGGTAATGCTAGAGCCAATGATCCAGCCAATGATATGGTCAATGACCTTTGTAAAAAAATGGTGGGTCCCACTATTTTTTTTACAAAGGTCATTGGCCATATCATTAGCTACCATCATTGGCTATAGCATTTTCCTGAATGAGATGAGAAGAGAGAGAGAGAGAGAGAGAGAGAGAGAGAGAGATATCTGGAGGAAAATCCACGTTGATTTAAACGAATGTTGGCTAATCTTAAATTTAATTTAATTTTGACTGTTTGATTGATGTCTCCTACTAATTCAGGCAGCACCAAGCACAAATACATATATAATAGTGATACTATTTCATGACATGATGTAGCTAGAGAGATAAACGTAAAAAAAAATTAAACTTCACAAGCACCACTAAACTCTCCATCCGCACCTACTATACTACTATTGCTAGTACTAGTACTAGTGCATCATCACACACACACACAGACAGAGAGGTATATATATACATACTCTGATGTAGCTAGAATTTTGGGGTTTGAGCGATCAGTTTAGATTTAGTGTAGTAATTGTAAGAGCTACAAGTATATATATGTTTGATGTGTCCTGTCAATCGCCGATCTATAGAGACTTATCTTTCAATCTTCCTGCTTGCATGCTCTGTAACTCTTCTTTGTCCCATCTTTTTTACTGCAGCATATATGCTACATCAAACCCATCCACTTACTGCACAAATATAGCATATATAGCTATACTACCTACTACTATAGTGCTAGTATTAATATATAGAATAATGCTAGATAATTAGGTAGTTTTAAATAATTAAATAAAAATTCTTTAATTAATTTAAATAAAATGGAGAAATTGTATTGTAAATCAAATTTAGATTCTTCAAATTAAAGTATTTAAAAAAATTTAAATTTAAATAAAACTCTTATTTTAGTCAAATCGAGAAAATATATTATATAATTCTTTCAAAGAGTTAAAAGGTAAGATCGAGATTCTTCCTTATTGAAACTGCAATGCCAATCTTATCGAAACAAAATCTCCAAATTACATAAAAATTTAAATTGAAAAAAAAGAAAAAGCTTTTTAAATCCTAAATAATCTAAGCAAAATGATTTTTAGTGAGGTTAAGTTAAATATTTTTGGTACAAAAAGTGCTTGAGGGAGCATAGGAGTGCTCATTTGTTAAAAGACCAAGAGTTGCTATAGATTTTTACAACAAAAAATAAAGGCTAGGGTTGCCGTTGTAATTTCACCAAAATTCTTACATAATAAAATGACTCAACAAACCATACAATAGTTGCTGCCTAATAAATACCCACTCCATTAAATAATATGTGACCTACTACAAGTAGGAGGTAACATTTGGAGTTTGACAATACTCACTCTAATTAGTCAAAGTTTCTCTCTTTAGCCAGCTGTAAATAACTAGCTAAACGACCATCATGCATGCATGTGACCAGTAATGTAGTGTGTCTTCAAAGTACGTACATTAATTATCTCTCACCTGTTTTTGGCTCAAAATATAATTCAAAATATAAAAGATATTATAATAATCTTAAGTGACTCTGTTTGTGACGGTAGAATCGTCTGCATTGTGATTTTATTATTGTTAAATAGACTTTTGAGCGGATAATATACTTTTTTTGGACATGAGAAAAGACTGGATCCCGTAGTCATCATGATCTCCCCATGTGCAGGTCGAGAGAATTTTCATTCTTACAAGTCCTTCCGTCCTATGACATAAGAGCATATTCAACAGATGATTTATTTTATGGACTATATTTAATTCATGTGATATCATTAAATGTCTTTTAGTTTTCAATTATTCTAGCAGATAGATTATCATGTGGACTATAATATAAAAAAAATTAAAATAATCAATGAATTTAAAAAAGTTCCAATCATCTTCTACCATCCCATTTAAATATTATTAAAATTATAATTCATGGACTATCCCATTCCTTGATTTAGTCTTTCTCTTCTATCAAATATAATCACGGACTATATATAGTCTGACTGCTAGAGCTCTAAGATAAATCCTAGACTATATTTAGTCTAGAATTTTATTTTTAGCCATTGCTGGAGATGCTCTAAGGTATTATTATTTTTTTCCTCGAAATTATGATTTAAGCTTTAAAAAGTAAGTATATTATTTAATGAGATTTTTTAGTATAATTTTTTTAAAAAAATTATTATTTTATATAATTTTGTGAGATTATTAAAAATGAATTTTTAAAAAACTCTTTAATTTATTTCTTTTAGTTTATATAAAAAATATACCCAACACATTTTTTGAGGGCAAAGGGAGTACTTTCCTGTTTAACTATTTCTCATTTGTCAATATAGATGGAGTTGCCAATTGGCAAGAAAAAAAGATGAGGAAGAAATTTTCTCATAGAGACTGAGAGAGGAGAGAGAGAGAGAGAGAATGAGTGAGTGAGTGAGAGAAGACAAGTACTTATGTAATACCCTACTCCTAAGTCGTAATAGGTACATTAATGTGTGGAAAATTGGAGCGAGGGCAGAGGTTGAGGATTGAAGGCGGAATTAATAAAGTTTTGTCAAAGAAAGATTGATAGATATTGTTACATATATACATGAACTGTCTTCCTCGTCATTCTCATGATATATTTTAATTTGATATAAGCATGTATAGGGAATGAACAATGATTGAGCAAAATGGGGTCCCCTACTGTTGAAATGGAGTATATATTTGGACGAAAGTTGCATGTGTTGTTTGATTATTATTATTATTAATATAAGCTTTAATATATATATATATATATATATATATATATATATATATATTTATGAAGAATGATCTATAATAAATATTAATTATATTTATTGTTTTAATAAACACATTTTAAACCGTTAAAAGAATGATCAAATGAGATTAATATTGTCTCATGCCAGCCGCTAACTAAGTTAACGAATAAGGAAGATATATATATATATATATATATATATATATATATATATATATATATCAATGCCGTTAACTTAGTTAACAGGTGAGAGGAAAAAAAAGATACAATAAGTAAGTTAACGGGCAGAAAAAAAAATTAAATATTATATACTGTTAACTTAGTTAACGGATGGGATAAAAAAAATTACAAACATTTAATAACTAAGTTAACAGATGAGAAAAAAATAATAATAATTCTCATGTGCCGTTAACTAAGTTAACGGGTGAGTGAAAAAAAATATCTCATGTGCCGCTAACTAAGTGAACTTGTTGCACACAAAAAAAAAAAAAATACTGCTAACACCCTAGACTAGAAAATCAAACAAATTATCCTTTCACCTTGTGTGTCATTAATTTACAAACAGAAAAAAATTTATTGCCAACTAAGTTAATGGGTTACACAAAAAAAAAAAAAAAAATTACTGTTAACTAAGTTAACTCATTGCATACAAAAAAAAAATACTACACCAAGCCGCTATCTAAATTAATGGATAAGAGAAAAAAAAAAATTATGTGGCGACAAAAAGGGTCTACCACTATCTAAGATAGCGGCTAGTGCAAAATTAAAAAAAAAAAAAAATTCTCCCATCCGTTAATTTAGTTAGCGGCACATGAGAATTAATTTTTTTTTTTTTTTTGTGCAACCCGTTAACTAGGTGTTACCAGTAAAAAAAAAATTATGCGTACAACCCGTGAACTTAGTTAACGGCACATGAGATTTAATTTTTTTTTATTGCAACCCATTAACTTAGTTAGCAATAATTTATTTTTTTATAAGTTAACGACACACAAAGTGGAAGGATAATTTGTTTGATTTTTTAGTTTGTCGCTATCTAAGCTAACGGTTAGTGTAGCAATTTTTTTTATTTTTTTTTGTGCAACCTCTTAACTAGGTTCTAGTAGTAAAATAAATAAATTTGTACAACCCATTAACTTAGTTAACAACATATGATATTTTAATTTCTTTGTCTCCTACCTGTTAACTTAGTTAGCATCATATGAGAATTAATTTTTTTTTCTCCCACCCGTTAACTTAGTTATCAAATAGTAAACTAAAATTATGAGTAATTGACCCTGTTACTTATTCTTATTGAGACCGATTAATTTTTATTTCTCATAAAAATCGATTGTCATGAAAATTTTATATATATATATATATATATATATATATATATATATATATATATATATGTTGTAGTATTACTTTAGATTGATTGACAAGCCCCCTTTCTGGTCATTTATTTGACTACTAGTAATTAGGCAGCAAAAAGGTTATACGTGTGGTTTTGAAGATTAAAGTCAACAATGACATGTTGTGTCCATAAATTATGTACGTCCACTCGGTAACATACTTATCTTTTTATTTTTTGGAGTTTTAAACAACGTTGAGAAGTTGGTTTCTGAGAAAGAGACTGTTCTTGCAATTATCCTTACAAGTCTCAAGAGATGAGTTAAAGAAGTAACCCACTTGAAACTAATGGATCCTTTTTTATATAAAAAAAGAAGAAGAAGACTTCATCAACAAAAAAAACGCAATGAACTTTAGTTTTTTTTTTTAAAAAGAAATTAATCAACGTAACTTTGTTGTTTTCAAAAAAATCTATTAACTTTGTTTTTATTTTCAATTAAACAGACAAAGTCAGAGAAAATGATAACCACAATAATCAAAATTTGAATAATATTCTAACCATAGTTAATTATTAGTGAGATGTATTTTTAATATTTTTTTATGATTTATTGTTAACATCATAATTAACTTATTTTATAACTAATCAGTTTATTTAATAAGAAATGACTTAAAAATGAAAGCAACCATTTTATTTAATTAAAAAAATATAATTTATTTATTTTAACTAAATAAAAACAGCCTAAGCCTATATAACTAATCATTTTATTTAATGAAAAATGACTTAAAATGAATGTAGCCATTTTATTTAATTAAGAAAATAAAATAAAATATTTTTCAGTTAACTTAAGAAAATAATTTTGTAACCTAATTTTATTTTTAACTAAATAAAATGCTTATTTATATTTTTAAGTCAATTTGATGAAGGTTCAATATTATATGGGTGTTTTTAATGTTAATTAAACTAAATTAATTTATTTTTTACTTAAATAAAATGTCTAGTTTCACTTTTAAGTCATTTTTAATTAATAACAGTGGCTAGTTATATTTTTAATTAGTTTTTAATTTATTTAGAATAATTTAATAAGTAATAAATCATAAATAAATAAATTGACACGTGTAAAATCGCATCATCAATGCTAATTTTGGTTAGAGGTTAGGTTAAATTTTGGTTATTATTATTACATTTCTATGAAATCGTTGGTTTAATTGAAAAAAATAAAGTTTACCGATTTTTTTGGGAAAAAAAACACTAAATTATGTTGAAATTTTTGATAATTAAGTAAAAATATAAACAAAATTAGAAAATTTATGGAAATCACCCGAGATTACCATGGGGTGCCTAATTATAAGTATTTACACTAAAGGGTTGAGAAAATCAGGTGCCAGAGTGGAGTAAGACATTTTAATACGGAGTATATATATGTATACATTATTGTGTAAATTTAAAGACACGCACGAAAATAAAATAATAATAAAATATTTTTCTTTCTTTTTTAAATAACACTTTTTTTCTCTTTTTTCATTAATATTTTATCTTTGTGTGTACGCTTAGATATACATTTTAAATATGCACATAAATATATAGTTTATTAGGTATTGAAAATCTTGTGAAGAAAACCGCAATTACTATTTTAAATTTTTTGATGTGCACTAAAACTCCCGTCCACAAAGCACCTAATTAAAAGCTTAAATCCCATGATTTTGGTCCAACAATACTAAGCTGAATGGTACCTTGATAATTCGTTACAGCCTATTTTAAAGTTCTGTGGTTGCCAGCTTTGCTGGTTGAGAGTGGTTCAATTTTTTCCATTTGAACTCTACAGAGAGAGAGAGAGAGAAATGTCAGGTGTCATGTTATTATTGGAACTAAATTTATTTTATAAGCAACGATTTAGAACAAGAGAGAAAAGAATGTTACGTGGAACACAAAATATTTTTCATAAAACTTAAATCTATATATAATTCCATTTCGAAACCAAGTCAAACATCCGGTAAAATTATCATACGAGCATCACTCCAATGTCATATTGACCTCAAACAAAGTTAGTTATATATATAATTATTTACACTCGATTTTGTATGCCCAATATATCATTAAAAATAAGAAACAAAATGCGTTATTAATGAAAAATCAAAATCATGCTGAAATTATTGATATTTGATAAAGTAAATACCAAAAATAATAACACAAATTTTACATGGAAACTTAATTAAAAAAAAATCATGTGAATTTTTTTTTGGAGTTCAGTAGTATATTCATTATTCTTCTCTTTGAGGATTTGGTATTGATGTTGAAGTTGTTGAAACTCTTCGGACAGATTGGAGTTTGTGGTTGAGAGCTCGACTGCTTGTTGCCTGAGTTGGATGAGTTGGGTTTGTTTTTGTTGGCATGGGAAAGTTTTTGGTTTCTGAGAGTTTTTCAGATCGGTCTTTAATTTGGCAATGGTGCGGTCCGATCCAGCTCGTGTACCTTATCTTCTTAGAAGTCGACAGTATAAGGCCATGAACTGCAGAAAGGGGAATATTAGTAAATTAAAAGATATAATCATAAGGCATGAGGAGGAGAAGTATGAGAACTTACCCTGCCCTGGTGAATCATAAAATCAAGAATTAGTTATTCATTGGAGAATTTATCGAAAGTAGAGTCGTCATGAGGGAAGTTGAACACTTCAAAGTATTGAGCAGGAATAATATGGTCGTTGTCGGTAGGCCAAAAGGATGAGGATGAAAAGTGTTTTTCCATTTTGAGGTCGGAAAAAGGGATTGTACTTGGAGCGAAAGGGGAATATTAATAGATTAAAAGATATAATCATAAGGCATGAGGAGGAGAAGTAAGTATAAGAACTTACCCTGCCCTGGTGATTCATAAAATCAAGAATTAGTTATTCATTGGAGAATCTATCGAAGGTAGAGTTATCGTGAGGGAAGTTGAACGATTCAAAGTATTAAGCGAGAATAATGTGGTCGTTGTCAGTAGGCCAAAAGGATGAGGATGAAAAGTGTTTTTCCATTTCGAGGTCGAAAAAAGGGATTGTACCTAGAGTTGGAAGGTTGAGGGTCGACATTAATGATTATTGTTATGGGGGCCCCGGTTAGTTAAGGCTCGGTTGTGGCAATCGAGGTTTGAATAGGGGCAGTTGTTGTCTGTCCTGTGCGTTTCGGTTGAGGAGGGGAGATTGTTGCTTGTGCTATTATTTTCTTTGCTTAAGGTTGAGCCATTTATTTTTCAGATGCTTTAACAAGACGTCGATGTTTTTGCATGACAATGTTTAATTTGTCGGCTTCGTTGAGTTGAGAAATATCTTTCTTCTAAGCTTAGGCGACCTCGGCCTCGAGAGGTGGTTGTTGTTGTGCTTTGGACGAGCCGATGGTAGACTCGGTGATTGTTTCTTTTTGTTGAGCTTAGACAAATCGGGCTTCTCGTGTTCGTTTGTGGGCTTGTTTCTTTGTGCGGGAAGTTGTTTTGGGACAAGATGCTTGTATAGCGGCTTCGAGAACCGATATATTTGAAAGGCTTTGGGGGATTGGAATGAAGTTGATAGGTTGGGCTGAAATTAGTGGTTCAGTGTTAGAAGTGGGGGGGGGGGGGGGGGGGGGGGGACCTCAACGTTTAACTCCTCAATGAATAGAAGTGAGCTCGAGGGAGTTGAGGTTAGGGCTCATCCTTTTGGTCTGGTCAGTACTACTACAGAAAAAATGAAGAGTTATGGGAGTTGTTATTAAAAATATGAAAAAGACACTGGGTATAGGTCGGAGGCTTACATCCGTGCCTGTGCAACCAATTCTCATCATAAAGGAAACTTAAATTCCATGGTATGGTCGGTATCTTCTTGCAAAAATCCAAGAACTCTTTTTGACGTTTAACAGACATGCATTCATCACCTAGATTAATTTTCTGGGATTCATTCTAACTTTGGAGTTGGTCAACCTCGGAGTTGTAGATGAAGAATCACTAGGAGTGTCATCCTTTATTAGTTGTGGGTGGTTACATCCAGGCTCAGTTGCTAGGAATCTTGCTCAAATATCAGAATCCTGGGATCTGAGCTCTGTTCAAAGTAAATATAGAGAAGAAGAAGTTGGTGGAGGGCTCGATTCTCTCTTCCTGACAGAAGGCGTTGAAGCAACTGAGAGGGATGTAGGAAAGCAGCTGAGAGGGATGTAGGAGTTGGGAAGTAGTTGTGACAGGCTATGCTGATAAGAGTGAAGAAGACACTGACGAAATCATGGAGGGGGAATCGAAGTCTATATTTTAGGATTTGGATGTGGACATTTGTGTACTTCATGTGGGCTCGGTGGTACATCTTGTTATCTTCTTCAGGGGCCAAAAGCTCATATTGATCGAGAATCTGGTATTCATTTCGAATGGAATCCAGATCAGTAGGTCTAATATTAGATGAGGTGTTAGCATTATCATAGGCTTTGACGGAATTGTATCGTTCTCTGTTAGTGTTTTTTGCCTTCTCGGCTTCAGTAAGAATGTGGCTTACAGGATCCTCTGTGATCGGGCTGGTAACGGGACTGTCAAAAAATGGTGGAGATTCAGAGTTTTGGGCCATGGTGTTTGAAGAATTGGTAAGTATTTGCCGGGAAAAATGGAAGTTTTGGCCGAGAATTCTTTTACAGGGAGAGTGAAAACAACATTTAATGAAAGGGGCGTGGTACGTGGATAACTAGTGTGATGCAGGTGACAGTTTGACTTTAGTAGGCAATTTATTCATCAACATGCAAGTTATTTGGCAACTGAAAAACTCTCCCATTTTGAATTATAAAATAAGAAAGTTGGGGGCAATATTGACACATAATTTATTGGACTTTATATTTTAATATGGGTCAAGGATTATTTTGTTTTGGAGTTTGGTTAAATTAATTTACATACTATGATGAGCCTAGATCGTCAATCAATTTATTCAAAATTTTATCCCTTTTGAGACAGTTTGAGTTAGTGGGAGAAGATATTATTTTTCTACTTAGTGAGGTTGATGGGACTCTTGGCGATGCATGAATAAGTATATACATAAAATCTCACAAGAAAACTAAGTAATGTTTTCTACATGAAAAATAAGAGCTATCAAATATTTTTCAATTATTCTAACATACATTTTAATTGTAACGTTTAATCGTCTATACTTACTCTTGTAACAGAGCTTCTTTGAACGATCTAAGTCGTGACCTGATTTATGGGATATTTAATAACTTGTTAAATGTGCTTATATTTTACTGTTAGGTATTTTGACAAAAGAAAAATTCATGCATTAACAATAATAAGAGTGATTGATCGCCATTATATATTTTCCTTTGACTGTGAGTTACAAATAATTGAAGTTTTTGGGTTGAGACAAATTGGAATCGATTATTTAAAAGTAAATAATTAACAACATTCTTCAAGAATGCTCTAGGGTACTTCATACCCGCATATATCAATCATAGAGTATGATGGAAATGGAATAAGAATTAATGGTAGAAGGTTCAAGAAAATAGGACCAACTTTTGTTGACTTTCCACACTAGAAGATTGAAATTAGGTTAGAATAAGATGTAGGTTTTTCTGTTTGAATATTAAAAGGAAGAGAAAAGGCGAATGTGTTTTTATTTATTCATTTATTTGGTATATGATGTCGTCAAGCACGTAATCCTCTCTCTCTCTCTCCTCTCTGGTGCTATGTAACTTAAAAAATCATTCCGCCATGCAAGGAAATCCCAAGGTTGCAAACACGACACGTCCAAAGAATTTGAGATTTAATTATTAGACATTTTAATTATCAAATGCCTTCTAGAAGAACTTAAAATCAAACTGTTGGGTCATTCATGGACGTCTTTATTATAGTATTGTTCGAGTTGAGAACTTCGCGAAGTTTTTAAATAATATCATATCAATCAAGTTTAATTACAACCTGATTATTGCATTGCATATGTTTGCTTGAGAATTTTCCACGCTCATGAGTTAGGTAATTAAGCAAAGTGTAAATATCATTAGTAGCACAAATTTCATTAATAAAGCGCATCACACAATTTAATATCATGTATGCTTTCAAAAAATATTTATAATCATCCTTTTTATCCTACTATTCTGCATCTTTTGAGACAATAAATGCAGATTGATCATAGGGTCCACGTAGTTAAAACTTTTTTTTAAAAATAAAAAAAACTTCCATAAACTGTCCAATAAAAGAAAAGGAGGTGACATATATATATATATATATATATATATATATATATATATATATATATATATATATATATATATATATTGTCCAAGAGGGAGAGGAGATATATTTGATTAATCACATAAATCTGTCAATTATGACAAGTTTTTTCAAGTTGTTTATTCCATTAGATGATTAGAATAAGAGAGTTCATGACTGAAAAAAGCTTAAACGAAGGAGAAGAGTATATACAAAATAAATGAAATCTAATGCTCCCTCTGTCCCAACTCGAGAGTAAAGCCTTTGTTTTCGCATGTCCAAAAATGAGATTCCACTTTTAAATAATTGAGACAATATTTGCATTTTTTTCAATTATGTTCCATTTGCACGATTAGTTATAGGAATCTGATACTCTCTTATAAGTACACCCCATTGTAAAGTTCATTTCATTTGAATTCAATCAATGACGTCTTTCTCTACCTTTTCTTCTATGGTATCATAATATCAGCTAGTGTGAAGCTCTTGATCCACTTATTTCTTCATTCCGCAATATCTTCATAAGTTTGATTGCTTTCTCCTCCGTTTCTATCCGTTATACTATTTGTACGCAATTAAGCCTCCTAAATGATATCAAATACCCAAAATCCTTCTACATCAGATTCGGTTGATACATCTGCCAGCACCTGCTTAGTATCAATTGATACTAAAATTCCAATCATCCATTGTATTTTCGTCCTTCAGATTATCCACTGTATCAGGTCTAGTACTAGTCTCACAGGTCTAGTTTCCTATTGCATGGTTTTACTGAAGGACAAAGGCTATATTCAGATGATTTGAATGCTGTAGCACAAGTGCCACGCACTAGGACATTGAAACAATCATCTCACTCGGTGGCACCTCATGTGCAAGCTTATACAAATGATCAAATTCAACCTCCATCAATCTCCAATTACACCAGTTCAGCCTATATCTTGGCTTCAATGAGTGAATGCTTCTACTGTTATGCCTACCTCGTCTGGTAATAAGACATGCCAACCGCTAGTGTCAACTCAATTCTATCACAATACTCTCCGTTCATGCCACTCTCATCTCAAGGACCAAATTCTTATCAACAAACGTCCATACAGACTCCCAGTTTGGTTAATCCTATTGATATCCACAAGCGGGTATAAATTCTTTCTTTTCATGCGTATTGACAGCATGTCTCTCAATCTATGCCTGCTCTTTCAAATAGATTATTAGCTCAGGAGTTACTGACCACATCATCACATCCAATACCAACTTGATCATCAATCCTGTGTACTGTTATCAAAACCTATTCCCTAAGTCATAAATCATGAATACAAAACACTTAAAGCTAAACAAATCCATATATGTAAACAAACCCATTATCTAAAGCTCCAACTGAAGTCATCAATTACCCAAGACAAGGATTTGGTGATAAAAACCAAAAATGAAGTAATCAACAAAACCAACAATAAAAACTCCTTAAAAATCCAAACAACAAACAAACAGTCACAGTAGTTAGTAGTTGCAGGAGCACAATGAAAGTGATAGCAGAACGCAGCGTTTCATTTGATCAGATAAAGCAACAAACGACGACGTCTTAGTTAATTAGTATATCAGTTTCAACGGCATCATTTCAATAATAAATCTGTTAGCTTATTTTGTTATAGGAGACACGTGTAGTAAATTGAGTAGGAAGGGTTGTTAGACTGGGTTAGATTCTGTAAGCTCTGCTAGCATATAAGGCGTATGAATGATGTAATAGAGGCATGTAAAAAATTATCTGAAATTCTATTTTCTTTAATTCAGTTCAGTTGCTTTCCTTTATGTTATTTCCTTTACTTTCGTGCATATTGTTTGAGTTTATTAGCTTAATCATGACAAATTGGTATCAGAGCAACCCTGGGCCGACGATGGTAGACGCTACAGAGGCGAGTCCTCAGGAACATGAGAAGAGGATTATAGCTTTGGAAGGAAGAATGGATAGGATACAAGATCTGATAGCGAATGACTTTGAACAAACATCGGCACGAATTAGAACGATGAGAGAGCAGATCTCTCAGATTAGTCTGAAGATGCAAGCTGCTAGTGACGGAGTAGCTCAAAAGATTCTCAAAGCATTTGATGCCTTCCAACGATCTGAGAAGGAGAATTTTGCAGCGATTGAGGTATCTAAACCCATTCCTACTCCATTATCAACCATTGTGTCTCTGGATCTGCAACCGCCAACATCACCTGCCAACAATATACCTATGTTCTCTACTATACCTATTTTGAGCAATCAGAACTCTTACAGCACTAATCCTGCACCACCTACACTTATTCCACCTGCAACCTCATTGTTAGAACTAGTTGTTAGGCCTATGCTCATGTCTGTTCCAGACCCAACTACCACCAGAATTACACCATTAGTTGTTACTATGGGAATTTGGCCTTCATATTTAGATGCAATCACTACTGTAGGAACAATTTCACCTATGACCACGTCCTACTTACCCACATATGTATGCACAGGTCTCCAAAACCCCCCTAATTACAGCAGTCCCTATAACCACTCAAACCAGCATATACCAATTAATACCACTCTACACCACCATTACTAGAGCCACCACCTGTAGCTTTTGTAAACACTACCATCCCATACTACAACACCTATGTTTCACCCTACACCTCCATTGATCCACCTTACTGCAATCCTCATTCTCCGATCACTAATTACATTTTAGTTCATGAGGAAGATGAGGTTGCACATCAAGTGTTTGTTGGAAATCCTGAAACAAAAAGTATTGTAACTAGTAAGTCACAACTTGATATGTCCTCCGGACAAGAGACTGCTCTGCATCCATTTGTTATGCAACAACAAGGGATTTCTCAGTCTGTTCCTTCACATGTTCCTCAGCCTCATCTTAGACATTTTCACTCGACATAAACAACAAAATCATCTATTTAACATTGACAGAACCAATATGCTGTATCAGAGGGTTCACGGACACCGATGCATCACCAACATGCTCCGTTGCAAGGTGAACAAAATTTGTTGAGACCACAAGGTGGCTATGACTATGAAGTATCTGTAAATGGGCAAGCTCTTAGTCCAGAGTATATAGATGCTCATATCAGTCAAGGTCTTAAACCTCAGGTTGTGGTTCCATAAGTGAGGAGAATGATTCGTTATTATTGGAGAGAGAGTCAAATGTTTAGGAGACTGCGAATAATCATTTTGCTGTTGCTGTGGGGCATAAGGAAGGCATTGGAGATGAGTCCAATTCGAAACAAGTTGTTGTTATTATTCAGTTACCCCCAGAGAAAAGGTCAAGTGGAACGGCATTTCATAGTGTTTTTGAAGTGGATTATGTACTCCTTTGGGGAATCACTTCCATGTGTGTAAGGAGAATAGAAATGGAGGATACCCTTGCCACTGTGCCTAGATTTATGAAACTTCTGATTCAAATGTTGAGTGGAGATCGAGTCCCTAATGGAGTGACAAAATGTCTAAGTCGATTGACAACACAATTATTCAAAGTGTATGATGGACATGGCGGCTCTAAGATTGCAAACTATTGTCGTAATTGACTTCATTTTGCTTTGGCTGAGGAATTAGAACTTGGTATGGCCAGATTGAGTGATGGAAGTACTGATAATAGTTTCCAAGGGCAGTGGAAAACAGCATTTACCAACACTTTTATCAAGGTTGATGCTGAGATTGGAGGAGAATCTACTATTGTACCTATTACTCCAGAAATGGTTGGCTCTACTGCTGTTGTTACTATAGTTTGCTACTCTCATATTATAGTGGCAAATTGTGGCGATTCTAGAGCATATTTTTCTACAACCTCTGCTCATACTTGCACTAGAGATGGCAATGTTATGGTTGCACGTGCTGGGCTTCCTTTTGAGGATCTGGATTTTATGCAGTTTCATCCAATTGGAATATACGGTGCAGTGTGCCTAATTACTGAAGGTTTTCGCTGTGAAGGTGACATTCATAAAAATAGTAAAGGTGAGAGTTATATGGAACGATATGCCCTCACAGCCAAGGATCTTGCATCAAGAGTTGTTTCAAGATCTATGACCATGGAGATTCGGGAATGCCATGGCATAGGACCAATAAAGGATCATATTGCACTTGAATCACTTACCCCCTGAGGTCCTGAAAGAAAGGCTTCCTAGTATCTTTGAAACTGCTGCAATTTTTGCTGGTGTTGATGTTGCAAAGGAGCCAATACCTGTTTTTACCGCTGTTCATTATAACAAAGATGGTGTTCTAAGAAATTACCATGGAGAGATGATTACAATTAAGGGTGGCGATTCTAATAAAATGACCTTAGCAGTTGTTTTGATTGCATGCTCTGCTCTACAGTCCTTGAAGACTGGTTATGTCCAAAGTGGGTTAATTGAATAGACAATTCAGTTATTCTATGAAAAATAGGTGGCTGGCCTAGAGGTTGACTCCTTCATATTATCATCTGCTTTTGGGGCTGTTGCACTTTTAAATAGACAAGGCATCGGTACTCAAATGCATAATTATATTTTAAAAGTGGGATTAGAATCAGAAGTTTCGGTTGGTAGTTCACTGGTTATGGTGTATTCCAAATGTGGAAGCATTAATAATTGCCATATGGCATTCGACTGTATTTACAAACCAAATTTGATCAGTGGGACAGCCATGATTACAAATTATGCTCTACATGGAATAGGTGCGGAGGCATTAAGACTCTATGAACTTATGAAAACATAAGGAATTGAACCTGACTCAGTGACTTTTGTGGGTGTTTATCTGCTTACAGCCATAATAGTTTAGTTGAAGAAGGCTATTTTCATCTAAATTCAATGGACAAAGACTTTGAAGTTGAACCGGGTTACCGGCATTATGTATGTATGGTATATCTTCCTGGTCGTTCAAAAAAACTGAAAGAGGCTGAAAGATGTATTAACGAGATGCCTATTAAACCTGATGTTATGGTCTGGGCAACACTACTAGCTTCTTGCAAAATGCATGGTGATGTTGAGCTCGGAAGGTTAGCAGCTAAAAAGGTTATTGAATTAGAGCCATGTGATGCTAGAGCTTATGTCTCATTTCCAAACATCTATGCTGATGTGGGCTCAGGAATAAGTGTATACGTCATGATGAAGTATGCAACCATAGTTCGTGGAGATACTGAGATTTTCATAAAGTTCGCTAGGGCTGGCTACAAGGAGAAAATATGGAACCATATAACTGGTGTTGTTAGTATTCAACAGACCAATGGAATTGTTTCTAATACTGGAAAATGTGGAGCCATTGTGCTTAAGTTGTTGAAGAAGGATGAGTTTAATCTTGGATATGGTACAACATCCTTGGTGTTTGATTCCGGGGGAATAAGATACTTCCTATGTTGTTCTCTGGCAATGAAACTCACATCAAAATTGGGGCAACTTGACTGGATTACAATGAAAGTGATAGCAGAACGCGGCGTTTCATTTGTTTCATTTGATCAGATCAAGCAACAAACGACAACGTCTTATTTAATTAGTATATCAGTTTCAACGGCATCGTTTCAGTAATAAGTCTGTTAGCTTATTTTGTTATAGGAGACACGTGTAGTAAATTGAGTTGGGAAGGGTTGTTAGACTGGGTTAGATTCTGTAAGCTCTGCTAGCATATAAGGCGTATGAATGATGTAATAGAGGCATGGAAAAAATTATCTGAAATTCTATTTTCTTTCATTCAGTTCAGTTGCTTTCCATTCTGTTATTTCCTTTACTTTGCTGCATATTGTTTGTGTTTATTAGCTTAATCATGACACAAACCACCAACAAAAAACGCCTAAACACCAATCGACAAAATTGATACAAAAAATAGAAACCCCATTGACTTAATCAAAATAAAGCCAGAAAACATACTATCCAAGCACAAAGAACAGACCTTGGCAATTAATCGGAGGGGAATTTGTAATTTTCAAGCGTTGGCAGTATTGGGGATAAGAGGAATTCCTTCTTGTTTCAACTTGCCATGAGTTTCTTGATTTTGTCTGATCTTTTGCATTTGAAGCATCCTCTCCATGACAAGCTCGTACTCGCACTTCTCGCAAGAATGGCGCTTGTTCTGGCACTTCCAGGGAAGGTAAAGCTCCGACTGCCGGCAAATGGGCGCAATGGTCCCTGTACGGGATTGGGACTCTCGCCTCCACCATCTCCGCCTGTGTAGCTATCATCATCTTCTTCTATGATCCGATTGCTACTTCCTCCGTTCGATTGGATTGAATGGTTCTTCTTCTTCACACTAATTTATCTTTGTCTTCCCTCCCCGTCTCTTCGCGGCTCGGACTTTCGCTTCGAAATGTTTTACTGCATTATCCAAATCACAGCGAAGGGGTGAACACGTGCATCGCACTTGACACAATATTTTTCATAAAATCAAATACTATAATTTCCGCAAAATCTTATTCTAAAATATATACACATATCTTTCACTTATTATACCGTCTATTTTTATTTAATAAAAATTCTTAGCTTTGTAATATATTCTAATAAGATATTTTAATTTTTTAAAAAAAATTAATGTCATTGTAACATGAGGGAGATTTTGGTTTATCATTTAGTCTTCTATTTTTATCACTAAAATTTTAAGAGCAGCCAAATCCTTTTTTGGTTTTTTGTTTTCACTTGCATATGTGGAAAGTAGATTTTGTTTGAATTAGTTTGCGTTCAATAAACGTATACATGATATAGTTAGATTCTAAAAATTTGCACTATAAACGTATACGTGATATAGTTAAATTCTAAAAATTTGCACCATAAACGTATACGTGATATAGTTAGATTGTGAAATTCTGTGTCTACGTAGTGTGAATTTCAAAATGAAAAAGAAAAAATAAGTATGTCGATAAATAGATTTTATTCAACTGGCTCCCAGACCCTTCAACCTCTATTATCATCATTTTTTTTTTCTTATTACCATTAATAGAAGTGAGTATGGTGCGGTTTGAAATTTAAACTGTATATAAAACAGTTTAGGTGTGGTTTGACAAATTCAAAATCGCATATAAAATCGCTTGTGATTGATGCGATGAGTATGTCGATAAATAGATTTTATTCAACTGGCTCCCAGACCCTTCAACCTCTATTATCATCATTTTTTTTTTCTCATTACCATTAATAGAAGTGAGTATGGTGCGGTTTGAAATTTAAACTGTATATAAAACAGTTTAGGTGTGGTTTGACAAATTCAAAATCGCATATAAAATCGCTTGTGATTGATGCGATGCGGTTTTGAAACTTGCGATGCGATTTCATTTGGTGTGGTTTCAGTTTCAAAATCAATTAAAATAATTAAATTTTATACAATTTAAATTAATAATTTAGCATCACATAATATTAAATACCACTTTGATA
This sequence comes from Hedera helix, assembly GCA_947179155.2. Classification (NCBI taxonomy): domain Eukaryota; kingdom Viridiplantae; phylum Streptophyta; class Magnoliopsida; order Apiales; family Araliaceae; genus Hedera; species Hedera helix. The sequence goes on from OX359281.1 coordinate 37,885,483, forward strand.
ACACTCAATTTTACTTATAATGTTTTGTTTAAACAAAAGCAAAATAGAATCTAAAAACATGAATAATGATATATCCTTACATATAAAAATTCTAAATAGAGATAATTACAATTTGGGATAATTCTAAATATTTGTACATTATAATAATATTTCTTGATATACTCCATTTTGACAGTGCATGGTGCGGTGTGATTTTTTAGATGCGGTTTTACCCAAAAATCAAACCCAAACCGTATTTGTAATTTTTCAACCACCTAAACCCGTTACATACGTTGAAACCGTTAGTACAATTTTAATTAGTATAGTTTATACAATTTTTAATACGATTTCAGAGACAATTCAATTTTTTGCTCGTTTCTAACTATTAATATCTTATAATTATCATTTACCTATGTTTGCATATATGTAATTTGTCATTCAATTGCTAACCGCAATTACCACGGTAGTCGGCAACTGTTGGTAAACACAAACCGGTTCACAAATCGTACCTACCGCTACAAAACAAAATTCAGAGGAAGAAAGTAAAAGCAAGGGAACAGTAGAATGTGCTGGCTGGGATTCAAATATTATCTTGTTTTCCCTGTCCCAAAATCTAAGGCACGCGTCCCCCTTGTGAAGGTAGAGTTATCATTACATTTTGAATACATTAATTAGGGCACTAACCACACAGTCCCTCCACGCTTCACAACCACCCCACTACTCCAAAACCATCACAATTTTCACCCTTTCACACTCGACTCCCTCCACTATTTATATCCACAGTTTTTCCCTATAGAGAAATTAATTAAGTCCATCTTAAGCTTTGGAATTATATTTCGTTACGGCCTCCAAGATGGATTATTACTTTGCTACTGTGTTTTTTTACTTGCTAGTTTCACAGGCAATTATTCAAGAAGCCGGAGCAGCCGGAGAATGTGGGAAGACTCCTATTCAATCCGCGGCTGCCAGCTTAAGCCCCTGCTTGGGCGCTGCCGGGAATGCGAAGGCCAAAGTTCCTCCAACTTGTTGCACCAAAGTGAATGCATTAATCAAGACGGCACCCAAATGCCTATGCGCGGTGCTGCTGTCGCCTTTGGCTAAGAATGCTGGCATTAAGCCTGGGATTGCCATCACTATCCCGAAGCGCTGCAACATTAAGAACAGACCCGTTGGAAAAAAGTGTGGAGGTAAAAATCTAATTATTCTTTTCATTTCCAAATTTATTTTATTATATCCACTACTTTTTGGGGTGCTAATTTCTTGATCTCTTTACCATTTTTAGTAGAAAATCTAGTCTGAAATGATGAACCTTGATTAATAAGCTTTTGAAATCTATATATTATATATAGACAAGTAGTCTACACACACAACGACTAAGTACTACGTCAAATATTATAACGTTAAACAATAAGATATGACACGAATTTTAATATCATAATCACTTTTTAATAATATAAATAAATATAATATTTGATGTAATGATTGTTATGTGTTTATACTTATTCTTTATATATCGAATGAAAATGCCTGTCACGAAACAGTCCAAATTTGTAATGAAAATATAAATTGAATCATTTTGTCCCGACCAACTTAAAAATAATGACATATTATTAATACTTATAGTAATATATTGACGTGTAACATGTAGTGTCGTCTAATCCAGATGTTTCCATGCGGATTATTACAATATTATTATTTTTAATTAAAAAAAAATAAAAATAGAATAACAACTTCAATAACCGGGGTTCCTTGAGCGGCTATTGAAGTGATAATAAGTTCAGCTCTCTCATAATTTAGTAGGAACTAATGAGTGTATTATGTATGAATTTGATTTCACTGCGTAGTGTCCCAAAATTATGTTTTTGCCAAGTATTCATCATCAAATGTTGAATTTAATTGGGCCGCAGGGTTTACATACCCAGGGGTACCTAGGTAATAATGGGCTTAAAACTTCTACTAAAAATTATTTGGTTTGGCCTATATATGCAGGCTACACTCTCCCATGAAGAAGTAGAGATAAAGGGCATGCTTTACGGACGGGACATGTCTAATAAATAAAAGTTGGCGCAGAGTAGGCCGCGCTGTTATGTATCGTGTCGAAATTTATCTAATTTGAGTTTGTAGTGGTTAACTTGTGAGTTGATAATATGGAAGAATTTTCTCTTTGTTTACCAATCTTTTACTTATTGAATTTTAGTCTTGTGTTTCTTTTTTTGAGGCGGATGTATATCATCGATTAACGTGTACAATAGACTAAAAATATACCATTATTATTTGAACAGGTTATGCAGTAGTCACTGTGTTCCGGCTCTCATTAATCAACTCAAATAAAATTGAAAGTTGTCCATATATTATTTATCAAATAAAATGAAAATACTGTTTGAATCAATTCTTATATATAAAAGCAAGAAACGAGTTAAATTGATTGAGTTATCATCCGAATTAATTCATCAATTAAAATAAAATGAGTTAACTCAGACGATTATTATTATATTAAATTTAATATATTTTATTGATATTGATAAAATACTTATAATTATTAACTATGTGCATGAATCATTTGAGAAAAATCCAACAAGAGTATTTTCAATTAACTAAAATTAATATTAAATTCATTTAAAATGATTCATGTATATGAACTCTAAAAAGCACAAAAATTAAGAAATTAATAAATAGATATTACATGTATAATAACTTTTAGAATACCTTTTTCACCATATGTATACTTCTCAACAAAAGTATTCTTCACTAAAAATATGTTCATTATACATTTGAAAATGAACGAGAATTTCACACTATTGAGAATCCTTAAAGAAGTAGATCTAACTTCTTTATGCACTCCTGTCCAAATTGGAATTACTTGCAATGAGGCTATATAATAAAAGTAAAAAAAAATTCAATGTGAAACTATGTTTAATGGGTATAAAATTGATTTAATTTCATGGGTTTTATTTGAGACTTTATTTTCGCTCAATTTAAAGTTTTATGTTTAAGGATTAATAAAAGTTTTGTGTTAGTACTATAGAACATATAAGCGTCATTTAACAATATTATGATACAAAATTCTACTTGACACTAGAGGAAAAATATAAAAGATTTTTTCTCAAACTACTAAAAATTATATGTAATTTTAATCAATTACATGTAATTAATTTATAATTTTTAATATGGAAATATGAAAAGCTTATTTTTGACAATTATTTATAATTTTTAATCACACAATAATAAAAATAATTAAATTTCTTTTAAATATGATAGAATATTTTAGTCTAAATTATTAATATTACAGATATATTATGTTAATTAAAAATAATAAATATATTTTAATAAAAAATTATTAAATATTTATAAAAAAAAATGATACAAACTAGCCCGTGATCAAACTTGCAATCGTAAATAGATGAAGTCTTTTTAGAGAAATAATGTTAAAATTGGTTTCAGGATTGTCCAATTATTTACTCAGTAGTACATGACCCACCCTCATCTTATTAGCCCAGGACAAACTATTCAAAAATAGTTTAGGCTGGGTACAAACAACAGCAACACCACCTCTTCTTTTCTTTTCTCAAACTATTTTAATTAATTAAATTTTAATTTTTCTACTCCATTTAACACAAGGCCAAACATCTATTTGCAGACCAAAGATTCTTTGATAGGTTCCTCGATCTCTTCATCCATTAGCAGAATAATTAATTCCGAAGTAATTAAATAAAGCCTGAAATGTATCCATATCCATTTGCAGCGTTGATGTCCCAGTTTAATTGAACACAAAACAAAATGTGGCATACACCATACACCCCCCCCCCCCCCCCCTTGGAGATGAAAGCAATCAACTTGCACATAAAATTCAATGCCGCCAGCCAGCCACACAAACTTGGATCATTCAAAATCCCATCACCTAAAAACCCATCAATTTAGCCAATCCTTGAAGTAGGCCCACCATGCTATTCGTTGGTCCCACCAGCTCAATGACGATCCCAATTCCCACCCATGGAAAGTGGAACTTGTGAAAAGAATAGGAGATAGATATGTGTTAGATATACCGACTCTGATACGACCCCACCAAAGAGGCCAAGAATGTGAAGAAAAAAGCACACCCCGAACACAGAAGAAGGAGAGCAGCAGTCGGTTTAATTTTCACCACGTCCGTCCGTCCGAAGGGAAGGGGGAAAAAATGAGAAAAGGAAAAGCTGAATTTGAATTGTGTCTCTCTCTTCCCCAATATATATGTCCTCTTTGCTCTCTTTTCATGTTTTGCCTAATATATATGCAACCACCAAACAAGCATCATATCGTACATAACCACTGCAATTATTTAGTCCCCCGCATACCCACCCTTCTTATTATAAAATGAGATAAAATCAAAATTAAAAATAACACATTTTCCGAATCCCAAGGAAATTATGAATCAACTTTCTTCTTTTTCTTTCTCTAATCTAGCCGTTGACTGACTTTCTTCTTCTTCTTCTTCTAATTGTCACTTTATTATTTTCTCTTTAAATTAACAACTCTACTCCTACTTAAATACAAGCATTTGCTCTATATATATCATTCATTACCACTTGATAAAAATGGGCGACCTTCACTCTGTGGCTTATAGTGGCTGCTCTTCTTCCCTTGGTTGGGAATTTCACAACCTTCGAATTCTCAACGCGGACATGTCTCATTCCTGTAAATCTTCTCTCTCCTTTTTCTTTTCCTTACTTTTTTCATTCTCTATTTACTTTGCTTTTTAAGTTTTTTTTTTTTTTTGAATTTGTTGTAATAATTGTAAGCAATATTTCGTTGTTCATGTATATATTTATGCAGTAATGATGGGTAGCCGTACTCCACCATATCTCTCATCGTTTGATTCCGATATTTCAACCGGATATCTGCAAGATGCTTTGTTCGAATTCAGCTCTAAGCGAAGGCGATTGCTGTTGTTCTCTGATGATCAAACTTTCCCAATTGAGGTAGTTTTTACTTTCTACATATGGTAATAAATATACTATAGTTTCTTTGTAGTAATTAATTAGTTACTCTATCGTCTTAAAACTAAAGATACAATTTTCGTTTTTATGGTTTCCAAAATTATTTCACATTAAAAGGTGATATGAAATCCCTAACATGCTATTACTTTTGTTATTAAGAACTATAATCCCACCACCACTATATATATTCCCGACAAAGGATAAGGTCGGTACAAATATATGCATGTATAATTTTAGAACGGATGGATCACATGGAGTACATTACGTACATAGGTTGATATAAAATTTGAATCTCAGTCAATGCAGAGTTGCTGGAAAGAGAATTGCACCGAGAGTTTTCCTGAGAATTTTGGTTATGTGAGCCAAATAAATGAGATTGACAGCATTAATTCAGGTGACTAATTCATTACATAATTGCGGTGTTTCTTTTTTACCTTATGGTTTTTCTTTCTTTGGTTATGTGTTTTAAAAACGACCCCGGCCGGCCCTTCCGCGAGGTGCCAATGCATGTCACATATATATACTTTGCAGAAATTCAATTAAATGCATTTGAATTTATGAGTTTTTTTTTTTATTTTTAAAAAACATTGTCTCTTTCATCTTCAGGCAAAACGATAAATAGTTCAGAAGGAGCAAGATCATCTTTTGAAGGCTCTTTAGATTCTTCATCCTCTTCACAAAGCAAAGATTCACTTAAAGACAACATCCCGTTTATTTCTGATAATAAAGAAACCTTATATTCCCAGCTTGACGGCATAACTACTTCAGCTGGTATGCACTTGTATTCTCTCTCTCTCACTCATATTTAATTATTCAAATTTGGCAAAAGTTTAACCTAATTAATTTGACAACATAATTAATATTTAGAGAGTTTTATCCGTAATTTTGTTTTAAATTGAGATGATATAAAGTGTAACGAACGTACCTTGCTAAAGAAAAAGATCGGTAAAGGAAAAAGAAAAAGAAATATCTAGCTAGTGAGTAAAGAGTTTAAAGCACATCTATGCTTTCTTCTTTTCTTTTTGGAAATACTAGCTAGGATCATAGGTGGCACATCTTTCTGCTTGTAATTAATTCTAGAATATTTTTTTACATTTGTATGCACTTTGTTTATTTGTAAATATGACGAGTGAAATAATAATTTTAATTATTTGGTGGGGCTTTGTTAGGTGGTGATGAGAAGAAAAAGAAGGTGATTAAAAGGGTGGTTTACCCTTTTGCAGTGGTTAAACCGGGAGGGATAGATGGCGACGTGACCTTAAATGACATCAATGCGCGAATCCTGATGCCACCAACTAGGCCGGTGAGGCATCCCGTGGGTGATTTTGCGTGTCGGCCGCTGGTATCTCCCCATGGACTGGGCTTGTCCGGGAAGGCTGTGGTGGCTCTAACCAGAATTCAAACACAAGGGAGAGGCACAATTACTATAATTAGGACTACAGGTTGACAATTATATGTAGAAATATTTAGTACTTGTTTAGCTCTAAAATATACAAATACAATGTAACTTGCATGTTTATATAGAATTATCCAAAAATACTGTCCAATTAATTTAAAGTGTTTGAAATCAAAATCCGCTTATGATATATAGTCTCAGTTGAAATATTGGTCATTTGTCTTGTATGGAACTAATAAATAAATGCAATGATCTGCAAGTACCAAATTGAAATTGGAAATTTGGCTTGGTATAGTGTATACAACGTAGCATGATTTGAGTAACAGTTTAGGAATGACATAACCGAGTGAATCACTGACTTTTGCGGGGTGACCATCATTGATGGTGTAATTAAATTTACAAAAAAGGGTTTAATTAAAAAAATGGTTACATCAAACTTAAATTGGTGGTTCATCCCACCTAGCTAGGCATCGATCCCGGCTTTCGCACCATTCATTTATTTATATGTGTGTGTGTGAGAGAGAGAGAGAGAGAGAGAGAGAGAGAGAGAGGTAATAAGAGTTGAAGGCAAGGAGAGTCAATTAAAACATGAGATAAAAAAACAAACAAATATCATTATTATAGAAATAATGCTAACAACCCTTGAAACAATTGTTTAATTTAAAGCATATCGATATTCTTGACTTGAGGTCCATTAAACAAGTCATGCTACTATGAGAAGCAGATATGCAACTGCATTGAAGTCAAATTGTTGAGCAAGTAGTGGACCTAGCTAGCTAGCTGGAGCTAGCTCCAACATTTGTAAATTTAAGCATGCATGCATTTCCCATTCATATATATTAAAGAAAAACTTTTAACATGTGTCTAAGCACACAGTTTAAGAGAATATTCTTTTGAACTGTGTGAATATTCTCTTAATTTTTGTATTTGCACTAAGTTCAAGAGAATATTCTCTTGAATTGTGTGTTTAACATGTGTTCTTAAGGCACATGTTAAGAGAACTCATGTACTAAAGGCTACAGCTTTTTCATTAAGGCAGGCTGGTAGGTTAATTTCCCGTGCGTTGAAAATAATGTCATTTGTAACTTTTCTTTTTTATCTGACTACTTGGAGAATCGCATATCGATAAAAAAGAGTACTTCAAAGTACAAAATTACACACCCATGTCTGCATTTGGAATAAGCTGGATTTAAAATTAAATAAACTCTGCACCGAGATCATTTCAATTCTTAATGATAAGTATTCTTCTATACGTACAGCTTTATCTCTCCAAAATCAAGGCATTAAATCTTATTTTCATTTAGGTAGGTATAAAAGTTAATTTACTCTTGACCATTAATTCATTATATATATATATATGTGTGTGTGTGTGTGTGTGTGTGTAGCGAGCCCAGGCTAGATCTATTGATGAAAATACTAGAAATACTACTAATCAATTATTTCTAAAGACAGTGTGTGTCTTTGTCCCCATAAAGTCTTTCATTTACGTGCTGCAATTCTCCTTGTTATTCCTTATTATAATTAAGAAAAAGGAAGACACCAAAACTTATACACCATATATATATATATATTATAAGTCTTGAAAAATCATGAAACGTCTCTTTGGAAAAATTTAAAAAATGGCACTAATAGTTTTATGCTCCACTTTCATAGACTTAATTTCCACAATAATTAACCACCGAAAAACGTGAAAAGTGGAAAATCTTTAAATTTTTCCGCTTTTATATTTTGTGGTGGTAAGGTTGGGGGGTGGATGTTCATACATTTCTTATTACATACCTCTACATGATATTTCTCGCATTATATGCGGCTAGAACTAGCAACAAAATATTATTACTTTTGTTTCAAATTATAAAATCACTATTAATTTAAAAAAAATTAATTTAAGATATTTTTAAATTTAAAATTGACATGATTTATTAAAAAAATATAAGTAATAAATGTTATAACTAATAGTACTTTTTAGGTAATTTATGATATTTATAATTGCACCGATATAAACAAAATAAATTTATCTCAATTTCAAGTTTAAAAATATTTAAAATTAATTTTTTAAAAGTCAATATTTATTTTTTAATTTAAAAGAAATATTATTATTGCTACCAACTGTACAATGATTAATTAATTGATTGATGTGAAGAGTGAATTAGATAACCTATATATCCATCCCGTATGAGTGACTGCGTTACTGTCTTGGTATGTCTCGAAACATTAGTCACTTTTTCATTTATTCTTTTGGCCTAAAACTTTGTATGCATTTGAAGGGACCATATAAAATGGGACTAATTAAGTATCTATATATAATCTTAACTACCTTTAAAAACAATGAAACGATTAGATCAAATTCAGTAGTTTTACTGGGGAAAACATGATATCAGGAAAAGGTAGCTCTACTAACCAAAGGGCCATTTAATTACTAAAATCATGTATTGCCACAATCATCAACCTAAAGTTAATTGTATTTTAGAGAAAGCATAGCTCTAGTATTCTTTTTCATTTGTTAATGTTACTGCCCTAAATTCTACGAGAGCTAGTATATATGTCGTTTCTTTTATATGTCAATGTTATGAGTTGGTACACCATCAAATCTGAACGTCACATGTCCCTCAAGACAGAATCTAGCAAGTGGCCGGGACCCATAAAAAAAACCCTAATATGTTTCTTTCCCGCTGCATTAACTTATCATTAACCCCTGAAACATCTTTTTTTTATTTATTATTTTTAACTTGTTCTAATGAATATTTTAACGGATGGTGTTTATTAGAATGGTATATATTATTGACGTCTCTTTTTAACATGTTAATATTTTAAATGAGTTGATTATTTCACAATATTTAAGGTAGATCAACACCATAAGAGATAACATGTGTGGCACAACGTAACTGTGTGTCAAAAGAATCAATGTAATACTCATACAACTTCTAATTTAATCTTGATAGTACTTAGTGAGGCAATGGAACATTTTTAAAAAGTTCCCAAAGTCCCCTTAATTCCAATTTAACGACATTTTTACCAATTAAATGGATACTACCTCAATGAATTTTAAATTATTCTTTTCCAATTTTTTTATTTCTTGAACAAATTTTATAAAGTGAAAATATAGCATATTTAGAAGTGAATAACATATATCATCACCCAATTATTTTTCTCGAGTGAATTTTCAATATAAATTTCAGCGTAGTCAAATTAATTGGTCATCACGATATATATAGCAACCCATTCTACTAATTTGAGTAGTTTAGGAAAAGCAATAATCTTAGGATAAGGGTAGTAATGTAATTTGACTAATTACTCCATGAATAAGCCGGAGGCCCGGAAATAGGGATACAGAGGGTTTCAAATGTAATTGTCTGCAATTTGCATGTATTGCACTGCCGTAAATAGTAACCTACGTGCGTTTTGGTCCTTGCCTGTCGTAGAATGTGGCCAAGTATCATCAGACAAGTTATATCAAACTAGGAGGAAGTAATATATCATCTCACTGTAAAAAATTGTTGGTAAAATTGAAGTCTAGGGACCCGATAGAATATTTTCCCTGTCCTTTTGCTTTTTCCAAATCCCAATTGGTAAGAATTGGATTCCCTTATGAATTTTATATACTCATTGGTATTTTACTACTTTTACTTAGAAAAGAGAAATAGGGTTTGTTTATGTCATTTTTGAATTCTAAGTATCACTTTTAATAGTCCTTTAAACTTTTTAAAAATTAATTTAAAATATTTTAAAATTTAAAATTAATATAAAATTTTAAATTTTAAAAATAATAAATCTTATAAATTAGTAATTTTTTTTGATAATTTATGATATTCATAATTATATTGATATAAATTTATGTTAATTTCGAGTTTAAAAATATTTAAAATTAGTTAAAATTTTAATAATAATTTTATAATTTAAAACTAAAGAAATATATATTTTAAAATTTATTAATATTACTTTTACGTTTTACCATTGAATGTTATGATATGATGCCAAAAGAATACCAGATGTCACATTCCTATTAACTATATATATAGTGTTACGAGTCTCACGGGCGTATGAGGAGAAGGAAATGCCTTTTTTTTTAATCATTATTATGTAAATGTGCAATTAATTATTCTGCTTATGTTGGTTAATGGTTATTAACGATTTGAGCTATTTTTTTATTATTATTCTTGAACCTTTTGTTTCTTCTTTTTGCAACCATGGCTAATGGCTATGAACGATTTGAGCTATTAGTTATTTATTTATTTTTATTCTGCTTATACTTTTTGGATCTTCATTAGAAACCTAACTTTATTTTAAAGGAAATTGTAACTATATATTCGTACTCATCACAAGTTTAAATTAATAAATTAGATTTATTATTTTCAAGAATATAATTGAATCATCTTGACCCATCGTGCGCTCAGTATCATTATAAACAATTTGGATTTATCACAAATTTAGATTAAATTTTAAATTTATTATTTTAATAATATCATTAGATCATCTTAACTCGTTGTAGACCACCCAAAAATTCATGTTATTGGTACCATTAGCAGTAAACTAAATATTAAGATATGGGACTTAGATACATAAATATTAAGGGCAACAGTGATATGAGGATGGTATCATTTTTTGTTATTCCTAATTAGTCTCCCGTTCCAAAAAGAATCCTATTTTAAAAAAAAGTTGTTTCAAATAAAAATGTACTCTTTCGATTGATAGTAATATAAAAATGATACAATATCTTTAAAAATATTATTATTATTTTTTTAATATGTCATCACTATTTAACTAATAATTTATTTTTTTAAGGATAAAAATAGAATAAAAATGTATGTTTAATATTTATAAATTTTATAAATGAATTATTTATGTGTGTGTGTGTATATATATTATATAAATAGAGAGAGTATGGAGCTTTTGAGGATGTTGACAGAGCGTCAATGGACCAAAAATAGTGTTGTGTTAGAAGCGAAGGAAAAGATATAAAGAAATTTGAAGATAATCACATGATTCACATCTCTCCAAAAGGAATCATATTTATAAAAAAAAAATGTACTCTTTCAAGTGATGGTAATATAAAAATGATACAATATCTTCAAAAATATTATTATTATTTTTTTATTATGTCATTACTATTTAATTAATAATTTATTTTTTGAAGGATAAAAATAGGATAAAAATGTATGTTTAATATTTATAAATGATTTATTTATGTGTGTGTGTGTGTGTATATATATTATTTTGAAATAGAGAGAGTATGGAGCTTTTTGAGGATGTTGACAGAGCGTCAATGGACCAAAAACAGTGTTGTGTTAGAAGCGAAGGAAAAAATATAACGAAATTTGAAGATAATCACATGATTCACATCTTTCTCCAAAAAGAATCATATTTATAAATAAAAAAAATGTACTCTTTTAAGTGATGGTAATATAAAAATGATACAATATCTTCAAAAATATTATTATAATTTTTTTATTATGTCATGCTATTTAACTAATAATTTATTTTTTAAGAATGAAAATAAAATAAATATATATATATATATATATATATATATATTATTTTGGAACAGAGAGAGCATCGAACCTTTGTGGAAGTTATGTTTGTAAAATAATCACTATGGAAACGAGCAAGTGTACTCTTTTTTTCCTCCCCCCACCCTTCATATATTCATTTTTTATTTTTTTTTAGACGTGGAAGTGGCAATTTAGCCCTTTCTGATGTATGAATATGTTTGTACTTCGGGTACATTTAAGTTATTTGATTTCCTTATTTTTATTTTAGGCTCCAGAATAATACAACTAGTTGAGATTTTGTATTCCACTTCTACAACAAATAAAGTATAAGCCCGAAACGAATCCCAAGGCCGAGAACAGCTCAAAAGATCCAATATACACAAAGCCCAAAGCCACCAAAAGTCCAAAGGAAAAAGCTTTTACGGGCTTGTACTTTTTTAAGATGGTAGTTAACCATTTCAAACTAAAATACGATTCAATCAAAAAGAAAGACGGGCAGATCCTTATAAATTCATCTGGTCCGTACGGTGGTACACCGACAGTTGTTTTCCGGTTATGCGACTCGGTCAGAAACCAATACTAGTCGTTCTTAAATAATATTATTCCCTCATTTTTATTATATAAATTATTTAAAAAATAAAAAAATCAAAATATAAATTTTTTTACATATATTTAGAAGAAAAAATCAAATAATTTTTTACTTTACACTTAAAAATAGAGTAATTGAGAGAGAGAAAATGATGAATAATTAATTAGTATTTGGATAGTAATAAAATTTCAAACTAATATTAATTACGTAACATTTATTAATGACACTTCTTAATATGTGTGATTATATCTTAAACGACTTATATAATATAAATGAGGGAATAATATATATATATATTAGGATACTCATTCATAACAATCGATTTTTAAGAGTACTGTTATAGCAACCACATACATTGGTCAATTTCACTGAGAAAGCGTGTTTAGGGCCTATTTTAATTTTTGGGTCATGGCTAGGGACTCTACTGTCTGTACACTTTCTCAATTAAATTGGCCTCTGCATGTGGTTGCACCAGTTGCTATGGATTATTATCCATTATATTACATAGACAGGTAGTTTAATTATGTGCTACAAACCTAGCATATTTAATTTGTGGAATAAATGTTAAAAAAATTCACAGTAAAATACTGTGCCAGTTGCAGCGAACAATTGTTCTAATGCTTAAATAAATTGAAAATGAAGCAAGTCGTACATTTGGACCGGTATAATTTTTTGTTTTCTAGCTGCTATAATAATTAGTTGATGCGCGCCGAAGATGACGAACGGCTTAGTTTATTTGTTCTTCTCTTTTTCAATCCTTTGCTCTATTTGCTTTATTTATGGCTTCTCCAATCACTAGGAGCAGTATTACCGCAACAAGAAGAATATTTTCGTTGGATTCAATTATGTTGCGTTTACATTGAAAAAAATAGAATAGAGAGTGAAAATTTTAATTTTATTTTAATTAAAATAAATCATTCCATACCCTTTTTTAAGAAATAAAATTTATGAATTTGAGATAAATGAAAATGCCAATTGCCAAATAAGATATACACAGCCACGCACTGATATCTAGAACTGGCAAATAACAAAAGTAGAGGAAAAGGGTACTTATCCACAATCGACAGATCGAATCAGATGATATATATATATATATATATATATAGTCTAATTAAATGATCAGTTAATCGCAGCTCAATTTCGAATTTTCCATGTATAAACTAAAGCAATATTTGTTATATATAGATACTAGTTAAATGGGAAAAATCAAGTGAAGAAATGATTATCGCCGACTTTTGGAACGAGACTTCCTGTTAGGAGAACAGAGACATGAAAATGCCGTTCTTAGAATGGTTTTAAGAACTCTGCCTCTTTCTGGGATCCAACGAGGTGCAGAGCCAAAGCTAGCTGATCTTTTAATCCTTCTGAAATGCTGCGGCGGCGGTGCCGGTAATGTGGTGGCTGCTGCAGTAACTGCGGCGGTGTGTGAAGCCATGTCAGCAATATTCTCGGGTGCTTTTTAAGAGTTGGAATTTTGTTTGGGATAGTGCTTAATAAGTTTTAGTGTCGACTTGGAGTATACATATATATATATATATGTGTGTGTGTGTGTGTGTGTGTGTGTGTGTTTGGAGTCCGCGTTTTTCAAAAAATAAACGACTTAGAAGCGTGTGGTTCGAGTCCTTTAAATATACTAGGAGGAGGAGGAGGAGGAGAAGTTTGTACCATGTTTGCCTTGGGATTTGGGAGCTTGAGAAGTGACCAATTCTATGCTTCTCCCAAAGCAACCGCAGTTCGCTCTTTTTCCTTTTAGACTACTATGAACCAGTCAGTCTACTTCTATTTGAGTTTTGTTTTTTTAGAGCACCAAACGCGCTTTTCTCATCTAATGCTAAATTGTCTAAATTAGAGGAGTTTTGGAATCCGCGCTCTACACCTACCACTACTAGAGGACCACACCACGGAAAGTAAAAAAAAATTAAGATATATAGTATATAATTATATGAGTTATTATATAAAAATAATATTATTTTATATAATTTAATATATTCTTTTTTATATTATGTATACAAATAAAATATTTTATGATTTTTTAAAATAATTAATATTTTTATAAATTAATTTAATATTTTTAAAAATAAGTTTTATTTATTTTTGTAAAAGTATTAAATTAAATTATAAAAATATCAATTATATTTTTAAAAATATTATTATTATATTAAACACTTTAGAAAAGAATGTGAGACATCCTTCGCCTCCCATTAAATCATATTTGTATATAAAAAAAAACACGTACACAGCAATTCATATTTCTTTTTTTGTAAAGTAAATCATCAAAATAAAATTATGTTCTTTTCTCCCCCTCTTGGTACATAATCGAAAGCTAATTTTTTAATTCTGACCGATTTTATTTATTTATTTATTTTAACAAAGGAAAAAGTAATTTAATTTTTGAAAATACAAAACCCAAAAACACTTCCATACATTTAACGCTGCTCCAGACCAACTCCCCAAACACCGCGTCCTTTTGTAAAACTACATGTGTTAGTATGACTAATACTTTATACAATATGCCGTACGAAAGGATTAACAATTTATTATCCCATGTCCCGTCTGCTTTTACATATATATAAAATAAAATAAAAACAATTTGACAAGTGACGAGTAGTAGAGATGCGCACAAAATTAAAATAAATTAAAAAATCGGTCGGCTCGAGTCGAACCGTTAACAAACTAAATCGACAAAACAAACTAAATCGACAAATGCAAAACTAAAAAATCAAACATTGCAAAATCGAAAAATCGAACTTCGGGAGGCAAGTTTGGTTTGGCATTCTAAAAAATCGAAATCGACCGAACCGACCGAACACTTTTAAATTATAATATAATTTATATATATTTTTAATAATTACTTATTTTATATAATTATATATTTATTATATGCCTTTTTGAGATGTATTTATAAAACTTTTATCCTAGTCAATGATTTAGAAGATATTATATGTCTTTTGACAGTGTTACCAAAAAATAATGTACATGTTTTTAAATTATAATGCAATGAACCAGTTATTGCTTTGCAACGGCATGGTGGTTCAATTGATAGTGTTACCAAAAAACAATGACATATTCGAAAATGATGATGAAAACCAAAGGTAAAACAAAAGAATGCCGAAAAGTGGCATTACTACTTGATCAAGGAATCCAATTTCATTGAAGAAGCATTTGCTCTTCTTTGCTAAGTACGTGCATTCCTTTCCATTTATACATGTCACGTACATTGTAGTGGACAGAAATGACATAGTATTACATTGTAAAGATACATACTAAGTTGTCAACTCTATGCTTAATTTTTATAACCGAATAAACCGATTAAACCGATAACCGAATAAACCGATAACCGATT
Organism: Hedera helix; assembly: GCA_947179155.2. NCBI lineage: Eukaryota > Viridiplantae > Streptophyta > Magnoliopsida > Apiales > Araliaceae > Hedera > Hedera helix. The sequence goes on from OX359281.1 coordinate 37,901,249, forward strand.
ATAAAGTAAAAATTTGGACTGTTTTGGTTTAAATTTTTTATAGCCGACTTAAATGGTTTGGTTATTTTTTTACCTACTAAACCGACAGTTGTACACCCCTAACGGGTAATAGGGGTGCTCAAAATTTTTTTTATTATTTTATCATAGCTATTCTTTTTTGTATCCATATTTTTAGTATCAATATTTTGATATTTTTGAATTTTTTAATATCGGTATCGGTTCGTATTTTTAGAAATCAATAAAAATTGAAAATATAAAATACATTTGATATATATAAAAATTAATAAATAAAAAATAATAAGTTTTTTAGCTTCTTAGTTTTCTATCCTGACTTGAGTCACCCTTAATTTCTTAAACTTATAACTTTTGTAATTTTTAAAATATTTTTTGATATGTAGACTAATTAATGTTTTGTACTGTTACTAGTATTGTTTATATATTATACATTTAATGTTATATTATATATAATAGCACTACTGAAATGTTAAATGTGTGTTAACTAATGCTTATCTCTTTCATAACACAACAAGAAGCCTAACAAATATATTATTATATTATATTAATACATTATGTAAAACCCCGAATTTTATGAAATACAAAATTTAATTTTTCTTCATATATATTTTTTTTTGAAACAGTAAGTGGTTAAATTAACAAAATTGAAAGTTAAGGATGTTATGTGCAAATTTTATTTTGTCGGACAATATTCGCTTTGTCGGGGAATATTCGTTTGGTCGGAGAATATTCGTTTGGTCCGACGGCGCCGAAATAACAAATTATTGGTGGACCCCACATCGAAATATTTGTCGGATATAGAAAACGACAGAAATAACATTTTTAAATAAAAATAGTCAACGGAACTGTTAAAATACCGGTGATAAAAGAATAGTAGCATACGGTAGTTATTGGTATTTTCTGTAGCACTCGGTACTCTACAGTAACACACGGTATTGCATAGTGTCTCATATTATTGGTCTGATAATTGACACCGTAACTGTTACGCATCATTTCATCGATAATTGTCACTGCATAATATTTTATATTATCAATTCAATAATTGTTGTTACACAGTATTTTGCATTATTGATTTAATAATTGTCATTACACTGTATTTTATATCATTGAGTCAATAATTGTTGTTGCACTGTTTTTAAAATTATTGAACCTAATAATTGTCACAGTAACATATGCACAGTAATTCACATTATTGAATCAATAATTGTCATTACACAGTAACGTATGCTTTATTTTACATTATTGTTATCTCTATTATGATGTTATTTAAACAGTTGTATTTCATTAATTTATTGACTTGATATCTAAGAGCTAACTATACTGTATTTATAACAATTAGTCATAATAATTGAATTGATAAAGTTATTTGTTTATAATATAAAGTTAGGTGATTATTAGGTGATATGAAATGAATGGTGTAGATTAAAGTGTGAATTATTGTTGAATAATTGAATTGATTTGTTTATAATATAAACTTAGGTGATTATTAGGTGATATGAAATGAATGGTGTAGATTAAAGTGTGAATTATTGTTGAATAATTAAATTGATTTGTTTATAATATAAAGTTAGGTGATTATTAGGTGATATGAAATGAATGGTGTAGATTAAAGATAATATAATATTTGAAATGGATGGTGTAGATTAAAAGATGATCTTTAAATGAATGGTTTAGATTAAATGAATGATAAGATTTTTGGCTATAAATAGAAGCCTTAACTTAAGGATTTTTCATAAACTTCCTTACTTGTTCTTTTTTTCTCTCTCTAAATACTTCTTGTGAAAGTTCTCTCTAAGTGTGCTTAAGTCATCTTGAGTATTTGTGAAGATCTATAAGTATACGTGTACTGTTCAAGTTAATCAACCTCATTTAAATCAATATCCAGTCAGGTATTACGGTAAGGGATACCATCTTTTTCATCTTCCATTATTCAAACGTACTATGGTAAGGGATTATCATTATTTGATTCTCGATAATAATATTGTTTCTTCCTTACTCATAAGACGTGCCTTTTATTTCCATGTATTAAATTGTGGGAATAACCTTACGGAGCGGATTGCCGCCTGTTGGTGAATAACCTTTCGTATTCATTCATTATTAATCTCTGAGAATAACCTTACGGAGCGGATTGCCGCCTGTTTGGTGAATAACTCTTTGTACTCAAATTCTATTAAATTGTGGGAATAACCTTACGGAGCGGATTGCCGCCTGTTGGTGAATAACCCTTTGTATTAATTTCCTTCACCTTTTGTTAATCAAACCTGCTACGGTAAGGGATATTATTTTCTTTCATACTCCTAAATCGAAATTTATTATGGAACTATTGCTTCTATAATTCCTGAAAATATTATATGTTCCATAATAGTTGAACTTCATTATTTCAACTGAACCTTCCTATTTACGTGAACCTTTCTATTGAATTGTAACCGTTATTCTGAACTGTGGATCTTGAATATCATTTTTAAATTTCACTCCACATCATGTTGACAATTTGGACATTATTTGAATCTGTACAAAGTAAACTTCCGATACTTATTGTTATCCTATTTCTTCTGTTCATCATTTATATCATTCTAATCATCCAAAAATCAAGCTGTTGTGAATATATGTGGCCGGGGGCACATATGTGATATATTTGTTGAACAGATGATAGGTTAAAGGCGATATAATAGGTTAAAGGCGATACATCTGTTCGGTGTCTTTTATGGCACGTGGTGAATGTTCTCTTTGGCCCGTAGTGCAAAGATGAACTGTTGTTTGGTATGATTATGACCAAAGGCTGAATCTGGTATAATCATGACCGTTGGTGCTATATTGAATATCTTTGGCCCGTAGTGCAAAGATGAACTGTTGATGTGCATGATTATGATCAGGAACTGTGAATTTATATTATCATGACTAATGGTATTTCAGATGATAAAAGTTGATGATGTTTTTACGAAAAAGAGAAGCGAGTGAACATTATAGTCTGCATTATTCTTCTAATAGATTGCTCATTCCGCTGCTATTATTGATCTGAACATTGTTTAAGAATTTAACTACAGTTTTTGATATAAACCTTGTAGTCTATTGTATTCTATCAAGAACTCAACTGTTGAAGGCTAATGATAATTTATTCGTCATTATCTTAGTCATGATATTTCTTACTGGGCTATTTGAGCTCACCCTTTCTTTTGTTCCATTGTTTTTCAACAGGAGATGAAAACATAACAGGGTCTAGCCGGGGAATGGAGTGAGGGTCCGAGGAATAGTTATCATAGTCTTCACGTTTTGTAAAATAGTGTGGCAATAATAGTGAAGACTTAGTTGTGTATTATTATACACTGTATTGTTGTACGTTGTGTTTTGTTGTAATAATTTTGTTGTAGTCTTTTGACGACTCAAGTTTGGGCTGTGTGGGCCCAGATTTGGGGGCGTCACAGTTGGCATCAGAGCTTAGGGATATGGTCTTTAATGGAGATTTGGGGTTAGAACTAGGAGGGGAGAGACGAATAGAATCAATCACTAGTGTGTCCTACCTAAATTAGATTTATTTTTTATCTAATGAATCGATTTGAATGTAGGAACATGAAGAGATGAGTCAGTTTATTTGAACTAACATTTATTTTATGACCACAGTTAATTATGGCATCTGAAAATCAGGAGGTTAACTATGAAATTACCGAAACAAATGTAGCTGCAAAACAAGAGGCGACGAATAATCTTCTTACAAACTCAGAGTTGAATCATTTGCCTAAGGCAAAAATTATGCGTGTTCTATCCAGTAAGGATGAAGGTGAAAGCTCTGCTACAGTCGTTCCAGATCCATTCTTAGAAGCAATTAAAGGAAGTAACGAACTTGCGGAAATTATTGCCTTTAATTTACTCACTAATTGGGAGAGTGATATCACCTGGTTATGCTCTATAACAAAGGATCAGAATATATGGACTTTTCATATTAGTCTTTGGGATTTATGGTGTTCCAGCTATGATTTTCAAGATTATTTAAAAATGATGTTTCTATACTTTTGGGCGTTACAATTTAGAGGAATTCAGGTTAAGTTAGTCACTATCGTGGAAACTGCAGTCTATCGAAAATACTATTTTAATGGAAATCATTGGTACCTTACTACTGATGAAGTTGATGAACCCGAGAAACAGTTTGCTAGAAAATTATTCAGTGGTATTCCCATGGTTGAAATACGTGAAGATCCGAATGAAGTATTCGGGATTCGATTTGACGATAACAGTCAAGAAACCGAATGAGGTGATAACCGGTAAGCTATTCATAAATTCTCGTGAAGTCTACGCTTTGTTAGATACTGGCTCTACCCATTCTTTTATCTCACCTGCATGTGCTCAGCGTTTAAACTTAACTCCTGAAAATTTGGACTTTGACTTATCAGTTGAAACCCCATTAGGAGAAATGACCATTACATCTACTGTCTATAAATCTTGCCTAGTTCAAATCAACAACCTCACATTACCTGTTGACCTTATTTCTTTGGATATGCATGAATTTGATGTGATTTTAGGAATTGATTGGTTGACTACCCATCATGCTAAAATTGATTGTTTTCATAAGATTATTAGTTTTCATATTCCTAATCAACCTGTCATGCAAATTCAAGCAACTAAACCATTGAAATCTATAACTGTTATTTCTAGCCATAAAGCCATTCGTTTATTGAAAAACGGATGTCAAGCCTTTTTAGCTCATGTCACTGATTTGAACAAAAATACGTCAAACTTGAATGATATTTCCATTGTTAATGAGTTTCCTGACGTTTTTCCTGAAGAACTTCCTGGCTTACCCCCAAACCGTGAAATTGAATTTTATATTGATCTTGAACCCGGTACCAAGCCCATTTCCAAAGCTCCCTACCGAATGGCTCTCATTGAACTTCAAGAGTTAAAAGTCCATGTAAGACCCCGAATTTTATGAAATACAAAATTTAATTTTTCTTCATATATATATATATATATATATTTTTTGAAACAGTAAGTGGTTAAATTAACAAAGTTAAAAGTTAAGGATGTTATGTGCAAATTTTATTTTGTCGGACAATATTCGCTTTGTCGGGAAATATTCGTTTGGTCGGGAAATATTCGTGCCGTACGACGGCGCCGAAATAATAAATTATTGGTGGACCCCACAACGGAATATTTGTCGGATATAGAAAACGACAGAAGTAACCTTTTTAAATAAAAATAGTCAACGGAACTGTTAAAATACCGGTGATAAAAGAATAGTAGCATACAGTAGTTTTTGGTATTTTCTGTAGCACACGGTACTCTACAGTAACACACGGTATTGCATAGTGTCTCATATTATTGGTCTGATAATTGACACCGTAACTGTTACGCATCATTTCATCGATAATTGTCACTGCATAATATTTTATATTATCAATTCAATAATTGTTGTTACACAGTATTTTGCATTATTGATTTAATAATTGTCATTACACTGTATTTTATATCATTGAGTCAATAATTGTTGCTGCACTGTTTTTAAAATTATTGAACCTAATAATTGTCACAGTAACATATGCACAGTAATTCACATTATTGAATCAATAATTGTCATTACACAGTAACGTATGCTTTCTTTTACATTATTATTATCTCTATTATGATGTTATTTAAACAATTGTATTTCATTAATTTATTGACTTGATATCTAAGAGCTAACTATACTGTATTTATAACAATTAGTCATAATAATTGAATTGATAAAGTTATTTGTTTATAATATAAAGTTAGGTGATTATTAGGTGATATGAAATGAATGGTGTAGATTAAAGTGTGAATTATTGTTGAATAATTGAATTGATTTGTTTATAATATAAAGTTAGGTGATTATTAGGTGATATGAAATGAATGGTGTAGATTAAAGTGTGAATTATTGTTGAATAATTAAATTGATTTGTTTATAATATAAAGTTAGGTGATTATTAGGTGATATGAAATGAATGGTGTAGATTAAAGATAATATAATATTTGAAATGGATGGTGTAGATTAAAAGATGATCTTTAAATGAATGGTTTAGATTAAAGGAATGATAAGATTTTTGGCTATAAATAGAAGCCTTAACTTAAGGATTTTTCATAAACTTCCTTACTTGTTCTTTCTTTCTCTCTCTAAATACTTTTTGTGTAAGTTCTCTTTAAGTGTTCTTAAGTCATTCCTAGTTTTGAAATCTTTTACATTCTCCTTTGAATTCCCGAGTGGAATTTTCTTATGTACAGTAACTCTTTCGAAAAATCATAGTAAATTCATTATTTGTCAGAATTTAATGAATTAAAAGCCTGTCTCTTCAGTTTTTCGTCCTCTACAACTTTGAAGAAGGAAGAAAAGTCATCTGAAATCATCTTCATGCCTTAAAATACTAAAAACCGTAACCTATTCTGATTTTCGTCACTATTTTCAGTCTTAGTTTTGAAAATTCATAACTCATTCATATTAACTCCGAATTGAGTGATTCTTGAGTCTATGCCGCCTATCTTTACGAGAGTAACATTATTTTAAAAACATAAAGAGATTTTAAAAACTCTAGAAGACTCAAAAGTCAGATTCTTTACTGCTACATAGACAAACAAGGAAGGATTTGTTCGGCTAATAAATTTGTTTCACAATATCAAGGTAAGGGATGTCATTTTTTTTTCATACTCTCAAATTTACTACTCGTAAGGGATACCATCTTTTTCATCTTCCATTATTCAAACGTACTATGGTAAGGGATTATCATTATTTGATTCTCGATAATAATATTGTTTCTTCCTTACTCATAAGACGTGCCTTTTATTTCCATGTATTAAATTGTGGGAATAACCTTACGGAGCGGATTGCCGCCTGTTGGTGAATAACCTTTCGTATTCATTCATTATTAATCTCTGAGAATAACCTTACGGAGCGGATTGCCGCCTGTTTGGTGAATAACTCTTTGTACTCAAATTCTATTAAATTGTGGGAATAACCTTACGGAGCGGATTGCCGCCTGTTGGTGAATAACCTTTCGTATTCATTCATTATTAATCTCTGAGAATAACCTTACGGAGCGGATTGCCGCCTGTTTGGTGAATAACTCTTTGTACTCAAATTCTATTAAATTGTGGGAATAACCTTACGGAGCGGATTGCCGCCTGTTGGTGAATAACCCTTTGTATTAATTTCCTTCACCTTTTGTTAATCAAACCTGCTACGGTAAGGGATATTATTTTCTTTCATACTCCTAAATCGAAATTTATTATGGAACTATTGCTTCTATAATTCCTGAAAATATTATATGTTCCATAATAGTTGAACTTCATTATTTCAACTGAACCTTCCTATTTACGTGAACCCTTCTATTGAATTGTAACCGTTATTCTGAACTGTGGATCTTGAATATCATTTTTAAATTTCACTCCACATCATGTTGACAATTTGGACATTATTTGAATCTGTACAAAGTAAACTTTCGATACTTATTGTTATCTTATTTCTTCTGTTCATCATTTATATCATTCTAATCATCCAAAAATTAAGCTGTTGTGAATATCTGTGGCCGGGGGCACAGATGTGATATATTTGTTGAACAGATGATAGGTTAAAGGCGATATAATAGGTTAAAGGCGATACATCTGTTCGGTGTCTTTTATGGCACGTGGTGAATGTTCTCTTTGGCCCGTAGTGCAAAGATGAACTGTTGTTTGGTATGATTATGACCAAAGGCTGAATCTGGTATAATCATGACCGTTGGTGTTATATTGAATGTCTTTGGCCCATAATGCAAAGATGAACTGTTGATCTGCATGATTATGATCAGGAACTGTGAATTTGTATTATCTTGACTAATGATATTTCAGATAATAAAAATTGATGATGTTTTTCCTAAAAAGAGAACCGAGTGGACATTATAGTCTGTATTATTCTTCTAATAGATTACTCATTCCGCTGCTAATATTGATCTGAACGTTGTTTAAGAATTTAACTGCAGTTTTTGATATAAACCTTGTAGTCTATTGTATTCTATCAAGAACTCAACTGTTGAAGGCTAATGATAATTTATTCGTCATTATCTTAGTCATGATATTTCTTACTGGGCTATTTGAGCTCACCCTTTCTTTTGTTCCATTGTTACATAACAGGGTCTAGCCGGGGAATGGAGTGAGGGTCCGAGGAATAGTTATCATAGTCTTCACGTTTTGTAAAATAGTGTGGCAATAATAGTGAAGACTTAGTTGTGTATTATTATACACTGTATTGTTTTACGTTGTGCTTTGTTGTAATAATTTTATTGTAGTCTTTTGACGACTCAAGTTTGGGCTGTGTGGGCCCAGATTTGGGGGCGTCACAGTTGGCATCAGAGCTTAGGGATATGGTCTTTAATGGAGATCTAGGGTTAGAACTAGGAGGGGAGAGACGAATAGAATCAATTACTAGTGTGTCCTACCTAAATTAGATTTTTTTTTATCTAATGAATCGATTTGAATGTAGGAACATGAAGAGATGAGTCAATTTGTTTGAACTAACAATAATTTTGTGACAACAGTTTTGTATGGCATCTGAAAATCAGGAGGATAACTATGAAATGCCTGGTACGTCAATTTCGGGGACGAAATTTCATAAGGAGGGGAGGTTGTAAGACCCCGAATTTTATGAAATACAAAATTTAATTTTTCTTCATATATATATATATATATATATATATTTTGAAACAGTAAGTGGTTAAATTAACAAAGTTAAAAGTTAAGGATGTTATGTGCAAATTTTATTTTGTCGGACAATATTCGCTTTGTCAGGGAATATTCGTTTGGTCGGGGAATATTCGTGCCGTACGACGGCGCCGAAATAATAAATTATTGGTGGACCCCACAACGGAATATTTGTCGGATATAGAAAACGACAGAAGTAACCTTTTTAAATAAAAATAGTCAACGGAACTGTTAAAATACCGGTGATAAAAGAATAGTAGCATACAGTAGTTTTTGGTATTTTCTGTAGCACACGGTACTCTACAGTAACACACGGTATTGCATAGTGTCTCATATTATTGGTCTGATAATTGACACCGTAACTGTTACGCATCATTTCATCGATAATTGTCACTGCATAATATTTTATATTATCAATTCAATAATTGTTGTTACACAGTATTTTGCATTATTGATTTAATAATTGTCATTACACTGTATTTTATATCATTGAGTCAATAATTGTTGCTGCACTGTTTTTAAAATTATTGAACCTAATAATTGTCACAGTAACATATGCACAGTAATTCACATTATTGAATCAATAATTGTCATTACACAGTAACGTATGCTTTCTTTTACATTATTATTATCTCTATTATGATGTTATTTAAACAATTGTATTTCATTAATTTATTGACTTGATATCTAAGAGCTAACTATACTGTATTTATAACAATTATTCATAATAATTGAATTGATAAAGTTATTTGTTTATAATATAAAGTTAGGTGATTATTAGGTGATATGAAATGAATGGTGTAGATTAAAGTGTGAATTATTGTTGAATAATTTAATTGATTTGTTTATAATATAAAGTTAGGTGATTATTAGGTGATATGAAATGAATGGTGTAGATTAAAGTGTGAATTATTGTTGAATAATTAAATTGATTTGTTTATAATATAAAGTTAGGTGATTATTAGGTGATATGAAATGAATGGTGTAGATTAAAGATAATATAATATTTGAAATGGATGGTGTAGATTAAAAGATGATCTTTAAATGAATGGTTTAGATTAAAGGAATGATAAGATTTGTGGCTATAAATAGAAGCCTTAACTTAAGGATTTTTCATAAACTTCCTTACTTGTTCTTTCTTTCTCTCTCTAAATACTTTTTGTGTAAGTTCTCTTTAAGTGTTCTTAAGTCATTCCTAGTTTTGAAATCTTTTACATTCTCCTTTGAATTCCCGAGTGGAATTTTCTTATGTACAGTAACTCTTTCGAAAAATCATAGTAAATTCATTATTTGTCAGAATTTAATGAATTAAAAGCCCGTCTCTTCAGTTTTTCGTCCTCTACAACTTTGAAGAAGGAAGAAAAGTCATCTGAAATCATCTTCATGCCTTAAAATACTAAAAACCGTAACCTATTCTGATTTTCGTCACTATTTTCAGTCTTAGTTTTGAAAATTCATAACTCATTCATATTAACTCCGAATTGAGTGATTCTTGAGTCTATGCCGCCTATCTTTACGAGAGTAACATTATTTTAAAAACATAAAGAGATTTTAAAAACTCTAGAAGACTCAAAAGTCAGATTCTTTACTGCTACATAGACAAACAAGGAAGGATTTGTTCGGCTAATAAATTTGTTTCACAATATCAAGGTAAGGGATGTCATTTTTTTTTCATACTCTCAAATTTACTACTCGTAAGGGATACCATCTTTTTCATCTTCCATTATTCAAACGTACTATGGTAAGGGATTATCATTATTTAATTCTCGATAATAATATTGTTTCTTCCTTACTCATAAGACGTGCCTTTTATTTCCATGTATTAAATTGTGGGAATAACCTTACGGAGCGGATTGCCGCCTGTTGGTGAATAACCTTTCGTATTCATTCATTATTAATCTCTGAGAATAACCTTACGGAGCGGATTGCCGCCTGTTTGGTGAATAACTCTTTGTACTCAAATTCTATTAAATTGTGGGAATAACCTTACGGAGCGGATTGCCGCCTGTTGGTGAATAACCTTTCGTATTCATTCATTATTAATCTCTGAGAATAACCTTACGGAGCGGATTGCCGCCTGTTTGGTGAATAACTCTTTGTACTCAAATTCTATTAAATTGTGGGAATAACCTTACGGAGCGGATTGCCGCCTGTTGGTGAATAACCCTTTGTATTAATTTCCTTCACCTTTTGTTAATCAAACCTGCTACGGTAAGGGATATTATTTTCTTTCATACTCCTAAATCGAAATTTATTATGGAACTATTGCTTCTATAATTCCTGAAAATATTATATGTTCCATAATAGTTGAACTTCATTATTTCAACTGAACCTTCCTATTTACGTGAACCCTTCTATTGAATTGTAACCGTTATTCTGAACTGTGGATCTTGAATATCATTTTTAAATTTCACTCCACATCATGTTGACAATTTGGACATTATTTGAATCTGTACAAAGTAAACTTTCGATACTTATTGTTATCTTATTTCTTCTGTTCATCATTTATATCATTCTAATCATCCAAAAATCAAGCTGTTGTGAATATCTGTGGCCGGGGGCACAGATGTGATATATTTATTGAACAGATGATAGGTTAAAGGCGATATAATAGGTTAAAGGCGATACATCTGTTCGGTGTCTTTTATGGCACGTGGTGAATGTTCTCTTTGGCCCGTAGTGCAAAGATGAACTGTTGTTTGGTATGATTATGACCAAAGGCTGAATCTGGTATAATCATGACCGTTGGTGTTATATTGAATGTCTTTGGCCCATAGTGCAAAGATGAACTGTTGATCTGCATGATTATGATCAGGAACTGTGAATTTGTATTATCTTGACTAATGATATTTCAGATAATAAAAGTTGATGATGTTTTTCCTAAAAAGAGAACCGAGTGGACATTATAGTCTGCATTATTCTTCTAATAGATTACTCATTCCGCTGCTAATATTGATCTGAACGTTGTTTAAGAATTTAACTGCAGTTTTTGATATAAACCTTGTATTCTATTGTATTCTATCAAGAACTCAACTGTTGAAGGCTAATGATAATTTATTCGTCATTATCTTGGTCATGATATTTCTTACTGGGCTATTTGAGCTCACCCTTTCTTTTGTTCCATTGTTACATAACAGGGTTTAGCCGGGGAATGGAGTGAGGGTCCGAGGAATAGTTATCATAGTCTTCACGTTTTGTAAAATAGTGTGGCAATAATAGTGAAGACTTAGTTGTGTATTATTATACACTGTATTGTTTTACGTTGTGCTTTGTTGTAATAATTTTATTGTAGTCTTTTGACGACTCAAGTTTGGGCTGTGTGGGCCCAGATTTGGGGGCGTCACAGTCCAACTACAGGAATTGTTGGATATCGGTTTCATTCGTCCGAGTGCATCACCTTGGGGTGCTCCTGTTCTATTTGTGAAGAAGAAAGACGGGAGTATGAGATTGTGCATTGACTACCGAGAATTGAACCATGTCACCATCAAGAACAGGTACCCGTTACCTCGGATTGATGACATGTTTGATCAATTGCAAGGCGCTCAACATTTCTCAAAGATTGATCTCCGTTCTGGATATCATCAGTTAAAGGTTAAAGCTGAGGACATTCCAAAGACTGCTTTCAGAACTCGTTATGGGCATTATGAGTTCTTAGTCATGCCTTTTGGACTAACTAATGCTCCTGCAGCTTTCATGGACATGATGAACCGGATATTCAAGGAACATTTAGATCATTTTGTGGTTGTCTTTATTGATGACATCCTCATATACTCCAAGAGTCGCGAGGATCATGAACAACACCTGAGATTGATACTACAAAAGCTCCGTGAAAACAAATTATATGCCAAGTTGAAGAAATGTGAGTTCTGGCTTGAGGAGGTCGCGTTTCTTGGGCATGTGATTTCTAGTCAAGGAATATCAGTCGATCCTGCGAAGATTGAAACGGTACTAAATTGGGAACAACCCAAAACAGTAACCGAAGTCCGAAGTTTTCTGGGTCTAGCTGGTTATTATCGGAGATTCGTAGAAGGATTTTCTCGAATCGCCACTCCATTAACGCAGCTTACTCGGAAAAGCACAAAATTCATATGGAGCGAGGAATGCGAGAAAAGTTTCCAAGAACTCAAGAAGAGACTGGTTTCAGCTCCTGTTCTGACCATACCATCAGGATCAGGATAATTTGTTATCTACAGCGATGCTTTTGGCAAAGGTCTAGGCTGTGTCCTTATGCAACATGGAAAGGTTATAGCCTACGCCTCTCGACAACTCAAAGATTATGAGAAAAATTATCCTACTCATGATCTAGAGTTGGCAGCAGTCGTTTTCGCGTTGAAGATCTGGAGACACTACTTGTACGGAGAAAAAGTGGATATCTATACGGATCATAAAAGTCTCAAGTATTTCTTCACCCAGAAGGAACTCAACATGCGACAACGACGTTGGCTTGAGCTGTTAAAGGATTATGACCACACAATCCAGTATCACCCGGGAAAGGCGAACGTTGTAGCTGACGCTTTGAGCAGAAAATTTTATGCAAGTACAAGTGCATTGCTGACAACACAAAAGTGTATTTTGTACGACTTGCAAAAGATGGAGATAGAGCTAAAGACACCAGGGACCCACTCGAAGATTGCTCACGTGCGAGTAGAACCAACTTTAATCGATAAAATTAAAGCTGCTCAAGCTACCGATCCGGAACTGATAAACATGATAAAGAAAGTACAAGAAGGTGCCATTCCCGAAGTAAGAATCGACGAGAAAGGAATACTTTGAGTCAACTCTCGACTCTGTGTTCCTAACGATCCTGAATTAAAGCATAAAATCATGATGGAGGCACACAACACGCCGTTTGCAATCCACCCAGGAGGTACCAAGATGTATCGAGATCTTCGACATACATTTTGGTGGAACAATATGAAAAGAGAGATTGCGGAGTTTATCTCAAGGTGTCTAACTTGTCAACGTGTCAAGGCAGAACATCAAGTTCCTAAAGGTCCATTACAATCACTTGAAGTTCCCGAATGGAAGTGGGAACACATCAATATGGACTTCGTGACGGGTCTTCCAAAAGTTTCTCAAGGCTTAAATGCAATTTGGGTGATCGTAGATAGATTGACCAAATCTGCTCATTTCTTGCCTATACGAGAAAACTTTTCACTTGAACGTCTTGCCGGTATGTACATAAATGAGATCGTGAGATTGCATGGCATGCCAGTTTCCATAGTTTCTGATCGAGATCCTAGATTCACTTCACGCTTTTGGATCAGTCTACAAAAAGCTATGGGCACTGAACTACGTTTTAGTTCTGCATACCATCCTCAAATGGACGGACAATCGGAAAGGACGATCCAGACCCTCGAAGATCTTTCGAGACTTTGTGTATTAGACTTCAAAGGAAGTTGGGATAAGTACTTGCCGTTGGTGAAATTTTCTTACAACAACAGTTACCAAGCAAGCATAGGCATGGCTCCATTCGAGGCATTGTATGGAAGGAAGTGTCGCTCTCCAATATGTTGGAATGAGGTAGGAGAAGCAAAATTGTTGGGACCCGAGTTGGTACGCTTGATGACCGAAAAGATCCAAATGATCCGACAACGAATACAGACCGCACAAGAACGACAAAAGAGTTATGCTGATCTTCATCGGAGAGACGAAAGTTTCAACGTCGGAGATCATGTATTCTTACGTGTTTCTCCATGGAAAGGGGTTACGAGATTCGGAAAGAGAGGAAAGCTCAACCCTCGATTTATTGGCCCATTTGAAATCCTCGATCGAATAGGAACCGTAGCCTACAGACTAGCCCTACCACCAAGTATGTCTCGCATCCATAACGTTTTTCACATATCTATGTTACGTAAATATGTGAAGGACCCAAACCACGTCATTGAGTTAGAACCAGACGTTATAGCAGAGGATTTAACATATGAGGAGGTACCTGTTAAGATCCTGGATAAGAGGAGCATATCCTACGCTCAAATGTTATACCTCAAGTTAAGGTTTTATGGAGGAACCAAGATACTGAGGAAATGACCTGGGAGCTAGAATCTGAGATGAAATCTAAGTATCCTTACCTCTTCGATATGTCAGGTACGTCAATTTCGGGGACGAAATTTCATAAGGAGGGGAGGTTGTAAGACCCCGAATTTTATGAAATACAAAATTTAATTTTTCTTCATATATATTTTTTTTTGAAACAGTAAGTGGTTAAATTAACAAAATTGAAAGTTAAGGATGTTATGTGCAAATTTTATTTTGTCGGACAATATTCGCTTTGTCGGGGAATATTCGTTTGGTCGGGGAATATTCGTTTGGTCCGACGGCGCCGAAATAACAAATTATTGGTGGACCCCACATCGGAATATTTGTCGGATATAGAAAACGACAGAAATAACCTTTTTAAATAAAAATAGTCAACGGAACTGTTAAAATACCGGTGATAAAAGAATAGTAGCATACGGTAGTTATTGGTATTTTCTGTAGCACTCGGTACTCTACAGTAACACACGGTATTGCATAGTGTCTCATATTATTGGTCTGATAATTGACACCGTAACTGTTACGCATCATTTCATCGATAATTGTCACTGCATAATATTTTATATTATCAATTCAATAATTGTTGTTACACAGTATTTTGCATTATTGATTTAATAATTGTCATTACACTGTATTTTATATCATTGAGTCAATAATTGTTGTTGCACTGTTTTTAAAATTATTGAACCTAATAATTGTCACAGTAACATATGCACAGTAATTCACATTATTGAATCAATAATTGTCATTACACAGTAACGTATGCTTTATTTTACATTATTGTTATCTCTATTATGATGTTATTTAAACAGTTGTATTTCATTAATTTATTGACTTGATATCTAAGAGCTAACTATACTGTATTTATAACAATTAGTCATAATAATTGAATTGATAAAGTTATTTGTTTATAATATAAAGTTAGGTGATTATTAGGTGATATGAAATGAATGGTGTAGATTAAAGTGTGAATTATTGTTGAATAATTGAATTGATTTGTTTATAATATAAAGTTAGGTGATTATTAGGTGATATGAAATGAATGGTGTAGATTAAAGTGTGAATTATTGTTGAATAATTAAATTGATTTGTTTATAATATAAAGTTAGGTGATTATTAGGTGATATGAAATGAATGGTGTAGATTAAAGATAATATAATATTTGAAATGGATGGTGTAGATTAAAAGATGATCTTTAAATGAATGGTTTAGATTAAATGAATGATAAGATTTTTGGCTATAAATAGAAGCCTTAACTTAAGGATTTTTCATAAACTTCCTTACTTGTTCTTTTTTTCTCTCTCTAAATACTTCTTGTGAAAGTTCTCTCTAAGTGTGCTTAAGTCATCTTGAGTATTTGTGAAGATCTATAAGTATACGTGTACTGTTCAAGTTAATCAACCTCATTTAAATCAATATCCAGTCAGGTATTACGGTAAGGGATACCATCTTTTTCATCTTCCATTATTCAAACGTACTATGGTAAGGGATTATCATTATTTGATTCTCGATAATAATATTGTTTCTTCCTTACTCATAAGACGTGCCTTTTATTTCCATGTATTAAATTGTGGGAATAACCTTACGGAGCGGATTGCCGCCTGTTGGTGAATAACCTTTCGTATTCATTCATTATTAATCTCTGAGAATAACCTTACGGAGCGGATTGCCGCCTGTTTGGTGAATAACTCTTTGTACTCAAATTCTATTAAATTGTGGGAATAACCTTACGGAGCGGATTGCCGTCTGTTGGTGAATAACCCTTTGTATTAATTTCCTTCACCTTTTGTTAATCAAACCTGCTACGGTAAGGGATATTATTTTCTTTCATACTCCTAAATCGAAATTTATTATGGAACTATTGCTTCTATAATTCCTGAAAATATTATATGTTCCATAATAGTTGAACTTCATTATTTCAACTGAACCTTCCTATTTACGTGAACCTTTCTATTGAATTGTAACCGTTATTCTGAACTGTGGATCTTGAATATCATTTTTAAATTTCACTCCACATCATGTTGACAATTTGGACATTATTTGAATCTGTACAAAGTAAACTTCCGATACTTATTGTTATCCTATTTCTTCTGTTCATCATTTATATCATTCTAATCATCCAAAAATCAAGCTGTTGTGAATATCTGTGGCCGGGGGCACATATGTGATATATTTGTTGAACAGATGATAGGTTAAAGGCGATATAATAGGTTAAAGGCGATACATCTGTTCGGTGTCTTTTATGGCACGTGGTGAATGTTCTCTTTGGCCCGTAGTGCAAAGATGAACTGTTGTTTCGTATGATTATGACCAAAGGCTGAATCTGGTATAATCATGACCGTTGGTGCTATATTGAATATCTTTGGCCCGTAGTGCAAAGATGAACTGTTGATGTGCATGATTATGATCAGGAACTGTGAATTTATATTATCATGACTAATGGTATTTCAGATGATAAAAGTTGATGATGTTTTTACGAAAAAGAGAAGCGAGTGGACATTATAGTCTGCATTATTCTTCTAATAGATTGCTCATTCCGCTGCTATTATTGATCTGAACATTGTTTAAGAATTTAACTACAGTTTTTGATATAAACCTTGTAGTCTATTGTATTCTATCAAGAACTCAACTGTTGAAGGCTAATGATAATTTATTCGTCATTATCTTAGTCATGATATTTCTTACTGGGCTATTTGAGCTCACCCTTTCTTTTGTTCCATTGTTTTTCAACAGGAGATGAAAACATAACAGGGTCTAGCCGGGGAATGGAGTGAGGGTCCGAGGAATAGTTATCATAGTCTTCACGTTTTGTAAAATAGTGTGGCAATAATAGTGAAGACTTAGTTGTGTATTATTATACACTGTATTGTTGTACGTTGTGTTTTGTTGTAATAATTTTGTTGTAGTCTTTTGACGACTCAAGTTTGGGCTGTGTGGGCCCAGATTTGGGGGCGTCACACATTATATTTACCTTTTAAGAAGCACAACACCAGTCGGGACCCGGGGGCCGGGGGGGGGGGGGGGGGCGGGGGGGGGTGGATTCGGCATCGGTACCAATTCGATATTCTCGGTATTTTATGCACTACCTTTATCCTAAAATTATGGAAATGGAGTACCTCCTAATTCTATAATATTAGTTCAAGTTTAATTTTTTAAGTAAATATTAGATAATTTTAAAAGAGATTAAAACGGAGGTAAGTGACATCACATATAATTGCATGAGTTATCACACCAAATGACGTCATTTTATATAATTGAATATATAAAAATAGATCATTTCTCATATGTGACGACTCCAAATCCGGGTTCCATAACCTCAAGTTTGGTTCTCACTATTCAACACATTACCAACAATTAAATACATACATTGCATTTAAATATCGCGGAATAATACATATTGGTTCCCTTCAAAAGGTTACAATATCAGGGTCTATCAACCTTAACATAAAAGCAGTTCATATCATAAGGAATTACAAAAGGTTCTTCAACAGTAAATACATATTTAAATAGCTAATTAGCATGCATAAGCTAACTTAATCTCTGGCTTTTCCTTTTCCCTTATCCTTCTTTGTGTAATCAAGTTTATCTGAAAAATGGTTCATGATATAGCAAGAATGAGCAACTAGTTTGCTCAGCAAGTATAGAACAATCATAGAGATTTAATATATCATGAATGAATGAGAAATATCAACAATGATTCAACAATAGATATAGCAATTGTGAATGAAACATGATTCAAATTTTTAATAAACAGAATATTTGAATCTTAAAATGCTGAGTGGTCACTAAGGACCCTGAACTAACGAGGGTATAATAGAGTTTCCTCTGACCCTTTTAGTTGTTTGATTTTCAAGGGGATCAGCATATTCAACCCGCTGTATATGCATTACATTTAGTCACTGACGCCAAAATCGGTTTCCTGACATAAAATCCCCTAATTTAGGGTTGTTCAATTCTCAGACTTAATATAAGAAATCCGCACCCAACAATGGTTTAGATAAGCTTTTAAAAGTATTCATGTTATTGAATTTATAAACGCAATGTCTAGCTGAACTATTAGTTTTAGACATTTTTAATACAGTTCATGAATCAAGAACTAATAAGTTTCAAATGCACCAAGTGCGATTTTATAAACAATAAGGATGTGGGATAATTTTAAATAATTAAACCACTTCAAGCTCTGACAATAAATACAAGTATAGAAACTTGTTCAATAATAATTGAGTAGGGTTAGAGAACTTGCCTGTCTGCTCAGCTACAATAAATGTCTAGCTTTAACTAACTTGCTTTGAAAGACCTAACATTAATAAAGTTGGTCTAATAATTAGTACGGCGTATTTGCATAACTATACGCTCACTAATGCACTTATTTACCACACATACGTACTAACACATAATTTACATTAGTCAAAACAATATTATTAACCTTTTAGACCCTTAATCATTTTAGGTTAATAATTTAATAAGTTAGAAAATATTTTTCTTAAGCGTTAGACACTTATTAAACCCTTAAACAACTTATTACAATTGTTTAATTAAATTATAATTAAATTCAATTTATTTTATTAACTCAATCTCTATTTAATTATTATTTAATCTTGATTAAATAGAAATTAATTAATTAACTCTAGTTATTATTTAAAATAAATAATAACTAATTGTACTTACTTATTATTTAATAATAACTACATAATAAATAATTATTGACTTAATTTTAACCTTCTTTAATTTAATATTAATCAACCAATAATTAACTAAGTAATTAACCTTACTTATTATTTAATTTAAGGAAATTAAATAATAGTTTACTAATTTTAATCCTCTTTAATTATTATTTAATGTCAATTAAATAATATTTAATTATTTAATTAATTTTAATTATTATTTAAGGTTAAATAATAATCAACTCATTCTTATTTATTATTTAAATTAAATAATAAATTATTAATCTAATAACTTAATTTCCATTAATCATTATTTAATGCTAATTAAATAATAATTAATTACTTAATTATCCTTATTTATTATTTAATAATATTTAAATAATAAATAATTAATTTATAAATTTTATCTCTCTTTAATTATTATTTAATAGGAATTAAATAATAATTGCTAATTTATCACCTTTATTTATTATTAACATTTAAAATAATAAATTTATTTAACTTAACCATGATTTAGCTAACTAGATTAATATTTAAAATATTTAAATATTAAACTTAATGAAAAATATCCTCCCCAAAATCATTTTTGTATTATTATTATATTTGTTATAATTTTAAATTAGTTTTTAAATATTTAAATTAATTAAATTTAACTCGAATGACATTTCTGTAAATAAGTTGAAAACTGATCTGAGGGCAAAATAGTAATTTCCCCATAAACTTACTTCCGCGCATTGCGCGCTTAATGGCACCACGGACCAAAACGGTGTCGTTTTTGAAAAGTCGGTGACAGCTTCCGCGCGGATGAAATTTTCATTCTCGCCAAACGACGCTGTTTGGCACCGCGTCCAACAGTGAACAGTGCTTACGCGCATTGCGCGAAAACTCTTTAATTTTTTTCCCTTTACAGAACGTAAACAGTGTTCCGACAATGCCCATTTTAAATAAAAATATACCATCAAGTAAGCTTTAAATTCTCAATAAAAATCCAAAGAAATTACCAAACACCTAATATCAATTTATAACATGAAAATTTAATTTTTCATGATTTAATATCATTCTTTTTTTATAAAAATTTTTACATCACATAAACTACCACAAACCATAACGTTTTGTATATAACTCCATTTTGAGTGATTCAAACTTTGTTTTTCTCATGATTTAATGTTCTATAATATTAAAACATTAAACCTAAGGTTTATAAAAATATTTTTGGTCATAAATTCCAAGACTTGTTTATACACTACTAAACACATATTTTAGCATATAAAATACACCAAAAAACAAACCAAACATATTAAACTCAAGCATGACATAAATATTACAACTACACATTAAGAACTATATTAACATGTTTATACTAACATGATGATTTATTTAATTTAAAAACAAAACTTCATTTAAAATAACTATTACCTTGATTTAATGACTATTCTCCTTTTTCTTCCAAAATAAGTGGTGAATCTTAAAGACATAAACCAAGAACTCCTTCTCTTCTCTTAGTATTTTGCTCTCAATATTTTCTCACACTCTCAAATGCTCTCTAGCTCTCTCTTTAGCTTGAAAAATAAAAGATGAGAAATGACTAACACAACTCCTAAATTGTAAGTATACTTACAATTTGAATAGATATAAAATCTATATCTATTAAAATTACCATCATGATATAGCAAAGATACTTACACAAGCTAACATGTTAGGTGAAAAGAAGCATGGTTTCATGTACTACAAAAATAAAACAAGCAACCATTTATTAACTAAATGAAAAATAAAATAAAAACAAAATATCACTTTTTCTCTCTCTTCCCTATGATGCTCGGCTGGTGACTTCTTGTCCCAAAAAAATTGACACTTGCTTTTTATTTTAATAAATAAATAGTTTTATTAAGTATTTTTCAAGTGGGCCAATCATTGGACTTTAATTTAAAATACCAATTGGGCTTCTATTAAATTGTTTGGGCTACTAATTTGTCACATTTTATTATTCCTCACTTGGGCTACTAATTGACCCATGTTGGGCTAATTTAATAATTTACACATTAATTATTCAATCCATGATTAAATAAATAATTAGATTGAATAAATAATTAAATATTCTAACCCATTAGTATTAAATTACTAAATGGACTAATAAATATTATTATTAATATTTCACATTATTTACATTAATTAATAATCATATTAATTAATTTATTATATTTAATTAACTTATTATATTCAACTTAATTGAATATTTAATTAATAGGAAACTTATCAATTATTTTGATATTAAAACTTTAGGGTTTGTTCACTAATTTAATAACATATTAGTGACCCCCTTTAATTAATTCTAGTAATTAATTACATAATTATTTAATCACACAATTAATTAATCACATAAAAAGATTTAAATAATCTCGTAAAACTAACTCGTTGGAGATTAAATTAATAATTTAATTAATAAAGACGTGAAAATTGTAGGACATTACATCATATTGTGTACAAAAGGCTATTTAAATATTTTTTTAAACAATGTTATTATATGAGACAACTCATATAAGAACGTAAGTCATTTCTCACTTTTCGTATCCTCTTTTTAAAACTAAGATTAATTTAATTTTTTTTTTTAATACAATAATTCTAATATTTAGTAGTACTTTTTGTTTAGTTTATAATTATTGTAATTGTATTGTTTAAATTAAATAAATTTATATAAATTATAAATTTGAAAATAACTCAATTTAATTTTAAAAAAATAATATTAATTTTATATTTTATTATTTTAGAAGTGAGGAGAATGACAAATACATTAAATTCTGTTAGTACATGCTTTATATGGTCCACTTGTTTAATTTGGTGATAATTATATTTAATGTATATTTGTAAAATCAAATAGATTTTGTAAAGCTCTTGTTAAATGTTTTATGTTAAAGGATTTAGTTATGGATTAAATTTGTTATATTGATCCAAATAGTAGAGTATTAGAATATATCATTTTAATAGCTTAGTTGTCCAAGACTTAAAAGATTTTTTGAAGAGCTAAAGATATACAAAGTCATTTTAAGATCTCAGAGTTAACTGAAGTTAGTCTACTATCGCAGAATGAACATTAGATTGTAGAACCAGAATCTCAAAGGTATTGTTTTCGTAGAAATAAAATAGTATAGTAGAAACTACTCTACTATCTGAAGACCAGCCTTACAAATTCACTCAATAAAAGACAAAATCGTAAAGTGCAACAATTTGAAAAGTCAGTGGCAGGTTACGACAAAGATAATAAACCTTAAACAAACACTTCTCAATATTGATCTTCACGTGGGTTTGTAATAAGGACAAAACAACAACAGCTTTATCTAATAACTATATTTGTAATAATAAATGTGTGACGCCCCCAAATCTGGGCCCACACAGCCCAAACTTGAGTCGTCAAAAGACTACAACAAAATTATTACAACAAAACACAACGTACAACAATACAGTGTATAATAATACACAACTAAGTCTTCACTATTATTGCCACACTATTTTACAAAACGTGAAGACTATGATAACTATTCCTCGGACCCTCACTCCATTCCCCGGCTAGACCCTGTTATGTTTTCATCTCCTGTTGAAAAACAATGGAACAAAAGAAAGGGTGAGCTCAAATAGCCCAGTAAGAAATATCATGACTAAGATAATGACGAATAAATTATCATTAGCCTTCAACAGTTGAGTTCTTGATAGAATACAATAGACTACAAGGTTTATATCAAAAACTGTAGTTAAATTCTTAAACAATGTTCAGATCAATAATAGCAGCGGAATGAGCAATCTATTAGAAGAATAATGCAGACTATAATGTCCACTCGCTTCTCTTTTTCGTAAAAACATCATCAACTTTTATCATCTGAAATACCATTAGTCATGATAATATAAATTCACAGTTCCTGATCATAATCATGCACATCAACAGTTCATCTTTGCACTACGGGCCAAAGATATTCAATATAGCACCAACGGTCATGATTATACCAGATTCAGCCTTTGGTCATAATCATACCAAACAACAGTTCATCTTTGCACTACGGGCCAAAGAGAACATTCACCACGTGCCATAAAAGACACCGAACAGATGTATCGCCTTTAACCTATTATATCGCCTTTAACCTATCATCTGTTCAAAAAATATATCACATCTGTGCCCCCGGCCACAGATATTCACAACAGCTTGATTTTTGGATGATTAGAATGATATAAATGATGAACAGAAGAAATAGGATAACAATAAGTATCGGAAGTTTACTTTGTACAGATTCAAATAATGTCCAAATTGTCAACATGATGTGGAGTGAAATTTAAAAATGATATTCAAGATCCACAGTTCAGAATAACGGTTACAATTCAATAGAAAGGTTCACGTAAATAGGAAGGTTCAGTTGAAATAATGAAGTTCAACTATTATGGAACATATAATATTTTCAGGAATTATAGAAGCAATAGTTCCATAATAAATTTCGATTTAGGAGTATGAAAGAAAATAATATCCCTTACCGTAGCAGGTTTGATTAACAAAAGGTGAAGGAAATTAATACAAAGGGTTATTCACCAACAGGCGGCAATCCGCTCCGTAAGGTTATTCCCACAATTTAATAGAATTTGAGTACAAAGAGTTATTCACCAAACAGGCGGCAATCCGCTCCGTAAGGTTATTCTCAGAGATTAATAATAAATGAATACGAAAGGTTATTCACCAACAGGCGGCAATCCGCTCCGTAAGGTTATTCCCACAATTTAATACATGGAAATAAAAGGCACGTCTTATGAGTAAGGAAGAAACAATATTATTATCGAGAATCAAATAATGATAATCCCTTACCATAGTACGTTTGAATAATGGAAGATGAAAAAGATGGTATCCCTTACCTCAACACGTGACTGGATATTGATTTAAATGAGGTTGATTAACTTGAACAGTACACGTATACTTATAGATCTTCACAAATACTCAAGATGACTTAAGCACACTTAGAGAGAACTTTCACAAGAAGTATTTAGAGAGAGAAAGAAAGAACAAGTAAGGAAGTTTATGAAAAATCCTTAAGTTAAGGCTTCTATTTATAGCCAAAAATCTTATCATTCATTTAATCTAAACCATTCATTTAAAGATCATCTTTTAATCTACACCATCCATTTCAAATATTATATTATCTTTAATCTACACCATTCATTTCATATCACCTAATAATCACCTAACTTTATATTATAAACAAATCAATTTAATTATTCAACAATAATTCACACTTTAATCTACACCATTCATTTCATATCACCTAATAATCACCTAACTTTATATTATAAACAAATCAATTCAATTATTCAACAATAATTCACACTTTAATCTACACCATTCATTTCATATCACCTAATAATCACCTAACTTTATATTATAAACAAATAACTTTATCAATTCAATTATTATGACTAATTGTTATAAATACAATATAGTTAGCTCTTAGATATCAAGTCAATAAATTAATGAAATACAACTGTTTAAATAACATCATAATAGAGATAACAATAATGTAAAATAAAGCATACGTTACTGTGTAATGACAATTATTGATTCAATAATGTGAATTACTGTGCATATGTTACTGTGACAATTATTAGGTTCAATAATTTTAAAAACAGTGCAACAACAATTATTGACTCAATGATATAAAATACAGTGTAATGACAATTATTAAATCAATAATGCAAAATACTGTGTAACAACAATTATTGAATTGATAATATAAAATATTATGCAGTGACAATTATCGATGAAATGATGCGTAACAGTTACGGTGTCAATTATCAGACCAAAAATATGAGACACTATGCAATACCGTGTGTTACTGTAGAGTACCGAGTGCTACAGAAAATACCAATAACTACCGTATGCTACTATTCTTTTATCACCGGTATTTTAACAGTTCCGTTGACTATTTTTATTTAAAAATGTTATTTCTGTCGTTTTCTATATCCGACAAATATTCCGTTGTGGGGTCCACCAATAATTTGTTATTTCGGCGCCGTCGGACCAAACGAATATTCCCCGACCAAACGAATATTCCCCGACAAAGCGAATATTGTCCGACAAAATAAAATTTGCACATAACATCCTTAACTTTTAACTTTATCGATTTAACCACTTACTGTTTAAAAAAAATATCTATATGAAGAAAAATTAAATTTTGTATTTCATAAAATTCGGGGTCTTACAAAATGACACGTGTCTGTTACTACAACAAGCATAATACTAAAGAAAACGACCTGAGATGGTCCAAACAGACAACATTTGAAGTCAAAGATTTGAATCTTGACAAGTGACCCAAACAAAATAAAGCAATGGTAACAATCCAATGGAGAAATTCCAAGAAGATATTATAAAATGATTGCTACATCAAATATTGAGGATAACAATCAATTAAGAAACAAAGTGTTAAAAATCTAAAATTTCAAAACTTCGCTCTACGATTCTAAAAAACACAAAATGCTGTTAAGTCTGTTTAAGGAGGACTTAATGCAGCTTAACAACACCTAAAACAATAATTCTCTTTTAGTGATTGTATAAGTCTTAGTAATCTATTAAAACTAAGACTAAGTGACTTATTCGATTATTTGTGAATCACTCTGTTGTACCGGTTCTAAGTGAATATCAATTTATGTAACTAAAATCACCTTTAGTGGATCTTCCTTACCCAAGGAAAAAAAAGAGAGAAATCGAGATACTTTTATACTCTAAAACTCTTAAAAATTATTTATTTTATTTATTTTTTGCATGTTATTTTTCTATCACTTTACGTTTTCATTAATAACTTAAATATGTATATTTACTAAATTTAAAACTGTAATTTTCATTCAATTTTTATAGAAGTTTTTCGAACGTATATTTACTTTTGCAAATCAAGTTTATTTGAAATAACAAATTCAAATCACAGAGGGCTTATACTTTTTTTTAAGATGGTAGTTGACCATTTCAAACTAAAATATGCCGCGCCATAGATTCAATAAAAAAGAAAGACAGGCAGATACTATAAATTCATCTGGTTCGTACGGTACCCTGAGCGTTGTTACGGTTATGCGACTCGGTTAGAAACCACTACTGCTCATTCTTAAGTACTATGTTGTCAAGTCAATAACTTTTGCCGCTAACTAAAACTATAGTTAATCCACACCAACATAAAAGCCAATTTTGTTTAATTACCAAAGGAGTTTAGATATGGTTTAGTAATATATACTCCCTCCATCTCTAAAAGGATATGTAAAATATATTTTTTACTCAAATTAAAAAAAATAAAAGTGAAAAAAAATTAACTAATTTTTTTAAAAAAGATTTATCTTTAGTGGCCTATAAAATTATATAAAATAATGAGTCCATTTATTTTTTATATTAATTAATGGATCTCACTAAATGACGTATTTACTTTTTATTTTATATATCTTAATTCATCTTTTTTATAATAAAAAATTATACTTTAAATCATATTTTTGAGAGCGAAGAAATTATTGAAATATTGGGTTTTATTCCGGACTAATTCCATGAATCAATAGGAAATAAAGATAAATTGTGTTACATAAATCATATTCTAGTCAAAAGTCTTAAGAATAAAAAGAAACAATAATAATAATGATAATAATAAATAATACTAAAAATTATAATCAAACTAATGATATAAGTTATAACAACCAGAAGTAACACACATTACAAAAAAGTAACGTTACAAAAGAGGGGGAAAACCAAACTGCAAAATCACATCCATAGCTCTCCATATCCCAGACATTTTTTATTTTTTATTTTTGCTATGTTGATCCCAAGACCTCTATGCCTACACTAATCAAACATCCACCGGACTCATAAAACGCCGCCGGTGGTATTATCTTTTTTTGTTGTTGTTGCTAAATCTGTAAATTAGGGTGTCGCCGGTGATATTATCAGGGCTCACCGGACAAGACTTACTAGCTAGAGCGTTTGCATCTCTGCCGTGGGAAACAGAGACACAGAAACGTCAATTTGAGCACAACGTTCCTAAGGATTTGGCCCCTTTTTGGAATCAAACGAGGTGCTGTGATTGGGCGGATTCTTTTTGGTGGCGACGGGCTGCGCAGGGTGGTGGCAGCCATTTTGTGTTTGGGACGTGGAAGAATCCGTCACAGTACTGGTGGAGAAAGAACAATCACAAGTGCGGTTATATATAGGGGTGTGTTTCAACCGCGTTTACGAGTAGATCAGCGTGTGTTATCTATGTTGAGAAATCAAGCACACAAACACTAAGATAATACGCGCACAATTGTATGAGATACGAACAAGAACACACAAGAATTTTACGTGGAAACCCAACTGGGAAAAAGCACGGGGAGAGATCTCAGAAATCCACTATGAAATAAATATAGAGAATACAAACTCTCAACTGAGAAATAAACTAACTGTTTATTTTCTCTCTGCTCTCTCACACTCACTAAGCTTCTCTCTAAGAACTATTGAGCTTCTTTCCTCTCTTAGACAATTGCTCTCAATTGTGGTGTGTCTCAACTAAGGAACCAAAGCTTCCTTTTATAGGAGAAAAATGGCCTTGAATGTCATCCCCCAACCACTAACAACCAATGTCATCAATGGTCATCATAAATGTCATCCTTCCAACTACCACCAACTACCAAGAATTAAAGCCATAGTCAACAATCTCCACCTTGGCTTTATATTCTCTGAATACTGTATACTCTGAATTTTCTTTTACTGTAGATGTATCCCTCTCCCCGGATACTCCACTACTAAGTCAGCATTTGACAAAGTGAATTAAGTCTAAGCAATGCTTAAACTTTTCTGCCGTAACTGACTTTGTGAGCATATCCGCGGCATTCTCCTTTGTGTGGACTTTGCGAACTGCAATGTCACCACTATTCAGCCACTCACGAATCTTGTGATACCGAACATCTATATGTTTGGTCCTGGCGTGGAACACCTGGTTCTTTGCTAAATGAATAGCACTTTGACTATCACACTGTATATGGATACTGCCCTGCTTGAAACTTAGTTCTTCAACTAATCCCTTTAGCCACAAAGCCTCCTTGCCTGCCTCTGTCAACGCCATATACTCAGCTTCTGTTGTTGATAACGCTACTGTAGACTGCAACACTGACCTCCAACATATACATCCTCCACAAAAGGTGTATACAAACCCGGTCGTAGATCTCCTTGAATCTAGGTCTCCAGCATAATCTGAATCAACAAACCCTATAACCTCACTTCTCGCAGTATCACGATCAAACATAAGACCGTAATTGGTTGTACCTGCTAGATAACGAAAAATCCATTTGACAGCATTCCAATGCTCTTTCCCTGGATTTGCCATATACTTGCTAACCATACTTACTGCATGTGAGATATCTGGCCTTGTACATACCATGGCATACATGAGACAACCTACCGCATTTGCATACGGTACTTTGGACATAGACTCCACCTCATCCTCTGTCTGTGGGCCCAACTGTGAAGATAACTTGAAATGTGCTGCCAACGGAGTGCTAACTGGTTTAGCATTGTGCATGTTAAACCTCTCCAAGACCTTTTGCACATATCCTTTCTGAGTTAACCACAGCTTTCCTACCTGACAATCTCTGTGAATTTCCATACCTAGGATCTTCTTGGCTGACCCAAGATCCTTCATTTCAAATTCATTGCTCAATAAATTCTTCAACTGAAGAATATCTGTCATCCTCTTTGCTGCTATCAACATGTCATCAACATATAATGTCAACAGTACTAGAGAACCATCATCAAGCGATCTGAAATACACACATGGATCATACTCAGAACGAGAGTAACCATGAGCCACCATGAAGCTATCAAACCGCGTGTACCACTGTCTCGGGGACTGCTTCAAACCATAGAGAGACTTTTTCAAGCTACAAACTAAGCCCTCTTTCCCTGGTTCAATAAACCCCTCCGGTTGCTTCATGTAGATCTTTTCTTCTAAATCACCATGGAGAAAAGCTGTTTTCACATCAAGCTGCTCCAACTCCATATTCTGTGATGCTACAATAGACAAGATCAACCGAATCGATGTGTGTTTCACAACTGGTGAAAAGATCTCATTGTAGTCGATTCCTTCTCTCTGAGAGAATCCCTTTGCCACCAATCTAGCCTTGAATCTTTCACCTTCTTTATCAGACTGAGCTTCCTTTTTCCTGAACACCCACTTGCATCCTATAGCCTTTGATCCTTTTGGAAGTTGAACTAACTCCCAAGTCTTGTTCTTCTGTAAAGACTCCATCTCTTCTGCCATCGCTATTGCCCATTTATCATTTTCCTTGGACTGAATAGCATCCTGATAGCTAGTTGGATCTCCACTACCTGCAATCAAGGCAAATGCAACAATGTCTTCAAACTCATATCTCTGCACTGGTTTGCTGACTCGCCTTTCCCGATCTCTTACAAGATTATAGGACATCTCTTGGGGATCTGAAGGATGATCATCTTCAATCTCTTCAGCTTCTTTTGTCTCTTCAGGAAGCTCCACCTCAACTGGGTGCTTTTGCAACTCATTTGCTATAAATTCTTCATTCTCGAATTTGTTCAGCATGTGTTTCTCATTGAACACCACATCCCTGCTAACAACCTTCTTCTTAGATACTGGATCCCATAACCTGTATCCCTTGACTCCATCTTCATATCCAAGGAAAATACATTCCTTTGACCTTGGATCAAGTTTGGATTGTCGCTCCTCGACCGGCAAATGAACATAAGCTGGACAACCAAATATTTTCATTACAGAAAAATCAACTGGTTTCTCAGTCCATACCTCCTCAGGGATTTTGTAATCAATTCCAGCTGAAGGGGATCGATTTATCAGATAGCAGGCTGTGTTGACTGCCTCAGCCCATAAATACTTGGGCAAACCTGCATTCAACCTCATACATCTGGCGCGTTCCAACAGAGTTCTGTTCATCCTCTCTGCAACCCCATTTTGCTCTGGAGTTCTTTTAACTGAGAAGTGCCTGGTGATACCTTCATCCTGACAAAACTGTAGGAATGACTTGTCCTTGTATTCCATGCCATTATCTGATCTGAAATACTTCAGCTTCTTTCCGGTCTGATTTTCTACTTTAGCTTTCCATTGCTTAAAGATTCTGAAAACCTCGGACTTCTGCTTCATAAAATACACCCACACCTTTCTGGAGTAGTCATCTATGAAGCTGACAAAATAATGGGCTCCACCCATTGACGTATCTTTGATCGGGCCCCAAACATCTGAATGTACATAATCAAGTACATTCTTACTGGTATGTGCTCCTGCCTTGAAGCTGACCCTTCGTTGTTTGCCGTACAAACAATACTTGCAAAATTCCAAACTGCACGTTTTGACACCTTTCAGCAACTGCCTTTTGTGAAGTTCTTTCATTCCACCTTCACTCAAGTGACCAAGTCGCATGTGCCATAATTC
This sequence comes from Hedera helix, assembly GCA_947179155.2. NCBI lineage: Eukaryota > Viridiplantae > Streptophyta > Magnoliopsida > Apiales > Araliaceae > Hedera > Hedera helix. Next base: position 37,932,087 of record OX359281.1, read on the forward strand.
TGTGCAATCACTGTTGGAATTATCCTGCACTGAAACCGCTGCTCCACCAGTAACTGTGTCCCCTATCAACTTGTAGAGGGTGCCCTTTTTCTGACCCTTCATAATTACCATTGAACCCTTGATAATTTTCATGACACCATCTCTGACTGAGATACTACAGCCTATAGAGTCAAGTACTCCAACCGATATCAAGCTCTTTTTCAATTCTGGAATATACCTTACATCACCCAATGTTCTGACGACCCCATCAAACATTTTAACTTTGATGGTGCCTATCCCGGTAACTTTGCAGATTGCATTGTTACCCAATATCACAGAACCACCATTGCAGGATGTAAAAGTATCAAACCAATCCCTGTGAGGGGACATATGAAAAGAACAACCGGAATCCATGTACCAATCTGTAAGGCTGCTATTGTCTCTAACGGATAAGAGATCACCTCGTGAAGCTTCATTTTCTGCCACTGTGTACAGTTCTCCGTCGCTGCAGACATCTGCTTTCTCAGCAACATTAGCAGAATTTTCAATCTGCTTACCTTTCTTCTTGTTCTCCTTTTTCAACAATGGACACTTATTTTTGAAGTGGCCCTTCTCGTGGCAATGATAACACTCAACCTGAGATATATCCTTTTTGCCTGATCTCGATTGAGACCTTCCTCGTTCTTTGCCGAAATTCTTCTTTCGATTAGGACCCCTGCCACGCCCATTTGAAAATGCAAGAAGGCTGTCTCCTTGATCTCTGAAAGTAGTACCCCTGAACTTATCCTGGTCCAGGACTGCTGACATCACATCGTCAACTGCAAGCTTTTCCTTCCCTACAAGGAGAGTAGTCTGGAGAGTTGAGTATGAATATGGTAGAGAAACCAAAAGCAATAAGGCTTTATCTTCTTCATCCAGCTTCACATCTATACTGGTAAGCTGGGTCACCAATCTATTAAACTCATTAATATGATTGGTCAAATCTGACCCTTCTTCCATCCGAAGCCGGTACAATTCCTTCTTTAAATATAGCCGGTTTGACAGAGACTTCGACTTGTAAACTTTCTCAAGTTTCTCCCACAAGTCTTTCGGAGAGGTTTCTGTCAAAACCTGATATTTAATCTGTGGCGCCAAACTCAATCTGATTGTTGCCACAGCCTTTGCTTCAAGTTCTGCCCATTTGTCTTCTGTCACATTCGCTGGTTTCTTTTCTTTCCCTTCCAGTGCCTTCGACAAACCCTGTTGAACCAATACATCTTTGATCGTACTCTGCCAAATACTGAAATTTGACTTACCATCAAATGGTTCAACATCGTACCTCAAACTCGTGTTTGTCATCTTCGTATTTGTGATCTGCGAGATTTCTCAAAAAACGGATCGTACAAGTTGGCCAGGAAAGTGTAAGTCCGGTGGGAGTCTCTCCGTGCTTTGCAACGGTGACTAATTAAGGAACCACACGTACTTTAGGCGTTTGCCTTTCGAACCACTTTCCTAGACACCAACGGCGTGAACCAAAGCTCTTGATACCAATTGTTGAGAAATCAAGCACACAAACACTAAGATAATACGCGCACAATTGTATGAGATACGAACAAGAACACACAAGAATTTTACGTGGAAACCCAACTGGGAAAAAGCACGGGGAGAGATCTCAGAAATCCACTATGAAATAAATATAGAGAATACAAACTCTCAACTGAGAAATAAACTAACTGTTTATTTTCTCTCTGCTCTCTCACACTCACTAAGCTTCTCTCTAAGAACTATTGAGCTTCTTTCCTCTCTTAGACAATTGCTCTCAATTGTGATGTGTCTCAACTAAGGAACCAAAGCTTCCTTTTATAGGAGAAAAATGGCTTTGAATGTCATCCCCCAACCACTAACAACCAATGTCATCAATGATCATCATAAATGTCATCCTTCCAACTACCACCAACTACCAAGAATTAAAGCCATAGTCAACAATCTATATTTTCTAGAAATGTGTATGTACATTTCCTACTTGCTCTTACTTTTGCATGCTTATAATGGAATTCCACCTAAAGTTGTTACGTTTTTAGTGCAATTTTACTGTTTGTTTACAAATATCTAGTCAAAAAATCTACTTTATACTTTTTTTCATTGATTAAGTCGTTTTTATGTATTATAATTTCAAGCTTATTTGATCCTACGACAAATATATAAATACTCTACTTGTTTTACAAAATGAGTCACTTTGATTTAGTTAATTTGTAAAATTTTAAATTTTAAATTGTTTTGTGAAATTTTGTAAGTTCAGATAAAAAATTTCCCCACTGTAATATTTTTTTAAAAATAGTTTATAATATTCACAATGACATTAATTAAAATTAAATAAATTTATATCGATTTTAATTTGGATTTTAGATGTTTGCAATTTAATTAAGAAAACAATCAAATGAGATTTTTTGTAGATTCAAGTTCTACCTAATACAAAATTTTTCCATTTTTTGCAAATGTACGTAAAATTTAGTGTCTAACTACTCATTAGTTGAATGGTGGAGGCATGAACCCTCTTTGGCAGCATAAACAGCCGAGGGATTCTGCAAGACAAAAGGCATACATCTCAACTGCTTACTACCTCGGTTGCAGTGGTTTCCCCCTAGGGTGACAACCGAGTAACGTGGGTGTCATGTTTTGGAAGATATTGCCGAAGCTAAAGGACAAACTATTTGTAATTTTTTTTTATTATTAAATTTTATCCTTCACACATGTCATTTTGGACGCTGTCGTTTGATTTTTTCCATCTGCAGTATTAAATTGCGGATGAAGGAAAGATATAGGTCAGTCCTTAAACGAAATCATTTTTGACGTTGTCGCTTGATTTTTTCGTTTGCAATATTAAATTGCGAGACGAAAGATTATAAGACTAATTTTTTTTTCTCCTGCATATTCTCGTTGCAGATTCATGTTATCTGTACAGATCACATGAATCAGTAAGAAGAAGACTACGCAAGAAAAAAAAGGGAAATTTAATAGCCTTAAGACGAATAACCCAGATCGTTACTGTGAAAATGAGATGAGATCCAAAATAATTATTATGAACAATGATGACTAACACAGTTTTATAATTAAGGCTATAAATTTTCTATTTCTCGTGCATATTCTCATTGCAGATTCATGTTATCTGCAAGAAGAAATAAAAAAATTGATAACCATAATTATAACTACCCAAATCGCTACTGTGAAAATGAGATAAGATCTAAAATGATTGTTAAGAACAATGACAAACGCAATTTTATAATTAAGGCTATTAATTTTCTATTTCTAATGCGTATTCTCATTGCATATTCATGTTATCTGTAAGAAGAAATAAAAAATTATAACTACCCAAATCGTTATTGTGAAAATGAGATGAGATCCAAAATGATTTCTATAAACAAAGACGAATACAGTTTTATAATTAAACTAGCGTCCGCAATTTAAAAATTGCGGACAGTGAAATTTCAAAACATCGTCGTTTTCTCGTGTAAGACCTAGTCTTCATCGTTTGCAGTTTAATATTGCGGATAGTGAAATTTCAAAACGATGTAGTTTCCTCGAGTAAGGCTTAGTCTTCACCGTCCACAGTTTAATACTGCGAACGGTGAGTGCATTAAATGCATGCTTATATATATATATTCCCTCAAATCCCATTTTTATATATAGGCCACGTTTCTTTTTTCAGTTGCCCCATAATTTTTGGCTAGCTCCAAATGTCAATGCAGCAAAAATTGAATAAAACACAACCTTGAATATGAAACACAAGCTGCAAAATACTGTAGATGTGTTTTAACTTATCAATATGAAACACAGAAGTTATAAGACTAGGTGGGAGAAAAAGGCTAATCAATGAGCAAGCTTGAATCTTTTCTCAAGGTGAGAATAGAGTTTGTACTTTTAATCATGTAAATTCAAAGGTTTATATATATGAATAACTAAATAAATATGTAGAACTACAACTCTTTTGATGTAATTCTATGTCTGATTACAAATAATTCCCAAAAAATTAAATCCTTCGATCTAATGCCAAAGAGTTCCCTTAAGTTTGAGACTCCGGAACCAGCAAGTATGGTGTGACCAAAATTAGAGCTTGATTCTTTCGTAAAAGAATCTAAAGCCTTCTTCAAACTACCTTCCTAACAAAAAGAAATCAATGATCTTTTCTTTCTATATGACAAAGAATTTGAGAAGCAAAAAGGGGGTAAATACGCCTTAAAGACTGACCAACTACTCACACTTGATAGATCGATATATGTGACGAACAAATACCAAAGCCGCCCGAAATCCAATAGCCCCAAGCATGAGAAAGAAGCCATAGCAGATGCAAGCCATGTATCCAAAGAAGAATGAGATTTGCATGAAACCAGACATATCAGATCTTGCATAGTAGTAGTACAAGCAGTAGCCATAAATAAATAAGCCAGTTGATCCACCACAAAGAAATGACCTGTTCCAAATAAAAACACAGATTATGAGACAATATAAGCTTGTATATACCAATAAAAACAATTGACTTCTCACACATTAAGGAACTAATAAAGCAGAGTACTCATTAGAGTTTCGACTGTAGAAGACTCACTGATCCCTGTGTTCAAATGCTCACTTAAATTTGAAGTGAGAAAACCTAATCTATAGTTTCTTGCCTCTTGACAATTATGTACTGTCCAAAAACTCTCTGAACTCTGTATATAGGATAAATTACACAATTGATTGACAAATATACCAAAACATGTCATGCCATGGGTCTGTGGAGGTTGAGAAATGCTCCTTAAAGAGAGAGGTCAGTGAAGAGGTGAAACATCCCAAAGAAACATATATTGTTGGGTACCATTTCACTAAGCTTGTAAGGACTATTTCATATTTCAAAGTGTTTGATTTTTGCTATAAAAATCCTATTTATCTATTTATTTAGTGTTTATTTATTTATGTTGGACATCTATTTATTAATAAAAGTAAATCATTTATCATTCATTAAATGATCGTTTAGTTTGTTTATATAGATCTCCATATTTTATATATTATGATTTATGTGTATAAATAACTATTATACACAGAAGATATAAATCATATGTAATATATAAATAAAGAAATAATAGTTTATACCCTATGCTTATTTGGAGATATTATCATGTAGGTTATAGTACTTTAACATGAATGATTTATCTTGATCATGGAAGTTTGACTTCTAATTAAAGTACTAGTGCATTAACGATGTGCATTAAATAGATCATGTGATAATATTTTATTTATAAAATATTTTCACATAAATACTAATTTATGAAATTTCTTAATTTTGATCAAAATATTAATAGACTTAATATTGTTATATATATTAATTTAATGTTTCAATGATGAGATTACATTGTGTTAATTAATACTTCGAAATGTCGATCAATATATTTAATTAATATTAAGAACATTGTTATTATCAAAATATCTATTTGATTTTTCATAAAGTTATCATTGATCGTGGAATCTTGGCCGAGTCTTTTAATATTAATTATTAAAAAAATTTATTTAATTGTTAAATCAATTTATGATCAAATAAAGATAAATTATAGACTTATGAAATTACTTTAAATATATCAGGATTATATTAATTTTGAGATATTTATATACAGATATAGAGGAAATATTTATAGTTTATTAGAAAAAGGGTTTATTTAATTAAATATTTATAGTTTATTAGTAAAAGGTTTATTTAATTTTATATTATTTGTAAAATGCAATTACAATTATTTAGTAGAATTAATTGTAATTAATATTTATTTTGAATATTATTATTACATAATAATATTTAAATAAGTATTGGAGTTGGAAGATGAATACCTTAGGATCCCATTCCTAACCTAATATGGATCAAATTTATAAAAGAATGTAAGGATCAATGTTATTATATATATCATTGATCAGAAACTTATTTGATACTTTTCCATCAGAAGAAAATACAAAACTATGTATTCTCTCTTTTAGCCTAGAAAAAACATTATTAGGATTTTTTTCAAAATGATGCTTTGGAGGTCACACTCTAGAGTCAACATAAGGTCATAGGAGGGAAGATTTTGAGGATAATAGAAAATGTTTGAATATTTAAAGGTGTTAATTCAACTAAGCACTAAGTAACAAATTCGTACTCTAGATACATAATATATATATTTGTTGTTTCGCATAAAATCATAAAATTGATCCTGTTTTTTTTTTAAACCTATTTTCGGATAATTTTTTCAACACAAACAACATCATGCTTCAGCAATAAATGATTCTTATCACAAGGAAAACTTCACCGAAATAGAAGCCACCATATAACATAGCATCATACCTTGTTAGATATGTTAAAAAGAAAATGTTTTCCTAAATATTCCAGTTAAGAACATTAATAAATGCTACCACTGTTGCAGAACGACGGAAGAACGAAAGCAAAGATATAACAAGAAACTTGTTACCTCCACCACCATTCATGATCCTCAGCAGCAAGTTGAAAGTATGTCAAAGCCACAGTAATGAATGCAGTCACAATTAGAAGAATCAGAAAGACAATAAAAAGGATGCTGTATATTGTATAGATCCTGTGACCCCATACACTGGCAAATATGTAGTAAAGCTCGATGTAGATGGCACTGAATGGCAAAAACCCAGCCATTGCCATCTGAGGAAGAGTACTCCTGTACCAAGGGAGCTCTGGAATCTCTCTAGGATACTTTGTGGTGCGGCATGGAGCTTGGAAATCAGTTTTGCTGTTTTTCCCAGCAACCCCACCCAACACAAGTAATGGTGATGTTACTAAAGTCCATATAAGGATTATAACCACAATTGTTCCAAATGGCAGTGCTGCAGTAGAGTTGTAAGCTATGGCGACTGTATTAAGGAAGCCAAATGTAAGGAATAGAGGTCCACAGAAAAGGCAACCTGTGAGCAACAGGTTCCTCACCTGTCAAGAGAGATGCTTGACCCGAATTAGTTTATCATTTTTCACTTAACAATACATATATCTGTAAGTGAAAAAAGCTACAATAAAGAAACATTAACTCTTACCCAGTTAGTTCCTTCAAGCTGGAAATAGAAAGAGGTGGCTGTATATCCTGCAAACCCAGAAGTTAATGCATACATGACCACCAGTGCAGTGAAAAGAGCTCCTCGGTTGTAAGGATAAAATACGCCTACTAGTGCAAGCACAAATATGAAAACGGTACTGGAAATGGATGTAATGAAAAGGTTAGATAAGATAATAATAGTCGATGGATAATTAAACTGACAAACTGGCTTCACAGTTTTGGCAATATAGGTTTTCTGGATACTTACAGAGCAAATAGCTGGGTGCCAGAACCTAGGGCCGCAGCAAACAGTGATTTGTGCTTTGGGAAGCGGAATACATCACCATGAATGTACTTCCATCCTGTCTCCTCTTGATCATCAGCTGATTCCTCATCATGTGCATACCTTTGAGTAGATTTAATCATTTGTAGTACAAGATATGAAGTTAGAAGAAACATGTAAGCAAATGGCATGCGATTGTATAACACTGCTGGTAAAAATATTTCTTACTTGATAAAATCATTCTTAAGGACTCGCATGAGGATTGTGGCAAGAAAACCAGTTAGAAGGAGAACTGTGACACAAGAGTTTATGATTGAAAACCAATGAATCTCCAATTGATGAGGCAAAGAAGAAGCATGTGAGAACTTATCCATCCTATTCTCAAAAGTAATGTCTGTTTCCTTCCATTTCACACTGTATGTGAACTGTGCTTCAACTTCCTTGTCCTCCGTCAAGTCAATGACTGAATGAGGGTCCATCCGGGCATTCACCTCAATTACACGGTCCTTATTGTAAAGGACATCAAAATGAATATGCTTGTACAGATAATATCTGTACTTGCTTGGGTCGACTTTCCCTTCTCTGTCGACCTTTCCAATAAAACCCCAAATGGGCAAGTCATCGTAATACATCTGGAAGTAATAGTCTTTATCAACTGCAAGACGAAACTGAGCAACTTCTTTCATGGTCAGCTTCTTTTGGCAGACAACTTCAGACTCTTTATCCGTCAAGAAATCAAGTGTATATGGAGCACTAACAAGACGATCCCCATTCAACACTTCTCCAAGAGCTTCCTTCTTCTCTTTCACATCATCTGTCATTGTGATCAAACCGTATTAAGAACAAGATACATATAGTCTTAGACTCCATTCAATTCAAAAAATTTCTGGAATATCCCATATTCTAGTTCCTAATGTGCAAAATTTCTGGAAATTATTACAGTGTGAAGGATTGTTAACCAAATATAATTATGGTGTCATAATAAAATATATGCATTGAAGTTTTTTAAAACTGAAATATAATTTTTTCTTATCACCGGGGATCGAGAAAAAAAAAATCATAACTTCACAGTATAATGGTTTTGTTATTAAATTTTTTTTCCTTCACAAAAAAGCATTCCGATTGCTATCAAAATGGAAAACAAACAAAGCTTAAATCAGTAACAAGACTCACAAAGGCCCAAAATAAGAAGGTAAGACAAAAGTGGAAGATGAAAACCTGGTAAGCAGAATGGTAGGTCAAAATATCGGTATGTCTCGCTGAAACAAAAACAAGACATGCAACAGAATCAGCAAATATCAAACAATTACTGAAGTTGCAGCATAATTATCAGGCCCTCAATCTATGTTTTGAGAGTTTACTTCTGAAACTTTTTGAAAAAAAATATGCATGTGTTGATTTCTAAAATGCCACTTTGAAGAATGGCAAAATGGGAATATAATAAATAATTTTTTTGTAAAAAAACAACCTTGTTTGGCACATATCAAAGGCATAGCAGCCCCCACAACAACAGTGTATTTGGAATTTTTTGCTCTTGTGGCTTCTGTAGATCCGTAATTTATTGGCTGATAACACTTTTCAAAAGTTTCAAGAAATGAGGTGTGCTCAAAACAATTTCTTAAAGGAAAAGCAGGGAAATTTTTTATATCCAATTCTTTAATTTCTAGGAAAGAAAATAGAAAGGGGATTGAATATAGGAGTATTACATATCCAACCATGTCAAAGCATACATATATAGACACTTTGCAAAGCTAACTACAAGTGTACGTAAATCAAATAAAAACATGGTACATTCATACATATATTATAATGCAATAATAAAACGACCCTCCCCATCAGATGTCACAGATCCAAATAATTTTTTTGGGAAATTATTAATCAAAGAGAGTTTGATCATCACACGAAGAGATTAGTTAAATATAAATTAAAAAAAATGGAGCAATTAATTGATAAAGATGAATTAATAATAATGGGGAATGTAGGTAGGTACCTGGGGTTGTGGAAGGGACCGACCTTATTGGAGTAGAGAGGGACTGAGTCACCCGCTCTGAAACGGTGATCTGAGGCGTCTGATCTCACTTTCCTTATCATTTTAAATAAGTCATCATTACTGCTGCTGCTCATTATTATCACCATCATCATCATCATTGTCCAGGCCTTAACGCGAGGAAGAGGAGGAGCCATTACAATTAATTTATTTGCTCAGAGAAATTAAGAGAGAGAAAAAGGTGTTAGAGATTTGGAAATGGGGAATTTATAGGATTTGGAGGAGTACTTGCGCAATGCGCATAGAGGCAACAAATATATAAAAAATTAGAAAGAAATGGACTAGGATAAAGGAATCGGACATACACACGTGAGAAATTGGAATTTGGTTGGGGAATCAATCACAACCCGCATTAAAAAGTGGTGTTAATATTTAACTTTACTTGCTCCCTAATTTGTTCTAAATTATAGATAGATATATTTATATTTTTAAAATATATAATCACATGAAAATTTTAATATATATATATATATATATATATATATATATTAAGTGGCTTAATATATATTTTAAAAAAACAAAATAAATGTTATCATGTTATCACTATTATATTTCTAACAAATATTAAGAATTTATTTTAAGAAATTGAATTTTTATTTCAAGTTTATTATTTCTAAAAGAAAATAACTTTAGACAAAATTTTCAAATCCCCATTGAGACATGGAACTCACAATCAAAACCTGCGAGGACGAACAAACTTAAAAATTTAGTTCAAATTACAAACTTCAACACGTTCACATGAAGTCGAAATGTATAGTACTAATTGTTAATTAGTTCTGAGATGATTATTTTCGGACCTTTTATAGAATGACCGTAAGACTAACAATGCCTGTAGTCGTTACTTTAACTATAAGGAGGGGAATGCCAAAAGCAATCTTAGTGATTAAAGTGAAGTTGTAGCATAATACCCGTGCTGAAGGCTGGATCAAATTCCCGAGCCTATGACAGACAATGAGCATATATATAAAAAGGACTAGTCCTACTTTAAGAGAATAACACAGTATGAAGATAAAAAGTACATTAGAGCAGAGCAGAAAATAATTGCCTCATGATCTACACGAAATTAATTCTCCTTCCCTGTGATTATATATTTATTAGCAAAATATGTTATTTAGATCATGTGATTATATATAAGGTAAATATATAATAAAATTAATTTAATATCTTTTTATTAGCAAAATTAATTTAATAAATGTTTCTTAATATGTTATTTAGCATTTTTGCGATATATGTGACAGTTGAATTTCTTTTTCGGAAAAGTTGGATATAATTTGTTAAATGAATGAAAATTTAATCTGATCTAGGAATGGAGTTTAGGAACATCCACAGCCAATGACTAGGCTCTTTTATGCCATGTGATTACCACTCTAAGAAAGTACTCCCTCCCATCCATCCCACCCACCCTTTGAATTAACCTTACTTTATATATATATATACACTCCTTCATTTTCTAAGAAGAAAATTAATTAAAATGAGCATTAATAATCATTTCGTAGCTTGCTTTATGCGGTGGAGTGTGGTATGCATGTGGAAAGGCCATGATGAAGCCTTTTATTTTCAACCCTAGTCCCCACCTTAAATATTACCACTACAGTTGTAATAACCATAAAGGATTAATTCAAAAGCTTCACTTAATACTTCTGGTTACTTTACTTGTCCCCGTAGGAAAATCCCCTTTACTTGATCAATAATAGGTATAATTGTGGTTGTTTTAACGACACCGAACACCTTAATTATACGATACTTATTGTATGACCATATCATTTTTTCTTGGACAATTGAACCACCAACATTTTTATACATAAGTATATTATATATAGAGAGAAAACACGAGAAGTAAGAAACACCTCATGTTACTTACTATGTGAGTTGTCCTTTAAAATAATGCTGCATTAAAAAATTACAACACCTATTCACACACACACTTAAGGATATAGAGGAAAAGGGAGATAGAAACCTAGTATGTACTAAATTCTTAAAAGAGAAAAAGGGAGATAGAAATCTATCTAATATGTACCAAATTCCTAAAAATACTCTACGTAAATGATAAAATGATATGAATGTCCTAAAAATAATATTTTGACTTAATATGTACTAGATCACTCACCTCTCATAATCCCGAAAAGATATTAAAATGTATAAAAAAAATACTATTTTCTACGTGTAATTGAAATATGTGTTAAACTTCTTTTAAACAAAGAGTGATATATTATCAATATGCACGAAACTATACATGCATCCCCATTTCATTTGGTTCCTCAAGGCAAAAACCAATCTTAACCAAATGACTTGAAAGTTCGCACGCCAATATTAGCTTTCATCATTTGAAAACAATGTGTAAGAGAGAGAGATGGTAACTGGAGAGACACAAAGAATGTAGTAGAGGGGTCATAACCAATGATTTGGATTCGGCCGAAAAAATCCCCTTAGTGGGTGGTGGTGATTTGGAATGTCGCTTGGCGTGACATTGACGACATTTAGTCTCCGTTACTATTTCTTTATTACTATTACTGTTTCTATTTTGTATTTGCATCAAAAACCCATTCATCCCAAACCCCAAATTAAAGGAAAAAGTAAGGAACTACATGAACAAACTAATCTCAAATACTATTGAAATTGAATTAATATGAAAACTATTATTAAAATTAAAAAGAAGGATGCCAAACTCTTAGCTTTACCCATTTTATAAATGTGCGCTAAATACATAGCATTATTTTCTTATATCTAAAAGCATGACATTCAATGGATATTCAATTGTGCGAAATAGTTAGATTGATTTAATTGACTCAAACAAATTAATTTTTTATTTTTTATTTCATTCTCTCAATACCAAATTCTTTTTTTTTCCCTTTTTCCTTTCTTATTGGATAGAAAAACCTAAAGGTCTATGATCTTTCAACTTAATTAGTGCATATATTAACAGTTTTAATATTATAATAAATTGAATTAAAAAAAATATAACCACTCACATATTCAAATTCATGTAATTGAATTTTTTTTCCTCTACACTATTTATACATATTTATCACCACAAAATCAATATATATATTACACATGTTTTAAAATTTACGATTACAATATTTAGATAATATTCAAATAGGTTAATGTTTCGCAGAGTTCATCTACTAGTCTTTTTAAATGCAGTGAATATTATTTTCAATTTTTTGACGGATAGTTGAAAATGTCGTGATTAATCGCACTTCCAATTATTCATTTCTAGGTCTCAACAGAATGAATGATCCTACTGGGATCAATTAATCGATAACTAAAATGTGATCCCAACTTTTTTCTTTGCGATCCTTTCCTTTTGGAGTATCTATTTTTTACTTGTGGTAATCAGAACAATGCCATCTATTTGACATTGTTGTTCGGGAAAGAAGCAACATTTTTTAAAAAAATAAAAAATATATTTGAAAAGTTTTACTTTCAAGAATGTGAATGCTTTTCTTAAGAAAAAATATCTTTCATTGTGGTTATAAATAATTGTACGACTTTTCATATATCATGTGCATTGACTGTCCAATGGATTGGCATCTATATTTTCTTTTTTTTCCCTTCCTCATTATTATAACTATAATGAGAGAGAGAGAGAGAGAGAATAAAAGAGGAGAGTGTTTGTCAAGTGAGGGCCGGCCGAAACCCCTTTTAAGTTCTACCTAGTCTCCGATATAACCCCTATAGTGTGGGTTGCCTTTGTATTATATAGCAAGGAAATGTATAATTTGGAATTTGTGTCAACTAGAATTATATGTAACATCCATTTCAGGCAAATGAATAAGCTTCATATGGATAATATTTAAATCTTATCATCATCGTACAAGAAGTGAAGTTATTTCGAAAACCTTAAAATAAAGATGCATGCGTGTTAGTTTTTGTACAATCAATTTATGTACAATTCTCCCTTGGTTTATTTATCTTCCAATAAACTCCACTCTTTTATGTTTTCTAACTCCTTTTCATTTCAAGTTTCTAGTTTTATTTGTCAATCGATTAATTTTACATAGAAAAATTGTTTCTGAAAACATTCATGGATACTTAGTGGTAATATAATTATGAGATGGGGGGTCACTAAATTGGAGAACACTAATAATAAATGTAATAATAACAACTATGACACTTTTAAAATGGTCAAAGTGTAATCTACAACCACCATCATAAGAACTCACTCTCTTTTATAGTGCTGTGATTGCTTGAGTTCTAGTGAAAGTAGGGTTGAGAATATTGAGTGATGATCATCTCTTCTTCTCTTTTATGGCCATATATTGTGTGCGTATGTGGGAAGAAGTGCTTCGGACTTGTCATGGTCATGGTCTCATGGGAATGGGCATGGGCTTCTACCTCGACCCTGCGTTGATACCCCTTGCCAAACTTAACATCAATATATCATTGATCGCATCATTGATTTATGTCAACTTAATATGGCTTTCTCGATAATGATGCACTAAGCACGGGAGACCATGCGTCCTTCAACTAGTCAATTCCTTGGCCCTTTTTTTTTGGGATTTATCATTCATCGTAAATTCTAATCTTTATTTTTAAAGTTTTAAACCTCTCTCGATAATTTAGCATGACTACTTTCCGGGATATTTTTCATTTAATTTAATCTTTTGTAATGACAGTAAAACGGGTGTGTGTAATAGGCTAATCATCATGTGCACATAATATATCACAAATTACAAAGCCAACTAAATTCAAATTATGGCTGGGTAACCCTTTTGTATTATTTCTCATACATTGATGTTACAGCTATTACATTAGCTAACATGTATGATGTTCATTCAGTAGGGGCACAGAACCAATGCATTGGATATCCTTCTTTAAGTTTAAATACTAGGAGTGGATTATTTCATATATAGCATTTGCTTACTTTTTTAGAGTGACAGAGGGAAGAAAACAGGCCAGTGGGTCTACGAACATGTGGTAAAACAATGTATGGAGAATCTAACTCTAAAATAGGCCAATTTTCTTTTCTATTTTTGGATCAACAAAAAGTAGAGGAGAATAAAGAACATACACACTTGAAGAACAAAAAACTAACACTTCTTTCCAATTATTTAAGCTACGAATTCAATAGCCCACGGACAAGGTCACGGACTGGGATAATGAGTTCTGAATATACTCCAACAAGTACATATATTATATGAAATAATCATCGAGATAGATAGATTTTTCTTTCTTTTTGTGATACATTGAATACCCTTCCCTCCATGGCTCCATCTATATAAATTTTTTTATTCTTTTTCTACATATATGTATGTATATCCAGCAGCAGGAAAGAGGAAAGACTACATACAGATCAGACGGTATAGAAAATCTTGAACATACTGATATTAAAAATAAAACACAGATAGAGAATCTTAGCTAAAAGTTGGAACTTTAATATCAAGATTAGGATATGGTTAAATTAGATCAAGAAAGGGCTTTGGCATTTTTAACTTCAAAACCCACCCTGCTTGCGGCTTGATCTGCAAGACAAAATGCAAATGAGGTGGGGACCAATCCAGGGACTCATCACCTCTATTGCCATTACCCACAAGAGCTCATTGATGTTGTTCCTTTGTGGGCCTTCAGTCACTTTTGTTTTTTTAATTCAAATCTTTAATACCTGTTTATATATATATATATATTAAGGCTAAGAAAATTATATTTATTTTTCATTGGGCAATCACTTAACCTTATGCCCCATATGAACCATAGTAATGACTAATGATTCTCCAAATACACAACCTGCCCCTACACCATACCTTCATTTCTATTAATCCTATTCTCTAATTAAGCTTTTCCAGCTTTTAAGGGCATAAAGATTTCTAATTATCAACAATCTCAAGAAGAGATTATTTTGATAAAGATCATAATCAAACTGGACAAGTTTATACACACAATAACTAAACACTACATTTATCTACACTATTAAAAAGTGAGACATAATACGGATTTCAATAATATATCCTATTTTTTAATGATATAGATAAATGTAGTGTTTAGTTGTTATGTATTTATAGTTATTCAATCAAACTAGTCAAGTGCATAATCTTTTCATATTTTCTCCTATCTTGAGTTCATTAGTTGCAAGGCATCACATCCTCTCAATCTCACACAATATCTAATATCACGCTCACTGACACAAAAGGACCCTTGGATCAAAACACAGCTCGGTATATTTTTTTCCCATAAAGCGGCCGATCTTAGATAGACCTTGTCTGTGGGTCCTATTACTTTTGACCAAAAAATCAAATCCATCCTTTCACTTATAGTCCCCTGTTCTCTCTACAGTTTTTACAGAATTTACCAAACTACTAGTTCAATTTCTATACCACTGACCTCAACCCAATTCCCCACTTTTTTTATTCCTTCCCACGTTCCCTCCTTTTTCATTTATAGAACACAAAAAAAAAGGAACCCCTTCTGTTAAAGCTTACTTTCCTGCTTTGCACCAACAAATTCTCATCATACTAAGCACGCTTTCTCACTCCCCTGCCTCCCTTCCTTCTCCCAGTCTCCCTACATACACAGCACACTTCTCTCTAGCCAGTGATCCTGCAACTTGCTTTCATCAATGGAGAGCAACCCGCCACAGCTTAGCGTTCATGTAAGTATTACATTAGTTTTCTTGTTATTTGTTTCGGTTTTGGCAGCCGAACAAGGTGGCTCCTCTTCGATCAAAACTGATGCTGAGGCTCTCCTAATTTTCAAGAAGATGATTCAAAAGGACCCGAGTGGAGCATTGTCCGGGTGGCAGCTCAACAGGAGTCCTTGCTCATGGTATGGAGTGACATGTACCCTTGGAAGAGCCACTCAACTTGACCTTGGCAAGTGTAATCTTGTTGGGACAATCTCTTTTGCTCCTTTGACTTCTCTAAATATGTTAACTCTCCTGAATCTGTCTGCAAATTCGTTTACTGTAAATTCATCCTCTTTGCTTCAACTCCCATACGGATTGAATCAGCTTGAACTATCTTCCATTGGGCTAGCAGGCCTAGTTCCAGAGAATTTTCTCACAAATTTCCCCAACCTTGTTTATGCTAACCTTTATAACAACACTCTAACTGGTTTGCTACCTGAGAATCTTTTGTTGAATTCCGATCAACTGCAGCTTCTTGATCTCTCTTTGAACAATATCACAGGATCAATTTCAAGTTTGAAAATTGAGACCTGCAATTCTTTGTTGCATCTTGATTTGTCCAAAAATAAGATAACGGATTCAATTCCTTTCTCCCTTTCGAACTGCACAAAACTCAAAAGTTTGAATTTTTCGTACAATTTGCTCACTGGGAGCATACCGCAGTCTTTTGGTGATCTCAGCAGCTTACAGAGATTTGATCTTTCTCACAATTATCTCACAGGCTGGATCCCATCCGAGTTGGGTAATGCATGCGACTCACTTTTAGAGCTTAAGCTATCTAACAACAACATTAGCGGCACTGTTCCAATATCCTTCTCATCATGTTCATGGCTACAAGTTCTTGACTTGTCAAACAATAATTTAACCGGCCCTTTTCCCGATTCAATCCTTAAAAACTTGGGATCAATAGAGAGCTTGATTTTATCCAATAACAGGATATCTGGAGCATTTCCTGTTGCCATCTCATCCTGCAAAAAGTTACGAATTGTTGACTTCAGCTCCAATATGCTATCAGGAATCCTTCCAGCAGATATATGTCCAGGAGCTGCTTCGCTTGAAGAACTGAGACTCGCGGATAATTCCATCACTGGACAGATCCCAGCTGAATTATCCATGTGTTCCCAGCTAAAGACTATAGATTTCAGCTTGAACTACCTCAATGGAACAATACCAGAAGACTTTGGGAAGCTTGCAAATCTCGAGCAGCTGATTGCCTGGTATAATGGATTGGAGGGAAACTTACCGGCAGAATTGGGAAATTGCAAGAATCTAAGGGATCTCATTCTGAACAATAATCGTTTAAGCGGTCAAATACCAACTGAATTGCTTAACTGCAGTAATCTAGAATGGATATCCCTCACAAGCAATGGACTCAGTGGTGAAATCCCAACGAGATTTGGTCTTTTATCAAGGCTGGCCGTCTTGCAACTCGGATATAATAGGCTGAGTGGTCAGATCCCATCAGAGCTAGGAAATTGCAGCAGTTTGGTGTGGCTTGACTTGAATAGCAACCAACTAACTGGGGAGATCCCACCTCGACTTGGTAGGCAGCTTGGAGCAAAAGCACTAAGTGGAATTCTCTTAGGAAACACGTTGGTATTTCTTCGCAATGTGGGGAATTCATGTAAAGGAGTTGGTGGTTTATTAGAGTTTTCTGGAATTCGACCAGAAAGGCTGTCCCAGGTCCCAACTTTGAAAAGTTGTGATCTCACAAGAATGTACTCTGGTCCGGTCCTAAGTCTCTTCACACAGTACCAGACTCTGGAGTATCTTGATCTTTCTTACAACGAGCTTCAAGGAAAAATACCGGAAGAATTTGGGGAAATGATGGCCTTACAAGTTCTTGAATTAGCACATAACCAGCTCTCTGGGGAGATCCCTTCATCTCTTGGGCAGCTAAAAAATTTAGGTGTTTTTGATGCATCACATAATCGATTGCAGGGGCACATCCCCGACTCATTTTCACAGCTGTCTTTCTTGGTGCAAATTGATCTCTCCAACAATGAATTAACAGGGGAAATTCCAGCAAGAGGACAACTAAGTACACTACCTGCAAGCCAGTATGCAAACAATTCAGGGCTCTGTGGTGTTCCATTACCTGAATGTCAGACTTACAACAGCAGACCAGCAGCAAATCCAAGTGATGATGGTAGGAAGAGAGGCCGTGGAGCTGCGTCATGGGCTAATCGTATTGTCATAGGCACTCTCATTTCTGTTGCTTCTATCTGCATTTTGATTGTTTGGGCAATTGCAATGCATGCAAGGCGGAAGGAGGCAGAGGAAGTCAAGATGCTTCATCAGTTGCAAGCATCCCATGCAGCCACAACATGGAAGATTGACAAAGAGAAAGAACCTCTGAGCATTAATGTTGCGACTTTCCAAAGACAACTAAGGAAACTCAAGTTTTCACAATTGATTGAGGCTACTAATGGCTTCTCAGCAGCCAGTCTTATTGGTTATGGTGGTTTTGGAGAAGTATTCAAAGCATCGTTGAAAGATGGATCAAGCGTTGCAATCAAGAAGCTCATACGGTTGAGCTGCCAAGGTGATCGAGAATTTATGGCTGAAATGGAAACACTGGGGAAGATCAAGCACAGGAATCTGGTCCCCTTGTTGGGTTACTGCAAAATTGGTGAGGAGAGACTACTAGTTTATGAGTTCATGGAATTTGGAAGCCTTGAAGAAATGCTCCATGGGAGAACAAAGACACGAGATAGGCGAATTCTTACTTGGGTGGAAAGGAAGAAGATAGCAAGAGGGGCGGCAAAAGGACTTTGTTTCCTACACCACAACTGCATCCCGCACATCATACACCGAGACATGAAGTCAAGCAACGTACTACTAGACCATGAAATGGAAGCCCGAGTTTCTGATTTCGGAATGGCGAGGCTCATAAGTGCACTCGACACGCACCTCAGCGTGAGCACACTAGCGGGTACTCCCGGTTACGTCCCGCCCGAGTACTACCAAAGCTTCCGTTGCACTGCAAAGGGAGATGTCTATTCATTTGGGGTCGTGCTTTTGGAACTCGTGACAGGCAAACGGCCAACCGATAAAGAAGATTTTGGTGACACCAACTTGGTGGGGTGGGTGAAAATGAAGGTTAGAGAAGGAAAAGGGATGGAAGTAATAGACCCAGAGCTGCTTTCAGTGACTAAAGGAACAGATGAAGCAGAAGCAGAAGCAAACGAAGTTAAAGAGATGGTTCGGTATTTAGAGATAACGCTTCAGTGCGTTGATGATTTCCCTTCCAAAAGGCCTAATATGTTGCAGGTCGTCGCAATGTTGAGACAGCTACTACCGGGAAGTGGAGATGGAAGCAGCGGTTGATACAACCACGACATTGTTGATCAAATTATGATTTGTGTAAACACGTAAGGATTGTAAGATTTACAGTCAGGTATTGAGAGTTATGTGTATTCATATTGCACCATTTTCTCTTCTTTTTTGTTATTTAACTACTGTCTAACAGTCGGAAAAATGTGCTTGAAACTAGTGCATGAAAAAGCAAGCAATGGACTAACGAGCGAAGTTAAACAAAAGCTCGAAACAATTACATGTAAAATTCCTCATAGACATATCATAAAACAAGTTGTATGCATTGCAATGGTATTGTTTCCCACCATACAAATCAGAATTTTTGACTGAATCATACCAATAACCATTATCATGACTTACAGTCAGAAGGTATTATAAAGTTCTAAACTTTAAACATTACCTCTTGAAGTTGATTTTAGCCAAGTGCTGTGTAGTATAGTGCATACGTCCAGTTACGTTTAGTCGTATTTTTTTTCATCTTTCCGGGACTAGTCCTAGGGTAGAAGACTAAGGAGGATTTTTTTTTTTTTTTTCAACAAATTATTTAGAAACAAAACTTACGCTCTGTTTCTGAGTTTTAAAATGAATAGAAAAAAAATAAAATTGACGGAAAATTTAAATTTTCTGTCCAAAGGTTTCCTTGAATCAACCTTTCTTCTTTCTTGGGTAAAATGTGGTTCAAGTGACATTATTTTGACTTATTTTTTTAAATTTTTATGTAGATAATTTGCCTAAGCTGATGTATTATTACTAGAATTTTTATAGTACGGGTTGTACTATTTTGTCACTGATGATGCAACATTATTCGAACTAATTTTGGACGATTTCCTAATTATTAGTCTGCAAGTTCTCAATTTCATGCATGAGGATTTCCTTAATCATCCATAAATCCAATCATTGTTATTTTTCCCCATCTTCTCGCAAAAGAAAGGAGTCTTATTTATTTATTCTCTTAATTAATTTACGAAATTCTAACATTTAAAATTGGGTTGAGTTTATTTAATTTTAGTTACACTAACCAACTTCATCCGATGGATGGATGGAAGAAATTAATTTAAACAAGAGTGATAATCGATTATGTTATTTTAAGGTTACAAAAATTCAGCTTTAACCATCAAAGTAAAACCTTATCGACAGGAAGGAGTATGATTTCTCAAAACGAGACAGTGATTTGAGACCGAAGGGGTCCTGTTAAAGTAATTGAACTATTAGTAAAGCTACCATTAACAGAAAAGAAAAAAAAAACATTTTATTCGTATATCATTTCAAGAGGTGATATGAATTTAATTAATTTCACTTCAAAAGTTAACTCATAAAAAAAATTTGTAAACCCATATATATTACATTTAAAATTATCCCCGCTAGCTAACCGATGTGAGATTCATAGATCTTCCATAAATAGCCATCTCTAAGGAGAGAGTAGTGTTTTATTTCTTATCCAAAAAGAAACCTAGTACTTACCCCAATTATATATATATATATATATATATATATATATATATATATATATATATATATATATATATATATATAGTGATCGACGACTGCATGACTGTCAAGAGTGTCACGCATGCCGGCCAATTGCGGACATGTAGTTACATTACTGTCCAACCGCCAACGGCCAAGTTAGTATATATTGCAGAGTGCCAAGTCCATATCAAGTAAAGTTCGTTCCCAAAAAAATATTAGCCATTTTTAAAACTAAATATATTGTCATCATCGTCCAAGATGTATGTATAGGAGACGAATGTAATCAGAATCTTTTATTTGTACTTTAGTCGATAGCAACTATCAATAAGGTCCATGGATTTCATGTTTAGCAGCAATATATATATCACTTGCATCTATAGTAATCAATTGTTAAGTTATTGTTTCGATAACTAAAATATGAGACATTTTTACTGTAGGAGACTCTGTCGCTAAAGGCTCTAGGGGCAAGGTCAAAAAAAATAAATTCAAAGTTGTCTCTAGCGACAGCTTCAAAATCGAAATTTTTTTTTGCCCTACTGCTAAATCCTCTTTCAACAGGGGCTTTCTATGCTAATTTTGGGTTGCCAAAACAGTAGTTATAGCAACTGGTTGCTATGACTATTGTTTCGGCAACCCAAAATTAATTTTAAAAACCCTCTGTCAATAGAGGCTCTAGCAATAAGGTCAAAAAAAAAATTCTAAGCACAACTATGATTACTGTTTTGACAACCCAAAATTAGCTTTAAAAAGTCCCTGCAGCTAAAGACTCTAGATGTAAGGCTAAAAAAAAATTTGAAACTGCCATTAGAAGCTTTAGCGGTAGTTTCGAAAAAAAAATTGGCCTTAACGTTAGAACCTCTAACGACAGGGACTCCCACAACAAAAATGTCTCCTGTTTTAGTTACCGAAACAGAGTTTAGCAACCGATTACTATAAATGACCCCAATATATATATATATATAGAGAGAGAGAGGGGATCAAATGCATACCCCCTTATTTTATATACCAAGCATACTTATTTTAGCGACGGATCGGACGAAGATTTGGTCCGTCGCTAAAGCTTAGTCCGTTGCTATATATTTATCCGTCACTATATGTTGTCCGTCGCTAAACTCTTTAGCGACTTAGTGACAGACCGAACCTATGACAACGAACCAAATCGTCGTCCGGTCCGTCGCTAAAGGGAGTATACTTGGTATGTAAAATAAAGAGGTATGCACTTGATCCTTTATATATATATATATATTATTTTATTTTTATTGGAGTATATGATTACAATTTACAAACCACATTCGATGATTTCGAGGGACAAGGAAATAGGAATTATCAACATTCTTGGAATTAGATGACCATCACATTAATTATATAACTGAAAATTTTCGTAGATTCTAGGAATGTCACATTAGTTCCATCTTAGTTTTGTCACGCTATTTTCTTTTGTCTTTTTTTATAGAAATAATTTTATTAAAAGACCAATTAGATGTTCTTTCTTTTTTTTTATTATTATTATACTAGAATAGTTCGGTTGTTTCTTCATTTCAAAAAAAGAGAAGAAAATGGCCAAATCGAAAATCTTTATTCCCTTGTCTTGTGATTAATTTCTCTTGTTGTTTGAGTATGTATCCCGTGTCGTTCATGTAAGTTAAATGTGTCGAAGTATGTACAATGCAAATGTTAATATTTTTTAAAAATAAATAAATAAAAAATAAAATTCTTATTCTTATTGAACTAAAGGAGTATTCAAAATTTGGGTCATAATCTGTAGTTAGAAGTAATTCTACGTCCTACACGCTACTTACGAATGATCTTTGAGTTTCAATGTGTATGGTTGTTATAGAATATTATTCACATTTTTATGGATATAACCTCCCACACTTGGGACAGAGCAATATATTTCTCAAAATATAATCTGGTTATTAACCAATAAACACTAGGCCTGCTATAATGTCGGTGAAAGTTTTGAGGCATCATCTGTAGTTGTCAGTCAATCGTTGTAATCAACAAAGGAAGAAAGTGGGATGTACATCCAAGTGAAAAGAAACAAATAAGAATCTGGAGGTGAATGACAAAGTTATTCAACTAGATTATAAATGGTAGCAAAATCAGTAGGTCGTTGACGAGACAAAGTGGCTAAAATAGCAATTAGATAGAGATTAAGGTGATCGAGGAGGAGAAATTAAATGGCAGAACTCCAGTATGAAGATCCAAAGACATCAAAAGTACCATTAATTACACTTGGGGCAAGAATTGTGACAACTCTTTCACTTGTAGCATCCATAATCATCTTGAAGAGTGACAAAGTAACGTATAAGGTTAACTCCAAGAAACACCATTTCAGCTACAATGATGCTACAAGCTACCAGTAATTAATTACTATAATTCTCTCTCTCTCTCTCTCTCTCTCTCTCTCTCTCTCTCTCTCTCTCTCTCTCTCACTCATTCACTCACTCACTCGTTTTGGTCTTCTTCTGTAATGGCATGCATGATGCAGGTACGTGTTATTCAGTATGGTGGTGGGATTTGCCTACACCTTATTTCAACTTCCCTTTGCAATCTATTATCTTAAAACTGGGAAGAGGTTAATAAATCACTACAGCTTTGCCCTGTATGATTTATTTGGTGACAAGGTAAGTATTATTTCTATTTTACTTCTGGTAGTGTAGATATATATATATATATATGTATATATATATATATGTTGATGAATAGATTAATTCAGTTTCATACATATTTAACAGCTTGGTTTAATCCTACTCGCGACCTCAGTGGGTGCAACATTTGGTGCAACCATGGAGCTTAAAAGATCTGCTGACCGCCTTAAAACAATTGGTGGATTTGATGCGGCTGATTACAAATCAAAGATTGGTGATTTTTGCAGCTTGGCTTATCTATCTGCTGGATTTCTTCTAATTGGATTTGTGAGCACTACAGTTTCATCCATCATATCATCAATGGTCCAATCCAAGAAACCATGATTAAAAGCTAGAAAAAGTTTCTCCAGTCCTTTTTACTATTAATCAGCGGCCATGAAAATTGTAACTTAAATTTTATATCAAAAACAAAGTTTAAATAAAAAGAATTTGTTTTGCTTCGTCTCAGCACCGAATGCTGCTGCTCACAAAGCTTTTAGCAGATGAATAAATTCAGTATTATAAGTCATTCTGCAAACTGCCAGCAACTCCATTCTCAGCTGCATGCACCTGCTTAGACAGAGATGAGATTAAGTACAAACACATAACAACCAAACACTATATCCATCTATACAATTAAAAAGTGAGATATGATATTAAAATTTGTGTCATACTCTACTTTTTAATAGTGTAAATGAATATAGCATTCAGTTATTATGTGTGTAGACTTGCCCCAAAAATTCATTTCCAGACAAAAAGGCATAAACATGGAAACTTTTTACGTATATTTCGCTTTTTCCATTTCATAGCAGTCACGAGTAACATTGATATAATACATACCCCAATAATATCCGTGACCCATGTACAGCGAGAGAGAGAGCTGCGAACAATGTTCATGGGGTGACCAAAATGACAAGAAACTTGAAGTGCAATACAAAAGTAGGGCCATGGGTGGGGAAGAACTTTACAGTTAAGCCTTTGGTCGCTGAGAAAAAAAGAATAGAGAATGGAAATGAACTCTCGAGTATTATTTCTAACATTATCTCAATGTTCACAAAATTAAACTCACATCAGCCCAATAATCATGGAAAGCCGGCGGTATTAGGCTTCATGAAGTGTGAGCTTTTTTTTCTCTCGCTTTTCCAGAATTTAAATGAGTTGGCAGATTCAAAACTATGATTTCCATCTTTTACCCTGAAGTCCCAACGACCAAAGGAAGTGCTAAAATGTAGGGATAGCAGAGACAGAGAAAGAGAGCATCACTGCACCATGGGTATATACCTCACTGATGTAGAAAACCCTCTCCCGTGGTCACTTCAAGGAAAAGTAGAACAAGCATTGCCAACATAGCTGCTCTTCTGTTCCATGTTTCTGCACTTTTTGTCCATCCCCATTCCCAGGCTGTCACAGGGAGGTGGTAGCTCCCCACGCTGTGAATCTTATGCTGCCAATAGCTCTTCTACGCTGCCTAGTGAGACTGCAGAAGGCATACAGAAACCTCAAATTAGACCGAGTGTCGATAACAAATATTAGTCCACATATATACTTTTAATCACCGATTTACATGTCATACTTTTAATCACCAAGTCCGATGTCATACTTTCTTGCCAACAATAATACCTATTCCAATTCCCTTTTCCTTTCCAGAAGAACTAGAAGGATGGTTCAATTAAAAAATTACGAGTCCCTTCTGTTTCTTCCTCTTTTTGTTTTCTTATAATTTATTCTGTAGTTTATGTTTGTGCTGAGGGAGTGAGAGGAGATATCACAAAAACACTTCAATATTGTAGGCACGTAATTAGAGCATCACACAATCAGAATCTCGTGTTCTTCAATATTGAAATTTTGAACATTATTGGCTGGGTTGTTGCTTTGGTGGGCATTAGTTGATCCTCTTCAGCCAACTGACACCATCTCTTTGTAAATTCGTATGGGAAAGAATTAGGCAAGATCCACTGATCTTTCACACCTTTAGTAGCAACCACATTCTTTCTTGCCTCAGAATGATGGGGGGGGGGGGGGGGGGGGGGGTGTTTGAGGGAGGCAATAAAATCTGAAGAGAACTGCTGAGATTTTAATTTTTAACAAGGAAAGTCTTGGCAATAATGAATTGGCCAACTCTCTGAAGCATTTAACAATTCTTAAAAAGGCTTCACACATATCAGGTACCCACCAACAAACGATATTTAAGATAAATTTCGACCAAGCTGCCATAGGCAGAATAGGTTTTTAGGGCCCAATGGGAAAGCCGAGAAAAGAGGGTAGCATTTCAGTTCCTATGTCAACCAGTATGAGTTTGACTACCTCTTCTATTCTATTTAAAGAAGGAAGGTGTGGAACGTTCAGTAAAAGTGGAGATAAAATTTGTTGAGATCCAAACAGGATGACGGTAGAGTGAACTAGGTTATCCATTGCAGGCCAATCAGAAACAAGATCATCACTTCTTGTAAACTATTATTGACCTTTCCTGTTTCGTGGTTACTGCCCATTCTTTGGTCATGGTTTTCATGGATCAATAAACTAATACGGCACAACCACCACCTGTCCTCCACAAGCTTTCAGACTTTTGCGGACTGTGAATATACACAAGGTGTAGAGTGCAATATTTACTATACCCTTATAGGCATGCACGCTTCATTAAAATACATTACCATCCAACTCCAGAAAGAAAAAAAAAATTAATCTACACATTACTCCTATTGCACAAATCTATTCCACTATTGGTGCAATAGTTAAAAGCCAAAATTCTTATTGTACCTGTTGAGTTCAAGAAGTGAGACTGCCATTGCACCTGCATATGGAAGGCTTTCAATCACTGCATATGCCAGATCCGAAATGAAGGTAGGCTGACATCCTAGTGCAGGCACACGTCGCCATTTCTCTATGCCAGATTTCAGAGCCAATTCCTTGTACTCAACATCTATTTCCTGTAAAGTTTCAATATGTTCACTGACAAAGCTGTGAGTCAAGTGTAACAAAGCAAAATTAATTCAACCAACACAATATATGTAAAACCTATGCAGAAGTAACATGTCATGGTATTACAGGTCTCTGAAAGAGTAGAAGTACATAATCTAATAAGCATCATTTGTTGACTCAAATAATCATTCCTTGACAGTAAATACCTAATTGGGACAGCTAGAAGACTTTTAACACCTCCCTTCCCAAGCTCAACAATTGTCTCATCCATATACGGCTTCAACCATTCCACAGGTACAACTCTACTCTGCATCAGAATCAAGCAACCCACCGAGTCACTGTCATAATCATATGTGATGCATGATAGATAAATATGCAACACAGAAGAAAAGGGGAAACATAAATCTGTTTTCAAATAAAAGTGAAAGGAAAAAATTGTAGATAAGTGATTGGAGACCACAGAGGCATTTTTAATGGTTTGGTAGAAAATAAATTAGTCAACGAGAATTATGTAACTGGTGATTCACCAAGTATGGGTCACATAAGCCGATAATCACTTTGTTCATTTATACATGCAGATTCCATTATCCTATTACTTTAAAATTTATATGCCCTTCATTTCCTTTAGTTCAGTTATTACTATCAGTGTGTAACTTCTTTTCTAAATTACTCAGTTTGTACCTTTCAACCAAGATAAGCACATACAAGTATGAAATAAGGTACCTGATAAGCAACAGTATATGAATTAGTAAGCCATTGCTTTTCCAGTACTTCCATTATCAAATCCACACATTCCTCCTCAGCCTTGTATGGGTCACCAGCTTCTTCCACATAGGCAAGTGGCACCACACGAGCACTAAAAAATATCATCACCTATAAAGTTTTTTCCATTAAACTTATTCACAGTAGCAAAATAATGGAGCAATAAGACTAGTTAATATCTGAAGCAGTCATAAAGATGCAAAATTTACAAGGGGTTCTAGAAACAGGGAGAAAGCACACGCATATAACATTATCAAAAATGGTTCTTAGGTGCAAAGGTACACAACTTGCAAAGCTCTCAAGTATGATTTATTCTGAATATATTGAGCATTTATTGACTTTGCTTGTTTTTACAGGCAAGCAAGCCTGCAAATTGTATAAATTTGAGCATTCCTTTTGACAGTCTTCTTCAAGAGGCCTCATATTCTCTATATGCTGACTGAATTTCTCAAGTCTTCACATGAACATAAATATATAAATATATATGATTGGGCACAATCACTATCATCGGGCGGGGGTTGACGGTGCTGTCCCGATATCTGAAAATCATCGTCAAACTCCCCTCCAAAAATAGAGTAACCACCATCCGTACCATCTCGTCGCGTATCGCGGCGAACTGTTCCGGAGAAATATCCGTACTTTCGACAATGACTCCTGCAGCAATGTCCTGAAAGTCATAACAGATCCGTACCAAATGTCTCGCCGCCATCATAACCCTCCGAAATAGCTCGTCGTCCAAGCCAACACCCGTACGAAACGGTCCAACAGGTGCTCTTGGACTCCGATGCTGCCTACAAAAATAAAAATAACTTGACTAATAATTTATGAAGCGATATAAATTATGAAATAACGAGAAACATTATAAAATAAATATTTTCAAGTAATGTATATGCTAGTACCCTCAACTGACCCAACACTCGATACCTGCTGGTATAGTGCTACTCGAAGATCCTAAGATGCAACCCAAAGAGTCATCTCCTCATACTGAGATAAGCTAATCTCGGGTGGAGAGATGGAAGAATCTAATGGCTTAGAATTTTACCTAGCAACCCGCAACTCAATTACATGCTGGTCCCGGGACTTCTAAAATTAGTCCGGTAATTTATTATATATATATTTTAGTTAATTAAATCATTTTATTAACTATCTAATATTAACAATTATTTATGACAATAACTGTTACCTGTATAGCTAATGTTGCGGGAGACATAGTAGTCTTTCGACGTATAAGCTCTATCCCAAAACTCGACCGTGGTGGAAGATCGACCCAAGCTCGTCGGCATTGCCTAATAAAAATATTAATATAACATTTATTTAATCTACTTATGACAATATTAAACTAAACAACTAAACACGCATACATACCGACTTTAACTCCTCAAATGACTGCAAGTCAACAGTATTTACATGTCAATGTATAGACTAACATTCATTAAAAGACATTCTAATATTTTTCTAGGTTTAAAGGAAAAATACAAGAAATAGATAAAACATAGAAACCACATAGAACCTGTATACCTCATCAGATGTGGCTCATTCAATTGCCATGACTGTAATTAGCATTTTATTGCGTAGACAATCTCAATATCATGAAGGAAGGACTGTGAAGCTAACCATCACTATTGTATCATAAATATGAAACCAATCTGAACATAGAACGAAACAAGGAAAATGACTGGAATGAATCTAGCTTAGAACTTATTAGTGTTGAACCCTAAAATATGTCGAGGAATGGAATAGAGTTGCAAATGACTAGAATGAATCTAGCTTAGAACTACTTAGGGTTAACCCTAGAATATGTCAAGGAATGGAAGAGAGTGGGAAATGTGGTATCTGGTATGTAATAATCCTGAATTCCAAGTACATATGAAGCATATAAAGTAATTTTCGGAGTCTCGTAATATTTAGCTATCAGAGGGGGAAGCCAAATAAATAAATTCCTGAAACACATGAGCAAGAAGTTATATTTTGTAAAAAAAAGTAATACCTTTTCTGGACAATCAAAACTTCCCAACTCTTTTTCAATCAAATCTCCCATGGCTTTTATATACCCTTTACGCTGATATCAGGAAGGTACCACTATGCTGCATACTAACTAGGCATTCATCCTCCCTAAGGATTCAGGAAACATATTTCCAAATTTTATTAGCTTTGGGATAGTAATTCTGGTAATACCAACTGTAAAAAGTAAAATGTTCATCACCGGAATATACTCTCAAATAGCCGAAGGCTTGATCCGCTAGTTGATATTGAGAATTGTGTATAAAGAGGTAGCACAACCAGCTTCAAAATTCCATCCATTTTTATCTGCAGAAATAAAAATTTTAAAAGAAAATAAATCATTGGTAAGCCTTGATGGTCCAAAGACGGGCAAAGAGTTTGCTCACAATTTCAAGCTAGGGGTTTGCATAAGTATCAACAAACCAAAAGATTGATGATTAAAGAATAAGATATATAAAATAATTTCTAAATCAAAACATCAAAAAGAAAGAAAGAAGCATTAATAATAAATAGACAAACAACAGTGCTAAGTCAGTTGAGTTTGAATCAAGTGATATTTTCAAACAAATATTGCAACAATATATGCATCATGAATTAAAAATCAAAGGGGAAAAAAGATGTGTCTGGTTCAATCTGGGAAACAATAATAGAATATTGCTTACAATATATTAGTTTCAGGTTTCACGCAAAAATATAAAACAAGGTCGTATTTGCGGATGCTCTTGTGAAGAACTTCATTAATTTATGCTCTTTTTCTATTTTATATATGGAATAACAAAGCAAAAGACAAAAGACAACAAAGTAAACAGGTATTTTGAAAACATGTAATTAAATGGAATCTAACTTCTGTGAAAAAATAGTATCAAAGCAGTAACAACCTGTAAGTTTTGTATACTCCTAAATTTTCTACCTTTTTTTATATATGATATGTTTTCTTCTTTTTCATTTATTTGGCTCGTGTATTGTTTATTTTGAAATGTTTTATAATATTCTCTTTTTATGTACCAAGAAATCTCCTATGAATACGTAGAAATAATTTGGGTAAGTGACACTAACACTCCCAAGGATTTTCAGAAAATTGAGACTACTCCCTTTCTTTTTTATTGACATAACAACAGATTTTTCTGACGTCATACTCCTTTTTTTATAATATTGCTTAATCTGAAGATTAGCTTATATTTTGTTTGAAGAAGCATCCAGGGGAATAAAATAAAAAAGGTTGCTAAACTTAATAGTAAGACCAGCAAAATTATAGAGTTCAGGAACCTGTTCAATAGCTTCCTCAGTGAATGGATGCCAATAACGCATACTGACCATACACCTTTGCTGGGGCATCCTTTGCACAGAGTGCCTTTCTCAACTCTTCAGCCTGAACAAAGAAATATTATTAGTCGACGAAAAGACATAATATGTACAGAGGCTTATGAAAAGAAGACCATTGTTGACGGCAACACTTATCAAAGCCTACTATGGTACGTACCATAGTACAGATTCACCAAGTGAATTAACATCATTGTAATTCTTAAGCAATTAAGTTAACAAACAAAATTTCAAACTGAACTCTTTAAAATTTTAACAGAAATGGCTAGGATATTGAAACTAGAAACTACAATCTCTGTTACTATTATACAATAACAGAACAGAAGGGGATTAAGAGGCTTTAATTCTTATCAAAGTTAGTGCGTCACCCCTAGTCCCATTCCAAATGTAAGAATTACTCTGACATCCTGTCTCTTTTCATTTTTACTATAGGGGAAAACTATAATATCTAGGTTATGTGGAGGATGTCTCTTGACTAACATGGAGAGAAAAAATAAACTGAAAAACAGGGAACGGGAATATCAAAAATGTTGAGAAGAGAAGAAAGTTTACACATTGAAATCAACAAAGGCATTGTACACAAACAGTGTTGGGAATACACAAGGGAGTCAAGTCCCACATCGCAGAAAAAGTTAAAGTGAGAAGGACTAATATACATGGAGGTGTCATTCTTAACTAGTTTTTGCTGATCCAAGAATTGCGTAGTCTGTTTTCCCTGATTTCCATAGAACTACAATTGGTAGACCAACTTCTTGATCTGCTACATAGAAATATGGCATTCAAAAGTATGTTTTCCATATATTGAATGTAAATAGCAGTTTTAATCACAATAAGCAAAATATTATTTAGTTTTCTAGCAAAAGCCTTTTCCTAAACACCTAATCCTCCTATGGTTGTTGCCTATGTTATTCTTTTTCTCTTTTAGATAAAAGAATTTTTTTAATTGAAACAAGAGAAGAACGGTAGGAAGAGAAGAAATCCTTAGGGAAAAAAATACAAGAAACAAATAAAAACAAATTATTCAGATTCAAATCACCGTCTAAGTCTGTTTTATATTCCCTCCAGCCACTATGCTACTGCGCCTATCATAATCAACAGTGAAAACCAATCTCTTGAGTTCTCTCTCACTCCTAGTTGCTGAGATGTCCCGGCAACTATGTCGTTTAAATTCTAGCAACCTACAAACTCAAGAGGATTTTAAATCTTTTTCCATCTGTTATAATTATTAACATTTCCAATCCATCTGTTTCTGCTCATAATTTTTTCAAATGAGTTTGCAGAGTACTCGTCATTTAGCAAAGTTCTTATAAATAACCAAACAGCCATCACCTTTTGATAGTATAAGAGGATAACCAAACAGCAATGTTGAATATTAGGCCACCAAGAACTCATATTTATGCCAGTTACTGTGCAAAGAAGACTCCAAAACAAGTTTGTAAAGCTGGCACAAAAACAAAAATGCTACAAAATAGCATACTGAATTATTTGAGAACTGAAGGTGAGTAAGTTTTTCTTTTTCACAAAATAGAAGAAATATAACATGCCTGTGCAACAGTTCTCTGTCGAAGAGGAGAACCATCCCCAATTGAAGTATAGCCTTCCTTGCTCTTTGGGGCTCTAGCAATAGATATGAATTGTGCCAAAGGCTTGTGAAGAAAACGAAACAATCTTGGAAATCGAATGATATCCTGTTCAAATGCAACAAGTTAAACTATTACATACAAAACACTAACAAGAACTAAAGTTTGACTTTAAGTAATAAATTAAGATTGGGAGGAGACCCATAAGCTTTAATTGAAGATTTTGTTAGTTGTTAAGATACAAGCCCTCTAGGCAAGCAGAAGGTGTCCAAAAGTGTGCTTCCTTATACTTAATCAGTTAATATTAATGGTTTACATGCTGGATCTTTACTTATGATCCGTAAGTTTAACTGTTATGTCATTTCGGAGTTGTACAACACTTCTGGGGGGTGTGATTGGTCAATTTGCACTATTAAAACAGGAAGGGGCAGAATTCGAGGAAAAAGAAAAGAAAGTAGAGGACAAAGAGACCAACGGCTAGAGAGACTATTTCCTCTCTTCCTAAGCCTCATGTTTCTTCCCTTAATATGTTATGCCAACTCCCCCCTCCCCCCCCCCCAACAAACATATTGATTAAAGCCTACTTATGTCTTTCATAAATCATTATCCATATTTCTTTTACTCGGAACATTTTAAGAATTAAGAAAGAGCCTTCTTTCCTTAATTCATGATAAAAGCAAAATACAAAGTTTGTACAGAGAAAACCCTTCCTTCAGTATTACAGGAGCTACAGTACTACATGGAGAAAATTGAGACCCATGATTAACATATTATAGAATCAATAAGAGTCTATGAATTAGTAGAATAAAGAAATATAAGCTTCTTCATTGTATAATTGTATTATATTCCTATTTACCGGGTCGGCAAAAATGGTTGCATATCTTCAAGAGTCTCTGGACCTCCGAGGTTCAACAACAGGACACCTATGTTTCCATCATCAATTAGAGGTGAAGCAGATATGTTGTAAGTTTTAGATGTCAGTAATGCCCCGAATGGCAACGAGGACTTGTTGGTTGGTTGCCTTAAAGATAAGCATTGTTTCCCGGACCATTCCAAGGAGTATATGAGAACTAGAGAAGTTTTTGAGGAGTTAAAATTATTAACAGAATGCTCGATTTGGATCTCACAGCAAGTGGATGCCATTTTAAAAGAGCACATTGTCCTTGAAAGCAACCTGTGAGATAATTGTACATCAAAATATAAATTAAATTCTATAAGTCAAGCATACATTACAAAAGTATGTCATATATATCATAAAATATCAAAGAAACAATATTCATCTATCCATCCATTCTATTATTCAAAGAGAATATGTGTGCCTTCTTCAATATCTTTTTGTTGATTTGAGAGAACAGATCAGCAATTTCCTTGGTTTTGTGCATCTGATCCAAGATCTCTTCGGTCTGCGTATTCTTTTTCTTATTGATTTCAATTATTTAATTCAAAATACTTTTTTTCATTTGATGGTCTAAAAAAATTTCATGTTTGCTTTCCATTGATTTTTTATTGTAACTAACATTTTCATTTATATTAAAATTTAAAAGAAGTAATTTGTTTGGTATAATCCACAGTTATTATTAATTTTTTTTTGTTATATATTATAAAATAGAACAAATTCTAGGAAGAACCAAAGTTTCAGATTCGATATGTGGCGATTTAGTGTTTCTTCATTCATTTTCATCCAATAAAAAATGTGTTTTTCTGATTGAGCGGTTTTTTTTTCTAAATCTTGATAAAGTGCAAGATAAAAAAGATCGTTCTTATGAATTTTTTCAATTTTTTTGGTAATTCTTACTTCCAATCTTAGTATTAATATTTTTATTAATTTTGGAAATCATTTTGATCCAGGTCTCAATATCAATTTTTTCTCTTAGAAAAATGATGAGAATTTTCCAATCAAAATATTTTCTAGAGATAATTGTACATCAAAATATACATTAAATTCCATTCTCGATAAGTCAAGCATACACTACAAAACTATGTCATATGTATCATAAAATATCAATGAAATAATATTCATCTATCCATCCTTTTTGTTATTCAAAGAGAATATGTGTGTCTTCTTCAATATCTTTTTGTTGATTTTAGAGAACGGCTCTGCAATTTCCTTGGTTTTGTGCACCTGATCCAAGATCTCTTCGGTCTGCGGATTATTTTTCTTCTTGATTTCAATTCTTTAATTCAAAATATTTTTTCATTTGATAGTCTAAAAAAAATCCATTTTTGCTTTCCATTGATGTTTTTATTGTAACTAACATTTTCATTTATATTAAAATTTAAAAGAAGCAATTTGCTTGGTATAATCCACGGTTTTTTTTTTTTTTGTATACATTATAAAGTAGCACAAATTCTGGGAAGAACCAAAGTTTCATATTCGATATGTGGCGATGTAGTATTTCTTCATTATTTCCATTCAATAAAAAATGTGTTTTTTTTTATTGAGCGGATTTTTTTTCTAAATCTTGATAAAGTGTAAGATAAAAAAATTCGTTCTTATGAATTTTTTCAAATTTTTTGGTAATTCTTACTTCCAATCTTAGTATTAATATTTTTATTAATTTTAGGAATCATTTTGATCCAGGTCTTAATATCAATTTTTTCTCTTGAAAAAAAGACGAGAATTTTTCAATCAAAATATTTTCTAGAGATAATTGTACATCTAAATATACATTAAATTCCATTCTCGATAAGTCAAGCATACACTACAAAACTATGCCATATATATATCATAAAATATCAACGAAACAATATTCATCTATCCATCCATTCTGTTATTCAAAGAGAATATGCGGGTCTCGTGTCAAATATTATTTCTTAAGAAACTAGTTATTATTACAAAATTTGTATGAGGTCTAAGCACATAACTTTTGGATTAAACCAAGATAGTTAAACATTATTAGAATTTAAAATCGAAACATAACACAATCACACAAAAATTAAATGAAGAACGAAAAAATAAGAATGCACGATATACTCAGATTCACCAATTTAGTTAGTCATATTTGTCTTATATATTCATTAGATGTCTCACACACTCTAAAATGATCCACACACCAAACAATATTTTTATAGTAACTAAAAAATCCTAACTACTATATCATGAGCCCAAACCCAATACATTAGTAAAACTTAAAATTGGACCCGACTACCTTATCGTAGACATTATTAGTCGAACCCGCATAAGTACGAGTCAATCCCGATAGAAATAAATTTCTGCTTAAAGAACAATGACAAAAAACACAAAGGCTAAGACGAACATAGAACATGTCAGCATCTAGTGTTATAGAATTTAGATGACTACAATCTATATCGATTCTATCTTAAAGAGGCACCACTTATGTTTTTGCCTAGCTTATTATAGCAACTCTGGAATCATGAATGAAGTAAGCCCGTTAGTGGACCCTAACATACTACCTTCTATCCATTTTTCCTTTGAGTACGTTCCAAAATTTTAGATATAGCCCCATTTTCACTAGGAAATTGGATACTATTTCAATGCCCCTAACATAATTGGCAATGGAGCTCAAATTGTGTGCGGATTCGCCCAACTGAAACCAGATTTTACCATTCCGCGAACTCAAATTTCCAATTTGGCGCACTCAGTTTTTGGGTTCGCGAACTGAGCTCATTATGTAGGATTAACTAGTAAGTATTTCAGCTTGAACACATAGTGTTTAGATTTACTACTCTGATAATGCTCCAAACCCAACAAAGCTAAAGAATTTTTATACAAAAAAAAGTTGGGTGTGTTTGGGAAATGAAGAAAGAGGAGAGAGAATTACTTACAAATTCATGTGGATGGAACTGATTGCTAAGCAAACGAAGCTTTCTTCTTCTTGAGGGAGTAGAAGATAAATGCTCGTAATTCGGTTGTCGCAGGAAAATCCGATCTTCTTTCGGATATTTTCATTTCGACCTCAAGATTTTATTAGCATTTTTCTATTTTCAGAAATTCGCAGCTCAGTTGTATTAGTCATTTATGGCCTGTTTCGTTTAGGGGAATCGAATGAGTATTCTAAAAGAAATGTTCATTCTTACGAGGGAATGAGTATTTGGTTACTTAAAAAGGAGAGGGAATGGCTATTTTAATAGAATATTTAATCATGTAACAACCACTTTTCGACTAGTGAAAAGAGAGGTTACGCACGAACGAAACAGAGTGTCAAAACAAATAAGAAAACTCTCTTCACACTTGCCCTTGAATCCCTTTGCAAACCTGCCGGAAGAAAAACACAGCATGAGTCAAATGCCCAGTACGGATAAAGAGTGCACAAATAAGAACTGAAATTGAATAACAAAATCAACTGAACCAAACTGAGATTAACAAAATCAACTGAACTGAATAACATAATCTTACTGAACTAATTTACTGAACTGAACTGATTTATTGAACTGAAACTGATTTACTAAACTGAAACAGACCCACTGAACTGGACTGACTTACTGAACAACATAAAAGGCTGAATTGAATGGTTGTGTTTATTTCATACCGAGCTCAGAACAAAACAGAAATATACCTTGTCACAAAGACAAGTCAAAATACTGTCACACAGGCAGGCACACATTGGACTGCAGATCCAAATGTATACAAAATCGGCACTACGAACAACACCAGATCGCAGAACAGAACAAAACAAAATGCTAGGGCCGACCCATACGCCTCCCACAACAAAACACCAATGCCCACCGAAACACAAAATGGAGACGCCGTGGACTGATCACACCGCCACGGAAGTGTCATACCTCAGTGCCCAGAGACATGCATGTGGTACCCCCACATGTGGTTATAGCTCAGGTATACCCTACGGTACTTTCTAATAAAAATATCATGTCACAACGAATGCGACACAATATCACAAAAGGGGTTCTAATACGCACATGCTACATCGAAACAAATCGACACAAAGTCTCCCAAATATACTAGCATGTACGTTTCTATAGAATCAAAATAAAAACTAGACATGCTTAATAAATCTAAAGAGTACAAACTAAGTTGCGAATATCTAAACCCAAACAAAACTATCATATGCATTTGACTATGAACAATATATCAAAATAATATCCAAATTCTAATGAGGAACAAAACAAACAAATTAAAATCAAAGGAATATCGCTGAAAGAGTACGGAATCCGTACCTGGAATACGCAATGTAATTCCCAAAATTATATTGTGAAACTGACTCGATAAATTTCCTCAATCGGAACTAATTAAACAAAATAAAGGAATAAATAAATAAATAGTTAATCAATTGATTAAGTTTTACACATTTTCTATCTCTTAGGCGAATCTGAAATCATTTCGTTCTAAACAAAATTCTACCTAAAGTTATACATACATAAATATTCTAATCATGGTAACGTATTAATAAATAATATTATTCTTGTTCCTTCCGAAATACATATAAGTATATTCTCAAAAATATTCTTTCCATTTTTTTAATTCTATTATAAACAAATATTGTTATTGTTATTATTATTATATTATTATTATTATTATTATTATTACCAAAAATAATAATTTAATATATCAAAATGCTAATTACAAACAAAAATATACCAAAAATATATATACTAACAAACTAAATAGCATACAAAAATTAAAACTACAAAATTAAAACGAATACAGAAAATTAAATAATTACACAAAGAAAGAAAAAGAGACATACCCGAAACTATGAGGTTCGCAGTCCGCCCACGTCCTCGACACCAAAATTTTTAACTAGGGAGGTCCTTACTAAAAAGGTCCTCGTACAAAAAGGTTTTCTCAAATTGGGTAAAACCTTAATGTTTAGGTATTAAAATGGGAAGGGGGTAGGCTCCTATATATAACTAGGGAAAGGGAGGATGGCTTTCAAAGTTAGCGATGTGGGACAAAAATGAAAAAGGAACCGGGTATTACAAATCATATGTTAAAAAGAATATTTATTGGGTAAATATTCACCATTTCATTCTAATTAACAAATTTATAAAAAGAAAATCGATCAATTGATGAAAATCATATTAATATTCGTTTTGACCAAACATACGAATAAAAATACACATTCCATTTGATTCTCGTTCTCATTTTTTATTTTCATTCGCATTCTAATATATCAACCACACATAATATTAGTTGAATTACCATATATTTGTCACAATGAATTCGTTCGGGTGAAATAAGGCCATTTTACTTGATCAAATAGTAAAATTAATAAAAAAAATGTTAGTAATGAAATAAATAAAATATAAAATTGACAAAACTCTGATTAAAATTTTTATCACGATTAGGTTAATTATGGTTGTTATTCTAATATATAGGTCTTCATAACTAATGATAGTTATAAAAACTTATATGAACACTAAATCTTACTATGTTTTATGATATAATCATCACCACGATTTAAAAAAATATAGAGTTGTTCGTAAGCTTATGTTGTCAGGTATATATTTTTTCTTTTGAAGTCATACAAACGATGAATTATTTGCTTATATACTGCGACGGGTATTTATTTCATATATTAACCATCAAAAACAAATTAAAATATTAAAATATATATATATATGAACAAATAAATAAACAAGATTGTAACATATGTTACATTTTTAATTCATATTTTCACCTACACTTTTTCATTGGAGCAAATTAATTTTTTTTTTCTTTTTTCGTATAACTTTATTTCTTATTAATATTTGTTGAAACACTTGGAAGACATAAAACCCTATGATTCAAGCTAATTATCGATGATAATATACAATGCACGACTCGAATGCAGGATCAAGACTTGAGGAATATTTGATAAAAATTGAATGAAATAATTTTGAATATTTAAGTAATTTGAATTAAGTAGATTTCTGAATATTGAATAGAAAAAAAAATTGTTTGATAAGTGACATGTCTGAAATATATGAATAACATATTTTTACTATTTTATCCCTCTGGGAAAAATTCAAAATTGTTGTAAATTTATTTAATATCACTTAATATAATTTTTAATATTTTTCAAAAAAAAAATTACTTCATTCAGTCAAAAAAATTAGACTCAGTCATTCAACTCAAAAATTTAATCGATTCAGCCATTCAACTTTAAAGAAACAACCCCTTAAATTTACTATTCCATGATTAATATTAGCTCATTTTAACTCATCACATACTTACCTAAAAAATTATTATACTTTTAATAGTAACCTATAATAACCTTTATATGACAATATATTCTATATATTTGTATATTAAATTGGGGTATTATAGTCAACATGGTCTATTCTTAAATCTCAAAATGGTATCCAAACCAACAACGAAAATCCAACCCACTTTTATTTCTTGAATGAAAACCAAAAGCATTTCAAACTAAACACTGCCAAGTTTCGTAGTGGTCTTGAACAGTTAGTCTCAGTATTGGGCTTTCAAGATTCTATAGATTTGGGCGTAAATATACTGTTATCATGCTACCGAATGGCTGGGCCTCTAACAGTCTTACTAACTTTTGGACTCTACATGGTTGTCCATTATCTTTACCGCATTATGATTGTTAGATTAGGACCAAAATATAATACTTTCCTTTTCATTAAAAAAAATTGTGAATATTACGGATATATTTTATTATATGCATATTTTTAATAATAATAAATTATTGGTTTAATAGTGTTGTATAATAATAATAATATGATAATAAATTATTAAAAAGTGACTTTTTAAAATTAATACGAGATATTTTTAAATTTTAAAATTGACGTAAATTGGTTTAACTTTATTGCGGAACTATGGGAGTAAGAATAGAGGGGGGATCGAAGAACTATTACCATTAGTGGCCGCTACAAAATGCCAAAAAAAGATCCTACATGGTGGCTGGACTTGTTTTTACTTTTCATGAATTGCATGCCTTTATTAGGGCCTTACCCAAGGGATAACAATTAATAATATTAAATAATACAATCGTACCAAACGGAATATTTAGAGGAAAATTAATTAGGAAACAACGAAAAGGGGGTTCCTTAGTCCACACTTTTATTATTATAATAGAGGGATATAGTAGATAATTATTGATTATTTTCCCCCAACATTACATGTGATGAACATATAATTCAAAAGCAACTTTTCAAGGCCATTGGAGCCTTTCTAAAACTTTATTACTTCTTGCAATTCCCCCATATGAGAAAATGATTCTCTTGGCATCAATAAAGATTAGGACAGACATATGGCTCAAAGCCACTTTTTCTCTTACTAACTTTTTAAGCATACATCTATCTGTTCTGACCCATGCCATGACCATGGGGTCGGCCGCCCGGCCGAAGCCAAGGGCCAAGGGAAAGGAACAGTGCATTGGCTAGCTTATATTGGCATGAAAATGTTAAAAGATGTTAGAAAAAGAAAGAGAGTGAGAGATGCATACAAGTAAGCCTCATGATTTATGTAATTTGCACACTAATTTTCAAAGGTTATCTTTTATTTTAATTAAGTCCTAATAACAAGAAACTTATGGTGTTAATTAATAAAGGTTTTTTTTTTTATAAGAGTATATATTTTATATATTCGATCACTCCATATTATTATGGTTCTAATGTAGTGTGTGCGTCCTTGGTGTGAGGACTCTCGCACTATATAGTTGAATTGATTCTTTGTAATAATAATAATAATAATAATAATAATAATATATAAAAAAGTATACTACTAATTCATTTTTGTTTGAAACCCTAGTGGCTATTAATTGATCACTGCCAAATGAAAGAAACTACATTAGCCATGTATGTCTTTTTCTCTTTCTCTCTCTCTCCCACTGGAGACAAAGGGCACCCTACATTAAAAAGGTTTCAAAAGAGTTGCACGTGGTCCCAAAGAGAGCAGCAGTGGGGTGAAAATAGAAAATTAAGAAACCTCATGATCAGATGTAACCCCATAGCTAGCTAGTCCACTGTTGGCTTTTTGCTTCGGTTTGAATTGTGTTACAAAATCAATATTTAGAATAAGTACTTGCTTCTTCTTTTCTCACTTGCACTACTTTTCTTTTTTCTTTCTGGTTTTTTAAATATACACTTGAAATGGTGTTGAAAACTGGGAGTGTGTTATTAGGTTTGTTTCTCCAAATAAATGAAAGGGAACAGTGTCACCTGCTGGCCTCTGCTGCTCGTCTCTCTCTCTCCCCATGATGTAAAAAGTGAGAGGAGAGTGTGTGTGTTTTTTATGTTTGGATGTGTGTTGTATTTTTCCCTTGAGAGGGACGACTGCCTGTCTTCTAACCATTCAACTGTGGCACTGAAAAACATGGCGTGTTAATTATATGCATTTATATGGAACAGAAATGCAATGACACATCTCTCTCTATATCTCTCCATATACTCGTACATATCTATGCTGTCTGTCTGTAGTCTGTACATAACATATATATATATATAGAGAGAGAGAGAGAGAGAGAGATAGAGAGAGAGAGAGAGAAATATTTGCATTTGAAATTTGCACTTTACTGTAAAATAAAATTTGCATCATTTTAATATATAGAGCATGAGCATAAATCAGAAAATTTTGCATATTTGTCATTTTAATATTGGAAAGTAAAAAATATGTTCTACTTTTTATCATTTGTACTCGACTATAAAATTAAAATTAAAAACGGTTGTTTTATAATGAAGCAAAGTTGATTAAAGAAAATTTTGAAACACATTTATCACTTCCAATGTACGTGTTATGTATATATATGGTTCAATATATAAATATATTTAATAATACATCCCTGTTTAGGTGACCCCACCACCCCTCTTAAGATTGCATTCGAACCCTTTCATCTTTTTTCATTATCCTTATTTAAGATGACAAAAGTAGTTTCAGATTTCACATTAGGATGTTTGCTTGCTTTTTACATATTCTAATTTCGTCACCCCCGCCCGCAGCTTACTTACATACATTCTTATCCCGAATTATATATTTAAAATGATTAGGTTAAAATTTAGGAATACTATATATTTGAAGACAATAATGTGATTTGTGATCTCTAAATTGATGTGGCGGTCCGAAAACCGGCCAATATCTCTGCCGGTGGGCCATTTGATAGATTGCAGGGAAAACTCCCCTCGCCGGCCGGACAGTGTCTAGCCTTGTAATACATTATATTGAGAAGATATTTAGTATAAGTATATACTACTATATTGGAGCTAGGGTCAAGAGAGAAATAATTAGCAGGGCCCGAACCCCCATACTCCGACTCGTTTATGTATGAACTGCATGGTGGTG
This sequence comes from Hedera helix, assembly GCA_947179155.2. Lineage (NCBI taxonomy): Eukaryota > Viridiplantae > Streptophyta > Magnoliopsida > Apiales > Araliaceae > Hedera > Hedera helix. The sequence continues at coordinate 37,974,250 of OX359281.1, forward strand.
ATATACCATATCTCATGAGTGATCCATATGTATAATTACGCCTTCACTTTAATCATACGTGAGTGCAGATCGATATATAGCTCTACCCTTATTTTCTTTATACAACTACATTTAAAGGCAGTCAAAGTGGTGATCAGCAACAATATATATAAAGACAAATATATACATACATGCATATGTGTATATATATATATATATATATATATATATATATAGAAGAAACAATACCTGTTACTGAAAACTGGTTTCATAGATTACGTTTGATACGCTCTTTTTGTTTCTTTTGATTCTAAAAAGGAAAGAAATTTCAAATTACTTTAGTAATGATGTAATAAGGACTGTTCGTCAGAAACTTACTGACCACAATAAAACTAAAACCATAACGCATGGTCATATACATTAATTTCCATTAGAAGATATTAATAAATATTCAACTCAAAATTAAAAATGAAGAAATTACAACACTCCAGCAATCCGCAGTTTGCAAACTAGATCCCAGATCATAATAGCCTTTCATTGGAGGAGATCATGAGAATACATATAAACAAAAAGATTAGGAGAGAGAAAGAGAGATGCTAAAGCATAGTAGCATGCATGATTATAGTTTTAATTATTCATGGTAATATTATTTCTACTCTCCTTCTCCTTCAGTAATAGCCGAGGACATATAACTCATGGCAAGGGAAGTCTCATCAGCAACAGTAGTAGCATTAGGAGCAGTGGCTGTGTGAAATTGTTGCTTGCAAGCATGACAAGTGATTTCCAACATGGTGGAGCTGATCTTCTTTGTGGCTTGCTCCTTTAGAATCTGAGCCTTCTCAAACTCAGCCTGTGCTTGTTGCCTAATTCTCTTTGCATTGGCAAACTCCATCTCGGCCAATTCAATCTGTCTCTTGGCTTGTTTTCTTGCATCTTCTGCAAAAGCTTTCTCGGCCATCGCCATCTTTAGCTGCTCATCTGCACCTTCTCTCACCACCCTTGTTGTTCCTTCAAATTTTCTTCCATTTGTATCACTAGTTTCATTTCTAGTACTGCATGATGTCCCGATCGAAAGCTTCAAATGAGTTGCATGGTTTTCATGATTGCCATTGTATAATGAATAATTGGTGTTTGATGATGATGGCAGTAGCTGAAGCTCTAAGTTGTGATGCTGCTGATGATCATGATGATCAGTAGGGAAATTCATATTATCGCGATTCGTAAAAACCGGTTGATTAGCAAGAGGAGGCGTTTTCAGTGACACGGAGAATGATCTGGGCAATGGGGCAATAGTACTGAAGTTGGTATCACTAGAAGGGCTGGTACTAGAAGCCGTACGAGACGAGCAGGCTGGTTGTTGCTGCTGCTGCAAAGTCACTTGTAAATGATCCGGCTGGACTCGCCTGATAGTGCAAGCATCTTGGTGCTCAATGAAACTCTCAACTCTGAAACATTTAAAAAAAGAAAAGAAAAGAGAAGGTATATACATAGACTGAATGATTCAAGGCTTGAAATTAAGAAGCAATAATGAATTATATATATAGATATCTGGCTCATATGGCTTGACTTCGGTGTCTTGAATGATAAAGATGTAGTACGTAGTAGTACTACTGCTAGAAATTCCAGTCAAGAAAGCAATCAGTGCTTCCTCTTCTTTATGTAGGGCTACCAATTAACAAACAATAAAATATTACTAATATACGTATCAAGCTAGGATTCGGATTATGACTTGGTTAGTAAATATTACTAAAATATTAAAATAAATAACCCAACAAAATCTAGCTAGCTAATGAGTTGTGTTTTGTGTGTTGAACTACTTTATTTGTATTTTGGGTATCACTAGTGTAGGATATTATAGGAAATGATGATTTATGACCATATATACCCCTTTATTGGCTGCTGTAAATCACATATATATATATAGCATGAGGTCACGTAAAACTACTAGTTTTGGAATCTGTTCTGTTTCTTGGGTTTAGCTAAAGATAATTTACGAGAGGAGGATCATGCGAAACTCGAGAAAAGTAGAAGAGATTTAATGCCAAAAGATGTTAAATATTTTTCACAGATACCACATAATTAGGCATTTTTGGGTTTCAGTAAATGTGAATGTTTAAATTAATTTTATGAACAACTGATCATCTTTGAAGACGGAATATATATAGATATATATATACACACACACACGTATATATATGTATGTATATAGAGAGTGTATATGAATCGAGAGAGAAAATAATAGTAGGAATTACTAGTACTTAAGAAATAAAATACCTGGAAAAGACACGGCCACAGTCACAAGAATGGCCTCTGGTGCCACAAGTTTTGAGATGGGCCTTGTAATCAGACTGAACAGCGTAACCTTTTGAGCATTTCTCGCACACCCACTGTTTGTTATTGCTGTGTTTCCTTCTGAAATGCTTTTTAATCCCAACCAGATCTCCCAGTGCGTGGCACGGGTCATGGTGCAAGCAACTGGGTTCGGGGCAAACAAATACTCGCTTCCGCACCTCCGGCGACTCCCTCTTGAGCAACTTCCACGGCACCTTATGCCGGCGACGGTGCATCTGAAGGTTCTGGTCCCTCTGAAACCCTTGGTTGCAGATCTCACACACGTATCGGTCCGATTCCAATAACGTCTTTGGCGACAGAGATACTACCTCAGCATCTGGATCTGCAGTACTATCAAATTAATTATTTGGATTTCGAATAATACAGTATCATACTACTATACTAATTAATTAATGCTAAGTGTTTAATTTATATATACAAATACCTGGAGTACCAGCTGGCCTTCTTTTTCTTTTGTTAGAAACCCCATTTTCAGAGGAATTAGTAAAGGCTTCAGAAGAAGACGATGGACCGGTTGAAGCCGTAGCGTTATTCTCTAACATACCGATCGATCTATCAAAGTAGCTAGAAAACAATAAAATTTGGTTCGTTTTTCTTACAGCTAGCTTTGATATATATATTCTGCAAGGTTCGGCCAGTTAATAATATTACGGTTGGAGATAGAAAGAGAATAGGAGAGAGAGAAATTAAAAAGATGAAGGAAGAAGAAGAAGAAGAAAAAGTAGGAGGTGCTGGTGGTGCTTTGTGAAAATCAGCTTTCTTTTAAGGCATAGCTTTTTTAAGCTTTTAGCTTTTTCTATGAACTTTCTTGCTTTGTTTTCATTGACCCCCACCCACCTAGAGCAGGTAAGGTTGAGGCAAGTCTTCTACTTGTATTGTAGTATATAAAATAGCTAGGCTAGGTTAGGCTTAGGCCTTATTAGAGTGGGGTGACCCAATTACAGTGCTTCAGAATTTGGAGCCCACAGAGAAGAAGCATTCTGTACAGAAACAAAAAAACATCCCCTCCGTAATAAAACAAACAAACAAAACTCTCATTATTCATCCACAAAATGTAGTAATTTGCATGAATAAATGCAGCCTATGCTTACAACTTACACTAACTTGCACCTTCCTTTCCTCTTCAATTCACGTGACCTTCCTTCTACCTCACGTGACCTTTCCATCATCTCGTTGCCCTTTTTACCTTTTGTCTCTCTGTAAAGTAAAAGTGGAACTGGTTAAAAAAAAAAACTACTGCATGCTTTCAGTTAGTTTACATATATATTATTATTGACCGAATTACAAACCTACTATATATATATATATATATGTGTGTGTGTGTGTGTACCTGATGAGCTCAAAGTAAAACATGATTAGTGTTTTAGAGCAGCTTTTTTAAAAAGATAAACGACGATGAGAGTGAATGAAGGCTGATGTAAGATGATTACTCACTTAATTAACTCCAGGGCACTGCAGTAATCATTTCTATAAGTTTTCATCCTACTCAAAAGTTATTTTAACTCATCATGCATTCCCCCACCCCAAAAAAATATAAAATTTTGAATATATATATATGTATATGTGTGTGCGCGCGACATTAACATCGGGTACACTTTTAGTTCTAGAATTAAAAATATATTTTTTAAATGACGATTTTTAAGTATAATTTTATATTTTCAAATGTACCCCTAACATTGTAAAAAGTTAATAGTTAATTATTAATGTAGTGCTTAACTTGATAATAGAAAAATAATGATAAATTAAGAGTATACATCATTTTATAGTTTTAAAATAAAAATATATTTAATTTTGATTAGAACGGATTAAATAAAATTATATCTCAAATTTGGAAGTCGGAGGGTGGGGAGTATTTCATTCATTCTTGATTAATTATGGAGTTCCACTTGCACCCTTCTTTTTGGAGTACATATACAATGTAAAGTTGTAATTTTATTCTCATGGATTATACGTTACTGTGAAGTATAATGAACATAAAGTCGACCATAGAATGCAGTGTATATATTTATATACAAGGAAAACAATGTTTTAATTCCTAATCAAGACTGTTGGATGATGGCATACCACGCCTCATGACAGGGACGAAGCCACGTTGAGGTGTGTGGGGTCAAATTGACCCCACTAAATTTTTATTTTTTTTATAATATATGATAAATTTATATTAAAAAAATTAAGTATAATAAACAAATTAATCTCATGGAAATTTTACAAATTATCTAATATAAAGATCAAATTAATTTTTTTATAATTTTCTCAATCTCATATAACTTCTGCTCCTTTATATATTCATTTTTCTCTAATATTTTTAAAATAAATAATAGTCTAATTTATATTATTTTTAAAATAATTAAGGAATTACATATTTATTAACACATTTGTGATTAGAAAAATATATTAAAGATCGTGTGTGTGTATATAATGATATTACTTGTTGTATTAATAATATTGTAATCAAATACATATGCAACTAGTTAAAAAGTATAAAATTATTTAAAAGAATTAACTCAGAGACGCCGCCCCAAATCCCACCAAATTATCTAGAGCCTCGCAATGTTTTAACCCCATTGAATAAAAATCCTGACTTCATCACCACCCCATGATCGGACGGTTAGCGTTGCAAAGTGTGTTTTGCACTGTGTTCTTGTTCTCACATCATTTTCTTATATTTATGTACTGGGGTTCTACCTTGTTTATGGCTATTTTATGATGGATTAATGAGGCTGATATCACCACTCAAACTAAAGCAATTAATATCACTTAAAAAACATTACCAATTACTCCATATAACTGGTTGATCATAATTATTAACTTCGGTTACATTTAATTACGACTACTATTTTTAATTACGACCGTTTTTAAGTATAGTTATATTAGGATTGCAAATAA